>CM026554.1:33451173-34651173 GCA_015143295.1 Tetracentron sinense
CATGCAAGCCGGGAGACTCGTCGTGCCAGCCTCCGTTGCGGCCAAGGCGACCACAGCGGAGCTCGTGCTGGCGAGGGCAGTGGCAGCTTGAGAAGGGCCAGGCTCCGAGCTGACCTCGGGCACTGCCGTTGTCACCGCTACTCTTGGGCTTGTTGGAGGAGCGGCAGAGGTGGAAGGAGGAGCGATAATGACTGTGCTCTCTTTCTCCAGGCGTTTGTCCGCCTTAGCCTTCTTCCTGGCCTCATACTCGGCCTGGGTGGGCATCTTTCTCTTCGGGTCAGCAGTCGCTGTACCCTTGGAAGAATGGTTCTTCTTCTTCTTCGGCGGTGGTGGCGGTGGAAGCGACTGAACTGCAGGGCGAGCAGACCTCGGCTTCCTGCTTAGCGGTGGTGGGTTCGTGTCAGTCATATCTTCTTCTTCTTCTTCTTCAGCTAGATGAAGGGCTGGTGAAGGTGAGGAAGTGGAGGCGCCTTGTTGCTGTTGCTGTTGTTGGGTAGTTGCTGGAGTGCTGGCCGAGACCCGCGTGTCGGGGTTGAGTGGTTTCCACCTGATGTATTCCCCACCTCGAGCACGGCGGATACCGGTAAGAAGTTCTTCTTCTTCTGGGGCCAACTTCTTGTATGGGAATTTCTTTGGGTCCACTGCACACAAGAAAAAGCAAAAATGAGTACAACGAGAGAGTTAGCAGGACGAGAAGATACAGCGTACAACGAGAGCGTAGTCAGGACAATGGCGCACAACGGACAACGGATGACTAGTGGTATACCTGCTTCCACTCGGAAGACGTTGGGGACTGAGGAATTCTCTGCCTTCCAGCCGCCAGAGACAACGAATGGAGTGGCTTTCCATTTTCTTTCTCTGTTGAGAATGCCTGAGACGAGCTCTGGATAGTGGGGTTTCTTGTTCCACGAATAGTAGGAGTACAGACCATCGTCATTGTTTCGGCATCTGACGGCATGGCAGAAGTGGAATAGGTGCCTAGCCTCTATTGGGTAGCCGTCCTTGATGAATTTGATCATCATGGACATGTACTTGTGGAAGCTCGGGTGCATCTGCCCCGGAGCAAGTTGCAGGGTGGACAGAACTTCATCCAAGACAGGATGAAGAGGGAAGCGAAGGCCAGTCTCAAGCTGGGAGAGATAGACAACGGTACAGGCAGAGCGCCTATCTATGATAACATCATCTCGCTTGAAGTGGAGATTGACGTTAGAAGGGAAGTCGAAACGTTCCCTGTAACGGTTCAGATGCGCCAACTGGTACTGGCGTAGAACTGAGGATTTTTCAATATAGGCACCGTGAGGTGCGCTACCTATGCAACTGGCCTCATCATCGGAGGGGCCTCTAACTTCCTCTAACCTAGCGGGTTCTACGGGAACGATGGCGGCCATGGAGATTGGAAGAAACAGCGAAGAAGGGCAAAAACAATAAACAGAGCAACAGAGTAGACAGAGCAGAATCACTCTGAGAACCAGAGAAGGGAGAAATGGGGAAACAGTAAAGAAATAATAAGAGATAGGGGTGAAGGGCGTACCGAACCAAAGAACTCAGAGATTGTTGAAGAGCTTGAGGAAGGTGAACTTTCGGATGAGAAGAGAATTCGGCAGAGTAACAGTGCTTGATGAAACAGGGTGAAAGAGAAGGAGGATTCGGTGGGATTTTATAAGCATCTCTGGTTTGCGAAAGTACACCACTACCCTTCATCTGAGGCGTACACCTGTATCAACGGAATTAAGAGCAGTGGCAAGATCGTCTTTTCAACAAGTATTATAACCGTCAGGGTCATTAAAGCGTTCTCGAAACTTAAATCGGCAATGATGACAGCCTGTCCGCATTAAAGAGACGCGACGGTTTGCACGCGTGACCAGCTGGCGTGAACGGTCGACCTTCTCAATAAGCGTTTAAAGCACGCAACGTTTCGTCTTCCGGAGCAGTGCCAGGTATGATCTTTTTGTCCGTTTATGACGCTTCGAACTACGTTCCAAGCATCATAAAGGGGCAAATTGTAACGGATAAAATTCGTAAAACCAACTCAGCGTTGAGGGACGAGCTCGTTTTTGTCGTTTTGTTCACGAAAGTGACACGTGGACACAAGTTGGGGTCACATGCTTAAAATATCGGGGTCACACGTTGTCCGATGCACAACGATCCCGTTGTGCGCATTACGACGTCTTTGTTCTCTTGCAGAACAACGTTTCCGTTGTGACTTTGACGACGTGCTCGTTGTCTAAAGCACAACGTGAACATTGTGCTCTTGACAACGTCGTTGTCGTTGCGCGAACAACGAGACCGTTGTCTCACCAACAACGAGGTCGTGCTGTGTTTTGAGGCATCTACGCCGTAACCGAGCTTGGGTCAACAACGAGACCGACTCGTAGGAGGAAGTGATCAGGAGGCGATCCGTAATTCCGACAAGTGTGCCGAACTCGCCGTTTCGTGCCGAAAGCACTGTCCTGGCATTTAATGCTGGTCACTTCTGCGTACCGTCCGATCCCGTCCGATTGGACTTATAGGAGGCTCTCACGTGTAATGCAACCGACGGCAGATATATCTCAGATATTTGGCGATGAGTGCTAAGACACGTGGTATGGACACCTATGGCCATCCATGGTCATCGATGGCCATACCAACCTTGCCCTATATAAACCCCGTGATTTTTAGTGCACAAGAGGGGGGGATAAAAAAAAACCCAGATCCGAGAATACGTGTTCAGTGCTCCTAGTGCCTTGAGCATTTTTCTTTCAGTGTTTGTTCTTGTGCTTACTGTTCACCATCTTCTACCCCTACTGACTTTATCATCGGAGTACAGGTCAGGGTGCCACACCCTCCGCTCCAACCTTCTACCAGCAAACCAGGACGTGGAGGTAACTGCTGCTGACGCGTGTCTGACCGGCATTTTCTCCCCTCACAAAATTAACCCTCCGCTCCAACCTTCTACCAGCAAACCAGGACGTGGAGGTAACTGCTGCTGACGCGTGTCTGACCGGCATTTTCTCCCCTCACAAGCATGCTTGGCATTCCCCCTTTAAGCACATTCCTTGGATGCCCTTCTATCCTATTAATCTTGATCTAGAAGAGATAAATAGAGAATGAGATAAAACTCGAATTAGAGATAGTAAGGGACTTAAGAAACGTGAGATACTTAAGAGATAGTAAGAGACTTAAGAAACCTGAGATACCTACAGACGTGGAGATGCGTGAGAAATAAGTAACCAAAAGAGAGGCAAGAAAAGATGAGAAAGGAGACGTGAGGATAGAGGAGGCTCATAGGATAATATGCAAAAATTTTGATCAACGTTGGGGATTAAAGATAGAGGTCACATGGCATCCTTAGAATAGAATGTATAGGATTCGAGGGATTGGAGTTTGGAAAGTAGGGAAGAGAGTCTTATTTCTTTATATATATATATATACTAGCAGAGATCCCGTGCGATGCACGGTAATAATTAAGAATATCTAAAATTAAATAATATTATTTATTTATTTAAATATTAAGTAATATATATTAAAAATATTTCATAATTAATTAATTTTATAATAATAATTTTTTATTATTTTAATAATATTTATAGGAAAATCATAAGTTACACGTGTCATAAGATTAGAATATTATAATCATATGTGGCGAAAGGAGGAGAGGAGGAAAAACCCTGCGTTATATTTAGTTAATAGATGAAATGTTAAACAATAACATTGATAAAATCATTTTAAAAAAATACAAAAAAATTGATCTAAAATGTAAAACAGTAACATTGATAAAATCATTAAACAAACACTCTGTGTAGGTAGAAGGTAAATATAATTAATAAAAGTGAAACCACGTGTATAAAAAATAACACAATTACAGATATGTTGGGAATATACGGATAACATCAGACTTGAGATAATTTATATGATGAAATAGAAAAAAAAAACGTACTTATAACAAAATAATATTTTTTTAAAACAAATGTTATATTATAATTTACATTTAGACTACATGCTAAATAATAAATTGGTGAGGAAAGGGTTAAATAGAATTCTTTATGTTTAAGGATTGAATGTCATGTAGTTATTTGTTAGAATAACTTTAATAGTACATGACATTCAATCCTTATGTTGTGAGGCATGTTAGGGTAATTATAGTTATTTTAATGTGGTTGTATGGAAGCTTTAAAAATATAAAGAAATTGGAAGTTAGAGATAAATTGCACAATTAAAAAATAATAATAAAATTGATGTAGTGAATATACGACATGGAACATGTCAATTAATTATCAATAATGCGATAAAAATTACAGAAAGTTGTAAGTCATCTTCACAATTGTATTAAATCTGAAAAGTAAGCCAAAAAAAAAAATTGTTAGTAGTGGTGAAGTGACAGTAATTTATATATAAAAATAAATTATAATTTATTTGTTGTACATTTTTATAATACCTTGTAAGTTTTGTAACTGATGAAGCTTGAACCGATTCTTTATTGGATAATCTGCATTTCTGATTTGTGTGCGATTTTTTGTCTTGTTTTGTAAAACTGTCACAAATATAATAATATCGTGATGTTTAGTTAAAGGTTAATGAACCAATAAATAAATAAATTTAAATTTGTATAAAAGTATTAAGAAATACCTTTTTCAATTTTTTCTTAATCCTTTTATCTAATTTTTTCCTGAGAATAATTGTACAAAGAAAAGTTTAAATAAAATAATAAGTGTATATTAGAAATTATAAAAATGTTTACATTAGTGTACTTACCGGTACTTAGCTACACATCTCCATTTCTTCATAATGTGTCTTACACGTAAGTCAGATTGATACTGTGAAGAAAAGTAATTGAAATAGAGTTAATTGATAGAATTTTAGTAAAAATAACGATAAATAATCAAATAAATATTGTATCAATAGAGAATACATCCATATGATCTTTATCCGTGGAAAAGGTAATCTTCTTCCTGAGACAATTGAAATTGAATTAAATTTCGGTATTTCAATTCTGGGTATGAATAAATTTTGTCAAAAAACTACAATTACTTACTGTTTGTATGACTGTTTATTTCATTCGCTTAGAATAACATTTGCAAAGATTGATGTATTTATTGTAACTGATCCTCCCCATCCATATTTGTAAAGTCGCAATCGTATGTTGCCATTTTTAAATGCATGTACATTCATTTCGACTATGATTTTCCTAATTCATAAACATAGAATCAAGTTGTTAACGGCTTAACGAATTTCAAAATATATCAAATTTATTATGATTGGGTTACAAAAACACCAATTGTGATTATTTCAATAAACACTACTAACCGATACAGTAGAATAAATAAAGAATAAAAACCATTAAGTTAAATAAATGTGTTTATATTTTGTTCAATGCTTTCATAAATAATAAATAATATACTATTAATAAATTAAAAAAAATTATTATAATATTTAATATATAATAAACATAGATACTAAATAATATTATGATTTTATTTAAAATAAAATGCAGTAGTAAATGGAGCAACCCGGACACGATACACGTCCTATAATTTGGTACAAAAGGGACACGTGTTGACTTGTGGGCGCCAGTTCAATAGGAAAACTGATCACGATCCAACTATCTAACTAATGACCTATGGGAAAGACATTGGACGAACTATGGGGTTGATATCCCGTCCTAAATCTCTTCCATTACTTGGAGGAAATATTAGCCCAAACATTTGGGTTCTTAACCACAGTTTGTTTGGTAGATCTTGATTTCAAAGAGGGTCATGTGGGAGCCACCATGCCCTCATGTTGCTTTTCTGTCTCAACTTGATTTCATGAAACCTTTCCTAAAGCATATTTGAATCTTCTGCACCTGTGAATGCCTTGACCAAATCAATCCCAAAATGTTCCTACTAAATGAACGGTCCAGATTAGGTGCAGTGTCTACATTACCCAGTAGGCCAAGCTACCCACCACCTCTAACACTACCCAGAAAAAAGACAGATTCAATTAACAAAAAAAATCAAAGGTAAAGCTTTTGGCAATTAGCAGCCATTGGGGACTGAATAAACCCACATTGGCTTCTTTAATCCACCAAAATCTATTAACTAAATATAACGCAGGGTTTTTTCTCCCCTTCTCCTTTCGCCATGTAGGACTACAATGCTATCACACATGCCACGTGTCAACTAGAATTTTTACTAGAATTTTTTTTTCTCTAAACTCTGGTTGTTGGAAGTGACACAACTCTTCCAGTTTCTCCAAGACTCTGGTTGTTGGAAGTGACACAACTCTTCCAGTGTGACTGATCTTTCTTCTTTAATTCCCACACACGGCTCCTCTCAATATGTCCGGAGTCACGTTCATCTTAATCATTTACTATATCTTCCCTACTAAATCTCCCTCTTATCTATAAGTGTTTTAAAAAAATAGGCAACAGTTTCATTCCTATCCCCATGAAAGTTTACAAAAAAAAACAGTTATAATTTTAGGGGATTTTGATAAGAGAAATCTATCTCAATCTCTCTCACGTTTTTCTCTCTCAATAGTAGCTTAAGAAACTAGGTAACTGTTTACAAAATCAGTTTAACATCTCCCTGTTTGTTCTTCTCATCGCCGCTGTGCCTGAGTCCGGAAAGTTTATCATCAAACTTTCATGGGGATAGGAATGAAACTGTTGCCTATTTTTTTAAAACACTTATAGATAAGAGGGAGATTTAGTAGGGAAGATATAGTAAATGATTAAGATGAACGTGACTCAGGACATATTGAGAGGAGTCGTGTGTGGGAATTAAAGAAGAAAGATCAACTTTCATGGGGATAGGAATGAAACTGTTGCCTATTTTTTTAAAACACTTATAGATAAGAGGGAGATTTAGTAGGGAAGATATAGTAAATGATTAAGAAGAACGTGACTCAGGACATATTGAGAGGAGCCGTGTGTGGGAATTAAAGAAGAAAGATCAACTTTCATGGGGATAGGAATGAAACTGTTGCCTATTTTTTTAAAACACTTATAGATAAGAGGGAGATTTAGTAGGGAAGATATAGTAAATGATTAAGATGAACGTGACTCGGGACATATTGAGAGGAGCCGTGTGTGGGAATTAAAGAAGAAAGATCAGTCACACTGGAAGAGTTGTGTCACTTCCAACAACCAGAGTCTTGGAGAAACTGGAAGAGTTGTGTCACTTCCAACAACCATTTATAGCTGTTTTTGTTGAATGATTTATAGATTTAAGAAAACCTATCAGTGCATGGGATGTTAAATTTACCATCTCATCAAAAGACAGATATGTTAAATTTGTGCTTTGAAACATGAAAAAACCTATCACTACACGAGATAGTAAATTTAAAGGGTCCAGAATCACCTGATAGAGCATGTTCAAGCATTTTGAACTTTCATGATAAACTTTCCGGACTCAGGCACAGCGGCGATGAGAAGAACAAACAGGGAGATGTTAAACTGATTTTGTAAACAGTTACCTAGTTTCTTAAGCTACTATTGAGAGAGAAAAACGTGAGAGGGATTGAGATAGATTTCTCTTATCAAAATCCCCTAAAATTATAACTGTTTTTTTTGTAAACTTTCATGGGGATAGGAATGAAACTGCTGCCTATTTTTTTAAAACACTTATAGATAAGAGGGAGATTTAGTAGGGAAGATATAGTAAATGATTAAGATGAACGTGACTCAGGACATATTGAGAGGAGCCATGTGTGAGAATTAAAGAAGAAAGATCAACTTTCATGGGGATAGGAATGAAACTGTTGCCTATTTTTTTAAAACACTTATAGATAAGAGGGAGATTTAGTAGGGAAGATATAGTAAATGATTAAGATGAACGTGACTCAGGACATATTGAGAGGAGCCGTGTGTGGGAATTAAAGAAGAAAGATCAGTCACACTGGAAGAGTTGTGTCACTTCCAACAACCAGAGTCTTGGAGAAACTGGAAGAGTTGTGTCACTTCCAACAACCATTTATAGCTGTTTTTGTTGAATGATTTATAGATTTAAGAAAACCTATCAGTGCATGAGATGTTAAATTTACCATCTCATCAAAAGACAGATATGTTAAATTTGTGCTTTGAAACATGAAAAAACCTATCACTACACGAGATAGTAAATTTAAAGGGTCCAGAATCACCTGATAGAGCATGTTCAAGCACTTTGAACTTTGATGATAAACTTTCCGGACTCAGGCACAGCGGCGATGAGAAGAACAAACAGGGAGATGTTAAACTGATTTTGTAAACAGTTACCTAGTTTCTTAAGCTACTATTGAGAGAGAAAAACGTGAGAGGGATTGAGATAGATTTCTCTTATCAAAATCCCCTAAAATTATAACTGTTTTTTTTGTAAACTTTCATGGGGATAGGAATGAAACTGTTGCCTATTCTTTTAAAACACTTATAGATAAGAGGGAGATTTAGTAGGGAAGATATAGTAAATGATTAAGATGAACGTGACTTAGGACATATTGAGAGGAGCCGTGTGTTAGAATTAAAGAAGAAAGATCAACTTTCATGGGGATAGGAATGAAATTGTTGCCTATTTTTTTAAAATACTTATAGATAAGAGGGAGATTTAGTAGGGAAGATATAGTAAATGATTAAGATGAACGTGACTCAGGACATATTGAGAGGAGCCGTGTGTGGGAATTAAAGAAGAAAGATTAGTCACACTGGAAGAGTTGTGTCACTTCCAACAACCAGAGTCTTGGAGAAACTGGAAGAGTTGTGTCACTTCCAACAACCATTTATAGCTATTTTTGTTGAATGATTTATAGATTTAAGAAAACCTATCAGTGCATGAGATGTTAAATTTACCATCTCATCAAAAGACAGATATGTTAAATTTGTGCTTTGAAACATGAAAAAACCTATCACTACACGAGATAGTAAATTTAAAGGGTCCAGAATCACCTGATAGAGCATGTTCAAGCACTTTGAACTTTGATGATAAACTTTCCGGACTCAGGCACAGCGGCGAGAAGAACAAACAGGGAGATGTTAAACTGATTTTGTAAACAGTTACCTAGTTTCTTAAGCTACTATTGAGAGAGAAAAACGTGAGAGGGATTGAGATAGATTTCTCTTATCAAAATCCCCTAAAATTATAACTGTTTTTTTTGTAAACTTTCATGGGGATAGGAATGAAACTGTTGCCTATTTTTTTAAAACACTTATAGATAAGAGGGAGATTTAGTAGGGAAGATATAGTAAATGATTAAGATGAACGTGACTCAGGACATATTGAGATGAGCCGTGTGTGGGAATTAAAGAAGAAAGATCAACTTTCATGGGGATAGGAATGAAACTGTTGCCTATTTTTTTAAAACACTTATAGATAAGAGGGAGATTTAGTAGGGAAGATATAGTAAATGATTAAGATGAACGTGACTCAGGACATATTGAGAGGAGCCGTGTGTGGGAATTAAAGAAGAAAGATTAGTCACACTGGAAGAGTTGTGTCACTTCCAACAACCAGAGTCTTGGAGAAACTGGAAGAGTTGTGTCACTTCCAACAACCAGAGTTTGCAGAAAAAAAAATTCTAGTAAAAATTCTAGTTGACACGTGGCATGTGTGATAGCATTGTAGTCCTACATGGCGAAAGGAGAAGGGGAGAAAAAACCCTGCGTTATATTTAGTTAATAGATTTTGGTGGATTAAAGAAGCCAATGTAGGTTTATTCAGTCCCCAATGGCTGCTAATTGCCAAAAGCTTTACCTTTGATTTTTTTGTTAATTGAATCTGTCTTTTTTCTGGGTAGTGTTAGAGGTGGTGGGTAGTTTGGCCTACTGGGTAATGTAGACACTGCACCTAATCTGGACCGTTCATTTAGTAGGAACATTTTGGGATTGATTTGGTTAAGGCATTCACAGGTGCAGAAGATTCAAATATGCTTTAGGAAAGGTTTCACGAAATCAAGTTGAGACAGAAAAGCAACATGAGGGCATGGTGGCTCCCACATGACCCTCTTTGAAATCAAGATCTACCAAACAAACTGTGGTTAAGAACCCAAATGTTTGGGCTAATATTTCCTCCAAGTAATGGAAGAGATTGAGGATGGGATATCAACCCCATAGTTCGTCCAATGTCTTTCCCATAGGTCATTAGTTAGATAGTTGGATCGTGATCAGTTTTTTTTCTCCCCTTGATCGTGATCAGTCTTTCCCATAAGTCATTAGTTAGATAATTATGAATTTATGTTCCATGTTTATTTTTTCGGGAGTCTTTAGTAAGTTGAGTTGGACCTGGATGATAAAATATCTAGAAGTGAGAAATATAGAAAAACTTTGTCCCATATTTAAACGTCACCACACTTAGTAGTTATTATTTGATTAGAAACCAATCCTCGATCCGATTCCCTTTTTACACTCTTTAACTGTGGTCCCATATTTAAACGTCGCCACACTTAGTGGTTACTATTTGATTAGAAACCAAATCCTCGATCCGATTATCACCCCGGGTCGTCACGTGTCCCTTTTTACACTCTTTAACTGTGGTTAAGATTCACCCACCCCTAAGGTTCACCAACCTATCCTTGATTTTCAGAATAAATATTAATTCTTTTTATAATATTAAAAAAATATATTTTTAAGGTTTTGTATGATTAAATATTTAAAAATAGAATTAATATTTTTTTTTGAAAACCAAGGATGGGTGGCGACCTCAGCGGTGATAAACGGGTTTGTCACCGTAGAGGATTAGGTCTCATTTGATTATTATAAAATTTAAACAATTTTCATCTTGAAGCACTTCCTTCAGTATTTATTTTTTCGATTTTTTTTTTCATATAAATAATATTGTTCTATGATAGTTAATTAAATTAAATATTTTATAACTTTAAAATAACACAATTCTAATGCTGGTTAAGATTTTTTAACTCTTAGGGTTAGTTTTTTAAAATAATTTTCTTAAAAAGCTAAGGTTAGATTATTGAAAAATAAATGTTAGAGAATATTAAGCACAGTTATTTGGCTTTAAAGAGGAAATTTGTTAATTTGTGTGTGAGTCAAATCCTCTACGGTGATAACCGGATTTGGCAAATCTGGTTATCACCCCTAGAGGTCACCACGTGTCTCCTTTGACACCCCTTAACCGTGGGTAAGGTTCACCCACCCAATTTTTTTTATTTTTTTTTAATAGTAAATTATTATTTTTAAATAAAAAAACTGTTTTTAGAGGTTTTTTAATATTAATTTTTTTTTTTAATTTAAAAAATAATTAATACTAAAAAAAAAAAAGGGTGAGTGAACCTTACCCATGGTTAAGTTAAGGGGTGTCAAAGGAGACACGTGGCAAATCCAGTTATCACCGGAGATGATTTGGGTTCAAATGTCATTAATCAAGAGTATCCAAAAAATTATAAAGTTGAGATACACAAAACTAAAATATTATAGATCAGGAGTAAGGCAACCAAGTGGAAAATTTGAAACAATGAGCATGTTTCGTGATAGTTTTGAACAATCATAAAACCCAAATATCAAAGAGTAAGAGTAAAATATATAGCTGCCAAAATATAAATGTAAAATAATGACACATATATGAATATGAAAAAAAATATGATTAAAAAAAATCATACATAAATATGCTATGTCCTGGTATTGACCTAGCTTGAAATTCAAATGTCATAGATCAAGAGTATCCAAAAAATTATAAAGTGAAAATTTTTTTTTTAAAAAAAGAATTACTCATGTAGGTATGTTAAGCAATCTAACCATGATTTTTAGAAAAAGCAAAAAACAAAATGACTAATTTTAATTTTCTAAAGCTTAACTATAGCTAAAAAGGGTTTAAAAGGGACATAGGAACACATGGGTCAGCCTAGAAGCAGACTCCAAGCTCCGCTTCTCAGGACGCTTTTATTTTAGTTAAGCTTAACCGTGGTTGAACATGGGTTAAAAACAACACAGGGACAATTGGGTCAGCTTAGAAGCGGGCCCTGGGGCGACTGAATTAAGAGAGAGTTCAATCGTTCCCATAGGTCAACACGTGTCACCTTTAACTTCCATTAATTAATCATGGTTAAGAATCTCTAACCTTTAGTATTCAATAATTTAAATTTATTTTTTCTAGAATTTTTCTTAAAAATAAATCTAATATTGGTTAAGATTTTTTAACTCTTAGGGTTAGTTTTTTTTAATATTTTTTTAAAAAAGCTAAGGTTAGATTATTGAAAAATAAGGGTTAGAGAATATTAAGCACGGTTATTTGGCTTTAAAGAGGAAATTTGTTAATTTGTGTGGGAGTCAAATCCTCTACGGTGATAACCGGATTTGGCAAATCCGGTTATCACCCGTAGAGGTCATCACGTGTCTCCTTTGACACCCCTTAACCGTGGGTAAGGTTCACCAACCCATTTTTTTGTTTATTTTTTTTAATATTAATTATTATTTTTAAATTAAAAAATTGTTTTTAGAGGTTTTTTTAATATTAAAAACAATTTTTTAATTAAAAAAAAAGAATTAAATCAAAAATAAAATAAAATGGGTGGGTGAACCTTATCCACGGTTAAGGGGTGTCAAAGGAGACACGTGGTGACCTCTAGGGGTGATAATCGGATTTGCCAAATCCGGTTATCACTGGAGATGCTTTGGCTCCATTTGTGTTAGTGATTGAACTGTCCCTGAATTCAAACGCAATTGGCTATGATTGGCTGTGATTCATCCGGTTATCACCGTAGAGTAAAGAGGGTGAGTTGGGAGAAGGAAACCAAGGTTTGTGAAAAGGGTTTGAATGAAACATTTTCTTAGTTCAATGGAGGTCAGTATGTAGGACAAACATCTTCTTTAAGGCAGGCTTTTTTCTCCCCTTCTCCTTTCACCATGTAGGACTACAATCCTATCACACATGCCACGTGTCAACTATAATTTTTTTATTCTTCAAACTCTGGTTGTTGGAAGTGACACAACTCTTCCAGTTTCTCCAAGACTCTGGTTGTTGGAAGTGACACAACTCTTCCAGTCACACTGATCTTTCTTCTTTAATTCCCACACACGGCTCCTCCCATTCATCTTAACCATTTACTATATCTTCCCTACTAAATCTCCCTCTTATCTATACGTGTTTTAAAAAAATAGGCAACAGTTTCATTCCTATCCCCATGAAAGTTTATATAAAAACAATTTCCATTCTCTTATCCTTAAGAGTTTCAAAAATTTAGGAAATTGTACCCATCTTTTTACGCCCTGGACTAGAAATTCTCATTCACTCTTCATCTTTTGCAGGTTAGTTTATCTGAATCAAGGTTGTAGCTAGGTTGATCGAAGCAGGTTAGTTTCCCTTATTTTTAACATCTGAAATTTCATCTATCTTCATTAATGGTTCTTAGTTTCAGCTATAAGTTCAGATCTGGAATCATTCAACTTATTTATTTTACTTTTTTAACATCTGAAATTTCATCTATCTTCATTAATGGTTCTTAGTTTTGCAATACTCGGTACAAACAACATTAGTAAAGTCAAGCTTTCTTAGGGTATGTAAGCTGATTGCAAGTGGATTTTTACCCCCGCCCCAAGCCTTGCTGTTCAAGGGTTTTAAGTCCAGGTCTGTTTAAATTCCACGATCAAACCTAACAAACTGAGTAATTAATCGCCATGTAAGTAAAAAATGATCGAACACACTAAAAAAAATTAGGGATGAGCATCTATTCCAACTTTCAACCCAAGCTGATCGGGGAAAAACCAAAGGCAATCTAAACAAAAAGTTCTACCGAGATTTTAATCATAGTCCATGAAATCAAAATGTAAGATAAACGAATCCTATACGTTCAATCCTAGGGATGCCATGTGGCCACCCTCTTTATTCCCCACCGTTTGATCAAAATTTAAACAAACTTCTTCCAGTCACGTAACTCTCTCCCACTCACCCTGTCACGTAGCTCTCTCCCACTCACGTCTCTCTCTCTCTCCTTAACAAACCTCACTCACGTCTCTCTCTCTCTCCTTAACAAACCTCTCCCAGTCAAGTATCTCTCTCCATTCACGACTCTCTCTCCTTAATATACAGGTCTCTCTCTCTTTTTCCTTTCAATCGTATGTACGCACATTCTGCCTCACTCCTCTCCCACTAAAAAGTATTTTCCCCTCCAAATAAAAACCCTCTTTCCTGCAGTTTTAAGTTCTCTCACTATCTTTTCCAACGAATTAGCATACATATTGGTAATCTATTCACATTCTCTAGAATATTTTAGAGAGATTTTAATCATTTCCTGCTACAAATACTCATTTATTCTTCATCTTTTGCAGAATTTATTTCTGAATTTATCTTAGTCAAGGCTGTAGGTAGTTCGAAGCAGGTTGGTTTCGTTTACTCTCGCCTATATTCATCAATGTTTCTTAGTTTCTAAAGATGAATCATTCAAGTTGCTCATTTTCTAAATTTTAACAAGGTGATCAATGTTTCTAAGTTTCTAAATAATAGAAATTCAGATCTGGAATTAGTTTCTATCTTCATCAGTGTTTCTTAGTTTCTAAAGAATTAGTTTCTAAAAATTTGAAAATTAGATCTTGAATCACTCAAGTTGCTCAATTTCTAAATTTTAGCAAGTTTAGCTATTTATCTGGAATCATAGATCAAAACTTGAATCAAATTCGGGTTGCAACATTGCCTTTGATAAAAAAAAAAAAAAAAACCAGAAAGGATTATGCATATAGCGCCTGGGATCTCGGTCATGTTAATTTGGATTGGTTGAACTGTGAAGCTGATTGTAACAGTGAGTTTTAGAATTAAGAGTATGATATGGAGAGCAATAGTGACGACCAATTATTTAAAGTTTGGGTCTGACTGAATAACAATGTTTTAGTTCTGGTCCAAAGTTTGGGTCTGACTGAATAATAGTGTTCTGGTTCTGATCCAGCATGCCTTTCTCTGAATCTCATCAGATGGCAAAAGGGAAGCTTGATTCAATCCAACCAAAAATTAAAAAATAAAGAGGATAATGTGAAACATTTGCCTTCGATTAAAAAAAAATCTGCAAATCTTAGAAAAGCCCCATAGAGAAGACGGTGAACAGTGATGACGGGTTAGTATAAACAAACCATATCCATTTCTTAAAATTAAACCCGTTTTACTGTACCCATTAACAAATTAACCGTTCCCTTCATTTGTTAGTACGTTAATTTCTTTAACCCTAAGAGTTAGGGATTCTCAACCATAGTTAATGGAGTTAACCGGTTCCCTTAAATGGTGAGTCCAGCCTTCTTCCATATTTGGTCAAATATTCAACAAGCTTTCCAATATTTTAGTACTCCCCAATTAATCATAAGTATAATAGTCGCTTTTGACATGGACCATGTTTTTTTAATTTTCAATTATTGCATCTAAGCTTTAACTTGTGTGGTTGTTCACATGAGAACAACCATCAAGGCATATTTAAGAAAACCTATCAATGCATGGGATGTTAAATTTACCATCTCATCAAAAGACAGATATGTTAAATTTGTGCTTTGAAACATGAAAAAACCTATCACTACACGAGATAGTAAATTTAAAGGGTCCAGAATCACCTGATAGAGCATGTTCAAGCACTTTGAACTTTGATGATAAACTTTCCGGACTCAGGCGCAGCGGCGATGAGAAGAACAAACAGGGAGATGTTAAACTGATTTTGTAAACAGTTACCTAGTTTCTTAAGCTACTATTGAGAGAGAAAAACGTGAGAGGGATTGAGATAGATTTCTCTTATCAAAATCCCCTAAAATTATAACTGTTTTTTTTGTAAACTTTCATGGGGAGGGAGATTTAGTAGGGAAGATATAGTAAATGATTAAGATGAACGTGACTCAGGACATATTGAGAGGAGCCGTGTGTGGGAATTAAAGAAGAAAGATCAGTCACATTGGAAGAGTTGTGTCACTTCCAACAACCAGAGTTTGGAGAAAAAAAAATTCTAGTAAAAATTCTAGTTGACACGTGGCATGTGTGATAGCATTGTAGTCTTACATGGCGAAATGAGAAGGGGAGAAAAAACCCTGCGTTATATTTAGTTAATAGATCAGAATCGCCTAAAATCTCTCTTTACTTTCTCTATTTATCTTTTATCTCTATTTCTCTTATCATAATTTCCTAAAATTTTATGAAAGATTTTTAATTTGGGAAGAAAACGTATGTACCCTTAAATCCACTACGTGAATATGGGCTGAAAACGATACTAAAAGTCGAAAAACGATGGTAGTCGCTAGTGTGTGAGCAATAAACGACTGCTCTGCTCTCTCGGTTTCCCCTCTCACCGCTGGTCGCCCGCCGACGTCTCTCTCGCCGTCCCTTTGGCCTCTGGTCGGCGGCCGTCATCTCCTCTCTTCTTTTCTTCTTCTGAGTCAGGTACTTCTCGTCTCTTCTTCTTATTCTTCTTTGATTATATTTATTTTAAACCATATCAGTACACAGTAGGCACAAGTGCCATGCTTTGGCAGAAACATGAAAGGCTATTTTTGCTGAAATGAATGGCAATAATGCCCATACATTCTCCCCTTTTTTTCTCATAGTCTCACTAATTTCGGATTCTCTCAGTTAGTTGCCGGAATCGAGATTCACTAATCGAAGGTGAGACTTGTTCGGGTTTGAGGGTTTTCTTCTACATTTTCTTGTTATGAATTTTTGGGTTTTCATTTTGTTTTTATGAGGCATTTGATTCGTTTCCCATACGGTATTGGGGTTTTCAACTACAGAATATTTTTGTGGAAGGATTCAGGTAGCTTATTTGTTTTTTTCCCCTTTATTATATAGGATGGGTGTTGCATGGTAAGAAAATACAACATAGTGCCAGAAGTATAGAGCTAACATTTTTTTTTTTTTTAATTGAAAATGGTCAATGGTATCTTCTTTATGACATCAAGGTATATGACAAAACTAACGAAAGGAATGCCTAACTCTGCCATCATTGAGTTATAACAATCTAGGAGCTATAAAGGTTGTGAATTGTGAACGTATTAAAGTCTTACCTTCTATTATCGTAATTGAATCGAGTATTAAAATTTAAAACAGCATGGAAAATTAACTTGACTCATTGAAATTTAAACTCAGTTTTTCATGAAGCCTAAGAACACTTAAAAGTTTAAACTAACTTGAATAGTCATGTTTTGACGCCTTAATGCACCAGACACATTTTTGCTATGTGATTGTGTTTTTTTACCTTTTTCTTTTTGTACAAACACTCAATAGAGATTTTTGAGCACGTAGTCTATGGATAGTGCTCTGTGTTGCAACTTTTAGGTTGCAAGACAGCAAGAGTGGTTACAGATTCCCTGTACAGAAAAAAGCGATACTTGGTGAGAGATGAAATTTCGTTATTGATGTGCTACCAGAAGCTTTTTTTTTCCGGTATAACCCCATGGTTCACCGATCAGTGAACATGCTTTTCTTTCCTTTTATTAAGCCATATCTGATTTATTGTAAAATAATTGTTTTCCAGTATGGAGGAATTCAACTTCTTTTTCTTTATTTTTTGTATATGTATAGGCATATTCGTTATAATGGCTAAAATCCCAATATTACCAGAAAAAAAAAATTTGCGTAAGGATGGAAGTGTAAAGAGTTAAAGATACAAAGGAGGTGAACTAGATGGATTCGACATAAAGGGTAGTCCAGATATGAGCAAAAAGGGTTCTACTCTATTTTCTTTGAAGTCCTTGGAAGCATAGGACCAAAACAAAGAAACCAAGTCTTATGCTGTTTCAAACCTTCCTTATCTTGTTCCTTATAATATCTGCATTTTTTAAAAATTCTGTTTACTTATTTTAGGATTTTAAAGTCAAAACATTCAAGTTTTCTGCGACAGTTCCTAATTCTTTGTCATTTAGGAGTGTGATCCGGAGATTTGCCAATGATCTGTCAGTTTACTTCATAGATTCTTCTTTATTCCTCTCCGTCATTCTGTGTCTCTCAAATGTTTGTGATTAACTGAGAAAGTGGATTGTTGTGACATGTACTTTATATCAAGTGATTGTCAGTTTATTTTTTATTTATGTTTATTGTGAATCATTTGATTGATGCATTATTCACGTTATTACTGTTGCACAAATTGTTTCCATTTCATTAAATCTTTATTTTTTTCCTGGTATTCTTATAATAACTACAAACTAAAAACTTAGGGAAACCGAACGTACTTGATTAGATTTGTAGGATAGGAGTTTTAAATTTTTTTCTCTCCAACAAAACTTCATGAAATGGGTTTTCAAATTGGTAGATGCTTTTTTTTTTTCCGGTAATCAAGATAGTAATATATACCAAAAGAGGGAAAAACAACAAGAGGTCACAATGGTAATCAAGTTAGCATATGTACAACTACTAAGAATTTTATCCAAGAAAGTTATGCTTGTAGGTGAACACCTTAGCACTCCCATCAAACAGAAAATGGCAATGATCCTAGGTTTAGTCTTATCCAAGAAATTTATGCTTGTAGGTCATAGCAGCGTAGCTAAACATCCCCATACCCAACAGGTACTAGCAATAGAGAGAACCATTTATTTTGACTTCATGGGTACAGAAGTAAACGTGCCCCTACAATCCACATTATAAGTCTATGAATTCCCATGCCACAAGTCTTGCCATATACCTACAAGTCGATCCATCAAAGTACCATGTGTCACTCTTTTCCAATGCTCTGATCTCCTCCACCACAATGTTTTTACAGATCAATGCTTGGAAAGAGAAAGTGCCGATTTCTTATGAGAATAGAGAAGTTTAATCTCAAGTACAGTAAAAATAGAATCATATCTCAAGGAAGTGAAAGCCCTCTAGGAAACAGACGAGTGATGGCATGACAGAAAAAGGTCAAGAATAGATGCATCACTGTCTCTTCAGCACACCCCACCCCCAGTAGAGAGCCAGAGACAATAGAAAGGAATAGAACTTCTTTACAATGATTATAAAATATTCTTAAAAGAAAAAATGGAAACAGACGATTGAAATGTGTATTCTTTTCTCTTGTCTGGTCTGTAGAGCATGTTTAATTTATTTCTTATCATGGTTGTCTAAAACATCTCTCATGTATGATGTTCTCCTCAGGTTTGTCTAATACATGTGGCTGTAAGTGGAAGCACAAAATAGGTTTTTAAGTTTTAGCTCGTGTGTGAACTCTGAAATGTATTTATCTTCTTCTAAACACTGGATTATATATGACTTCTAATGGCCTCTAAACAAAAGCTCAATACTATATCCTTATTTTTGTATTCTCACCTGTGGTAATTATGTCAACATTTTGAATCTTTTGATTTGGTCTATGAGAACTTAACATATGTAGTTTTTTTTTGGTTAACATATGTAGTTGGATGTTGTTTTTATGTCACATTTTAGATAATAACAAGATGGAAGGATTACTTATAATTGATGCGAAAGTCGAAAAATACCACTTATATTGTCATGATCTCATGAATGTTAATAACTAAAAAGCTGTTTTTAATATGTGTTAATGAGTTGCATTATTAAATAAGACTGTATAATATTTAAAGACCCCCCAAAAATAAGAAAATTATATATTATCTTCAAATAATAATTGTAAGTAGTTCACCTATTCATAGTGGTTGAGTTGCGTGGATAGTTAATTAATATTAACAAGATATTCATCCCTTCTCTTTATTTCACCATCTCTAGCTCACATGGATATACATCTTCATTTGGGTGTTTTATTCTCTTTCTTACTCCTCTTTGGTTTATTGAACAGTAAAGAATGCTTCACTGCCCATGTAAATAAATTGTAGTCTAAGCCAACATTGCTCACTGCATTGTCTCATTTTTTTTTCAAATTGTATCTCATTTCAGATCAATAATCGTATTGACTTTGTTGGTGATGCATGTCCAATTGTTGGATTTGAGGATATTCTTTTAGGATCTACAGTCATACTTCTGGTAACTAAATGGGCTTCTTTGCACCAATTGAGAGAGCAATTAAGAGGAGTTTCCTTGAATCTGCTAATATAGCACATGCCTTACACCCTAATTATATGGTATGTCATGTCCTATATTTTTGAACTGCAAATGACCATTTTTTTGCATTTTAAAAATTGATATTGGCGCTCCATCTCAGGACAAACATGAAAAACATCAACAGAAGATGCATTCAGATAAGATAGAGAACTTTTTAGTTAGCAATCTGGATTTGTTGTCCCATAGACCAACAAGCTCAAAAAAAATGACTAGTAACAATTTTCTTTTAATGTAAGGAAAGGAGTGTGGTATTGAGAGCCGTTGGGCATGGTGATTCATTGCATTTATACATATTCCAATCAGTTTACCTTCTCATCTGCTAGGGTCATCTATAGATGAGCTATCTCATCAATGTGATCCTAACCATCCCATTAAAATTAGCTTTATATTTGATCTTCTTATTTTTGATATTATCCATCTTAAATGTATTTTGATTTGGTGATTAAGTATTCTTAACAGATTGACAATGATTGATATAATCTTTGGGCCAAAGGCCGTTTGAAAGCTATGCCATCAATTAAATATAGCTCATAACAACTAAGGGGTTACGATTTAGGGTAGGGCACGATCTCTCTCTTTCTCGCAGCTCTCCTAAGCGGAAATCTTCCCCTCCTCGAAAGAGTTATGGCTGGATCTTCCCTTCTCCTCATCGGCGGCTGAAATCTCAGCTGAGCAGATCCAATCTTTTTAATTTCTTCACTACATCTTCTTCAACCCCATTACTGTGTTACTTCCAATCTCTCAATCGAATTCTCCCGGGTTCATCTCATCCTTATTTGGGGCTTTTCCCATGGTCCGAATCTCTCTCTGTGAGCTTTTCTTTTTGTCAGATTTTCGCAGCTTTTAGAAGTGATTTTGAAGTTGGATTGTGTTTTTTTATAGAATCTAGGGTATAAAGGTGTTGATTTGTTTTATTTTTTAACAATTTCAGCTTTTTAAGGTAGGTATTGAATTGGATCCTGCATTTCATTTGAATCTCATACTTTTGTGATGCTGATTTTGTTAATCCTCTGTGTACGTTAACGTTAATAGTTCTTTTTCTACGGAATTGAGGCATGTAGTGTTGATTTTGGTTAGGTTATCCATTAGAGAAGTTTGATCGATTAGAGAAGTTTGATTTGACCCATTAGAGAAGTTGAAGATTGGATGGGGAAAATTTGTCTCTTCCCGCACAAGCACTATCTGCTTCCCCACCAGGGCAAATGGCCATCAGGAGTAAAGAGGTTGGTTATAATATCATCTTTTACAACATTGTAATTATTTCTTTTCTTTGCTTTTTATAGTCATGTATTTTTTTTCTTTCTAAATTTGGATGATGACGGTGATTTTTTTTTTCATTTTAGAGGAGGGTTGGCATACCTTCTTTGTTCAATACTCCTAGCACAAACAGAGAATACTTTATTCATTAACATTTCTTTTATGATATTAGAACTTACATGATGCTGTGATTGACAGGGTGGCACTGTAATATTGTTTGGTCCTGAATCCTGATGGCCCACCAGTTACTTCCATCACAAGTCAGAGCTCTGAGCTAGTAAATTAACTAAATTCTATGGAGTTCTGTTTTAGTCAACTTTATTTTCTATCAATAGTATCATGTTGTCACCATGCTTTCTAGGTCAACAAAATGAAAAGAATATATTTTTAATTCTTGAATAAATGTGTTTGCTTTCATCCTAACCAGCAGAGAAAATGCTGGATCTTGCTATTTCCACAATTTGTTTTCTCAGTATCTGAAAGGATTATAGTATAGATTGTGATCTGTAGCAGTTTTCTAGTATTTGGCCATCAGTTCATAACATTAATTTGCACTTCACATGGTGGAACTGTGTCTCCATGATCTTCTGCCTTTTGTTGGCCCATTAAACTAGGTAGTCATGTACCTCATCCAAAATAGACACTAATGTTTAGTTGCTTAAGGTTTGGGTTTTTTTAGATAACCCAGACTCCCAAGTGATGGCTACCAAGTTTTTTGTTTCAGTTGTCGATCTTCTACGAGATCTTTCTCTTTCTAAGAACTGACTGAAAATATTTATGTTGAAGACTGCAGTAACCACTGGGACGCTGGATGCAATCAGAGAAAGGATGAAGAGCATTCAGTTGGCAGCAGCTGTAGGGAACCCAGATTCTAGAAACAGGCCATTAATGTACATGAATGACAGCATAACCCATGGACTCTCGAGTCAAATTCCCAATGGATCAGATCGTGTTGGTGCGGAGCATCAGGTGCAGTCAGGGGGTACTCCCCATGGATGAGAAGGCATTTTATGGTCTTCAAGCTCGGATGGAGAGGCTTAAAAGTGGGGCCATCGAACCCCTGTACAGAGATCAAGTGCAACTTCATCCAATCCTAGCATCAGATGCTAATCCAGTAAATGGTAGGAGGGTGAGTGCCGTCACGAGGGTGTATAGGTATTATGCATTATGGTGGCTTAATTGCTGCAATTGTGTGCAAAAATTGAAAACATGGTGCGGGAGTTTGAATTGTGGTCCTCTCCCCTTGATGTTGTGGCAGGGGTATAGATTTGTTGCAGTATTTTGGCATCCTGATTAACAGGTATACCAT
Source organism: Tetracentron sinense (assembly GCA_015143295.1). Classification (NCBI taxonomy): domain Eukaryota; kingdom Viridiplantae; phylum Streptophyta; class Magnoliopsida; order Trochodendrales; family Trochodendraceae; genus Tetracentron; species Tetracentron sinense. The sequence goes on from CM026554.1 coordinate 33,473,620, forward strand.
GTAAATTTGGTAAGTAATTATGTTTTGTGGTTAAATTATATGTGTGATGATGATTATGTAGAGATGATGAAGTTAGTTTTTAATATGCATTTCTATTGTGTATAGAAGAAAGTTGGGATGTGATGGATTGAAATTTATTAGAAGGGAATTTGCAGGTAGAAGATAACAAGTAAAAATTGCAGGTTCGACCAGGATAAAATAAATAATTTTTAAAAAAATATTTTTAAAAAACGACGGCTACTAACAGTCGTTTATTAATATTAATAATTTTTTTTTAAAAAATAAAATATCGCAATAAACGACGGCCCATAGCCGTCGTTTCTTATTACGGCTGCTATAGGCTGTCGTTTTTTCCGACTGCTATAGGCTGTTGTTTTTAGAAACTACGCTTGCGAACCTGACGGCCTAGTGACGACCATTAACAATGGTAAATGTAAATGTCTTGAAACGACGGCTATGGGCCGTTGTTTTTAGCGCTTTTTCACGTAGTGATCTCTCCAATAGTTTTTGAATTGAGAGGGAGACGTGTGTGATAGAATGAGATGAGAGAAAGTGTTAACGGTTGAGATTTAAAAAATGGGCACCATGTGGCATCCTTGAAATAGAATTCATAGGATTCCTAAGATTAAAGATTGGAGACCAAAGAGAGGGGGTTAGATGTCACTTATTAGTTGAGGGTTTAGGTGGCACTTATTTATGTATATTATAGATATCTATAATGAGGGTTGGGCTTTAAGGGGTGTTGTCCAAGCCCAACCCTCAGCTCATGATAGCTGGCTTAATCTTTTTGGGTCTACATTGGCTTGTTGGCCTTATGGACACAAAAAGTCCCTTAATGTTGCAGGCTTTAGAGGGTCGGGTTAGGCCTAATACCCTTACATAACTTCTAACACCCTCACATGATAGCTAGATTGAGAGGCCTAGGAAAGATGTGCTAATGTTTTTTTATTAAGAGAAAGACGTGTTTTGCACCAACACTTTATCCTTCGCATGAAGAGTGCATTGAGAAAGAGAGTATTTGTTAGGTCACATGGCATGCTCTGCAAAAGCCTTGGAGGTCTTGTAGTAGATGTAGAATCGAACTCCAAATCCCTCGTTGAAGCTTGGAATGGGGAATGCTCGTACTCCTAGAATGTCTGGTATTGGAATAAACAAATTAGTGGCTTAAAGAATCTTTTCTCCTTTATTTGCCATATCTTTAGGAAAGCTAATACTGCTGCTGCAGACTCCCTTGCTAACCATGTGTGTGATATGCTTACCTCTCGAGTTTTCTACTCGATGCAAGACTGTCCTTGTACCACTCTTATTTTCCTAGATAAGGTAGGTCTAGGAAATGTTAGAATGGTCCATAATTAATTTTCTTTTTGTGTAGGGGTTGGTGTATTGTAGGGGTAAAGTTTTATGTCCCCCCTTCTCTTTGATCATCTTGTAGGGGTAAGGTTTTATGTCCCCCCCTTCTTTTTGGGTCTTCTTGTAGGGGTAAGGTTTTATGCCCCCCCTCTTCTTTTTGGTCATCATGTAGGGGTAAGGTTTTATGTCCCCCATTCTCTTTCATTTTAATAAACAGGTAGGGGTCTGCCAAACCCCCACTCTTCCTGAGTGGATTTTTTCAAAAAAAAAAGAAAAGGTTATAGCATACCAAGTAGCGAGGGCATACTCAATATGTTTATGGAGTATTTGTTAGAATATTGAAATGTCTTGAAAAAATGTAAGAGGTTTTGAAAACTTAATTAACCTAGATTTCATATAAATTAAAGAGACATATATATATATCACTTTGGTTATCCGGAAAAGGATCAGTTGAATTTCGGTAAGAATTATTTATTGCTACTTTCCGGAGGTCATAAATTATTTACAATAACTACAAGGTGTCTAGTGTAGTCTTTGGTAGTATGGGATGCCCTAAAGAATATCATCACTTTTGGTATCTTGGAGATTTTTTTTAACTTTTTTGGAAAATTCTCTACGTAAAGGTAGTTGTTGTAGGATTCTAGAGATAGTTGAGGTTCACACGAATGTCTTGATTAAGTGATAGATGTGGGGAGCTAGGTGTGATCCTATTTCCAGATTGTTCGAGGATATTGCGAAGTCTGCAGTTGTCAAACGTTTGACCAACGGCTACCTGAGTAGGAAAATACGAGTTTCCAAACATATTTGAAATAAGTCAATATGAGATTGAAACCAAACAAAATTGAATTAGACAGAAACCAGAGTAGACAAATACCAAAACATACTTAAACTAGATTAAGTCTAACCCTGTAACCAAACAAATCCTTAACCAATGAGGCCAAAATTGGAATTTTACAGAGTTGAATGATTAATTAATAGACTTATTCCTTGAAACAGATGAGACTATAGGATCAATAGATATTTACTAAACCCTAGTAAATGAATTAAATATCATTATTTTCTTCGTCAAATTAAAAGAGGTTAAGTAGTTTGTCTTTAACCAAGTAGTGTAAGCTTTTATAGAAGAGCAGAAAGCAATTGAGCTAAGTTGTATCCTGAAGGTAGTGCTGTCATATCTCACATAGGAGGTCGCGATTATTTTCAAGAAAGACTCTTTAAAGTACCTTTCAGCTAAGCGATTCTCATTTTATTTGATTATCATGTTCTTTTATTATATCTATTTTCTAAATGGCCATGTCTGCATGGATTCAGCCCAAAACCAGCAGTAATGATATAGATATCCGTCTAGGGTGGTTTATCCTTTTCTTTCTCCACCACCACCACCACCACACCCTCTCCTTTTCCTAACTATGCTGAACACGATCTATAATAGCATGACATACATATTTATTTTAGACCTCTCTCTAATAGTACAATCGACATAAGTTGATACAGGGGCTCAAGCCCATAGACCAATTTAGTTACTTACTATAGAGCAACTTTGAGATCATAGTTCAATCACATTTTACCAATCAAGAATGGATGAAAAAATAAAACAAGTTCAAGTGCAAATGCATTTGTAATTTCTTGTCATGCCTGTATATTGACTCATGTATTGGAAATCAGTAATACTGATTTTATTGAGATAATTTAAAAGAATCTTGAACTAGGTTTTTGTTTTTATGTGTATCCAGTATTTTTCCCTGATTTGTACGTATGTACGTTGGATAAGTTTGTATTCTGAGTACCCTTTTGATCACTATGAAGAAATAAAAAGATGATAGTATTGTGTAATGAAAAAAATCACTCTAGAGATGACATATTCATACAATATTCCAAGCATTTAATTTGAAAGGCTAAACTTCATGGATCTAATTCAATAAGAAGAATTCAAAGATACAATTCAGTATTATTACAAACTAATTAAATACAAATCACTCTAAGTTTAGGAGTGCTATGTAATGGCCTTCCAATTTGGTAACAATGGGGTTAGAAAAAAGAATAGAATTACAATGTAAAGATCAAGGTATAAGATGATGAACTCCAAAGGCATAGAGAGCCAAAACAATGGTGAGGAAAGGCCATTTCTTGTTCAAAAATACACTAGAAATGCTTACTCCCCTCAAGTTAGTGAAGCAAGCATTATTCTTCTTGTTACTCCATTTAACTTTTCCCGATTTTTTCAAATTCTTGACCTGAGAAGAGAATTTACCTTCTTCTCTCTTCATCTTAGCTTTGGTAAAATTTTCACTGTCCGAAAGTTCCCCGAGAAAGATGCAAGATGTCAACAGAAGTGCTACTATCTGAATAATGGTTTTCATTGTTTCATTTATAAGGATTAAGCCTCTCCTCCATGGCTTGATAGAGCTCCTGATCCCCAAGAAATTATCACTTGCAAATTCCTTGAACTTGCTGAAGATGGATCTTCTTCTATTTTGGAATCTAGTAGAATTTATTTTTGCTAGTGGGAAGTTTTCTGTCATTACTGAATTCAGATGGACCTCAACAGTCTTCGAGGGCTCGATATGGTGAAAGAATGTCTCTGCTACCTGACAGGACGAAATGAACATTCCATGATTAACTTCAATTTTTTCATAAACTTCGAAGCTCGGTGTACTGGAAAAATCGTCCACATCACCATCTTCTGAGAAAACCCTATTTGGATCATCACTGATAAATCCAAGTGGGAAGTCATTTATTTCAGTGTCATTGAATTCCTTGAAGTTGTAATGTTGACTGGTTTCTCCTGCAATCGGATTTTTCGTCATTGGAATGATCTGAAAATATAGTTGAACATGGATACATTGGAATACTCTAAACATATAGATGAACATGGATAAAGGGAGAAGAGAAATAAGAGTGATGGAAAAATGTACCTTTTATATCTTGGTCATCCTTTCTTTGAAATTGTAATATATTCTCTAGTGGGACAATCTTTTTTTCTTCCAGCATGCTCTGACCAAGACATGAACTTCACTTAGAAAAGCTATATATTCAAGTATTTAAACTTATAATCTATCTATGGTAATTTAAATGTCCGAGTTTATGGTGTCGTGTAAAAATCCTCCCATCAACAAGGATGGGATTTTTTGTTATATTTTCATAAATGCAGTTTCAGTAATTATCGCTTCATATGTATAACACAGAAGGAAATTGAAGATTTTGAGTTACCATCTCTATATCTTTGTTTGACATTCCTACTCCTCTCAAGTTCTCGACTCTCTTGCCAGTCTTGAATTCCTCCTCCAAATCTCCAATTTCTATACTTCTCGTCTGCTCTAATCCCCATGGTTTCTCTACAGCTCTCAAGGAACCCATGTTATTAACTTGACCATATTGAGGTTCTCCAATTCTTTCTATTTCATCCAGAGAGGTAAATTCATTAGAAGAAGCATAAATTTCAGGCCATGTGTGCTGAAAATTTGATTGGTTTATCAGTTCTTGGGAGGCACAAGCAACTGAAAGAATTTCATGCAAAATGTCTGGTTCATTTGCTCGAATGGCCGCTACATTTGCATAAGTGGATCCAGATTGTGGAAAATTTGAATCTATGAGATCAAGCTGAGGAAAATCATCCTCCTCCAATGGAGGCAATGAGAGACGATGTTGCAACCTTGCGCTTTCTAGTGCTATGTCAACCTACAAACCAGTTAAGAATGCTCAAGTTATGGTAATTACAAGGTAATTACAGCCCCATAGAATGAAAAATAATAAACTTGTAACTTCATTCAATTTCAGGACTCATATATTAGTTAATAATTTTTATTTTTATTTTTAAATCGTATAGATTGCAAATTCTAACATGCGATTTTACCTTAGATGGGGGGTAGCCAATGCTTTCATAGTTTGGAAATGGCGGAACCATGGAGCTAAGTGCCTCTTCTGATAAGTACTGCATCCATTGCCCGTCTCTTATACCATCAGAATTGAATGAGGATCCTTGATTGATGCCAGATGAGTATGATTCTGATGGAAAAGAATAACCAGAAGTAACCAGATTGTTTCCTCTTCTGTCAGAGGATAGTTCTATTGCCGATGAATTGTTAGACATCATTTTGTAATGATTGATTTGTTGGATGCTGTATTGTTCTCCAGTCTTAGGGCCAGTCGCGCTCTTCTTGAACACACGACATAGTGCATAAGCATCCTGAAAGTAGCAAACAATGTGCATTTGGTCAATAAATGAGATTCTACTCCATGAGCTAATTAAAATATAAAATCAATGAAGGAAGAAAGGAATGATAGAAGAATAAGAATCTAGCTAGCTTGAGACCACCATGCAAAGCAGAACTAAATATATTCTTAAGCATAAATATTCTATATTTTTAAACTAGATCTGACGATGATTGCATTCCTTTGAATAGTTGAAACTTCGATATTTGTGACACATATTATTACTCTGCAATTTTTGTTTAAAGAATGTCGTCGTCGTATAGGCCATAGTAGTGAAGTTCTCCAATTTTTTCAATAGGTCTCGAATTATACGTGATTTTTTCGTCAAACGACTAATTCACAAATTATTCATGAATTTTGTAAAATTATGCAACTTTTCAAAAAGTCGCTAATTTCATGAATTAAATATAAATTATTCACGACTTCTTAAAAAAAGTCCAAATAAATATCTAAATATATGAAATATATTTATTTATTATTTTTATAATTAATAATCTTATTTTATATTTTTTTTTCATATTTAGCTTACTCCACGTTTCCTGATTTATTCCCTAATTTGTCGTTTTTTCAGAAATTTTTCCTAAATGAATACTTAGTAATGGTCTGGAGGACAACTCTCACTGAAAAAAATCATATATAGTATGAATGCAAGAAACCAAAGAAAGTGAGCTAGATACAACATAAACGATTGTAGTAATCATACAATGTTGGCAATAAAAAGAAGTAACGCTATGTTCTTTTGGTGGAACTTTTAAAGGTCCGGAATATTAATATTTTGGAACAGGAGGCAAGAGTCTAAGAGGAGAGAGAAGAGGGTTTCTAACTCTTTTACACTATAGTATCTCAGATTCATTGGGTTCAATTTAATTAGAAGTTCCACGTGTATGGAATTTAAATAATCCAAATTTTTTAGTGAAACTTGAAAGTTCCATATTTATAGAACTTTTGCACTCTCTGGAATAATATAGTTCTACACATTAAGTAAAATTAGGCTTGAAACAATGAAAGTTCTAAACTTTAAAAGTTACACCCAAAGAAGGGAGCCTAAAGGAGAAATGAGAAGAAATAAAACGTTGAACCTGTAAGCCTGAGGCAGTTTCACATTCTCTTTCGTCAAGCCTGTATTCATGCATAACCCAATCAGTTCGAGTACCATGAGGTGCTCGTCCTCTGTAGTAGACGAGGGTCTTCTTCATTCCCACTGCACGCATTTGGGAATTGACCTTCCTATCCTTGCCTGTGGCCTTCCAATAGCCAGATTGAGTTGCCCTGTTTGTCCTCGACCCATTAGGGTACTTCCGGTCTCGAGGGCTAAAGAAATACCATTCCAGGTCTTTGCTTGGTAAGAAGGATTTTTCTGTCACCATCACAATTCACCAAACTCCTCAGAATGAAAATTATGACAACCACAACAGCCACCATGAAAGGTACGTAATAGAAACACAAAGAAACTCATAAATCAAAAGACAGTATATAGTGTGTGTGTAAGGAATATATATATATATATGAATGGAGATCGAATCATTTGCATTAATCTTACTAAATTCTGTCCAAATTTTGTCACTAAATTAGATGTTGAATTTTGCTAGCGTCAATTGCGCCTACCCGTAATCGCCCCATTACGGGTAGGCGCAACATATCCCAGTTAATCATTGGTTGTTCATAACCCTAGAGTCTACCTGGGGGCCATGTTCTCTATAAGAATTATAAATAAATAGATGAATCTTAGAGCTAGCTAGATCTAGATGTAACCAGAATAAAAAGCAACACCTTGCGTGGAACTCATATCTCTTTGAGACTATGGAATCCCTTTCTTCTGTAGCTTTTTGACTTCATTCTCTCTCCTTGATTCAATATGCATTTTTATGCCTAAAGCTCTAATAGTTTCTTAACCAAAATACTTGACTAGAAGAAGGCCAATAGATGAAAACTAAACGACATTTAGAGAGGCTGCTTCTCATCCTTATGAACCTTTGAATTGAAAGTTTGAAACCTCCATTGCTCTAAATGTCCACTCAATTGTCTTCAAAGGAATTAAAATGCGATTAAAATTATGGTAGTTTTAACCACCTTTTTTTTTTTTCCTTTTCCTTGTTCTTCAATGCCAATGAACGAGAATTCTTCATACAACCTATCCATATCTTAATTTTACATTGTTATAATAGCTAAGCTGGAATCAAACCAGCAGATGTTGTGGTTTCGGTGCAGTAGGTAAAAGTTGAGCTACTTGAGCTCAATTAAACCATTTCAATGCATTGCAGACCATGATTGAACCAACGACTTCACGATTGAGGTAAAAGCCAACAAGCAAATAAATTACGAGACCTCATGATTATAACTATCGTCCTAAATCTAAGATATGGTCGTTATTTTTATTATTGTCATTATTTTTATTATGAAAAATAATCACCTCCTCCTTCGGTGACGTGAGGAGGGACGTCTCGGCTTCCATTTTCTTGCCATGTGTCCCCCTTCTAACCCCATTTAACTGTGGTTAAGATTCATCCACCCTTAGGGTTCATGGGAGTTGAAGGGTCGGCTATGTGAGAGTGAGGAGGAATAGTCCCCTCCTCGGCCGAGGAGGTGACTACTGTGGTAGGTACTCCACTTATAACAAAAGAAAAGAGAATACCTGGTAAATCCCATGGCTCACACTTGTAGAGATCGACTTCAGGAATGATCTCCAGCTCAATCTTACGCCCATTGATCTTTCTGTTTAGATAGTAGGCGACGAGTTCCTCGTCGGTTGGATGGAATCTGAAACCGGGAGGCAAAGAAACTGGAGCCATTTCCTTTGCAAGTACTTGTTCTTATATTCCAATCTAGCTAGAAACAAAAAAGGTGACCAGCCTCGAATCCAAAATATTACAAGGAGACCAGCCTCAGAAATCACCAACTGTACACTCTATATTTAATGTACAAATCCCTGAAACATTCAATCATATATAGGAGCTGGTTAGAAAACAATTAAGAACCCATGATCGAGTGAGAAACCATTACAAGAACATGAAATAGAAGTACCCTATTAATACTAATACATTAGAGAGAGAGAGACCTTTGACAGAAGAAGGTCCAAATGAGAGAGGATTGAAGTGGAGGAAGAGGGGGTTGGATTTGGCAATGTTGGGGGTTTTGATAAGAAAACAAAATGATCGAGGAAGGAAAGCAAAAGGAGGCAGACACCCCCCCTTCTCTTTCTTTTTATTAGTTTATTCCATCATATGATGCTCGTTAGAGTTCCATTGAAGCTCAAGCTCTCTCTCTAGATATCCCATGCTTCAACCTTTTCCTTTCTGGCAATACGTGATTCGATACATTACCGCACATTCCCGTAATACACAGGTCAATACATGGGCAAGAGAATGGAAAACGAATTTCGGCGGTGCACTATTGTAAGAGAGAATGTTTATTTTCACACGGCCGTCGTCTCTAAACATAGCCGATTAGGTTGTTTTGATTTTTGTGCCGAAGATTTGAAGATTAGCGTCCTACTCACCTTAGACTTACCACAGCCCAACTGCAGGCTCAAATTGTTCTCAATCATTAGTTTTAGAGTGTGGATCATAGTAGTGTAGATCATAGTTGCCAATTGAATGAGAAGTGAGTTTCAAAATTTTTTAAGAAATTAAAAGTGAAGAATAAATATAGGTGTATATTTTAAATTTTATCTTTCATGAGATGTTCGTGAAAAAAGGATTTTGCTAGCAAGACCCTATAGAGCGGAGACCACACCGAGACCTTGCATGATATGCTGTAGAGACCCAAAATTTAGTTTCTTGACATTCGTGCCGTTTATATGAATTTCTTAAAATGGGTCTGATTTTAAATGCATGTATTCCTAAAAGATAAATTAAAAGGATGCCTTAACATACCCTCAAGTTCAAGAAGTCATAGTTTTGTCACTGCAAATCGGAATCAAGTGATTCTTAAATTTTTGGAAAGGTATTGGAACCCTCTTCAAGGTTCATGTTTATCATTTTTCCACATTCTTAGTCAGAATTAGGTTAAAAGTTGGATTTCTGAAACCAAGGCTGCTGAAATTCATTTCCAGACCAGTCAGCTTTAGGGGTAAATTAGTCTATGAATAAAGAAGAATTAGAAATTTTGCAAAATATCAAAGTTGTTCTCCTTCGAATAACTAGTCAAACGTAAGTTGAATAGTCAAAATCTGATAAACCAGTAAAACATTATGACTAAAATACCGAAGATTATTCTGAAAAAAAAAAATGGGGAGGGGGGGGGGGGGATTGATTGCCCACAAGGGGGATCGATCGCCCAAAGCGGGATTTTTCGGGAAATCGTGATTTTTGACATTTTTTAACTCCCTAGGATCTCCAAACTCTATAAATAACCCTCCAACTCGAGAGTTAGGGTTTCTAAGGCTTTCTAAACCTAAAAGAGAGAGAAAGAAGATAATTTTGAGAGATTCAAGAGAAGAGATCAAAGGTTTTGTAAGGAAAAATTATGAAAATGTGTAGATCAATCTCTATTCGCAAGCGATAGATCGTAGGGAAGCAATCAAGTGAGGTAAATAATTTTCCATAGTTCTCAATTTTATAACTATTAATCTAAAGAATGAATCTAATGATATGATCAATGTAAAGAACATGATTGATAGTAAGATAAAGAGATTTTGATCATCCCTCATGTAATGTTTTTATGAATAATGTAAATATGAATTTCTTTCTAACGATGTGATGATTATTAATATAAATAAGAATAAATATTTTGGATTTAAAGTAAGAAAACAAGATCAAAGCATGTTATATTATGTATATCCCTTATTAAATATGTTATGATTTTTAGAAATGTTTTATTTATGATTTTTATGATGAATATCAACAAGGGGAAATGGAATGAAAATTGTGGTGTATGTATGAATTGAGAATGGATGAAAGGATAAAATTATGGAGTTAAATGTAATATACGAAATACTTGAATGATGGATATAGATTATTTGTGAGATTAGAATTACATGTTAGTATGTTTTGTTGATATAATCTATGAGAATTATGATTAATAAATTATGTAATGTAATTATGATATTGGTCTCGATTAAAAAAGGAGTTGTTGATATTTAAATTAGATTGTGAATTATGCATGTTGAAAATAAGTCTGTTAAACTATTGAGAACATGAATATTGTTGTGTGTTATTTTATGTTTTCATACGTGATATGTTGTTGGGTAAATGAACCTTTGATGAGAGTCAAGTTTGCCTAGGCTTGGTTAACATAGTGGAATGAGACGCTATGGTGAGATGTCATATGGCCCTTGACTGATAGTCTTGGGTATAATTTAACCAATAGTATATTACCGTACACTCACTCAAGATAATGAATATGTAAAAGCATGATAAAAAGCAAGATTACAAGTACTATACAAGTATACACAAAAGCGATGAATTCATGATTGAGTTTTGCACTGACCGAATACCCATAAACCTAAGATCAAGGCAAGACAAGCCGTATACACCGGATAATGTGTAGACAAGCCGTATACACTGGATAATGTGTAGACAAGCCGTATACACTGGATAATGTGTAGACAAGCCATATACACTGGATAATGTGTAGACAAGCCGTATGCACTGGATATTGTGTAAACCGTGTGGTACCTCGGAAAGTATGGTATATGTTAATCTCTACCCAATATATAGGGTAGAGTTATTTTAAGTTATCGCATAGTGCATGTTGTTTGATTTATTCATGAAAAAGAATGACAAGTTAGAAAAATAAGACAAGAAAGACAAGTTAAGAAAAATATGACAAGAAAGAAAATTCAAGTAATAAGACAAACACATGAAATAATTGGAAAGAAAATATGTTCCGCACTCTGATTTATGTCTACGAGAATTGAAATTGAACTGTTACTTGTATGCATGTTATAGTTATGATGTTGTTTACTATGGATTGTTATATACGCGGAGTAACTTGTTACTCAGCCGATGACTTTTGTTGTCGGCAGGTTCAAGATTTAATAATTGTACACAGGAGCCCTGAGTTAAAGAGGAGTACGTAAGGAAGATTTTACAGGTGATCATCCCGAAGAAGAACAAGATTTCAATTTTAGTTTATTAGAAATTGTTTAAATTCCAAAGGGATTGTAATTAGTTTATTATGTTTATTTTTTAACTTGAGATATTTAGATTTGATATGTGTAATTAAAGAGTTGAGAATCACGAGGATGATTCAGATTGTGTAGGTTCAGTTTAGTTGTAGTCTTAATTGATGTTCAGTTGATGTATTAAATGTTATTCAATTGAAGAAAATTTTCAGTTCAAATTTTTGTATGCCTTTAAAGCTCATTAAATAGATTAAGTCAAGTAAATTACGTGCCAAATTTCTCAATTCTCCTAGGGGGGATTTTGGGGCGTGACATATGCATAGGACTCAAACAACATAAACAAGATTGAACAAAAGTTTGAGTTTCGGGCATATCATGCACGGTCTTGGGGTGGTCTTGACCCTAAGGGGTCTCAGAAGCATTATCCTTATGAAGAAGTAGGTTTTATATAAGCATATAGCCTTAGGTTTCAATCCAATGATACTTACTTATAATCTATATTATCGCATACAAAAATGTATGCAAAGTGTGAACCAAACAGTATTGTGATTATTTGACAATTTATTTTAATTTTTATTACAATTGATTATAGTTGATAGAATCCAATCCAAATGGGCCCTCAAGCTTTGAATGCTTTGCATAAGTTTTGCAGCAGAAGCAAGCACAATGTGCCACACCAGCAATTAGGTTAGAGATTTGTTTAGAATTTATAAACGGATAAAGCTTCTGAGACCCCATAGGGCTGAGACCACCGAGACCATGCTCTAAGAGCACTAGATTTCAAATGGACCTCTAGCAAACCGTATATAAATTTTTCTCTCCATGCCCACATACAAGTAGGAGTGTGACACGTCCCAATTGGATTTTAGAAATGGCAGATCGTTTTGGCTTTTTTGCACATTTTTTAAACTCTGGATAAGAAATTTTAATCCCCATGATTATACTTCTAACTATTGAGAATGTAGACAACCTTCAGCAAATTGCCCGGGAGGGTGGCAGGGGGTGGATTTTTAGGTTAACGAGTTGTGAGAAGTGGCCGAAATTTCTTAGAGAGAAGAAAAACTGTAAGTTCTCTGTATCTTCAATATAGTGAATTGGTGTGGCTCCTGGGGACGTAAACACATTGCCAAACCTTGTATATCTTTGTATTTTGTCTCTATTTTATTCTCTGCAATCTCTTTCTATTTATTGTGTGATTTTTGTGATTCATAGTTTCCAAGATCCAAAGGGTTTAGGGATTAAACACATTGTTAAATTCTCAACACTAACACTATTTTTTGGAAGGAGAATGATTCTTTCCGCGAGACCTGCTTAACACATATATGTTTTAACACTCATTTAACTGCACGTGGTTAAGATTCCCTCACTTCTAGGGTTCATTCATTTACCCTTGGTTTTTAGACAATAAATAAAAAATATTAAACTTGGGTTGATTAAATTAAACCATAGTTAATGTGTGCAACTTCAGGTTGACACGTGTCCCTTTTAACACCCACTGATTGTGGTTAAGATTCACTCACCCCTAGAATTCATCCATCGACCCTTGGTTTTTAGAATTTTTTTCCAAAATAAATATTAGTCTTGGGTTGACTAACCTAAACCACAATTAATGCGCGCACCTACTGGTTGCTGCGTTTCCCTTTTAATACCCACTAACTATGGTGTCCCTATTAACACCACTAATTATGGTTAAGATTGACTCACCCCTAGGGTTCATCCATCTACCCTTGTTTTTTAGAAAAAAAATATATTAACCTTGGATCGACTAAATCTAAAACACAATTAACGTGTGCACCTACACCTACAGGTTGCCACATGTCCCTTTTAACAACCATTAACTGTGGTTAAGATTTACTCACCCATAAGGTTCATCCATCAACTCTTGGTTTTCACGAAAAAAAAATTAACCCTTAAGTTAATAAACCTTAACCAAGGTTAAAAGGGATTAAAAAGGACATGCGGAAAGAGGAGGGAGCATTTTTTTTCCACCCAGCGGAACACGCACGTATTTGTTTTAACACCCATTTAACTGTGATTAAGATTCCCTCACTTCTAGGGTTCATCTATCTACCCTTAGTTTTAAGAAAATAAAAGTAAATATGAAACTTGGGTTGATTAACCTAAACCACAGTTATCACGCGCCTTCAGTTTGTCACGTGTCCCTTTTAACACCCACTAATTGTGGTTAAGATTCACTCACCCCTTGGATCCATCCATCGACCCTTGGTTTTTAGAATTTTTTTTATAAATATTATCCTTGGGTTGACTAACCTAAACCACAGTTAATGTGCGCACCTACAAGTTGCCACAATTCCCTTTTAACACCCACTAAATGTGGTTAAGATTCACTCACCCCTAGGATTTATCCATCGACTCTAGGTTTTTAGAATTTTTTTTTTTTAATATTAACTTTGGGTTGACTAACCTAAACCACGGTTAATGCGCGCACCTACAAGTTGTTGTGTGTCTCTTTTAACACTCACTAATTGTGGTCAAGATTCACTCACCCCTAGGGTTTATCCATCTTGTTTAAAGTAGCATGAATTAAAAGAAACCACGTAGCCCCGGCCAAGGTGGCACCAATCTATCGGTAGCGCGACGGAAATAATCCGTGGTGAGCCGTTCGATCAGTCAAGTGGTGCCGATCGATCGGCGGTGCGGGATTTTCCGGGAATTGAGTCTTTGTTGCTTTTGGAAACTCCTATTTTGAGGAGTCTTTATATTTTTCTAGGACTCTGAGTTTTGGTCTATAAATAGGGGATTATGGGTCTAGGGTTTGGATGATCATGGTTATGGGAATGTGAATAAAGGGCTCCAGGGGAGAGCGGTTTTTGCTCTCGGGGAGAGTTTTAATTGTTCTCATCGGGAGTGGGAGATAATAGAAAGGGTTTTAAGCATACTAGGGATAGAAAGGGTTTTAAGTATACTAGCGCTTGGGAAAGGTTGAAGGCTAAGGATGATAGATATGGATTGTTTTTGGGATTCATTGAGAAGGTGACTTGAGTGGGTAGTACAAGGGGATCTGGGCTTGGGTTGAGATTTAATATGAGAGGAGAGCAAATATTGTACTAGGTTTCTCAAGGTTTCTCTGAATAAAAATGAAGCAATCGGATCTGGACCAGTGGATATAGGCAAGTTATTGCCGAAACACGTATATCTCTTGTGTTTTTCCTTTGTGTGTATGCTTGTTTATTTTTTTCGTCGGGTGTTATTCTATTATTTCCCCCAACAAACTGGTATCAGAGCCGCAAGTTAATTTGGGTAACTTTCTATGGTGGATTTTTGACGGAAAAAGGGCTTTGGTCCACTGAAATAGTATAAGATGGAGAGACATACTTTGGAGATGATCTCACAGTCTCTAATAATATGGACATTCTTCTAATAAAGTGGTTATTAAATTCGAGACCTTCGTTTGATGGAGTGGTTCAGACTTTGGAAGGGTAGCCGGTGTCCCTATGTCGTGATGGAATCTAATTTCACTTGGCCAATGATAGTCCCTAGGTTGTTGCTACACAATCGGGGGTGGAGTGATCAAAATAAAGTGGGGAAAACATGAATGCTTAGTTTTAATGAAAGAGAAGAAGCATGGTTGTGTATCTCCTGGATGGAATACGGGCATAGGTGGAGCTATTACGGGGTCTGTAGGAATCGGAATTCGGATGTTATGTGGCGGGTAGAAAACTCAACTAGGGTCTCTTTTGTAGTCGGGGCGGAGATGGGTATTCCGATAGGATTTTGAAAGGATGGAGATGGTGAGTTGCCTTTGGTGGAGAGGATGAGCCAATTTCCTCGTCCGGAGTTCTTCTAAAAAGGAGGATGAGTTTTTCAAGCTACACGTGACTTTTGGTCATGCTTGATCTAACCTGATGGATGGCTTTTCAGGGGTTCGAGGGTGTATGTAGCTGGTGGGTCTCTTTTGTAGATGGTGCAAAGATGGGTGAGTCAAAAGGTTGTTTAGTCGGTCTCCTTCACAAATGGTGCATAGACAGATATGCCAAAATGTTGTTTGATGGGTCTCTTTCACAGATAGTGTAAAGACGAGTAAGCCAAACGGTTGTTTGCGATATTTGCAAACGAGTTTACAGTAATTGCAAACGGGGTGATAGAATTTTGAGAGAGATTCTAGTTCGAGGTAGAGGTGCTCCAGGATCTGGGTGAGGCAGTGTTCTACCTTGATGGTTTGCTTCATGATTAGTAAATCAGTTATCTTGGTTACGGTGGTGTCGCAAAATTCTCGGCAAGGTGGAGATTTGTTGAAAGTGGCTTGAATTTAAAGAAACCAGGTAGCCCCGATTGATTGGCGGCGCGACGGAAATAATGTGTGGTGAGCCGATCAATTGGCCAAGTGATGCCGATCGATCGGCGGTGCGGGATTTTCTAGGAATTGAGTCTTTGTTGCCTTTTGAAAATCCTACTTTGAGGAGTCTTTCTATTTGTCTAGGACTCCAAGTTTAGGTCTATAAATAGGAGATTATGGGTCTAAGGTTTGGATGGTCATGGTTATGAGAATGTGAATAAAGGGCTCCCGGGGAGAGCAGGTTTTGCTCTCATGGGGAGTGGGAGATAATAGAAAGGGTTTTAAGCATACTAGGGCTTGGGAAAAGTTGAAGTAATGATAGATAGGGATTCATTGAGAAGGTGACTTGAGTGGGTCTTACAAGGGGCTCTGGGCTTGGGTTGAGATTTAATAAGAGAAGAGATCATATATTGTACTGGGTTTCTCAAGGTTTCTCTGAATAAAGAAGAAGCAATCGGATTTTGACCCGTCGATGTTGGTAGGTTATTGTCGAACCACGTATATCTCTTGTGTTTTCCCTTTGTGTGTGTATGCTTGTTTATTCTTTTCCGTCATGTGTTATTCTGTTATTTCCCCAACACGTCTACCCTTGTTTTTTAGAAAAAAAAATTAACCTTGGGTTGAATAACCTAAACCAACGCACCTATATGTTGCCACATGTCTATTTTAACACCCACTAACTATGATTAAGATTTACTCACCCCTAGAGTTCATCCATTTACCCTTGGTTTTTAGAAAATAAATTTACCCTTAAATTAATAAATCTTAACCAAAGTTGATAGGGGATTAAAAAGGACATGCGGCAAGAGCGGAACGCAGACCTGTAAAGAAGCATTTCTCTTTTTGGATTAAAAAAAGCAGAAAAAATAGGTGTCATTTCGGTTGTTGAACCATGTAACAAAATTCTTAGTGGAATGCTAGCCCTACTCTCAGTCAACCTATACTCTCACCCTCCACCAACCACTTGTTTGTGAAAATATGCTTTAATCATTACTAGCCGAATACGGACTGTAAAAAGCGCACAGTTCTCTTTTTGAATTAAAAAATTCAGAAAAAATAGGTGTCATTTTGTGTGTTGAATGGTTGAACCATGTAACGAAATTCTCATAGGATTGCTAGCCCTACTCTCAGTCAACCCATAGTCTCACCCTCCACCAACTACTTGTCCTTCTTTTTTTTTTGTGAAAATGTGCTTTAATCATTACTTAATGGATAGAGAATAACTATAAACAGGAGCTCTGATCAACCCAAAAAAGTGCCTTGGGCAGTGGTAGTTTGGTAATTATGACATAAAGTAGGGTATTTTTTTAACACTAACATATTTCCATAAATACCCCTTCGCAAGGCACTTTTTGGGTTGCTCTAGTTGAGTGTTCAACCAGATCTCCTATTTATAGTTAGTTAATCAGGTGGAGGTTTATAGTTAATCTGGTGGAGGGTGAGAGTATATGTTGACCGAGAGTAGGACTAGGACTCCTCAAATTCTTATGACCTGTGATCATCTCCGGTTAGTGTTGGCGAGGATAACGACAGCACCCACTCTAAATGTGCCATGTACTCCAATGAATGCTTTTTTTTTTTTTGGAAGGTAAGTATTTGCGTGCACAATAGATGTGCATTGGAGGTATTTGATGGTATTGGTGTGGTGCTTGCTGGAGATGATCCAAAGTCCTTCCTTATATGGTAACGTGCTAGAGGACTCGGGGTTCGTTATTTAGCCGTTGTAATTGCTGATGTAAGGCATCGTACTTGCTAACGTGATCCTTATTTTGATGGAATGGTGGTTAAGGTCAACTCATACGATAGGGTTGTCAAATGGGCTGGGCTTGAATAGGCCCACCCGACCGAGAAAAGCCTATTTGCAAGAGGTTTTTGTTGCACAAAAATTTGGCCAGTTGACACCCCTAGTACTTAGAGGCAGGTCTCGAGTTCAGATCTACTTTTGGTAAAGGTTTATGGAAATAAGAAAAGAAAAGAGTGGCTAATGTAAACCCAGTAGCAACCATGTTCAAATCTACTTTTGGTAAATGTTTTGTTGTTCCAAAAATATCAGTAAACGCTTATCCTTATGAAAAACTGCAGTCTCACGAACAGAACAACAACTTTGATTCAGAAATTTCTGCACTTTAATATTGATTAGAATCGTTGGTAGCTTTTGTGGAATGAGGCACAGATACTTCGCTTTCTTTAAGACAATCCGTGCCCCCACGGATGCACTGGGTTTGCTGGTCACGATGTCTCCAGGATACAACAGTCCCACAAAATCTATCATTGATTATAAGCGTGCACTACTTATAATCGCACACCTTACTCCGCTCTTTACCCAGCAAGAAAACTCGAAAATAGAGAGGAAAAACCCGAAAACAATGAGATAAATATAAACCTAGAAGAAGAGAGCAAAATCGTATGATTTTCTGTGTCTAAAACCAGAATATAAACTTCTATTATATAGAGTAGAGAAAGAAACCTTTGGTTTCAAAACTGTCAAATTAATACCAAATTAATCTCACTTAATTATTACTAACGGGAATAAAACGATAATTAGAGGTATGCCAAACGGTAATAAAATTAACGGTAATCTCTTTTATTTGGTTAGTTAAAATACTAATGGGCTTTAAATAAAAAATAATATTTTATTTAATCAAAGACCCAACCCAACCCGGCTCAGTCGGCCCGCCCGACTTGGCGCGTGCGAGTGTGTGAATTGGAGCATAACATAGTCACAAGAAGCAATGGGTGGGTAGACAACAAATTCTAATGCTCTTGAAGGCTCAAGCCTTCTACCAACACTCCATTATATAAAGAGGTAAAACATTTTATAGTTTTCCAATGTAGGACTAAACAAAACACCCAAAACCCAAATAACAAAGCTTTTCCTTTTGGTTTTGAATCACATGAATACAACATGTTTGTGCAAAGAAAAACAAGAAAATAGTGGCTAATGTAAACTCAGTAACCACCATGTTTCCAGTTGTCCCTCCCCCCTCTCCAACCCTACAAAGATTTTTTTCAAAAAAGTAAAACAAAAATTTTTCTACAAACAAGTGAAGTTACATACCTCCAACAGTCCAAAGATGAGTAAAAGTATAAAAACAAAAGACTAATGTTATTGTGGGTGGTGGTTGGTAGGTGGTGTGGTGGTGAGTGGTTTACTTTTTTTCTTAAAGGCTTAGAGCTCACGCAAACGATATCTGTGAAATATTGATGGTAAGTAGTTGTTATCTTTCTTATTTATGGTACTAGTATTGATAGCATGGTAACAAAGTCGGGCTTCGAGAATAATTTGACAAGGGTTATGTATGGAATAATTCGAAAAAGTATAGGAAAACTTCAGGGCAAAAAATGGAATTTTGTTATAATAATTATAAAAATTAAATACATGATGTTAATTAATATATCTAACAATTTGATGAGATAATATACAAAAACAAAAAGTAATTATAATCAACAATAATAAGTTCATAACATTATTTTAACTCAATTTTATTCCATCAAGTTCTCAAGGCATTAAAATTTATTAAGACATCAACTATCAAGATTAAAAACAAGATTGATCGCTTGCATTCTCATAGTTTCATTAACAAAAAGTATTCAAAATAAAAACTACATAATTAAATCACTTATTCATATTCATCAATCTCTCAAAAGCAGCATCATCATCAAAGTCATCAATATTTGCATCATCTTCATTTCCTAAAGATTCACTTAAAGAGGGTGCTCCATCTTCAAGATCATGATTCCCTTCCGTTTCAAGTACAACTGAGAATGCAAAATTTTTCTAAAGATTATTTGTTTTTTTTTTTTGCCTTATTATTTTTTTTAAATGCGTTCTTTTTCGTATTATTTGTTTTAAACTATAATACAAGTCTTTGTTAAAAAAAAAAACGGATTTTAGACATTGTATTCTATAGGCAGGGTATTAATGCGTGTTTTAAATGAGTTTTTTTTTTTAATAAAAAAAAATACAGTTTTTTGTGACTATAGTTGATAGTAATAACTTTTTATATTATCTTTACATTATTAGTTAAATCTCATCAAAGATAATCTTTTCATAAGACGGTGCCTCGCCCAAAATTCAAAAAAAAAATTCAAACTTTGTTGAACGAAATTTTTTTTTTTAAAGTTATGATTTAAGTATTTTCTCAAAGTAATTTGAAAAAGAGGAGTGCTAGCCCTATTCTTAGGGCATTCCTACTTTCAGTTGGAGCCAACAACTTGGTCATTTTCAATGTCAATTTTCAAAGTTTTACAATCACTGAAAATGTATGCATTTTAACAATAAAAATGGACAAATGATTGATTGAGGGAGGAAGTAGGAATGCCTGGGAGTAAGGCTAGCACTCCTCTTTCAAAAATAATGACACTTGTCACACCGAAATAATGAGAGTTTGAGAGTCTTCTCATGGGATAGCATTTTTTTATGTTCTAATCTTCAACTATCTAGTCCACCACAACCACCCGGGATCGGATTTGGTCTTGCTCTCGCAAAACCAAAGTGGTCTAGCTTATAATCAATATTTGACATCTGTCTACTCATTTTTACGATTCCCAAAAAGTTAACATTCTAGTTAACTTCTATGATTATTCTGTTAATTCTAAAACAACTATTATTCCACTAGATATTTACTTTACTTTTCTTTTTTTGCTTTTTTACTTTACTCTTTTTGTTGCTTTTTACTGCTCACCTTTTTAGTTTCTTTACACTTCCCTTCAAGCTCAATCGCAAAAGAAAGAATTCAGTCCAACCCAATGACGATGAAGGGATTGGGACAGGATTCTAGTGCAACAAAATTGTCTATATGCTCTCTCTCTTTCCTTGATTTCTCTTTCTCTCTCTCTTGATTTTTGATTAATGATCTGTAAAATGATTCTTAAACTTGATTTAGATTGAAGGTAATGAAAAATAATTAAGAAATGAGTATGTTACTCAGATGATTAAGAAAATTTTCTGCTAGAGATAATTATTGGTTAAAGATTTATTCTTCAACCGATTTGTTGAGAAAGCCTTAACTGAAGAAAAAAAGTGAAATCGTTGGATAGTTAAAAGCATTTTAGACATGGTTGGTTGTGGCTAACTAGGACTTGGTTGGCTGCATGTGTAGCAAACTAAGACATGGTCTTTCAATTGTGTCACCCTGACTGATGACATATATATCATTGATTAAAGGGTATAGTAAGGAGACATTCAATAAAGCCAAGTAAGCATTGTATGTTAGCCTCAAGAATCAACCTTGGGTACCTATAATAATTTTGATGATAATACAATAATAGAATGACCATTGTGGTACTACTGTCTCTACTAAGTTTTTGTGAAATTCAGTGAATAAGAGCATTAACACATCATTCAAGACATGAAGCATAAATTTGATTTCAAGTATTCAAAATGGATCAACAAAAAACAAGTCTTCAACCTTATGCAAACTCAAGATCATGAAGACAAAGTTTCACTTAAAGCAATGTTGAAAATCCTATGGATGAAGAACTCTTGGAAGATCATGAAGACAAAGTCAATATAAAAGATCTAAGATCAAGATTAAAGAACAACTCTCATGAAGGTTTTATATTTATCGTTTTTATCTTGTGAGAGTGTCTAGGACTTTTGTAAAAAGTTCTCAAAGTATTGAAAGTTGAATGCTCAAAGTACCTAGATTGACTTTAAGAGCCTAAGACCATAATTCATACTTATTCTAAGGCCCTACGATATCATAAAGAATGATGAAAATCATGGTAAAGTCAAACCAAATGTCCTTGGAAAAGGTCTCCATCATTTAGAAAAGTTTAAGATGAGATTTCAGAGAAAATACAGAGATCTCGTCGACAAAATTACAGGGGTGCTATAATTTCAGCGATGAAACTGGCCTCTGAGCCACTTTTTGGTTTCTGGTCTCAATCTCGTCGACGAATTCAGTGAGCCCACCCAATCTCATCAATGAATTCACGCGGTAGCACCCCTAAATGCTGTTACGACTAGTTTTTAAACGGCTATTTCCATATTTAATATTTCACCAATGGTTATAATCATTTGAGAGGTATAAATTGAGTTCATTTATGAACTACAAACTACTCTAAAACAACTATTCATCTGTGCATTAACTCTCATCAATTCTCACAAGCTTCATTGATTCATTCGTTGATGAAAACCTAGAAATCCCAAATCTCACTTATTGAGTCATTCAATTTCTATCTTTGAGAGATTTTTAGAGTGCTTTAAATTCAATCTTTTCAGCTCATTTAAGGAGCATGTTTCTGGATTAAAATCCATTTTCAAGTACATTGTATTGAGAAATCAAGAATCGGTAGATTCTTGTATTGAAGCAGGAAGCTTAGGGAAAGTCAAGAGAGGATTGTTCTCTTTCAAGTCAGGTCTGATCTGCACCTGTAAGGGGATTGTAAAGGTTTGTTCTTCACCTGTAATAAGATCGGCAATTAGTGAAAATCATGATAATTCCTTGAAGTAGGAAGCTTAAGGCGGGGACGTAGGCGGGTTGCCGAACCTCGAGAACAAATTCTTTGTGTTTACATTCTCTTTACTTTATTGTTTTATATTATTGGTAGAATTGCTTAACTTCTATTCCCTTTAATTAGTATAATTTAAATTCCGTAAATTAGGAATAAGAAGAATTTTTAATTTGTCAAGACCCTATTCACCTCCCCTCTAGGGTCGAATACTTGGGCAACATTGTAAACTAAAAACAAAAGTCTAATAAGGAGAGTTTCGATAAAGTTAGACAACAAAAGAGACTTACTATTGTAGTAAAGTTCAGCTCTTGGATTAGATACTAAATGGATTCATAGGTGTTCAAATTGAAAATTAAAAAATGTGATTAATAATATGGAAACATGTTTTCTTTGTTTATAGTGATTAGTGAATTGGATGCACTGAATTTTCACATCATAGTCCTTTTCTGTATCTGTCTTTCATTTCAAGTACTCTTCCTCGGCCGTTTCCTTGAGGATATAAAGCCTCTCGATGACCACAGGTTTATTCATCTGCTTGGCTTCCCTCATGTCAATGTCTTCTTTATTCATATGGTAAGTGTTAAGCATGATCTTAATCAACTTATGTAGTTCTTTGGGAGTATTGTACCACCACCAAATGGGAAAAGGAACATATGTTAGCACTTTCTGATCAATGAAGAGATATATTTCTATCAGCAGAAGAAGGATGAAGCCATTTCCATCTTAATATAATATTCAGACGGTAATCACGTTTCCAAGAACAGGAAGGCCTTCTTAAGTGTATTGAGAATTGGGATCCTTCACTTCATGTTCATCTCCGGAGAGAAAGAGGCAACCAATCTGGAAGGGAAGTGAGATTTGAGCCAAGGACCTCTCTCAAATGATGGTCACACCTACAGGTGTTATTGAGCCGAGCCGAGTAGTGGGTTGTTCAAGCTTATTCGTTAATTAAACAAGCTTGAAAATCAAGCTTGAGCTTGACTTGTTTATTAATTAAACAAGCTCGAGTCAACGAACGAGCTCGAGCAATTCAGGAGCAACTTGATTCATTAGATATAGCTATTTATATTAGGTGCAAATTTTATTTTATAATTAGAAATTATGGTGTTACCTAATTTTAGTATTTGGTTGAAGTATATTTAAATATTTTAGTAGGTTATATATACATAAAATCGAGCCGAGCTTTTAACGAGCCGAGTAGTGGGGTGTTCAAGCTTGTTTGTTAATTAAACGAGCACAAAAGCTTTTAACGAGCCGAGTAGTGGGGTGTTCAAGCTTGTTCGTTAATTAAACGAGCACAAAAATCAAGCTTGAGTTTGGCTTGTTTATTAAATAAACGAGCAAACACGAGTTTTTAACCAGCCGAACTCGAATTGTTCGCAAGCAGGATGGTTCATTAACCAGCCCTAATCACACCTCCACCATCCTAACTAGAGGGAGGGGGAGGGGGAGGGGGAGGGGGAATATTTATTCCTTTTCGTAGTCAAGATCCAAACATTTCCTCTCTTCTTTTAGTCCATTTTTAATTGGGAAATGGACTCCACACCCTTCTTTTTAACACTCATTAGATGTGATAAAGATTCACTTACCCGTAAGATTCATCCATCCAATCTTGATTTTAAATTTTTATTTAGCATAATTTAATTAAACTTAATCATGATAAAAATAGGATTAAAAGGGACACAAGGACACTGCGGTCAGTTAAGAAGGTGACCTCGCAGTCCCTTTCTCACGACTCTTTTTAGTTAAGAATTAAAAAAAAAAAAAAAGTAGGAATCGCCGTGGAATTGAACGACTTAAGGTCCATAACGGTCCCATGATGAGGCTAGCTTTGACACCTGCGACAAAGTTCCCACGTAGCATGACAGGATGACTTGTGCTGGCCCCTCATCCCTTTCTCAAGTGATGCCAAAATTGTTCTCCCCACCCCCCACCTCCCCCCTTACTTTACCTTTTCTATCAATCCATCTTTGGGGGTGCTTTTCTCTTTTATGAGTTTATGCTTCTCCCCACTTATCATTATATATTAATATAAATTTCATAAATATTAGACAAGAAAATAAAATAATAATGATAACAGATGAGGTGGGATAATCTTGACCTTTGATGTGAATCAGTGCAACCCCTACCATACACAAGCTTCATAGGAGTACGCCCTCTATTTCTTGGTTTTATTAAATTTTGGTTTTAATTAATTTAATTTTGAAAGCTTTTTTTTTTGGTCAAAACAACAACACCACGTCATAGGGTAGCCATCCTTTCTACCGAAAAGAGAAAATAGTCATAAATAAAAAGGAATCTTAAGTGCCATAAAATGGTGGATTGGCTTCACATATGCTGCAAGTAAAAAACGTTTGACAAGTGATTCCTAGCCTTTCCCTAAAGTGGGAGCCTTGGTTCAATTTCTCACTCCCTTTTTGGGGCAAGCCCTGCATGGGTTTACCGGGACTTATCCAGTGTGGCGGGTTACGGACTCACATTGTACCCTCGGGGATTAGTCCTGACCCAAAGGGTTGGGAACACCCCGGGTTCCAAAAATAAAAAGAACGTTTGAACTCACATTTAAAAAGAACTATAGTTAAAGCTCTTATATTATAAACTTCGAAAAAGTGAATGAGTTTTATTTTAATATCTATCAATCAAAGAATCCTTGGCCGAAAGAATGTTGCACCAACTTTTGGGTCTACATGTATGCCAAAATCAGTTTCAAACTCTCCACCATGTATTCACATGAAAGAAAATAAAAGAAAAATTCCAATCATTAATGTTTTACCGTAAAATAATTAAGTGTCAATACGAATCTTTTGGTTTTTGGTCTTTTTGATTAGTTGTAATTTTTTATTTTGTAAGAATCGGTGATTGAAAAGACTTATTGTGAGTGGGTTTAACTCAAGCACCGGATCATGAGCATTATAAGGTAAGCAGGGACAAGTGCATATTGCAAATAAAATATATTTTTTGAGGGTGTTTTGTGTATGCATTCCATGATGAACATGAAGCATAGTATAAAATCCTTGTTAGGGAAGATCACTCTCTAGAGTCTCATTCTTATGGCAATTACGGTCTGAAAAAAAAAACTCCATTTTGTTTTATAATATAACTATACAAAATAACTCCAAGAAAATAAAATGAATTTTGGGTTTTTATAAAAGAGTTTTATTTGTACATGCCATCCTCCATCATGTAGACGATCTGAAGATGCCGATTGCTTAACGTTCTTCGCTCAAATTAGGTTTTACTCACATCAATGAAGCACGTATATTATAGCTTAATAGAAACACGATATCTTTGTTTTGCATATTATTTTTGCTAAAATAATAGAAATTATGGCTATAATATCTTACTATGGGACTAAGAATCAATAGCTACAGAAGTGACATTGAATGCCATTATATATTGACCTTATTAACAATTTCCTAGGAAGCACGGATACGGCGATACTTAGATACGGCGATACGGGCGATACGGCAGAAATTATGAAAACAGCTAAGTTTTACCTTAGAAATGCTGTATCCGATACGGCGATACGGGTACGGCGATACGATACGTTTCCATTTTCAAAGTATTCGTGCTTCCTAGACAATTTCAGATTTTTCTCTACCCAAAATCATTCGTTTTGATCTAATCGGTTTGATTCATAGAAAAAATAACATCAAAACATCAATGTTATAGCGTGCTGCGCATTCGCTACCATATATGCCAGTCACCTTCTCTTTGAATGACAAGAGATGACTTGCTTGACAGAGAGTCCAATGGGAAGAACCTCTAGATCATAGCCATTGATGGGAGTCTCCACTATACCCTTTTGTCTTGTTTGTTCTTTTACTTTGCTAGTTTCTTTTGTGAGGGTAGTACATAAGTCTAGATGCTCAGTAATATGCTTGAAACACAACGTACGATTCTGATTGATACTATTTCAAAATTTATGGAGCTCTCCATTTTAAAAATGGTAAAGCTTCTGAGACCCCTAGGGGCCGAGACCACCGAGACCGTGCTCTATTTGCACAGGATTTTAGGTGGGGCCACATGATTGCTCTTAAAGCATGGTCTCGGTGATCTCGGCTCTAAGGGGGTCTCAGTAGCAAATTCCTTTTAAAAATTAAGGCAAATAGGTTTGGTTTTTATAATTACCAGTAAGAAGCTCGTGGGATGAAAACCCAAAAAGAAAAAAAAAAGCATCTCTCCTAGATGAAAACCCTAAAAGAGAAAAAAGCATCTCCAAGTACAATTGAGAGAAGGCAGAGTTAAGAAGTTGGTCAATTTTTTTTTAATATTCCTAATGAGTCTTAATTTTATGGTATCTTATAGTTAGTAAAAGTGAATTTTTATATTTTCCTATTTTTTTCATAACTTTAATAAGAAAAAATAAGATACTATGTTATCTTATTTTACATGAGAAAAGTTAATAGGGGTATTGAAATAATATCAACTACAACTAGCAATAATCCCTCAATTTCTTCACGATTCCCTTAAATCCTTATCTTTATTTTCTCTCATGCTCCCTCTTAAATTTTTCAACGAAGAGGCACACCCTATCTACGTTCTAACTACTTTTTAAGAGAAAAAGTAATGTATGTTATGAGGTAGTTTCAACCCATTACTTTATCTTTTTAAATTAAAATTTTAAAATTCTCTCTCTCTCTCTCTCTCTCTCTCTCTCTCTCTCTCTCTCTCTCTCTCTCTCTCTCTCTCTCTCTCTCTCTCTCTCTCATAGCACATGCTGCCGCTAGTAAGTAATAATATGAAAATACACCAAATTTTTTTTTACTAGAATCACAATTTAAATAATTAAAAAAGCACATGCTGCCGCTAGTAAGTAATAATATGAAAATACACCAAATTTTTTTTACTAGAATCACAATTTAAATAATTAAAAAAATTTATAAAAAGAGATTTATTATATCCAAAAACATCTTTACTTATGTACGGAAAACGGAAAAAACCTGGCAAGTACATTTACCCTTTTGGGTGGGGTAGACATCATATCCCATATGGTTAGGCTATCCTTTCCTTTGTTTTTAGGGGGTGGTGGGATTGACATCGTATCCTATATGGTTAGGCAGGAAGAAGCTTTCTGATGAAAAAATGACATGTATTGCAACGCGCATGTGAGAGAGTAGGCTTTCCTACCTGCAAGGCGTTAGGACCTATTAAATGAAACTACTAAAAGTAAATCATCCAAGTAACTAAGATGTCTAATAACCAAAAATAAATAAAAAAGGGTACTAACCATATTGTTGCCTACACCCAAAAAAACCAATCAAAAAAAAGGAAACTAAGGGCCGTTTGGATACACTTCTGTTTTTATTTTTTGTTTCTAAAAATTGGAAACAACTTTTTATTTTCAATTTTTTAAAATAGGAAACACGTTTAGTTACTTATTTTAAAAAAAGAAAAATAAAAAAACACCTTTGATAAATATGATAAAATAATTTCAATTTATGATGGTGGTAGTGGTGAGTGATGGCAGCGGGTGTAGTGTGGTAGTGAGTGTTGGTAATGGTGGCGGCGGCGGTGGTGGTGGTGGTGGCGGCGGTGGTGGTGATGGTGGTGGTGGTAGTGGCATTGGTGGTGGTGGTGGTGATGGTGGTGGCGGTGGTGTGTGACGGTGGCGATAGTGGTGGTGGTGGTAGTGTGGTAGTGGTGGTGGTGGTGGTGGTGGTGGTAGTGTGGTAGTGGTGGTGGTGGTGGTAGTGGTGAGTGATGGCGGTGGGTGTAGTGTGGTGGTGAGTGTTGGTGATGGTGGCGGTGGTGTGGTGGTGGTGATGGTGATGGTGGTGGTGGCGGTGGTGATGGTGGCATAGGTGGTGGTGGTGGTGATGGTGGCGGTGGTGGTGTAGTATTTTGGTGGTGGTAATTGTGGTGGTGATGGTGGTGGTGGCGGTGGAGGTGATGGTGGGTGGGGAGTAGTGATGGTGGTAGTATTATGGTGGTGGTGGTGGTGGTGGTGATGGGTGGTGATAGTGGGTTTGTGTTTTCTATTTTTGTTTTTTGTTTTCAAAAACAGAGGTAGTAGAAAATTTTTGTTTTCTTGATTTTCAAAAATTTTGTTACTAATTTTTAAGAACAAAAAATAGAAATATGTTTACCAAACATGTTTTGTGTAAAAATTTTCAAATTTTTGTTTTTAAAAACAAAAACCAGAAAATGGAAATGCAACCAAACGGGGACTAAGATGTCTAATAAATAAAGGGTGTTACTACGAGCACACCACTATTTACTAACTGGATACCAAATATATCACTTACTAACTGTACACCATTAAAATGTAACAAATTCTAAGAGCACATGAAGAGGTAAAAAAAAATATCTATAAAATTTCTAATTATACATCATAAAACATTATAATTCATTATCTTGTCATTCCAAAGGCTCCACCCCCTAATGTAAGAATCCACAAAAATAATGAAATCTTAGGTTTAAGCAATCTAACCTTGGTATTTAGAAAGAAAAAAATATATATATATATTAACTTTGATTTTCTTAAGCTTAACCATAGTTAAAGGGTATTAAAAGGGATATGTGGACACGACATTTGAAAATTCTGCGTGGTGGGATAACACTGCACATTCCCTAATTGACTTGGAACCCTCTACAATTATAACTAGACTTAGAACACAAGTCTTTTAAGTGCTCTTTTAACTCTAGTTAATAACTTTAACCTTTAGAGTTAATATTTTTTTAATATTGCTTTTTTAAAAACCAAGGTTAGATGGTTGAACCCTAAGGTTAGTGAATCCTAATCACAGTTAAGTTGTATTAAAAAAGATACGTGTTGACTTGTCGGATGTAACCTGACTCCAAGGAGTCCTAACCGTAGAGAATTCCAAGTGTTCCTAATTATACCCACAAATTTCATGCCATCACTTTTGAGAAGTGGTGGGAAGATGAGAAGGGATGAAATGAGAGAAAAATTAAATGGGAAGAGTTTTCAAGAGAGTGTTGTTTGGGAGACCAAGGATTTTCGTTGGGAAGTGTTTCTCTCATTGGTGGGTCCCACGCATGTAATAAAAGCTTTGGAAGAGTGACATGTGGCATGACTAATTGGAGAGAAAAATATAAAAGAGCTTTGAGAGAGTGACAATCAAGAAAAGTCTGGCTAATAGGAGTAGATAGATTTTGTAACCTTATCTATTCTCTCATGAGAAATCAAATCACAGCGAATCATGATTGAATTCAAGAAGATTTCAATCACTCTCATAAGTCAACATGTGTCCTCTTTAAATCATGGTTAAGACTCATTAACCCTTAGTGTGTAATAATCTAACCTTAGTTTTTTGATAAAAATATTTAACTAGTAATATTATTTTCAAAAAACTAAGATTATTGAATACTGAGGGTTAGAAAATCTTAACCATAGTTAATAAGGGTTAAATGGGACACATGTTGAATTGTGGGTGCAATTGAACTCTCCCTTAATTCAATCATGATTGGTTGTGATTCAATCTCCTCTCGAGATTGAATCATAGCCAATTGCGATTGAATACAGGGAGAGTTCAACCGTTCCCACAGGTCAACATGTGTCTGCTTTAACCCCTATTAACCGCGGTTAAGATTCTCTAGCCTTAGTGTTAAATAATCTAACGTTAGTTTATTTAAAAAATATTAACCTAAAGAGTTAATATCTTTTGATAAGGAATTAATTTGATTTGACTGCTGTTTCGGGTGAAAGAGATAAAAGTTGATGAGATTGTTTGGTTTTTGTAATTATTTATTTTTTAACTTCTCCATTCTTCTCTTTATTTATTTTTGGAAAATAGTGAACTGACGATTTCATGGCTGCTTCCAAATAGACCTCCCAATTGCTAAGAGACACGTGCCAATAAAACTTTATTTTACTTTTTTCTAGTTTCTCTTTCCCAATGTGTTAAATTTGATTGGAGAGGTCAGCTAAGAAGAGGACCGTGTGGTCCTCTTATCAAAACTCTTATTTAAAAAAAAAAAAAAAAAAAATTAATGTCACGGTAGCGTCATAATAGAAGAGTTCATTAAGAAAATATATTATAAGAAGAAGAAATTACATTGTAAACATTTTTTTTAAACCCTTTCTTTTTGGTTGACCGTCGAGAATGGAATTAGATGTTGCTAGCTATTTACATGACATGCACATTTATATAAGATTCTTGGCATGCATAAGCTCAAATATTAGGTTACGTTTGGGTTTGTGGAATTGGAATTGACCTAAAGAATTGAATTCTATGGAATTGAAATCTATTGAATTGAATTCTACAAAATTTATAATTCTGCCATTTTGATGGAATACTGATTATATGAAATTTGGATGAATAAAAATTATGTAAAAATAATTTGAAAACAATAATAAAAATATATAATTATGCAAGTAATATATTTATTAAATGTAAATATTATAATTAATTTGTGTATTAAATTATTATTTATTAAATTTAAATATTATTACAATTTATTTTTATTATAGTTATTATTTATTATTTTATATATTAAATTATTATTTACATAAGATAATTAGTAAATATAATATGAAAGTTTGAAATTCTAATTTTAATATAATAATATAAGTAATTTATTTATTAAAATTATAATTTACAATAATTATTTTATGTAATAAATTATTATTTTAAGTATTATATTTTTATTTCTTATATAATTAATATATTTATTAAAATTTGATTAATATTATAAGTTATAATTATTAATTTATATAATTTATAATTATCATTTTATGTATAAAATTTCTATTTACATAAAATAATAATAATTAAAATATTTAATTCATTATTTATTTATAAATATTAGTATTACATATTATTATTTGTAATATTATTTATTAACTTATAATAATTATTATTTAATATAGTGAATTATTATTTATTAAATTTAAATATTATTATAATTATTATTTATACTATTATTTATTAATATGTATTTGTTATGATTTAATATATTCAATAATTATTTATTAAATTGAATTATTATTATAAATTATAATTATATTTGTTTTATTTATTAAATTATTTTTCATTTAAGGTTTGGAGAGAAATTTTCATAAAGTTCGTGTCTTTCCCTCAATTCCGCAACAGTGTGGATCTGTAAAATAACACCTCTCAGAAAAGATTTGAATTCTATTTATTTAGCTTATGAAATCACTGCTTTAATTCCGTGCGGAATTGATAAATCTAATTCCATCTTTTTTAATAGTGCATGCCTAACGACAAAATTAGAATTCAAGAACGGAATTGCCAATTCCGTCTACCAATTCCATAAATCCAAACGCACCCTTGTAGTTTGCATAAAATCTTATTTTCTTCATGCATTGTAAGTGGCGTTTTATATGGTAACTAATTGGTTGTGCACGTGCAAGAACTACAACAAATAAACCGACTAGCAACGGGAATTTTCCATTTCTAATCGGAATTTTCTGTGTCTAATACTATTAGACACGAAAATAACAGCCGTCTCTATACCGTGGTTGATGCTCGCATCACTGATGCTACACGAAACAAGAAATCTATTTCTAATATCGAATTAGCGACGGAAATTTTCCTTGTCTAAAGTTTTTTTTTGTAACAAATTCATTCATTTATGACATCACAATTTTCCATCTTTAATGATATTATTAGAGACGGAAGTATTTCTGTTTCTAATATCGTGTTGGCAACGGAACTATTTCCAACTCTGAATTGATATTAGACATGGAAATATTTCCGTCTCTAATTATGAGTTTGAGACGGAAGTATTTCAATTACGAATATCTTATATGTGACAAAAATAGTTAGAGACGAAAATATTTCTGTGTCTAATATTACAATTTCATTAGAAACGGAAATATTTCCGTCTCTAATATCAATTTTTTTTTAAATAACCAGTAACCTATTTGCTAGAACCTGTCACCTGTTTTCAATCATTCCACATAATATCCACATTCTTCATTATAAACCCACATTATTAATTTACATCCAAAATTCACACATCTGCATTAAGGAATACATACATTCATTAACCCTGCCATCAATCCACACATCCACATTAACATTCACATACATTCATTAACTCTGTCACCACATCATGATACACTTTACAAATCTGATGCGATAAAAGCCAAGTAAATTAATCTCCAAGATTCATATTGCAAATCAGGTCATACTTAGTAAACTCAAACGGAAGTTCTACACTAGAAACATGTAGAATTACTTGCTAGCCATTAAAACCAACAATAAAGAAGCATATCTTCTAGAATTAGAAGTGTTTTTCTTCATAATCTACAAAGAACTACAGAATCCCGCAAAAACAAAAGACTAACAAAAATACGGCATGATCATAACTCAGAGAACTAACATGTATATTAAAAAAATGAGCCTGATCAAGAACTGAAAGTTAGAAACCCAAAAAAGATTAAAATTCTAATTCAACTACATACAAATATACAATTTCAGTTAGAATCGACTGACATAGAAAGACTAATGTGCGCATCCACAATACCAAATATATGAAAAAATAAGAAGTTTGTGTTAACAGTTTAAATTTTTTCACATGCCAAGCAAGCATGTGATGATAAAAGTCTAACCAAAGGGGTCATCTGGAGACTAGGTGGCATTGTCATCCTGAGATGGTCGAGGCTGGGATGGTGGTGTGGGGAATGATGGGAATGCCCCATTTTGGAAGAAGCCTGCAACGTCGGCCATGTACTACTGGTATGTACCCATTTCAGTCTTCAACCTCACCACAGTCTCCCGGTGCGTAGCCTCTCGTGCCAGTTGCCAATCCTCCTGTGCCCACTGTGCAGCCTCAGCATCATGTGCCCTCCACCTCTAGTGATCTACATCAAGAGCGTGGAACTATGAGGAAGTAACACTCAGTCCATAAGTGCGGACACGCCCGTGTCCATCTAGACCCATCACCTAGGTGAATACCTCATTCCGGGCAGTGCTACTCTCGGTGCCCTCAGGATGCTGACTTAACCTCTCAATCATCTGCCCCTGCAGTTATAGATATATAGTCAAGTTAGATAATCAAGTACGTTATAAAAAAAATACATTTTTCACCAATTACAGGAATACGAATCATGAAATGCGTAAACATAAGTACAACATCTCCAATGCGTGATCGACAAATGTCCCATCCCAGCACGTATGAAACACCCCAAACATATGAAGTCGGTCCGGCTCCAGCACGTCCGGATGGTTGGCACGCTTCATGAAAAATGTAATTGCGATTAACAACTTCATAACGAATATATTATCGAAAGCATTAATTGAATGCATAATCCCGTAAATGAAAGTAGTACATATACCTTAGTCGCCCTATATTGGGCATGCATAAGGCCTCGTCCCAACCGTGTGAGACATAGTAAGATGCGGTCGATTCTGCCTATTCCTCTCCCTAATAGTCTATTATTCACATGATGTAAGCTAGTTAGTATTGTGAGTGTATTGATCATATAAAGGCTGAAATTGACTACTCAAACCGTTTTCATACTCAGGCCTCCTTTGTCCTCCAGTGGTCCACAAGTGTCCTCCACTGGTCTGGTTTTACTCTATTATCTATATACTCATAATGCGCCTGTAGTGGGCGCTCCGGCTTGTAACATTTATCGTACAAACTCTTCCGTCAAGCTCTTCACAATGCATTGCATTTCTACAGCACCCAATCCCTCGTTCGCCAGTCAGGGAGCTCATAACAACTCTGTGAGAAAATAAGGATTACCATGGCAGTCCGTTAGTATAGTGAAGGTTAAAAGAAAGGAAATAAATGATGAAAGGGAAAACACCTAGTTGTCTTACCAAAATGATATCTAGCATGACCTGTATGTTCTCCCTAGGGACACGCCTCTAGTCTTTATGTATCCCTGATGAGATGATATCCCCGTCCTTCGCCAGGACACCTTTGTATGTTGTCAACTTTGTCGCTTCAGATCCAATGGGCCGTCCCAGGTCATTAACCCTAATGATCGTGGGTCCTGCCCTACTGGGGGTAGGGGTGGTAGCCTATTCTCATCCATGGGACGTCTGCCGGGTGCTATACAGGAAAAATAATTACATTAATACAATATAAAAATGAAAAATAATTCAATATTGTAAATAAAGAAAGTATCATCAGAATATGTACCTGCTGTAGGATCTGTTGTGTCCTGTCGGGCTACCCCGACTGCTCCAACACATGGTCGTTGAAGTGAACCAAATTTTGCTCTGCCTCGATCACTAGCTGGGATGTACCAACTAAGATTGTAAGCAGATGTGAATATCATCCGTATCCGATCCGTATCCGAATTCGTTTAGCTAGATAATTATCCGAATAGGTATCCGGTGGAGCAGATTCAGATAGTAAAATACTATTTGTTTATAATCGAATATTGTTAAATCCGATCCGATAAATATCCGTTCGATTATATAATATATTTTAAATTTATAAAATTAATATACCTCTAAAATATATTTTTTTAATAAAAATTTACATATTTTTACATTTTTTAAATATTAATTTATATTTTTTATTTTTTAAAAAAATTAATCGGATAATTCGGATACTACCCGAATCCGGATATTTTAATCGAAGTCGGATACGGATATCATATTTCACTATCCGCCGGATATTTATTTGGATTAGGATATCCAGATATATAATCGGATACGAATTCGGATATACCAATATCTGCTCCGTTTATAGCCCTAGTACCAACCTGAGAAGATGTGGAGGCCTCACTAGCCCTGCGCAGTCGTCTATTGTACCCTAGCATCCTATTGTCACAATGTCATATTGAAATATACAATTTAACATTGTTTACTAACATTTCATGAATAAGATAGGTCATTGTACAATCATTACAAATTAAGATGGTTTAAACAAAACATTCATGTAATAAAGTAGTAATTAATTACATGTTATATGGATGAATGAAGTATTGACCCCTTCATAAGTGCCTATTATATGTTAGGTTAATGCTATTATGTTATGACATAAACGTGTATGGAAAATTAGAATGAAAATTGACACAAACTGGAACTATAAAGTTATTACATGAAAAGTCTTGTAACAAATGCTCCGTTTGTTTTGAGGTAAAATAGGGGAAAACAAATGAATTCCACGGAAAATGTCATTTTCCAAGTATACTTTCTTTAGGACAACTGGCATTTTCTGTGAAATTCATTTGTTTTCCTCTATTTTACTTCGAAACAAACGGAGCAAAAGACGCAAATTATGATTCCATTAGCAAAAAAGAACATTGTAATTCTTTTGAAAAATGTTATTACATCAAGTGTTTAGATAGAAAGTCCTTCAGATTCGTCTGAGCGATCATGTAAAGGCTCCGCCTTAATGATGGTTAGAGGTACATCAATTGTTGTGCCAGTGATATTTTCCCTAAGATCTAGGATGTTTTCAACATCTAGTCCAATGTCATCCAATCGTACAATGTTCGGTTGCACGATTTCGGGCAATGCCTCCCCCAAATTGGGATGTACTCCCACTTGCATGTCGAAGTATTCCCTTAGTTTGAATTGAATAGCAACGTGCTAGCCTTTTTCGACCGGGTCTTCGACATAAAAGACTTACATTGCTTGTGAGGCGAACACCAAAGGTTCATCGGTTTTTAGCATCCTTTGAAGATTAACAAGTGTCAATTGGAACTCATCTTCCTTGATGCCCCTACCTTGAGACATAACATCTACCAAATCACACTTAAATAACACAATCTTTCTCCCTTCTTAATAGTCTAATTGAACTATTTCTTGCAAAATGTAAAAATATGTAATATCACCTGTACGCGGGGTCTCTACAGACAAGACCACGTTGCTATTTTGCATCTTCTTAGTATTATCAACCGACTTCATTCGAAACCGGAACCCATTTATGACAAACCGTTCAAAGTAGCATGCTATCTTTGATGGGACACAAGCCAGTCATTTAAGATCATTATGTATATGTACTGGACTTCCACGAATCAATGTAGTAACCTATTAGTGTTTAGTAGTTCATGTTATTAAACAGGAAAAAATAGGAGCAGGTTTTGTTAATAGTTTAAACATACGTTGCATATATTAATAACATTGGATGCAAACTAGTTTGGAAAGGTACTATTGTGGATGCGGTTAATGTCAATTTGCCGCCTGTGGGGATTTTCAAGCATTACCTTCTCCAAGTGTACCCTGCATTTCAATCATCATGGTTAACCAGTGATCCACTGCAGAGTGCTTTTAATTCATGTAAATACATAGTGGAGTGGCCTTACCCAATAAATGGAGCCACTTCAGGACAATTGAAAGGGTATAACGGTGTATCTCTATTGATACTTCATCAGATAAATATGTAGTCACAGCCTTTCAAGAGCACGACTAGGTGCAGAAAAAAATGGACAATCCTTTATATGTCCCAAAACCATCTTCATCATAGTTGTGTGCTGCACGGTTGGACTTTGTTTCAACATCGTGCAAATATCTCGAACAAAAAGTGACACATTCTTCAGCAAGTTATCCCTCTGCTATAGAACCTTTTGTACAATATTAAATATATGAAAAAATAAGAACTTACTTGTGCAAATTTATTTGATAAGGGGTATTGTGCGAAAAAAATATTAATGAGTATTATAGATATAAAAGAAGGAAATATTATGAGAAACAAATATTAAGAACTGGTATTATGAGAAACAAATCGGTTTAGGTTCCTTCAACGGTGGTTTCGAACCGCCACTAAAATAGCTTGTCGGGGAAGCCTTTGGTGGCAATCTTAAAGGCGGTTAATTAAAATTGTTGTTGAAGATGAGTCTTTTAGCGACAGTTTAGTAGACCATTTAACAGCGGTCAAATAAGGGTAATTCGGTAATTTAATGTATACCTATGTGTAGAGACCCGAAATTTAATTCCTCGACATTCATGCCATTTACATGAATTTCTTAGAATATGCATCCGATTTTAAATGCATGTGTTCCTATGAGAATTAATGTGGGATGCCTAGATTAGTAAACCCTTATATAATAATAATAATAGTGATTAATGTATTATTATTGTTATTATTATTAAATTAAAAATTTTGGGTTTAAGGGACACTTCATTGCTTAAAATGAGGCTAAGGTATCTATTTTCTAACTTTTACGAGTCTAGGGGCTTAAACCTTAGGTTCTCAGTATTAGCCCAAATATTTAGAGATTCGTGTTCACCTTCATTCAACTTGATGAGACATTTTAACTTTCATGGACTTGAAATTGGGGCTTATCTATTAGATAAGAAATTGTTTCTTTTCGAATAACGGTTCCAACACAAGTTGAATCGTCCAATTCTGATAACTGAGTCAAAAGTTATGGGCCAAATACCAGAGCAAGGTTCAGAAAAAATAAAGGGATCCGACCAATCGGCAAACTAGAGCCGATCGATCTGTGGTGGCGGCGATCGATCGGCCAAAACTCACCGATCGATCGGTGGGCGCTGAAATATATGCAAAAAGACCAATTTTTGACTTTTTAAGTTCCCTTTCGTCCCCAAACTCTATATATAACCCTCCAACTCGTGAGTTAGGGTTTTCATAGGCTTCTAAACCTAAAAGAGAGAAAAGGGAGAGCTTCCTAAGAGATCAAAAGGGGGAATCTTGAGGAGTTCAAGGATTAGATCAGAAAAAGAAAGAAGGAGGCTTGAAGATCGAGATCGAATCTTATTCACAAGCGATAGATCGTAGGGAAGCAATCAAGTGATGTAAAATAACAAATCTAATGATCCATATTTTAAATGTTAACCTAAAAATGATTAATAAAAATGAGTAAACCTAAGTAAGGATGTAAGAATACGTAGAATCTATGAACATGTTTACGATTTCTATTTCATTAATGCTTGAATCGTTAAAATAGGATGTGAATAACCATATTTGTGATTTACGTTTCATTATTCTTGAATTGTCAAAATAGGATGTGAATAACCATATTTATTATTCTTGTTCCATTATTTCTTGAAACGCTAAATTAGGATGTAAAGAACCATGTTAAAATTATTTATGATTCAACAAGGGGATTGAGAAATTTTATTGAAGTGTGTAGATTTATGAGGAGAATGGGATGAATTGATGGAATTGAATGGATAAATTATTATGAGATTTAATTATATGTGAGTTTGATTTTATGTTTATGACTCATGAGAACTATTATTGATGAAATGTGTTAAAATTAGAATATTGATCTTGATTAAACAAAAAGGGGATTTTGATATTTAAATTAGATTGTGATTTATGTGTATTTTAATATAAATTATGAATTTAGATGGTTGAATCATTGGAAATATGAAAGGTTGTGTATTTATTTTATGTTTCTTTATACGTGATATACTTTTGGGTAAATGAACCTTTAATGAAAGTCAAGTTTGCCTAGGCCTAGTTAACATAGTAGAATGAGACGCTTTGGTGAAATAACCTATGGCCCTTAATGGTTAGTCTTAAGTGTAATCTAAACAAAAGGTATATTATTGAGCACTGACAAATGAAAAATATGCATATGAATCAAAAGAGGATTAAAGACACTAAGTAGATTATAAGTAAGACCAAAATTAAAGTAAGTAAAGAAAGACATACGAAAGCGATAATGCATGTTGTGTTGTGCACCACCGAATACCATCAAAAGGGTGAGAAGGATGCCAAAGTAAGTAAGCCGTCGTACCAGAAAATGTACTAAGCCGTTCGTGCCGGGTAATGTATGAAGGGTGGTATCTCGGTAAAGTAAAGTATAGTAACCTCTTTCCTTATACGGTAAAGTGGTATTTTAAGTTATAACTATTGCATGCGAATGTGTTGTTCATGAAATAATAAAGTATGAAGTATAAAAAGTAAGGAAGTAAGAAAAGAAAAGAAAAAAATTAACGTAATGTACTTGTTTGTTTTCGAACTCTGATTATGTATGTGAATTGTTGTATGAATCTATAAAATGCATGCAATTTAATGTTTATTATATTGTTCACTATGCTCTATTATATACGCGAAGTAACTTGTTACTCAGCCGATGACTTTTGTTGTCGGTAGGTTCAGGTTTTGATATCTTTGCGCCTGGACAGTAGGAAGAAGATGAATATTTCGAGGAACCGGAAGGTGATTATCCTGAAGAAGAATGGGATCTTGATCGTTGGTCCTACTGTTGAATTTAATTTATTAGTGATCAAATTTTAAGGAGACTTTAATTGACTTTTTGGAGATTCATGTTTAGTTAGTTTTGATTATGATCATGATGGATGATCAGGATTTATTATATTTCAGTTGCAGTTATGGATTATGAATTTAATTGATGTTATTAATTGAAGAAATTTTTAGGTTCGTATTTTAGTATGCCTTAAATGCTTTTAATAGGATGGTTTGTTAAGTAAGTCACGTGCCAATATCTCACATTCTCCTAGGTGGGGTTTTGGGGCGCGACACTATGATGGCGGTTTTTAATCACCTCTACATATTGAATATATAACGGTGATTTTTAAATGCCTATAAATATTGAATATATAATGGCGGTTTTGTAGTGTCTGTGGAAAAAGAATCAAAGATAGTAAAAATGATGAAAAATATTCGTTGAAACCAAAAAATTGAAGGGCCAAGGATCGTCCAAATTAAATATCAGACTAAATCGGATATCCCGATCATACGGACAACCTTATGCCATTGCCCGTCGCTGGAAAAAATGTCATAAAAAGATGATAAATAACCAAAGGGAACAATCGGGAAGATGATTTGGAGGAAGAGAGAAGAATTGTGTTTTTCTCCAAAGAATAATGTTGTAGAGATTATGACCAAAAATGTTGAGTATAGAAAGTGTTATCATTAATGGGGTGAGTTCTCCTATATATAGAGTTTTAGGGAGAGGCATTCATTCCTTGGGTTAGAAACGTATCAGCCCATATCTTTCAGTTAGGATATTACTAACAAACGCCTCGTGTGATGCACGAGAAAATGAAAAAAATATTATAATAAATAAAAGAGTAAACTAAATTTTAAGATGTGATATGCTTATTTAATAAAATTACATAAATTCTTTCCATACAAATTTTTTACATCAAAATGTTTATTTAATATGAAATTGTAGAAATATGTAGCGCATCCTCGCCTCAATTTCTATTACAGTAGAAATATACTAAGTTTAATTAATTATGATTAATTGGAGAACTATCACAATTAATGAGGGGAGGACAAAGGTTTGTAATGATCATTGTCTTTAAAGAAAGAAATAATGAGGGGAAAATTTTAGGGGTGAACCATATGGGGAAGTGAATCTTAATCATAGTAAAATGGAGTTAAATAGGGGACACAGGAAGAAAAGGGGACCCGAGACACCCCTCCTCATGTCACGGAGCGAGGAGGTGATTATATTCCATTGCACAATTCTATTGCAAATGCATGTGTGATATGTCTTTTGGCTGCAACTACGGTTAGTAGGTTCATTGATTGGGTTAGAACTAATGGTGGGTCTCAACCTAAGTAACCAAAGCGGGAGCGAGAGCGTCAAATTTCAATTTAGGATAAGGTCGAGAGTGCCTCCAGAGCGTTGACATATATATGAATAATATTTTTTGAAAATCGAAATTATATTATTAAATATTAAAAACTAGTTAATTGTAACCACACTTAATAGAGGAACCAATTGTGATTGAACTTAGCTAGGAAAAGTTCAATCACAATTGGTGTGAATGTGAATATCGTGATTCATCAATACAGTAAAAGAATAAATATATGAGGTTAAAAAAAGTTGAAAAGACTGTAAGTCTATTACACAAGACAAGAAAGTGTATCACTCTCTCCAAAAGAACAAAGAAATAAAGATGTAAAAGAAAAGTTGAAAAGACTACTCTTCTGACACAAGACTAAAGTTTCTCATGATAGTGACAACATTTGAGTTTTCAAAGTATGAAACCGGCGGTTTATAAAATACGAAACCGCGCTCCCCACGCGAATCCGCTCTCAAACCGTGAGAGCGAAGTTTGAGAGTAGGAGCGGGTAGGAAAGAACATGGTTTGGGTTACTAAGGTCTCAACATCTCACGAATAAGCGATACAATCTACCACTGGGCCAAACCCTGAGGTGTGGATGGCATCAAATATTGTCAGTTTCTTGATATGAGAGGAGTTTCGATTGAAAGTGATGCCAAAGTTCCGATATCAAAGGTAAGTCTTCCCGTCATGGATGGTTTGACATTTGTGAGAACCTCTTCAATTTATTCTTACAATCTCCTCATTCATATAAGTAACCATGCTAGTAGATTGTTTGGAAAACTATGTAATTATGTATGTGATATGTAAGGAAATCTCACATTTTCTTAAGTACAATCATATTCCAAACAATGCCAAAGGTTTCCAAGAATACGCAATCATATTCCGAACCATACCAAAGGTTTCCAAGAATGCACAATCTTATTCCTTTATGCCCCACCCCCCTTTTTGTTTTAGCTTCGAGCCCGTGTCCATTTAGGGTAAGGTTTTATGCCCCCCCCCCCCCCCCCCCATCAATTTTCCATATTAATAAACTGGTAGGGGTCTGCCAAACCCCCCTCTTCCCCTGAGAGGCTTTTATTTAAATATATATATATTAATTCTGAACCATACCAAAGGCTTCCAAGAATGGACAAAGTGGGAAACTTGAAAACCATAGTGTAGCCATGGGCTTGTTCAGTTGTAGTTTTATAATGTGTTCAATTTTATATTTGATGTTATTGTTGTGTTCATAATTTTATTTGATGTTATTGGTGAGTTCACTACTCTATTATCACAAGATATACTGAAAGTCAAGAGAAAACACAAAGACATTAAAGGGAATTCACGCGTACTTATTAAACACAAAGACATTAAAGGGAAATGCGTGCGTGCTTGTTTCTTGAAGAGAGAAGGGGAAGATGGGCAGAATGGCCACATGGAATGGTGCCGAGTATACAGAAGATAAAAGATGGTTGGAGTGGCCGCACGAGATGGTGTCCAGAGCATTGAAATAGGAAGGGTGAAGATATAGGCCGTAGTTATGTCTTTTGAGAGTGGTACCTGTTAAGAGGTGTGAAGGAGACAATCAAAAAAATAGGACGTGAAGAGGTGCAATCTAACTATCTTTCTAGTAATGTGAGAATACCTGGGATTAGAGTTTGGGAATCAGATAAGGGTGCCACATGGCATCCCAAGAGTCGTGATCACCCCAAACGAAGAGGTGGTTCGTTTAGAGAGAGAAGTAGGAAATAGTCCAAGTAAAACTGAATTGTTTAAATTGGGGAAATCAATGTGACATGTGTCATAAGATGGTAAGATGGTAATCCTATGTGGCAGTGAAAATAGGGGAGAATAGATTCTGGCATAAGATGAGAATCAAATAGGAGTGCCACGTGGCATCCCAAGAGTCGTGATCCTCCCAAACAAAGAGGTGGGTCATTTAGAGAGAGAAGAAGGGAATGGTTCAGGTAAAACTGAATTGTTTAAATTGGGAAAATTAACATATGTCATAAGATGGTAAGATGATGATCCTATGTGGTAGTGGAAGAAGGCCAGGATAGATTCTAACATAAGATTAGTAAATAGATATGGATAACCATTCTGAAAAAAGAAGGGGAAAAAAGAGAAAGGAAAAGTAAGCACACATACACGTAGAAATTGTGAAATGTATGTATGTGTATAATAAAACAATCTTCTAAAATGCTAACCTAGAACCCCTTCACAACCCTATCCTGCACAGTACACTTCATCTTAAAAAAAAAAAATAATAAAAAGAACATTAAAACGCACGGATTCAACGTTAGAGTTAAAAGACACGAATTGGTATCACAATGATACAACTTGTGATAAAACGCACAGATTCAACATTAGAGTTAAAAGGCACGAATTGGTATGACTATGGCACAACCTATGATATAAATACATCAATATTCTATGGGAAACCCTCTGGACCACCACTTTTTTTGAGGAAGCTACCGCAACACTTTGAACAGGTTGGGTGAGATTGAGGAATACAAAAACCTTTCACCAGACACATGTCTCTTTACATTCTCTCCACGTTATCTTCTCACGCATGGTAGCTTAAAGTTACTCTGAAATCACCACACAATTTACACACAATTTAAATGTAAGGAACAATGGAATTCTGTAATATGTGGATGTCAAGTAAATCCAATATAAAGGTTCTACAATCATGAATTCGATGCCCAGAGGATAATTCCTGATCAACTACGGGGTCTACATTCATCACCAACAACAGCTCCTCACGGATCATATGGCGCACTTCTATCGTTGGAGATGGAAGCTTCACCGGTAATAAATGAGTTAGTCGTTAATAAAGAGAGGAAGAGAGGGGAGGCTCTTTATAAAGATGACTCATGAACAAGTATATATGTTGGTTGCAAAGAGGCAGAGGTGAAACGGTGTGCAGCGTTCAATCCAAGGGTCGCCTAACAGTTTCATAAGCTTCTGAATAGAAATAAAGAGTCGCACCTTTTGAAAGGTCCCACCATCTAATTGTATGATAAGTTACCAAATAGAAAGAAAAGGTTTCAACCCTTTGAAAGACCCACACGTTTCTCTACTTTTTCTCTCTTGATCCTTACATCCAATATTCCTAAAAATGAATGATAGAGTGCCACATCAACAAACTGT
Organism: Tetracentron sinense; assembly: GCA_015143295.1. Taxonomy (NCBI): domain Eukaryota; kingdom Viridiplantae; phylum Streptophyta; class Magnoliopsida; order Trochodendrales; family Trochodendraceae; genus Tetracentron; species Tetracentron sinense. The sequence goes on from CM026554.1 coordinate 33,517,547, forward strand.
TTTTAAGGAAATTAATGTGGGATGTCTAGAAGTAGAAACCCAATTATTTTGCTCATTTTAATCCATTTGATGATCTAGTTGCATGAAATCGAAGCTAACAAAAAGTAGCAAAAGATCTAAAAAAAAATGATGCTGATCAATGGGCACCACCAGTGCCGATCAATCCCCAGCACCGATCGATCGACACTTTATGACCGATCGATTGCTGAGAGCGGTGTTTTTTTGAGAAACATGAATTTCTGACTTTTTAACCTCTTTAGGGTTCCAAACCCTATATATAGTCACTATTTCGTGAGTTTAGGGTTCCAAGAGACTCCTAAACCTAAAATAGAGAAAAAATTTCTAAGAGATTTAAAGAGAGAGACCTAGAAATCTCAAGGATTCAATCAGAGAAGAAGGAAAAAGACTTGAAGATCTAGATCGAGCCCTATTTACAAGCGTAAAATCTCTACGTAGAGAAGCGATTAAGAGAGGTAAATAATTTCTCATAGTTCTCAATTTCATGAATATTAAATTAAAATAAGCAATTTAAGAAAGAGGTCTATGTAAAGAACATGAATAAAAGCAAATCTAAGAATTTTAATAATTCATTATGCAATATTCTCATGAATGATTAAAGTAGGATGTGAATAACCTAAGTAAGATGTGAAAAACCTAAGTAGAATGTTAATAATTTTGTGAATATTGTATTTTATGCTTGAATAAGGGGATTGAAAACTTTTGTGGAGTTATGTGAATGTATGTGGATGAAGGGATGAATTTCTGGAGTTTGAATTGAATGGATTGAATGTCATGGATGATAATTATGAATTTTGGTGAAATTATTGATTTATGTTAGTGTGATTATTTATGTATTTATACAATGAAAGTATGTTGATGAATTGTTAAGGTTTATTGTTCATGTTTGTTAAAACATGGTTTGTGAGTTTGATTTAAAAACCTTTGTTTATACATGTACGCACGATTGTAAAATACACACAAGCATGAAATGAAAATTAAGGATACTACTAAGAGCACAAGTAAGACCAAATCAAAGTAAGTAAGAAAGTAAGAAAGAGAAGGTACACGCAAATATTAATGTATGATGAGTTTTGCATGGACCGACAACTATCAAAATGGCCTAAAGACAAAAAGTAAGTCGTCGTACCGGATAATGTGCTAAGTAAGCCATTTGTGCTGGATAATGTACGAAGGGTAATACCTCGGTAAGTAATGTATAGTAACCTCTTTCTATAGTAGATAAAGCGGTAGTTCAAGTTATACACATTGCTTATTGTTATATTTGATAAAGTAACAAAATCAGAAAGAAAATGACATAATGAACACTTATGTTTTCCGCACTCTGATTTATGTATGTGAACTGAGTTGAATTGTAAACTGTATGTATGTCAATGTTTATGATATTGTTACTATGAGTTATTATATATGAGGAGTGACTTTGCTACTCGGACGATAATTTTATTGTCGGTAGGTTCAAAATTTGATATCTGTGCTCCGGGTTCATCGGAAGAGTACATTGCAGAACCAGAAAGTAATCATCTCGAAGAAGAACAAGATCTTAATCGATGACCATATTATTGAGTTTGGTTTATTAGTGGTTGTTTGAATTACACAGGAATTGTAATTGAAGTTATTTTGAATTTATGTTTAGTTTAGTGTGTCAGTTAAGGATTACGATAGATGATTCAATTTATTTATGATTAGTTGATTATGAATTTTAATTGAAATTTGTTTGAGGTATCAAATGTTATTTAATTGATGGAATTTGAAGTTTAGGTTTTAGTATGCTTTGATCACTCTAAGTCAAGTAAGTCACATGCCAAAGTTCCACATTCTCGTAGGTGGGATTTTGGGGTGTGACAGTTACCGAATAGAAATAAAGGGCCGCACCCTTTGAAAGGTCCTACCACCTAACTGTTTGATAAGTTTCCGAATAGAAAGAAATGGTCGCAACCCTTTGAAAGACCCACAAGCTTCTCTACTTTCTCTCTCTCAATCCTCACATCTAATATTCTTAAAAATGAATGGTAGAGTGCCATGTTAGCAAACTATGGCTTAATATTAAGTAATAGATTTGATATTAGCTTAGTAAGACGTTCATAACAATCCACCTTAGGGCGCTATGACCAAGCCTCCCTAAGCATTACTCTTTCCAAGTATAAAACACAACCTACTGACGGTTTCCATCTTAGAGTTAATTTTTTTAAAATAAAAACCAAGGGTAGATGTATAAATCTTAGGGGTGAGTAAATCTTAATCATAGTTAATGAGTGTTAAAAACGACATGTGTCAAGCAAGGAAGGCGCGTGCGTTCCATTGAACACGTAATGTGCATGTGGAAAACAATCTCTATAATATAAAAATATGGTAATTTTAGAGTAGTAATTAGCCCACCCTGCATTTTCCTACATAATCAAATGCCTTCCCATTTCATCCCCTTTAACCGTGGTTAAGCTTAACCAACTTAAAGTTATTATTATTTTTTTCTAAAAACTAAGGTTAAATGGATGAACCCTAGGGGTGAGTGAATCTTAACTATAGTTAGTGAGTGTTAAAAAGGTGGGCAAGAACCATTGAAGACTGGCAATATTTCAGTAATTAAGTTAATAATTTTCCTTAATTTTATTTATCTAATGACTCTATCAAAAGGGAGGACCCATGTTTTTCTTGTTACTGGACTCCTTTTTGGAATGCAACATTAACACATTTTTATGACCACGATGGAACCATTACTTATAAAAAATTTCTCTAAGGCTACGCCTTTGAACCCCCAAAGACCCATACCCCAATCCATCCCATTAGTTTTCTTGATATATTTAGTCCCCCCCCCGGAAATATTCATGGCTCTGCCCCTATTTGTGAGTGGAGGCCTAACATTGGAAGCTTGGCTGAGGGTGCATGACGACTCAATCCTTGAGATTGATCCAAAACCTCTCCTACTGAGGGGATGCACGGGTCTACCCCATAATGTGTAGACGGATGAGTTGTCTACAGGGGCGGAGCCACATGGGGACGGGGGTTGAAGCCCCCCTGAAATTTAAAAAGAACCACTATAGTATTAATAGGGGCGTAGCATGGGAGAGAGGTGGAGTAGGGGACGGGTTCTAGCTCCTTAAACTTTTGAGAAAAATTATATTCTTTACAAACGGACACAAATAAACATGATGACCCATGAACTTGACCCTTGAAAAAAAATTGGGACCTACGCCTTGAACCCTTATTTTTAGCCCCGGCAAGAAAAGGCATGAGATTGTCTCTAACATGCAAAAATGGTCTCTGGCTCCACACATGAGTGGACATGTGGCGATAAAAGGGATGAGATATTAAGTGGGGAGAAATCGAAAACATGGAAGAAAATTAAATGACTTCTCCCCCATTTTTGTCGCCCGCCACATGTTGGATGACGTGCGGAAACCAGAGACCATTTTCGGCATCAGCAAGATCCCGCAACAAAATCCTCCTAGCTATTTTTTTTTGGTTAAATTCAACAAAACCACAAGCGTCACCGAAGGCAATTGGAAGAAAAACACACACGTGCACGCGCACGCGCACGCGCACGCGCACGCGCACAACTGATGTGGAATTCATATAATAAAATACTCATAAACTCTCGGTTTACCACTAAGCAATCACACTACTTTATCACATGTTCCACATTAACCCCAGGGTTAAAATTAGTCTAACTAGGAAAAAAAAAACCTAACATCTGTAGTAGTGTTGTTAAAACAGATGGGCTAGAGCTATGATTGCTGGAGCAAGACCTTCGAGCATCAACAATGGTGAATCCTCCGCTCTCGACCGTTGGGGCCTTTTGTAGTAAATTCCCCTTAATTCAAATTCAGATCACAACTAACTCGACCGTTGGGGCCTTTTGTAGTAAATCCTCCGCTCCCTCTCTCCTCATTTTCATCTTTTATTCTCTCTCTTAGACGGACACAATCTCTGTCTCTCTCCTTCAATCTCGCCACTGTCAATGTCGCCGAGGAGCTGGAAAAACCATCGAAGACCCAGCTCCATCACATCAATGGATTCCGTGAAAATTTGATATCGATGTTGAACAGAACTGAATCAGCCTGTACAACAATGGTGATTGAGATCCCTGTCGAGATGAATTTAGGGCATATTTTGACAAGTAGTAATTACAATGATGCGGAGTTGAAGACAACTGGTGGTAGAAATTGGTATGCAGTACTAACATCTTTTCGACTGAGTTTATCATCCAGACTTCGGACGGGAAATATAAACACGTGCAGAGTTTTTAGGGTTCTGTTTGTATGATCTTGATTTCACTTCTTAATTTAGGATTGTTTTACTTCTGTGGATATATGTAACTTGAAAATATGAGAGTTAGGGTTTTGATGATGACATTTCTTGGATTTTGATTCGTGTTTATAACCCTTCTTGAGTTAATCTGTGAACACTTCGTGTTCTGTATCTCTCTTCTATGGATTTTCTGGGTTAACTATTTTTGGGTTTCTTATGAGAGGTAGGGTTATGAGAATGGCATTTCTTGGATTTTGACAGTTCGTGTTCTTGCTCTTGTTTTATTATATCTCTCTTCTATGGATTTTCATTTTTAGAACTGAGTTAACTATTTTTGGGGTTCTGTAGTGATTTTGTTTCTCTTCTGCTTCTGAAAGAGATTTTTACTGTTTGCATTGAAGTTTGTATACCTGAAAGAGATTTTTTTCTGTTTCTTCATGGGATATGCAATTCCTTGCTGGATTTCTCCTTTGCTTAGCTTTATTGATCTTACAATTAGGGTCTATTCTCTACAATTCTATAATCTCTTCTACTGTTATGAAGGTCTTCTTATACAACATGGGAAAGAAATCTGAGCCCATGATAACCAAGTGCAAGGAGGGTGAGACCTAGACCAATGTGTCATTTAAGCCCGACTTAGCTGAATTCAACATGACCCATCTTGAGGATGAGGTGGTTGTGCTGATGAAAAAATGGGTAATCAACTGAGCTGGATGCCTCGGGAAAAGGTCGAGGTTGAGTTCAATGGGCAACCGGTGCCTGTGAAGTCATTCCCTGATTATGTCAACCTTTACCTCCAAATCCAGGCCAGAGTCCCTCCCAAGGTTCATCCCCACGACATTTGATTAACTATTTGACTTCTCTGCTTTGTAATCAGAATTTCTCATCTGGTTCAATAATGTTATCACTTATCAGGATTGCAGAGACGGTTAATGATGGGTGGGAGATCTGTGTGAGCCTGAGTGAAGGCCAGTTTCAACAGGTACCTACATAAGTTTTTGATTTAACCCCCTTTAGGAGTTGTAATTATGGGCAATTAGCATCACAAACAAGATTTTTATTCACACAAATCTATGCTGGTGGGTTGGTTTTATCTGGTCAGCTTTGTAATGGAATTGCCACCATCAAGGGTGGGACTCATGTCGACTACGTCACTAACCTACAAACTATGTGATGAGCATAGCAAATAAGAAGAACTAGAATGCCACTGTGAAAAAACATTTGTGAGGACTTCGACTCTTCGTCAATGCTTTTATTGACAACCTTGCATTCGATTCTCAGACCAAATAGACCTTGACGATCTGTCAAAATAATTTTGGATCAAAATATGAACTCTCACTGTAGATCCTGAAAAAAGGTTTGTAACCTTAGTTCCTAATTAGTCTATTTGGAAAATATACCTATGTATACCTTGAGTTTGACTTTGAATCCGATGACATTTTTGTGTAACATTAGCGAAGTCTGGGGTGGTGGAAAGTCTCCTCTCTTGGGTAGAGTTTAAGCAGAGCAAAGATGTTAAGAAAGCTGATGGAACAAAGAGACAGAGGATCACAGGGATTAGTGAGCTGGAGGATGCTAATGATGCCAGAGGGAGGAATTCTGACAAATGTACTTGGATCTTGATAGAAGGTGATTCTGCTAAAGCTCTTGCAGTAAGTAGTTATGCTTCAGTAAGCTATTCATCTCAACATAATGTAACTTGATTTTATTAGTGGAAGAATGTTGTTACAGAATTGCATTTACCCAGATGGCTGGAATATCTGTTGTTGGCCAGAACCACTATGGTGTCCCATTGAGAGGTAAACTGCTTAATGTGAGGGAAGCTAATCAGAAGCACAGATTTTGGATAATGCCGAAAACCAGAATATCAAGCAGATTCTCAGGTAAACACAATTCTTGGAGGAACTGTTTATAGGAGGTAAACTGCTTAAACACCACAATGGTGTCCCATTGAGAGGTAAACTGCTTAACTTGTTTCTTGTTTTCTGGCAGGAACTGTTTATGGGAGTTTAGAGCGCCCAAAACTAACATTTAGTTTACAGTTCTCTCAGTTTGTTCTATTTTTCTTCTCCCTTATCTGATGAGCTCATGCCCTTTTAAATGTTATTACTATTTAACGGTATACAATGCTTTATATAGAAACTAGCAATATATGAGGATAAAAATTAATGAGTTGCTAACATATTCAATTTTTCTTGTTGTACTATAAAAATAAGAATAATATGCAAGTTGCTTACCGACCACTAAAGATAACGATATTTCATCAACTATATTTGCTTTGTGGCAAAAACTTGCAATCTGATCATGATTCATGCATATACTTTTCTGATGTTAATCTTGAAGGGTTTCTTTAAATTGCAAGTGAGATTTGACCTGGAAGGCTTACATGTTATTCACTATTCAGATCTGTATCCTTAACTTTATGTATATCGAACATATCAATATTGATATTCTAACATACTAGAGTAACGAGATGATTGATCTATGTCTGCATATTCAGATATCATATTTTATCATCCTTATAATTGTAAAGGGCAACTGCAGTTTATAGGTGTTGCATTAAATGTTTTTGGTTTGGATACTCTGGTCTAACCATTTACAATGGAAAATTCATGACAACCTTTATTCCTAGTATGCTTGCTATCCCTTTGGAAATTATGCATTTAAAATATCCTTAAAAGTTCCAGTCGAAAATAAAGTAAATTTAAATGTTGATGAAGGATTATTCGCAGAAGAACAAGTGTACAACTACCATGAGGTCATGGGTTCCTAGCTTTCCCACCAAATGCAAAATAAAAATAATATATATATAAATGATGATGTAGAGATAAATACATATTTAAAGTTTGATAGAATATTAGAAATAGACATGTTAGGCTTAATGTGGTGTATTTAGAGGACACCCAAGGCATTGAGTCTGTGAATAAGCGCACGGGCCTGTTTTGTTATCATGCAAGCGTTCCATCTGCGCACATCTCTTGGCTTTCATTTTAGCTTTTTCTTTATGCTTATGAAACTCTGTAGGATTGAATATACGTTTTCTTTTTGTTGCCATGGGCCTGTTTGTACTTAGCTTGGACTTGTTTTTTTTTCCACTACGCAAAATGTTGGAGATAGATTCCGCACTTAAAGCCTTCTCTCCCCATGCCAATGCATTTGTAGAAAAAGTTGTAGGGACCTCTCTATTCATCATTTTTTTTTTTCATCAGTACCTTATTGCAATATCTAAGGTTGACAGCACGAACCCTGTTCCACCATTTAATTCTATCATCTGATCTTTGCAATTTAGTATCTATGGAGATTTTCAGAATTGGGTGACTAAATGGCTGGAGGAAGTTGGGTTTTAATTAGCATCAGGTGTAGAATTGATTGTTTATTTTTTCAATCTATTTAAACTTTAATTATCAAAATAAGCTGTTTGTTAAGTTAGCTGCAACAAAAAATGTTATAATATTATGGTTCCCCTTAATATGTGATTCCTGATTCATCTTTTCTACCATTCATCAACATGTATTGCTACATATTTTACTTTCTTTTTATCAAGATGTTAGTTATGACAAGTCTGGACACTGAATTATGTCACTTCTACAATGTGATTAAAGTGTCTAGCTTTAACGTATCGTTTTTTTCTAGACTTACGATGCGTACATGCCTTCTATATCCAATAATTTTTCCTGAGACTGTCTAGCTAGTTATAACTCAAATTTTTTCTTTATTTTCGTGATTTTGGATTGGCACGCGCAATATCCACAAACACCGTCATTTTGTCATCCATAAGAGGTCAGCTTACCTCCGTATACCTCACTTTAACTGTTATGCTATTCCCCCCTCTCCCATTTCAATTATTTTCTGCATGGGCTTGATTAATCATAGGTCAAGGAAGTGATTGACAAAAAAATAAATGCTTGCACCCTTGGAGAAATATGCCATAAACCTTTTACTCTCTCCTTGTGATCTTGGTGGAAAAGTTAATGTCTGAGGAGGTTGGTGTTCAGCTTCTCTTTGCATATATACATATATTTGTATGCATTAGAGTGTTGAATCCATAGTTGTTAAAGGTGTCGCCTCAAGTGCCTCAGGCGATCGCCTAGGCGACCAGGCGCTCTGTTAGGTTCAGGCGACTAGCCGCCTCATGCGGTCATTATTAAAAATCTAATATATATAACATTATTACTGTTTAAGGATATAAAAATTTATTTTATTTGAATATGATTGTTCGGTAACAAAAATATATACTATTTTATATATTTCTCATATCTTTTACAGTATAATATGTTAGTATTTGTATATCTCACAAAAAAAGTTTGCAGATAGAAGAAAAAAAAAGAAAAGACGAATGGTGTTAAGTATGTTTCTATCATGTTAACTTGTTCTCTCTCTCAATGGTGGACCAAATGGTCTCTCTCCCTCTGTTTATGGGTGAACTATTTAGTCCCCATTAGTTTTTTCCATGGTTGTTAAATGTCCCAAATTCCTTCTAGCCCACCCCCCCAAACTCTCTTAAACTCATATTTAAAGGAGTCTTTTATAATTTAAACAAGTGCAGACCTTATAGTTATATATTTTACTTATCAATATTATTTTTATTACTTATCTTGAGTATAATTGATAAAAAGAAATAAATGAGAGTAAGCGGTATGACATCTCCCTCCCCCCTCTTCTTTCTCCCTTGTTCAGCGTCACATTTGACTGTCGGACTATTTTTTGGTTTTTATTCAGTCTTATATTCTCCCTCCTCTCCCCTCTCTCTCTTTCCTGTTGGGCTGTCTATTTTTTATCACTCACAATCTCTCTCTCCCCTCTTTCAGTAGTCATTGTAGACTTAATTTTTATTTCATTTTTTTCCAACACTTGAAATCCCCCTTTATTATTCTTAGAACTGTCTCTAGCGATGATTTTATCAAAGTACGTCTTGACAATTTAAATGAATGTAGAGCCTCTTATAAAAGAAAATGCATCATACATAGATCTCATATTAGGGGGAATTTCTGCAACAAAAAGTTCATCAAGCGACCCCTCGGGCGCCTCTGGCTACCGACTCAGGAGTCCATGGGGTTTGTCGCCTCAAGTCGCCTGGTCGCCTTGACAACTATGGTTGAATCATCTCGGTATCTAAATTCTGTATTTTCCCAGGATTATAGCTGGTGATTTTCATCAAATTTATTCTACTTCTCAGTTTTGTACCCCAACTATCCGAGATCGGCAAACAATTCTGTTAATGGTCCATTAGTTCACAATACTTCGTGTTGTCTTTGTCCACTTCGTACTTTACTGATGCTGTTTATTAGGTACTCCTTTGTACATGGCTCCGGAACTGGTCTGTGAACAACCCTACAACCACACAGCTGATTTATGCTCTCTTGGAGTTAGTTTTTGTATGTATTCTCTCTAATTTGATCGTTCCTTTGGATTATGCCTCTAGTATTAGATATTATCTCTATGTAATTTTTGACTTTGATATCTGTATAGTTAAATTTTGACCTAGTCCAAAATGTTTGTCAATTCTTTTTTTGTTAACACAAATATCATAGCCAATTCTGAGATTTGCTGGTTATACTTTTGGCTTTGACCCAATTCTGATCATTTTCTATTGGCGAGGGTAAGATTCTCTGATGAGATAGTTTTGGGGCCTCGGTTGATTATACATGCTACTACAATAATCATCTTATCCACAATCACATACAAAACTCCGATTTGCAAACTCTGGTTCAAAAACAGGCGTATTGAGTTATTCTTCCAGTATATGTTCCAACCATGTATTAGCCCTTCTTATCTTCTGCCCATACTTTCTTGTATTATAAATGCTTACCATAAATGCAAAACTAGTTGATTGTGGGGAATAATTCAGGTACGAACTATTTGTTGGTCAGCCTCCATTTTATACAAATTCAGTATATGCACAGAACATCATTAAGGTACTGTTCAACCCCTTATAAGTTTTTAAAATTCTAATGGAGTGCACGAACAGGAATTACTTTCACATGCTATTTTACAGGATCCAGTAAAATATCCAGACAACACTGGTCCAGATTTTAAAAGCTTTCTAAAGGGTTTGCTCAATAAGGTTGTTAATTTGCTGAAAGTTGAAATCTTATCTCCCAGATTAAAGGGAAACTGAGTTTATCCTTTCATCTGCAGCTGACTTTAGTTGTTAAACTGGTTCGAAAAATCATGGACAGTGGGTATCGCAAAATAGGCTGACTTGGCATGCGCATCTTGAACACCCTTTTGTCAAAGAAACTTCAGATGAGCTGGAGGCCAGGGTAATGTTTGCTCCAGTTTTATATATAAATATGTTTTTTAGTGAAACTAGTCAGGAGTCATCTTTCTAGATTTTTGTTTTAGACATGTTATTGTTGCTAATCTTGCAAGTCCTAGAATTGTAGAAGTCACTCTTCCAACTCATGAGTTCTTCTCAGGATTTACAGTCCTACTGATGTTGTTCAGTCAGGTAGATTATGTTATAATCTATAAAACCTCTTATTCTTTTTTCTTTTTTTTGTTTGGTGCAAACGATCAGAGCAGGTTAGTCTGATGATTGAGCGAATAGAGTAAGGCAGTCGGTGCTTTCTTGTAGCTACCAATGAAAATTTGTCGATGAATCTTATATATGTGTGTTATGATAAGCTGGACTCAAACTAGTTACGTAATGGTTGTTGTGCCATACATATACCATTTTTGCTATATGGCCTCAAACTTGTTGCTAAAAACCATTTCCAATCACCAAATTGATGTTTTGGTTACCTTTGTTTTGGGTGATCAAAACATGATAGCAATTGCTTCAAGTGGTTAGTTGATTACTTGTTGTGAGATGGATGATTGTGATTATTTAATTGTAGGGCCTTTTCTTTTTCTTTTCCAATTTCATTCTGAATTCTTTAATTAACCAGGAATCATGTTCCCCTTCTTTTCGTTTTCTTTCCTATTTTAATTGACGCAGTTGCTCATGGAGCACTTACAGTTCCTTACTTTGTTTGTTCATATTCTGGCATGTTAATTTTGAAGTATTTTGTAGATTGCCTTTCATATTACTGAATTAGGTGGAGTCTGTATTCGTACAACCTCGTGACAGCACAAAAGAAACAACTGGTGATTACCTGATACTTCATTGTCTGGTGCGCGAGATGTTTGGTCCTACTTCCTCTCCCACTTGTGCATTCCTTGGATCTTTCTTGGTTCCCTCCAGAGCTTCTTATCTTGCTGGTTGTTAGTGTCACTTCAGTCGCCAGCGGGGGCCGTTTGGCCTCTCCTACCAGGGGCGATAGCTTGGTCCCTTTGGAAGGAGAGGAATATGAGGGTTTTCGAGGAATAGGAGGGTTTTCGAGGACTCTTCACTGCCCATCTCCCGGATTCAGGACCGGATTCATTCCCTAGTTTCAGCATGGGGCGAGGGAGGGGATCCTTGGGGGATCACCTTTGTATCGTGATACGGCGTAGCTTTGGTTTTATTTTGCTTTTCTCTTGTGCTCCGTTTTCATTTTCTTGGTTCAATATTGGTGAACCTTGCGATGTAGGCCCTCTTATCATATTTATATATATCCTACTATTTACTGATCAAAAAAAATATAAACTGGTGATTATTTTGTGCTTGACTTGTTCGTTTGTGGTTTATTGATGCTTTTTGTAAATTCTGAGTTTCTTAGTGGCTATATCAGCTCTCAAAAATATTCATTTTCTTTGCACTTATTTAACGTATTTTCAGTGAGTCCGGCTCATTCTGCAACTTACTGGTCCATTTCCATCATTGGAATAAAAGAGCAGTTGAACTATTGGGTATGCCGTGGTTAAGAACTGAAATTCTTCTCAAGGGATGGTCTGCACCTTTTAGGTTATATACATAGAAAAATCAGTAACTGGGCTGTTGTAGACCAATATTGAATGCTGTTTGCATATATAGCATTAATTTCTTCAATGAACTAGTCTAAAATTTCTTCGTTACTGAAGTTTCCCTACTTATCTTCCATTTTACTGACTTCGATCAAAATATGAAGCATTAGCACTTGTTTTGCTACTCTTAAAAAATTGGACAAAAGGATCTCAAAGCTCTTCCAGGTAAATAGAATTCTTTAATGTCTCTCCCTAAACATCATTTTACAATTGTGTCTTCAATCCGTATTTATTGAGCTAGTGATCTAAGCAGAGAAGTTACATAGTAAGTCTTAAATAAGGCTCACTGTAAAATATAGATGCTAGGGTGCTTACTCTCCTTTTTTTAGCATCAAAGGATCAATGCTATGTTGCCTGACTTTTAATTTGAAATATATTTAAATATAGAGAATTTCCTAAAAGTGTACTCATTTGAAATATCTGTGCATGCTTATGCATTCATGCTACACTATTTTGCAATCGATCTCTTTCATCTCTTTTTTTTTGGTTGATGGTAACAACACCACAAGGCGAAGCTACAGTCAGTAGAATCTCTTTCATCTCAATCAATGCTTTTGGAACAATCTTTTGGAAGTTGGTTGTAAATTTCTTGAATATTAGATAACTTTTGTTATTTTATCTGTCCAAACACGTTTGTGTACTCAAAGAAGCATTACTTGCTATGCTGTAAGAATTAATTGCTCATCAAACTTGTTACTATTATTGAGCTAGTGATATAAGCAGAGAACTTAGTTGCGGCTGGCGCTCTTCAATCTAGTACGCAACATGATGAAATGATATGTGAATTTCTTGGGTTCTCCACTGCCATTTTATTTAGCATGAAATCATCTGATTGCAGGGACTTAACAGCAAAGGTATTTCGCTGTTGGCATTCAAATAGGAATTTCTTGGTGCTTACTTTCTATTCTCCTATGTATGTACTCCTTTTAGAAAGTTTTCATGCTTAGCTTCTCTTTTGGCCTGCTTGGAGTTCCAATGGGGACGCTTGGTTGAGGCCATTTACATGTTACTTCTAGTTAAGTTTTCTCTACATGTTTGATGATTCATGGTGGCTGACACAGTTGGAAGTTGTGAAATATGCAGTCTTTCAATTATATAATTTTTTGACTGAATAACAGTGGAAATTAATTGCTCATCAAACTTGTTACTTTTATTGAGCTAGTGATCTAAGCAGAGACCTTAGTTGCGGCTGGCGCTCTTCAATCTAGTACGCAGCATGATGAAATGATATGTGAATTTCTTGGGTTCTCCATGGCCGTCTTAGAGTTAGCATGCAATCATCTGATGGCAGGGATTTAACAGCAAAGGTATTTTGCTGTTGGCATTCAAAAAAAGAAATTTCTTGGTGCTTACTTTCTATTCTCCTATGTATGTACTCCTTTTAGAAAGTTTTCATGCTTATCTTCTCTTTTGGCCTTAATACTTGGAGTTCCAATGGGGACGGTTGATTGAGGCCATTTACATGTTACTTCTAGTTAAGTTTTCTCTACATGTTTGATGATTCATGGTGGCTGACACAGTTGGAAGTTCTTAAATATGCAGAGTCTTTCAATATTATAATTTTTTTTTACTGAATAACAGTGGAAGTGGCATGGGGAGTGCATTTTTGATATATCTGCCTTACTAGAACTGTATTCACAGGCCATATTCTTGCCACGGCATTTGTTGATCTTTAGTAGCAATTTATGATATATCTGCCTCATTTTATGTCATCCTATTAAATACGTAGGTGCTGGGCTTCACTGAAGATGCAACTGGAAGCATTTAGATTGCTTCCATTGCAATCATGTTATCCCGAGTTGCCCAGGGACTTAAAACATCTGTGTCAGCTTTAGTTCCTGAGGTGGTTTATGGTGAATGATGCTTTCAAACAGATTCTGGACCATGCTAAAACATTGGGCATTGTGGATTTATTGTGTCTGTGCTAAGGCTTCAGCCTCAAGTCTCATGTCAAGTTCTTCAAAAATGTTGTATGCTTCATGTGAAGCATGCAGGGCTATGTGGCCATTGGTAGATGCATTGGAAATTCTGTAAATGAAAGAACATGCCTATTTATTCCTGCTGAACTCTTCTTGGAGCTATTCTTTACTCCGACTTGACATCCAAGAGCATGACCGATATGCTCAATAGTTGGGACAGAATCAGCTAAAATTGTGGACACATTGACAAGAGCATTTCATAAATCAAAGGCCATACAGGTTGCTGTTTACTATTGCCTTCACCAACGTCTGGAGACTGCCTTATCTGCTGATATCAAGGTGTTGTATCTCATTCCTTGATATTCGCATAGATGTGCATACATCCTTACTAATTAAACTTATGCTAACTTATTGGGCTACTTGCATAGTGCCCTCATGTATTACATTTACATGTGTGTTATAGCATGTATTTTTAGAATTAAAAAATTCAGATTGTTTAGACATTCACAGTTGAACATGTAATAAATGATTTTATTCAAATAACTACTTGGAAGAGTTGGGTTTCGTTTAGGGCTCCAGTGTTTTGAAGTTTAGGTTTCTTATAAAAGTCAATTTTGTACTCATCTTCAGATTTGGGTTTCATTTAAGGCTCCAGTGCTTTTAACTACTACTATTACTACTTCTCATTCTTTGGGGTTGGCAACATGAATCCTATAAATCCTATACCACTATTTTAGTCTATCAAGATCCATACCTTATGGTAATGCATGTGATATCATATCTTTTTTTACTATCTCCATCCACTTCCTTTTGAACTTGTCGCCCATTTAGAGCCTTGAACATGCACAAACTCAGGTACAGGTGCTGTCGTTGGGTGGGGTGCCCACATTTAAGTTTCTAAAATGTATTCAAATAAGATTCGAACTCTTATTCTACATGTCCAAAACATTTAAAGAGTCCTCTGCTGTATCTACCACCACTGAATAGTCAACAAATAACTGAAAAGCTAAAGTGTTTCCAGGAATTGTTCAAGCAATCTCTTATCATTTTGTTCTCATCATGCGCAATATCTCTCCCTTTCAACTTTGTAAGAGCAGAAGTATTACTATCCAATGTTTCAGCTCATGTTAAAGTGCTGCATGCATAGTGGTTTTGTATCTGATGTTCTCTGTGGCCTGCCAAGTTCTGTACCTGTTAGTACTGCCATCAGTGGAGGAGGGAATGGTACGATTGTTTCGGAGATATTTTCTATAGTATCTTTGTTTGTTTCATCTTCAAATAAAGATCCACCAATAGGAGAAACAAGTAACCAAAAGTGCAAATTTCAAACCTGCCCTGGTTCTGCAATCATTCCTTAGCCTTGTCACAGTTGCACATTGTTTAAACTTTAAAGTCAGCAGGAAGAATTTATTCATCATTCATGCTTACAACATCTCCAAAAAAGCAGCTTGCTCGGCTTTCCGTACTTGCCCATCATTCTTCTCCTGATGAAAGGATGACAACATCCTTTCCACTACATTGTGCATCGACCATGCTAGCTCTTGCATCTGTTCTGTCCCTCGAAAGTGGAGGTACTGTTCGAGTCTTCCATTTCTGAAATTGCAATGCCTCTGATCCCTCGGACTGCCACAATATGTTTCCACCTTATGACCCCATCAACTCACAAAAGATATGTGACCACCAACCAGGACGGTATGCTCTCATCCTGGCATAGCCTTAGGGACGGTTGTGGGGGTTGGTTGCAATCCAGACTGAAATGGGGAGGGCATTAGTCACTCAACAAGTGTGTGCAAGTGCTATCCTGCAGCTTCTTATTGATTTGTTAGCCCCTCCAAGTGTGTGCAATTCAGAATGCTTCTTGTCATGGAATGTATGGCACAAATGATCGAGTTGGGTTATCACCTATAGACATTGTCTGGACAGTTTGGAGCTTTACCTTTGAGTCAGATATTGGTTAGAAGTGAACACGTTAAGCTCATCACTGACGTGATATCTGATGTACATCTCACTGTCTTAAAATGCTTGGGTGGGCCTGGCGGCGGGAAGGATTGGGTTAGAGATCTAATCAATGCAGTGATTGATCTTTTAGTATTTCCTTTTGTCGCAGTACAAAGCGTTCCAGGCTTGCCATTAGCCACTGCATCTGTTAATAGTGGTTATCTTCTTAACATGGGTTCACCTGGTGGAAGAGTATGCATGGAAGACAAGAACACAGTGAAAGCTTTTGAGGCAAACATGGCCAAGTATATTCAAATCCTTCTGGAGGTAGATTTTCAGTCCATTGGCTTTCAGTCACTGCTGCTGAATTTTGCAGGCAGGAGTGCCTGGTGGTATTCTCAAGTGAAGATTCAGGAAGGCCGGTAGCTTTTCTTACAAAGATGACAGGTTATCGACCCCTCATGGTTCAACTTCTGGGCAAAGGCTTGTTGAATCCAAACAGAGTGAGAAAGCTGCTTGATGGTTCAAGACCAAGAGAGGTAATGCTGGAAATTCTAATGATAGTTTCTGACCAAGCAGTTAGCTGTTGCGCTTTCAAAGTAGAAGAGTGGTCTCAGTGGTAGTGTAAGAAGCACACTATCCTCTTTGTCTTGAAAGAAAGTGAGTAAGCGTAGTGAAGCGTATATGTTAGGTAAGCAAGTGGGCGTGGCGAGATAGCTTGTATGGATAAAGTCAGGAATCAAGTCCATTCAAATGGTTTCACTATGTACTAGAAAAAGTGCTGTTTCCAATACTTTTGAAATGTGTTTGCAGTTATTCTATGAATGCATTAACATGGTCAATTTGTTGGAGTTTTTGAAGGACTTCCTCAGCCATGAACATGCAAAGGCTTGCAGTTCTGTAGGCAACATGTGCCGACATAGTCCCTATTTTAATAGTTCACCGGTACGTAATGGTGGTGAGACATGGGCTTGTTATGTGGGAAGGGTGGCTTGTCCTGTCTCATAATTTAATTTAATTTCCTAGGCACGGCATCATATCATCAATAGTGATGTGCTGATCCGGACAAATCTACCGAAAATTTGATTGTTTTGTTGTAAGATCTTTTCCCAGTTGGTATAACATTGTTTACTTCTGTGTCCATGACACTAAAATATAATTACTTGTTCTGCACTACCTTGTGACAAGATGTGCATCTATGGCTTTATTTGCTATATTGGATCAAGGAAAACCCAAATACATATATAAGCACAATTTTTTTTTTCCTGGAAATACACAGCTGCTGATCTGACATTTTCGTCTCTCTCCAGATTGGCAATGCTGCTTACCACAATGACTTGTAGCTTACCACAATGACTTGTATGAAGAGCTGAGGAGATCTGGACCTCAATTAACTTACCAATCTGCTGTTTTCAGCAGAGGAAGACAAGACCAAAGCGAATGCTGCTGGTGCACTAAGTAATCTTTTCTGCAATTCTAACAAGCTATGTGAAGAAATTGTCTCTAGAGGAGCCATACAGGTTTAGTGTTCAGTTTGCACTTTAATTTTTGTTTTCTAATGATTCAAGAAATTTGTTATTACATCTCTCTTGGAACGACTAAGGTATATGCGACTGGGAAATCTGAGGCCTCCATCAGGTAGACCTTTAAAGTTCGTCTAGCATCTCATCCTCTGCTCATGTGGTGCACCAGATGGATTGTGGTGGGGCCCACCTGTCAATGCATCCATTTTTTTATGCCAAGAATTGACCGATTAAATTACTGTAACCATAATCCAAATTATGGTATTATTAAAGAAGATTAACATCTAATTAATACACCACTATGTATACTTTTAAAAAAGTGGTGCATTAATTGGATGTTAATCTTCTTGGCAGAAAGATACCTTGGAAGCCTGAGCAAATGAAGCAGAAAATAAAATGCGGAATTTAGTTCAAAACTAGAACATGTAAATAATTTGTATTGCTCCGTTTTTAATCAAGCATTTACTCTTGAAGCTATTTATTTTATTACTATCATTCTTGAATTGGTGCTGTCACAGGAAACTGTGTTCTAGACGACATCTCGATTGACGGTCATCCTCATTGAAGCTGTCCATGTCATTTATCTCTTTAAGGACCACAGAGCCATAGATGAATTGATAGTCTTTTTAACTGGCATTCATAGTGTCTTTTAAAATGGCACATTTACTTATTCTCTCCAGCATGTGTCAGTTAAATAGTTCATATATGCAAAAATTCAACAGTGATTTTTATATATTTATTCCTTTCTGATAGAAAATGGGATTTTATTCAAGATAGAGACAATGATGTAAACATCATTACTGCACAAAGGGTCCAACACCATATTGAATGAGTGAGATATATCTTTCACGCCACTAAGCGCACTATTGAATGAAATTCTCAAATCACCAAAAAGCTCATTGATATGATCCGATGTGTTAACGAGTCATCAAGGACCCACACGAGTCTCTAGATATCATCTTTTGCCTCGTATGCCTTTATTTTACTTCATTGCACTCTAAATCGGTGCGTCCTCTTAAGAGTTAAGACATCACTGATAATGTTGTATTCCCTATGCCTAACTAAATAACAAGCTTGTAAGTTCTTTGCAAGTCATTAGTCTTACTTCTTCAATTCACAATACTGAGTGGGCTAGTGGCTGAGAGCCTGTGACTACCACATTTCTCAAATATTTGATAAGTAGTTCCTGGTAATAGGTTGTCTTGGATTAAGGGTCTTTGATTCTGCCATGAATAAATCAGTTGTATTATCATGTTTTTCTATGATTAAGGGTCTTTGGAGCCTGTGACTACCACATTTCTCAAATATTTGATAAGTAGTTCCTGGTAATAGGTTGTCTTGGATTAAGGGTCTTTGATTCTGCCATGAATAAATCAGTTGTATTATCATGTTTTTCTATGATTATAACCATCATTTGAGATCCTTATAAATTGATTGTATCCCTCATTTTCTTTGAAGTTGAGAAAGTCTATCGAATATAAAGGCACAAACCACTTGCAATTGGTTATTCAAGTTGTACTGGTATGTGTAATGCAATGCATGCCATACCGTAGAAGAGTATTATTGGCTAAGTGAAATAAAGACTTCAATTTAGTTTACAAGATATCTATTTTATTAAATTTTCGTATGAAAATCCCTATGGTGGTATTTCAACAAGATTATTATGTTTTATAATTTAATGAAGAAAATATTTTAAAATCCTTCAAAATCTAAAATTTTCCTTTTATTTTGCATTTTTTTCTTTGAAAATTGAAGTAATCATTTTTCTTTGTCCTGAACTCCCTGTTGAAAGATTCTTCAGATCGAGGTTTCTAACATTGAAAATCTCTATACAGCTCGACACCCAAAGCACACAAATGAAGATGGTGCCAGTGAGTACAAAGGGGGGTTCTCCTGGTAATCATACAATGAGTCAATGAAGAGACCACTTCCTATGATTTCAATACAATTTTAATTGTTGGGTTGTTGAAGCAGACAAATACATCAAGAGAGATGCGTCATATTATTTGTGGTACACAACAGAGTGAGTAGTTTATAATCAATCATAGTTTTGCCATCTAGAGTCATTAATGTTGTTTTTTCTGTTTCTCGTCTGTTATCGATGTTCTCTCACTCTCCAGCATCATAATTGACCATGATCAAGGATTTTTGAAGAATGGACGGTATCTTGTTCTCACAGTGTTATCAGCAGGTCATGATTTGCATGTTTTCATCAACGGTCAACTATCAGGTATGTAGGGTATTGTGACATTGCAAACGATTTTTGCCGAAATAATCCAGGTTTATTGTCCTTAAAAAAAACCAATATATAACTATTTTTGCTTAACTTGTTTCTTGTTTTCTGGCAGGAACTGTTTATGGGAGTTTAGAGCACTCAAAACTAACGTTTAGTTTACAGTCCTCCTAGTTTGTTCTATTTTTCTTCTCCAACAGTCCTCCCAGTTTGTTCTATTTTTCTTCTCCCTTATCTGATATGCTCATGCCCTTTTAAAATTTATAACCATTTAATGGTAGGAGAATCTGATATAAAGTGCTTTATATAGAAACTAGCAATATAGGAGGATAAAAATTAATGAGTTGCTAACATGTTACCCTTCTTGTACAAAAATATTTCAGGCGACTAGCTTAGTCTATAGGGTGTTGCTTTTGATTTTTTAGAAAAGGGTAAAGCTATCGTTCGCTTAAATTAAATAAGTGGGGACTCAATGATTCTTTGCCGGAATATTTTGAGGAAAGATGGCAGTTCACATATTGGTCACTGCACTGCAAAAGATGGTTAAAGCCAAAATGTGAACCCCTTTTAGTTATCTTGATCGCTGGTTCACATATGTGTGAGTCGATTTACTTTCTTGCCATCTCGATTTGCTTATTTAGATTCCCTTTATTGCATATATTTTGGCAGCTTCATGTTTTAATGGCCTAGATGGATAGATTCTTTTTTTGTTGGTCTCCTATTTTTATTTCTAGTAGCTTTTTTTTACATGTTTAGATTTCACTAATCGTATAATATTCCTTTCTAATTTCATATGTTAATAATTTCATCTTGTAGATTCTATCTATATCACATTATCCAATTTTTGTATCTCTTCATTTGATGTTTTAGATTTTATTATATCATGCTTTCCTTTTTTTTTTGGTAGCCTTGTATTCTCCGAGTTTGGTTCAGTGTCATCTCTTCTAATCATGCTTCATACTAAGTAGAGGTTTCGATAATGTTTGAGTAAGGGCGATTAAGGGCATCATTCCCCCTTTGATTATACCATTTCTACTCATTTGTGTGTCATGCTCATATCTTTTTGAACCATCAAACTTACCAATCCTCTATGCATTATTTCAATCACCGATAATACCCTCTATGCATAACATTTGTATTCCTTTGGTCCTCACACTTCTGGCTCATCTTTCGATCTTCAAATGTATCATCAGTACTCAAGCCATTGAGCTTATTTCTTTTCTCTTTCAACAATGAGCAGACCCTGAGTGTTTGTTTATTCACGTTTCGGCTGGAAAAGTCAATTTTTTCCATATTAAAGTTTGTTGAGCATTGTTATGACGTTTTAATGTGCCTGTTAAAACAAAACAAAATTTATTTTTAAGAGAATCTAAGATTTCCAAATAAGGATCCAAACTAGATTTCAAGCCCACAATGGATTGCGTGATGAAAGGATAGGGGGTAAACTATTTAGGAAACCCACGATCCTAAAGGGTGAGAGGGATGTCTGATCCCCAAGAAGCCTCCAATTATGACGTTTTAATGTGCCTGTTAAAACAAAACAAAATTTATTTTTAAGAGAATCTAAGATTTCCAAATAAGGATCCAAACTAGATTTCAAGCCCACAATGGATTGCGTGATGAAAGGATAGGGGGTAACCTATTTAGGAAACCCACGATCCTAAAGGGTGAGAGGGATGTCTGATCCCCAAGAAGCCTCCAAATGTGCAAAAAATGACATTTCTGGCTAGATGGCTAGTTGGTTACATGCTTGGATTGACCAACAACATTGTTCCAAATACCAAATCAAGTAGTCTTAACACATGGTAGCAATATCACCCAATTGAAGTCAAGCCAATGTAAACATAGGCTCATCAAAGGCATGCTACATAAATCTAATGGAATACAAGTTCAACTCCAGCAGTTAGATCAAGCATCATCTACAAGACTGTCTCGCAACACTAACCAATCAAGGTCAAATCGATCTTTGTATCAAGAAGAGTGATAAAGACCTCCTTGAGCCCATCAATATGAATTACACTAAATAACAACTAGATAATGAATGTATATTGGTCAATTAAAGAAATGATAGGAGGGAGGCCTTCATTTTCCAACCTTCACGAACCCTTTCACACCTATACTATTGAATTTGCTAGTCAGACTTTTTAGCCTAATTGCCTTTCTTTCTCAATTCCCTCTAAGTGGGGTGCCTCCATGAATAGCTAATAAAGAATGCATAAGCCGGTACCAAAAGCCGAGACCAACAAGCAGAAGCTAAACCCAACGAAGATCGATAAAAAATTTGAACTACGACATGACTTGATCCCAAAATGAGTACGTAGACTGCTTGAAAATAGGTTAAGCCGTATCATGTGGTTTTCCTAGTTGACTCAATTAGTTTAGTTTAAGGCTAGGGTTTGAAAGAAGGAAGAAGAAGAAGAAGAAGAAGAAGAAGAAGAAGAAGAAGAAGAGGAAGAGGAAAAAAATGAATAGAGAGCTTAGCAATTCTCTCTCATTCATTAGATTATATACTTAACATCTAGAAATGAATATTACAAGTATGTCATTACTACATATACTCTAGCATAGTATATAACGACCCATAATTTTAATATAATAAAATTATGGATTTATGGGTCCTTAACTGAGGTTAATTAGTTAAGTGTTTGATAAATATTTAAAAAGTGGGTTTTTTTTCGGGACTGGGTTGTATCGATAAAAATTTAGTGTTTTTCTTCGAAAATCGCACACAGTGTGCCAATTAACTATCTGGATGATCACCTGTTGTACCGGTTTCGTTGCGCATCATTTCGCGAGACTGCGGGGGCCTTGTATGTAAGAAAATCAAGAAAATCACAGATTGTTGAAGTTCAGTTGGGACTCGATATTTATCGAGTGTTTAATAGAAATCCGTGAAACTCGTACCACTGTGTGTCGGTTGACCGTGGGGATAACTGTCTGTCGTTTCGGCGGTTCATCATCTTAAACAAAGAAATAACAGCGTGTTTTGTGTCCAAAATCGAGGAATTTGTGAGTTTTGCCATTATTCGTCCAGACTTACTTTTCACTATCAAAACTTAGATTTTTTCTCTAAAATTCGAACATTGGGTGTCGGACTGCCCTGAGTTCGGTCATTTGCCGTTTCGGGTCCGTAGCACATCATTTAGTAGGGTTTCGAAGGCCGTATAGGTGCCAAAATCAGAAAACCGGTCAAACTGGTCAACCGTGGTCAAAGTGCAACATGGGCAACCCATTTCAAGCACCAATCAAACTGGTCAACCGTGGTCAAAGTGCAACATGGGCAACCCATTTCAAGCACCAATCAGCCTGTTTTTAATATTGAGTCGTTCTGTGGCATTCGAACGGCTAGCAGGCTGTTCGAACGGTCTGTGCTGTGCTGATTTATGTTATTTTATGCACATAACCCATTTCAAGCACCAATCAGTCATCCAAAAGGCCATTTAAACTAACTTGGGTCAATTTCTAATCACCTAGGGTTATGATAAATTTATCTAAGTCAATTCCACCTAAGGTAACCACTAGCGTTGGAGCTTCATCTTCACCAGTCTTGAACAACCAGAGGAACAACGACACTAGACATACATTGACACCATTTTGACATCAGAATTAAGACAATACAAAATATGACTTTACATCCATAAAGCTATGTGAACCAGCTATAGTTTCTGCAGACACCACCTTGATGCCACTTGGGGGAATTAGCAAGAGGTTAGGTTCACTTCAGCTTGCTAAAGAGTATTCTACCCATCTCAAATCCTTGTCATTATTACTATCCAGACTCATGTCTTCTAGCCAAAGTTTGGAGCTTGTGGTACATTTCTTGCGAACTATAGCCTGTTTTTTTTTTTTTTTTGTGGAAATGGACTTCGAGAATACGCATTACAACCTGCCTCCTTGGTAACAGT
Organism: Tetracentron sinense; assembly: GCA_015143295.1. Lineage (NCBI taxonomy): Eukaryota > Viridiplantae > Streptophyta > Magnoliopsida > Trochodendrales > Trochodendraceae > Tetracentron > Tetracentron sinense. The sequence goes on from CM026554.1 coordinate 33,541,215, forward strand.
ATCCTTCCAGATTACAAGAAAATGGTTTTCAACACTGCGATGGTGAGGAAAATACTATTGGCCAAGTTAAATTTATTTTGTTTTATTTAATTATTTCCACTTTCATATTTATGAGAATTGATTCGTATCGAAATCGGTCACATTTATCTCTGTTTTTGTTCTGAATATTGTGCATTGTTTTAAACTTTTCAAGAGATGATAAAGAACTCAATTTAACTTACAAGATATCTATTTTATACAATTTTCTTATTAAAATCCCCCAAAATTATGGTGGTATTTCCACACGATTATCATGCTTTGTTTGCCAGATCAGGTTTTTGACGTTAGAAATCTTTGTACAGGTCGGCACCCAAGGCGCACAGACGAAGATGGTGCCCGTGAGAGCAAGGGGGTTCTCTCGGTAGTTTACGATGTTGTTTTACATAAATTTGGTCTTTATTCTTAGGTCTTGGCATTTTTTCCCTAATTTCTAGTATAGCTAGCTATCGAAAGAGTATTATATAAATCCATTTATGTTTTGACAAAAAATACATGTTAATAGATGAAGCTTATTGGATTTTTATATTGCGATTTTTCCTAAAAGATTCAGTGATGATTACTCTATGTTTTCTCTTTATTTATAAAAAAATATGTATGGCATTCAAGAGTTTGTTAGTCATAAAATAAATTAAGTTTTTACACTCCCACCATTCATTGACCCTTGATTTTAAAATATTCTCTGTGGATTCTGTACTATCCTTGGATCTTCTTTTCCCTTGAGGTTCGATGAGTTAGGTAAGTGACCCGAGCTAATGAGATAAACACTGAGCAACTTCGATTGCATATCACAGGATGAATGGAGAATTTTGGCAATGGTATTTTATCTCAATGGGTGATCATGAATGAGAATACTTTTCATCTTATCTGCACATGTCTCAGTTTACTCTTTCTTTGTTGTATCTATATGTAATGTAATGTTTTGTTTTTATTTAATTTCCTCTAGCTTTTGAGCTTGGTAACTTTATAAATGATGACCATGCATCCTTGTTATTTCATACTCAAGTTTGTTCAAGCTCTCCGAGATATAAAAGAAAAAACATTTATCTAACCATATTGGTAGGAGTCCATTTATTTTGCTGCATTTGTCGGTTATTGAAATTGTATACTCTTCGATTTATTGTCATGTTTTGTTGGGATGTTGGAGCTTCCACAGATGTGTTCTCCTTATTCTGTTTCCTTCTCCATTCTTTAACTTATACTCATTGATCTTGCAACAGATAAACACTTGTAATGGTTTCTATTGCGCCTACTCTCCTAACAAAGCTTATAAACCCAAGATATGGATAGAACCCTAGACTAGTTGGTTACTGATCTGAGTTGTTTGTTGTAAATTTATAAGATTCATTCGGTAGCTGAGTATTCTTTTATAGTTTTTTTTACTCAATTTGGAGGTCCAATTCTTCATAGACCAGTTGAGGATTTGGCATTTTCAGTTGCATGGTTTATTCATAAGGGGGAATCGTTAATTAATTATTATACTATGACTGAATTTTTCTTTGTATTTAGCTTGTGAATCCAGCCCATATGGTGCATGGTGATCCCGGATGTTTGTCTTTTGCGAAAAATGAAATAGAATAGAAGGTTACATATTTTTTTGTGGATAAAATTTTTCTTATGTAAGAGATTTTTCTTTAACTGCTTCTAGAGGATTTTGACATTTATAGAATGTTATATCATCTTTATTACTCAAACTTTAGATTTCCACTTATCCAACAGTTCTCCAGGCTTCCATATTTCTCTTGGTTTACTCTCAAATAAAACAGTAAAAGTTGTGAATGAACCACTAGTCATTAAGCTCTGTGGAGCATAAGAGATATTCCACGCCAATCTTACCGGATACTCTGTTCTATATCTAGGACAGTAAAGGCAACGTAAATGGGGCCATTTGAAATATCTGCATAGAGCCATAAAGATATGCAAACTAGCTATAGTTTCTGCAGATCCTACTGTGACGCCGCTTGGAAAATATTAGGAGGTTAGGTTCACTTCAGCTTTCTATAGAGAATTTAACCCATCTCAAACTAGTTTTCGAACTGAACACTCCCCTTGTCACTATCACTCATGTTTCCAAGTCAAAGTCTGGAGCTTGTGCTGCATTCTATACGAATTACAATCCAAAATCTTTTGCAAAAGTGGTGTTTGGGAATATGCATCACAACTTGGCTTCTTGGTCCAGCAGCATCACAACTTGGCTTCTTGGTCCAGCAGCATCCTCCTAGACTGCAAGAACACAATTTTCAACACTGCGGGGTTGAGGAAAATAGTATTGGTGAAGTTAAACTAAGATGTCAATTATCTTACAAGATATCTATTTTATTAAAAATTTCTTATTAAAATCCCCCAAAACTATGGTGGTATTTCCACAAGATTACCATGTTTATAGTTTCATGAAGTAAATAATAAATATATTTTTTCTTTTCATTTTGCATTTTCCCCTTGAAAAATTGAAGAAGTTTTCTTCTTTCTTTGTCTTGAGCATTTTCGTTGTTGAAAGATTCCTCAACGAGGTTTCTAACATTGAAAATCTCTATACAGCTCATCACCCAAAGCACAAAGATGAAGATGGTGCCCATGAGTACAAAGGGGTTTCATGGTAGTCATACAATAAAGAGACCACTTCCTATGATGACAATTCAATTGTAATTGTTGGGTCGTTGAAGCAGACAAATACAACAAGAGATGCCTAATATTATTTGTGGTATACAATAGAGTGAGTAGTTTATAACCAATCATAGTATTGTCGCCTTTGAGATTTTTGTTGTTGTTTCTGCTTCTCATTTTTATTGATATTCTCTCGCTCTCTAGCGTCATAATTGACCTTGATGAAGGATTTTTGAAGAATGGGCAGCATCTTGTTCTCAATCTTATCAGCAGGCCATGCTTTGCATGTTTTCATCAACGGTCAACTATCAGGTATGTAGGGTATTGTGACATTTTGTCAATGTAGGCAAACAACTTTTGTTGAATTAATCCTATTTTGCAGTCCTAAAAAAATTATTTAAAACGTGAAGCTGATGTTTGGTTACAACGTGAAGTTCACTGTCCTTTTGTCGAATTAATCCTAGTTTACAGTCCTAAAAAATGTTTATAGTCCTTCTGGCAGGAACTATATGTTGGAGTTTCTCTTATCTGATATGCTCATGCCCTTTTAAATGTTGTTGATGGCAGGAGAATCAGATATCCAGTGCTTTCTATGGAAACTAGCAATATAGGAGGATACAAATTAATGAATTGCTAACACGTTCCCTTTAGGTCACTACCTTAGTCAATAGAGTGTTGCTATTGCTTTTTTAGAAAAGGATAAGCTATCGTTCGCTTAAATTAGATAAGTGGCGACTCAATGATTTTTTGCGGGTTTCAAACGGAATATTTTGAAAAAAGATAGCAGTTCACATCTTTGTCACTGCACTGCAAAAGATGGTTCAAGCCAAAATGTGAACCCCTTTAGTTATCTTGATCACTAGTTCACATATGAATCAATTTGCTTTCTTGCCATCTCGATTTGCTTATGTAGATTCTATTTACTGCATTTATTTTGGTACCGTCATAGTTTAATGCCATACATGCATGCATCATATTTTTGATGGTCTCCTATTTCTATTTCTAGTAGCTTTTTACTACATGATTAGATTTCATTCATAGCATAATATCACTTTCTAATTTTAGAAGTTCATTATTTCGTGTTGTAGATTCTATTTATATTAAGCTTTAGATTTTATGTATATCATGTTATCCATTCTTTGTAGCTTTTCATTTCATGACGTCAGTAATCATTCTCCTAGAGTACTGTGTGAAGCTCTTGGCATCGGTCTTCAGTCTTCCCTAAAGTTTCATGTGAGATCCTTGTCATGACCATCATTTTTGGAGTATTATGTGAGTCTTGTGAAAGGCTTTAACATTCGTCCCTTTTCTCTTGGAATACCGTGTGAGGCCCCCCTGTCATCGATCATCATTCTCATCTGATGTGCTGTGTGAGACACTTGTCCTAGTGCATTATCCTTGAAGTATAATCTCTTCTGCTGTTATGAAGGTCTTCTTGACATGGTTCAAAATATCGGTATTGGGTGCCGTATCAGTAACTCCAAAACAAGATACGTATCGACATATCGAACCATATTGGATGGATACGGCGGAAAAAATTAGGATACACTAAGAAACGCTTGGTACCCAAGGAAAAACTTGGATACCTTGTCTAAAATTTCTTTTAATACAAATATAAGCTAAAAACAAACTAAATGAAGGCCTCCAACTATGTTTATAAGTATACATATGAGAATTGAGAATTTTATAAGTTAAAAAAGGCATGCTTGTTGATAAAAATGTAAGAAAATACAAACAGTCACTTAACTAATTATAAGAAAAACAATTTAGATATTAAAACTTTACATTCAATGAATTAAATAAGAATGTATTGAATTACTTCCATAAAATTTAATTTTAATGTAAGTCTTTTTATGCTGAACAATTACACTGTTAGTTTACTTTTTTGACCATGTAGATGAAAATATTGTTCAGACTAAACTTTTTTTGTCAGACTTTTCGGTTTTGGTATAATAAAATTTATAAAATTTTAATATTTGAGAAATACCTTATCATTTAAAAGTTAAAATTTTGAACAAATCCCTGAAAGGTGCTAAAAATAGGATTTTGTTCTTGAACTGAAAAGTTAACTTTTTATTTTTCAGGAATTTGGATTTAGGATAATTTTTATTGAATTCAAATGAGGGGATTAACCTTATTTACATATTAATATCTTAAGTAAATAAAAATAAATTTAATTTAAAACGTTTACCTAAATAATATTTATGTAAATAAGTTAGTGCGTATCAGGTCTGTTGTGTGGATCCTAGTGTAAACGGAAGAGAAAAAAATTAACTGGAAACTCCCTCGTATCGGGCATATCGGGCCTGTACGCACGGGAGGAGTTTCCATGTGTAAACGGAAGAGAAAAAATATTTATTTAAAACTCACTCAATACAAGACTTTTTTTTCCCGCATACCAGTGTATCGGGTAACTCCAAACAGGATACCTATTGGCCTATATCGGTCGATACGTATCAATATTTTAAACCATGCTTCTTGAACAACATGGGAAAGAGATTTGAGCCCATGATAACTAAGTGCAAGGAGGGTGAGACCTAGACCAATGTGTCATTTAAGCCCGACTTAGCTAAATTCAAACTGACCCATCTTGAGGATGATGTGGTTGTGCTGATGAAAAAATGGGTAATCGACTGAACTGGATGCCTCAGGAAAAGGTGAAGGTTGAGTTCAATGGGCAATGGGTGCCTGTGAAGTCATTCCTTGATTATGTCAATCTCTGCCTCCAAATCCAGGCTAGAGTCCCTCCTAAGGTTCATCCCCACGACATTTGATTAACAATTTGACTTCTCTGCTTTGTAATCTGAATGTCTCATCTGGTTCAATAATGTTATCACTAATCAGGATTGCAGAGATGGTTACTGATAGGTGGGAGATTTGTGTGAGTCTGAGTGAACGCCAATTTCAACTGGTACCTACATAAGTTTTTGATTTAACCCCCTTTAGGAGTTGTAATTATGGGCAATTAGCATCACAAACAAGATTTTGATTCACACAAATCTATGCTGGTGGGTTGGTTTATCAGGTCAGTTCTGTAAATGGAATTGCTACCATCAAGGGTGGGACTCATGTCGACTAAATCACTAACTAGATTACGAACTATGTGATGAGCATAGTAAATAAGAAGAACAAGAATGCCACTGTGAAGAACCATTTCTGGGGTCTTTGTCAATGTTCTTATTGACAACCTTGCATTCGATTCTCAAACCAAATAGACCTTGGCAATTTGTCAAAATAGTTTCGGATTGAAATGTGAACTCTCACAGTAGTTCCTGAAAAAGGTTTGTAACCTTAGTCTGTAATTAGTCTATGTAGAAAATATACCTATGTATACCTTGAGTTCGACTTTGAATCCGATGACATTTTTGTGTAACCGTGGCGAAGTCTGGGGTGGTGGAAAAGTTTCCTCTCCTGGGCAGATTTTAAGCAGAACAAAGATCTTAAGAAAACTGATGGAACAAAGAGACAGAGGATCACAGGGATTACTAAGCTCGAGGATGCTAATGATGCCAGCGGGAGGAATTCTGACAAATGTACTTTGATCTTGACAGAAGGAGATTCAGCTAAAGCTCTTGCAGTAATTAGTTATGCTTCAGTAAGCTATTCATCTCAACATAATGTAACTTTATTGTATTAGTGGAAGAAAGTTCTTACAGAATTGTATTTGCCTAGATGGCTAGAATATCTGGTGTTGGTCAGAACCACTATGGTGTCCCATTGAGAGGTAAACTGCGTAATGTGAGGGAAGTTAATAATAAGCAGATCATGGATAATGCCGAAATCTAGAATATCAAGCAGATTCTCGGGTTATAGCATGGTATGGAGTATGACAGTGTCATGTCACTGAGATACGACCATTTTGATGGTAATCACCGATCATGTTCAGCATTGGAATCCTTTGAGAGGTAAACTGTGTAATGTGAGGGAAGTTAATAATAAGCAGATCATGGATAATGCCGGAATCTAGAATATCAAGCAGATTCTCTGGTTATGGCATGGGATGGAGTATGACAGTGTCATGTCACTGAGATACGACCATTTTGATGGTAATCACTGATCATGTTCAGCATTGGAATCCTTTTTCCTTCATTCTTTACTGATGACGGCTTAATGCGTTGATTGTTTGCTGATCACTTCGTTGACAAAGATTCAATTTCCTTTGTTGTGCAAGATCATGATGGGTCTCACATACTCTCCCAAAAAAAAAGATGGGTAGTTGAGTTCATAACGCCTATTGTGAAGATTGGTATCATTTATATAACCATTGGCCATGATTTTAAATTGAAGTGGAGCCGTTTTTAAGGCAGAAAAATATAATATTCCTAGATTTATTGTTGTGAAGACAACTAATAAAAACTGAAGTGTATTATGCTTCTACTCCATGCCGGAGTATGAGTAATGGAAGGAAAGCTTGGGGAAGGGGCTGCTAATGGTTGGTCTATCAAGTACTATAAGGTATATCTGTTCAAATTATAAGGAACTTGATTATATAGATGTTATTCAACTAAGTACTATCATTGTGCTGACTTGTACTATCAAAAAAATCTTTTGCCTTTCTTCCTCATTGTGCTGACTTGCTGTGCGGCCCTCCTGACTGAGGTTGGGAACAAGCACATTGAAGGCAGGAAAGGAGTATCTTAAGGATCTCGGCAAGAACAAGAAAGATTTTGTGTGGACCTAATCCAACCTTAGTCTATAGAGTGTTGCTATTGTTTTTTGAGAAAAATGTAAGCATCATTCCTTTAAACTAGATAAGTCTCAATGATTATTTTCGGGTTGTAAACAGAATACTTTGAAAAAAGATAGCAGTTCACATTTTGGTCATTGCAGTGCGAAAGATGGTTCAAGCCAAAATGTGAACTCCTTATAGTTATCTTGGTGACTAGTCGACATATGTGAGTCGTTTTACTTTCTCGACATCTTGATTTGCATATTTATATTCAATTTATTGCATTGTTAACTTCATATTTTAATGCCCTAGATGCGTAGATTCTACTTTTATCAGTCTCCTATTTTTATTTCTAGTAGCATTTTATTACATGTTTAAATTTCATTCTTAGTGTAATATTCCTTTCTAATTTTAAAAGTTCATTATTTCATGTTATAAATGCTCTTTGTATTGTGCTTTAGATTCTATTTATACAATGTTATCGAATTTTTGTAGTTTTTCATTTCATGCTTTAGATTTTATTATATCACACTTTCCTTTTTTTTTTTGGTAGCCTCGTATTCTATGCGTTTGGTTTAGTTTAATCTATTCTAATCATGCATCGTACCAAGTAAAGGCTGGTTTTTTCGGTAGTGTTCAATTAAGGGTCATCAAGGGCATCATTCCCCACCTATCATTTGTGTGATACTCATATCTTTTTAGACCATCCAATCTGTCAATCATCTATGCATCATTTCAATCATCGATAAACCCCTCTATTCATAACATTATTCCTCCTTTCGTTGCACTTTTGGCCTATCTTTCAATCTTCATTTGCATCGTCAATAGTAATCCTGATGAGCTTATTTCTTTGCCCGTCTCGGCTGTAAAAGTTCCATATTTACTATGGTAAAGTTTGTTGGGCACTGATATAACATTTTAAGCTGCCCATTTAAAACAAAAGTAAAATTAAAATTTTAAAAGAATCTAAGATGTCCAAATTGGGATCCAAACTAGATTTTAAGCCCACAAGGGATTGTGTGATCACTATGATGAAAAAATAGGGAGTAACCTGTTAAGGAAGCCCACAATCCTAAAAGGTGGAGAGGGATGATTGAATTCACTAGTTAAGACCTTTTGTTGTAATTGCCTTTCTTTCTCAATTCTCAGTGACTGGGGTATCCCCATGAATAGCCAATCAAGAATGACGGAGCAGGAATCAAAAGCTGGGACTAACAACCTGAAGTTGAAGCTAACAAAAGATCAATAACAAATTGAACTACGACATGACCTGATCCAAAAATGAGTACGTAGGCAGCTTGAAAATAGATTCGGTTGTATCATGCGGTTTTCCAATTATGACTTCGCAAAAAGAGACGAATAAGTGTAGTAGTTTTAGATATTGTATCAATAATGAGTAATCACCATGATAGACATCCGCAAGTAATGACTAATGAGTAACCACCATGATAGACATCAGCAAGAAAACACACCATCATCAACAATCAATCATCACAAAATGGGAAGCAATATCTTATGGAAAACTATTTAGTCATTAGCAAAACTATCAAGTTTCAAACTTCTGGAGCATTGTTTTGAAAGCATGGCAGAAGCGACAATGGGGTATAGAACGACCTCCGCCACGGGTACCGCGGTCACTGCCTCTACCATCCTGTGACATAGTGGATAGAGTAAACCTCTCGGAGGAGGAGGATCGAGCATTGTAGGGTGATGTCTCTCCTCCCTGTGTAGGTATGTGTAGGCCTCTGTCAGGGCAGAAAGTGACTCCTTTCCCAGTAGTTGAACTTTAAGTTGCTCATATTCGAGATTCAATCCCACCAACACCTTGAACAACCGACCATCCTCCATATGCAACCTATAAGCATAGTGACAAAGTCAGGGTTCGGGAATAATTCTGCAGAGGTCAAATTCAGGAAAAAATCGATAATTATTCGGAACAAATAAAAATTAAATTAAATTAATAAATATAAAAATATACCGAACAATTTAATTAAAAAATATACAAAATAAAAAGGTTTTTGCCAAGCTTGAGAAAATAATTTGGAAAATTCGGGAATAATCCGAAAAATTAGCGAATAATTCGGAAAATTCGTAAATAATTTGCCAATAATTCGGGAATTTTTGAAAAAAACGGAGTTTTTTGTTACAAAGCCTGTGAGCGGCAGCATCGACACTACACTGCCTAGAAGGAGTAGTAATGATCCAACTCTTCACATAGACGTCGAAGAGTGGAGTAGTACGTGGAAAGAGGGTTACCCCCTGCCTCAATTGGAAGATGCTCTAGCGTAGCTCGTAGGCTCTAGCCCGCCTACCTCCGAGTAGGTCTGGGTGGTAGCATCCCATATCTCCTTAGTTGTGGAAATGAATAGGTAGCTATTGCTAATGCCGTGCTGCATAGAGTTAAGTAGCCAAGACATGATAGTTGCGTTCTTGCCTCCCACTTGTCGAAGGTCTTATTAGTCTCGTCATGCATAGGAAAGGTACTCCTCAAGTACTGCTAATGGTAGTGATTTGCACATTTGGGCATCCCTATGTCCAAGTGGCACTTGCCCACCACTAGTCACAGGGTTAGAGGAATCTTGGCTCACTCTCGAGTCACCCATTGCACTTCAAGGGGACTGATTTGCACAAATCAAGTCCCTAAACTACCACCACAAATGGATACACATCCTAAATCAATACTTCCAACTTCATACAATGGGGTTACAAATTCCAAATCATTTCCAACTTCACAGAACTAGCACACGACCTTCATGAGTGACCAATTCTAACCTCACCCAAGGGGTTACACAACCCAAAACAACATTTCTAACTTCATACAACTTTCCTCAAACACTTGGAGAGCACTCAACTGGCACATCGTCTTAATGGAATACTTTCCACTTTTACACAACTTTCCTCACACTTAGGAGCACCTAACTAGAACACGACCTGCATGAGAGACCAAATACCACATCCCATGTACATTGCCATTGTAAAAATCAAACTAGCCAAAAAATACCTTTCTACGATAATTAGAGAGGACTAAAATCCTCACCGGAGCTCAAATACTCCACTAATCAACATGAGACCTCTACTAATATCTTTGAATACGGATCAAACACAACCAACTAACTTCCAAAACTCCCATCTCTATTACAGCCCCTTAGATCTTGAGATGCTTTGATACCAAGTTGACTTGATTAGTTTGGTTTAGAGTTATGGTTTGAAAGAAGGAAGAAGAAGAAGAAAAGAAATAATAGAGATTTTGACTCTTCTTTCTCATTCATTAGCTTATAAGTATGTCATTATTACATACACTTTATCATACTAACACCCAAAGGTCTACTATACCATAGAGGTACAATAGACCAAACAATATTCAACACGGTCCACATTGTCTATAATGCAAACGTCATTATTACACCATCTATCCATCACCACAACAAGCTTATATCGATCATTCTAGAGTAGAATATGTTATTTTTTCCTATATTTATGTAACAGATCTTAGAATGTTTTGGTTTGCAAAAAAGTTGGCGTTTGTATTATGTCGTTCACTTTCAAAAACCTTTGACAAAGAGGGACAACTATAAGCACCCAATTTGCACTCCTATGAGGCTTAGATTACATCCTGCATTTTAAGAGAGATATCCCAAAATATCCATTTTCGTCATAAAAAAAGAGTGATCCAAATACCCTTTTTTCAAAATGACCAAAATGCCTTTAGATTGTTTTGATCAAAATAGCCTCAAACCTTTTAACTTGGCCTGTTATCTTTGGCATTTATCCTTCAGAAAACCCAATTTTCTTATAAAAATTAACTACAACCAATTTTATATGAAAAACCCATACTCTCCCTCTTACACTTTAACACATTTGACCATCTTTTTTCATGGGTTGGTCTCTCATAAACCTCCTCTCTCTCTCTCTCTCTCCAATCTATCTCTCTTCTCCTCATGTAGAGGGAAGGGGTACCCTCTTTTGAAAGATTAGTATATACGCCCATTCCCTTTTGACATCTAAATACTTGTTAATAGACTTTTAAATTTTAACTTTCCCTAAAATATTCATTGGTGGTCATTGTGAGCAAGAAAATGTACCGCATTTCCTTTTGGGCCGGGCCCTATGGAGGAACGATGCTAAACGCCTAAAATGGGAGTCATCGCCTATTTAATTATTGGAAAAATAGGATCCCGAGTAAAATAGATAAGGGCCTACGGTCTTGGTCGAGTTCTAGGTAAGCAATTCAGATAATCCCGGGGAAGGTGTTTGAAACCCCAGGGCCCCCATCCAAAGATGGTTATCTACTCCCTAGGTCTAAGCCAACCAAGATGAAAATTAAAAGAAATTACTCAAGTCTAGTAATTATGCTAAGTTAAAGGAAAATCGACTAGGGAGGGGGACTATCCTAGAGGAGAGATCGGACTTGTATAGGATTGCCTTCATGCTCGGCCTGGCGGGATCAGAACAGTGTAGTTCTATCAAAGGGCGGGTATTGATTGATTGCATTTTTTTTGGTATTTTGTCAAATTTGAATGTTTTTGTTTTTTTTGGAATTTTATAATATTTTGGAATTTTATAATATTTTGGAATTTTGTGTAATAGTTTAGGGTCATTACGAAGCAAATGGGGGAGGGCAAGTTAACCATGGTTAAAATCAACCTAAGGTTGGTTTGGGGCCCAAAGGATTATTACAACACCAAGTTCATTTGAACCAGATTGGTCTAGTTCAAACGACGGTGGTTCTGTAATCGCACAGAACAACAGTTGTTCAAACGAGACAGGTTTTGTTCGAACGAAATTGATTCTGTAACTGAAACAGAATCATATTCGTTTGAACGAATTGAGATTCATTCGAACGAATCTGGTTCTTTAACTGCTCAGAACCTGATTTTTGGAGTTTTTGGTGGGTTGAACTGGGGTTATTAATTAAACTAGGGTAAGGTCAACATTGGAAAGAGATAATTGATCAAAAGAAACAAGGCCAAGACAAATCATGTTCGTTTGAATGGAATGTGCCTTGTTCGAACGAACATGGCTTTGTGGCTGAAAACACACAAGTGCGGGAAAGAAAGACCCTAAAAGGAAGTGGAAAGACAATGTACAAAGAGAGATGGAAAGATAATGCGGAATAGGAAATGGAAGACCTCTCCCTTTTGCAAATGGGGGCCCTCTATACCATTGGGTTTGGTGTAGAGGGGCCGAACTGAGCTTAAAGGGAGAGGCCTTCTAAAAGATCCTAGAAATGGACTAAGAACAAAAGGAAAGCAATAACGAAAAGACTACAGAAAAAGGAAAAGGAGTGCTCATCCTCCTCCTTTTAATGGGGAATAGGAAATGGAAGACCTCTCCCTTTTGCAAATGGAGGCCCTCTATACCATTGGGTTTGGTGTAGAGGGGCCGAACTGAGCTTAAAGGGAGAGGCCTTCTAAAAGATCCTAGAAATGGACTAGGAACAAAAGGAAAGCAATAATGAAAAGACTACAGGAGAAGGAAAAGGAGTGCTCATCCTCCTTTTAATGGGGTCCCTCTACACCATTAGATTGATGTAGAGAGACCCCCCAAGGGAAGAGGATGAGCTCTCAAAATGGTTCTAGAAATGGACTAGAACCCAAAAGAAAGCAAATAAAGCAAAAGAACAGACAAAGAAAATAAATACAAAGTAAAGATGCTAAAAAGAAGGGAAAGAGAAGTGAAGGATGGAAAGGATGAGGTGAAAACCTACCCTTCTCCTTTGGTCTTCAATGCTCCAAGAGACGAGTCCTCACGTAAGTGGTATGGCTTCAGGCTTACTCCTTTACGTATTCCTACCTCTAAGGGTTTGGGTTTGGATTGGAAAGAGCTTCAGGTTGATGAGGGATGGCTTCCTCTCTCATCAATTTCAGAATTTGGGTTGGAGAAGAAGATAGATTAGGGTTTTGGTGTATAGGTTTGAGATTAGGGTTTGGTTTTGGATTAGAGTTTGAGGCTTGAATGCGGTGAGTATCTATAGATTTTTTAAGGGTTAGGGTAACTTAGGGATTATTAGAAATTTTTAGGGAAGGGGTGTAGGAAGGGGATTGGATGGCCAAATTAGGATTTAAACCCTAAAAGAACGAAATCCATGGGGGTTGTTCGAATGAATTTGGGGTTCGCTCGAACGAAAGCATTTGGGAATATACCTAATTGCTCATATAGGAAAGAACAATTGCTATTTCGTTCGAATGAAACCAAGTTGGTTCGAACGAAAAAATCTCAAGAAACAAGTTTTAATTGCTCATAAACAATGCTAATTTTCTTCAAATGGCTCTGAATCCTTTTGAACGACCAAAGGTCGTTCGAATGGAAACAAATTGGTTCGGATGAAAAAGGCTATTTTTGGCAAAAGTGGGTCTAATTAGTTGGGCTTGGTCGTGGGCTTGGATATGGGTGTCGGGGTTAGGGGTGATATCGAGCCAAGTAATGGTGTTTTCAAGCTTGTTCATTTATTAAATGAGCTTGATAATCATGTTCAAGCTTGACTTGTTTATTAAATAAACGAGCTCGAGCTTTAGTGCTTTACTAACTGAACTTGAGCCAAGCTCGAGTTGTTCACTAGCAACTTGGTTTTATTGGATATCGCTATTTATATTAGGAAAAAAATTACTTTATATTCCTAGGCAATGTAATCACGGTTTTAACTTAAATTTTAGTATAAGATTATAATCATATAAAGGGTATTCTATAAAATACATTATATACTATTAATCTTTACTAGTATATAATACATATACTTAATTTTAATATTTAAACGAAATAAGTATATTTCAAATATTTTGTAGGTTAATATGTATATATAATTGAGTTGAGCTTTTAACGAGCCGAGTAGGGTGTGTTCAAGCTTGGATTGTTAACTAAACGAGCTTGAAAATCGTGTTCAAGCTTGGCTTGTTTAGTAAATAAACGTTCGAGCTCCAGCTTTTAATGAGCCGAGCTCGAGTAGTTGGCGAGCACTGTGGTTCGTTAACCACCCCTAGTCAGGGTAATAAGGAAGGGTATTTGGGTGGATAATGGTAGATATCTGGGCTTGGATTAGGTATTCATGGTTGGACCTTGGTTGATGCATTGGAGCTCTGAAGAAGCAATGAAGAGTAGGGGGTGCAAAAATGGGTTATTTCCAGTCATACTGACAAACTTGGGGTTCAGGATTAATTCGGCAAGGGTCAAGCTTAGAGAAATTTAATAATTACAAAAATATATCCTAATTAAATAACATACAAAATAAGCAGCTTACTTGCCGAACTAAACGAATTATTTATGTCTTTTACGATTTATTCACGAATCATTCAGCAAACCTAAAATTTGCGAATAATTCGGCACACCTAAAATTCGCAAATAATTCTCAAGTATTCTTTAAAAAAAAAATTGGCAAATTTTGTTACTAATGTGGTGATTACTCTATTGTTTTCTCTTTATCTACAAAAAATGTATGTCCTTCAACAGTTTGTTAGTCATTACATTAATTATTTTTAACTTACTAACATTTAGTGACCATTGATTTTAAAATATTCTACGGATTATGTGCTAATCTTGGATTTCATTTCCCTTGAGGTTCGATAAGTTAGGGAAATCACTCGACCTACGAGATAAACATTGTGAAACTTTGACTGCATCTCACGGGATAAATGATGAATTTCAACAATGGTATGTTGTCTCCACGGGTTATCATGAATGAGAATAATTTTTATCTCATCTTCACATGGCTCAATTTTACTCTTTCTTAGTTGTATCTATCTCTAATGTTTTGTCTTTTTTTAATTTCGTCTTGTTTTTGAGCTTGGTAGCATTGAAAATGATGACCATGCCTCCTTGTTATTTTATACTCACATTTGTTCAAACTCTGAGATATAAAAGAAAAAACATATATATCTAACCATATTGGCAAGAGTCCATTTATTTGGCTGAATTTGTCGGTTATTGAAATTGTGTAGTCTTCAACTTATTGTCATGTTTTGTTGGCTTGTTGGATCTTCCACATATCTGATCTCCTTAGTCTGTTTCCTTCTACTTTCTTTAAGTTATTCTCATTGATCTTGCAACAGATAAAAACCTGCAATGGTTTCTATTGCGACTACTTTTCTCCTAACAAGGCTTATAGCCCAAGATGTGGACAGAAGCCTAGACTGGCTGGTAAATAGTGCACTACTTCTCTTCAATATTGGACACAACTTTTCTGTTTCTCTGTCACTGATCTGAGAAGTTATAGGTTTGTAGTAAATTTATAAGAGGCATTCATTAGCTGTTATTCCTATTCCTCTAGTTTACTTGTGGGGTTACTGAGTTTGGAGGACCACTTCAGTTGCAATGTTTATCAGAAGATGTGTGTGTGGGGGGGGTGGGGGGGTCGGGGATCCAGTCCAGATGGGGCAAGGTGATCCTGGATGAATTCTACTGAAGTTGTTTTCTTTCTCTTTGGTCTGTTGCAATACAATGGAGGAACGAATTTCACCCGATTGATTGGTGGTCCTTTCATATCAACTATCTATGACTACGATGCTTTGATCGATGAATATGGTATGCACACAGAATTACCATCTTAGAATGGTGTCTATTCTTAAATATTTATCCAGCATACAATCAGTATCTAATATTTAGATCATAACTACTGAATACGCGTGTCTACTCATACATATTTCACACACAGAGGGCATCTTGTTGGAAAAGATGATCCTAATCATCTTATATATAGACTTTCCAGACAAATTGTCCTATTTTTCTGGATTCTTAAAACAATGCAAAAATAGAATGTTACATATTGTTTAGCTGATAAATCTCTTATGTACGAGATTTTTCATTAAGTGGTGGGTCCCTTCCACTCTTTAACTGCTTCCTGAAGGTAAGGACATTTATAGAATGTTATATCGTCTGTACTACTCGAAGTTTAGATTCCGCTTGTCTAATAGTTTTCGAGCCTTCCACATTGCTATTGGTTAACTCTATGAAAAACAGTAAAAGTCCTGAATGAACCACTAGTCATTAAGCTCAGCACAACATAAGATGTTCCACGTCGATCTTACTAGATACTCTGGTTCTATATCTAGGACTATTAAGGCAACCTAAATGGGGCCATTTGAAAGATGAAATATCTTCATAAAGCCATCAAGCTACGCGAACATCTATAGTTTCTGCAGATCCCACTATGATGCCACTTGGGAATTATCAAGAGGTTAGTTCACTTCAGCTTGCTAAAGAGTATTCAACCCATCTTAAACTAGTTTTCAAACTGAACCCCCGTGTCATTATCACTATCCAGGCTCATGCTGCTTATCATGCCTTCAGGTCAAAGTTTGGAGGTTGTGCTGCATTTCTTGCAATTACAACCCAAAATATTTTGCAAAAAGGGGCATTCGGGAATATGAATCAAAACCTGCCTACTTGGTCCGTCAGCATTCTCCCAGATTGCAAGAACACAAAACACTGCAGGGGTGAGGAAGATACTATTGTCTAAATTAATTTTCTTCTATTTTTTCCACTTGCATATTCGTGAGAATTGATGCTTATCTAAATCGGTCACATTTGTTTCCATTTTTGTCCCAAATATTGTGAAATGTTTTGAATTTTTCAAGAGATGATAAAGACTTCTTTATCTTACAAGATATATATTTTTTAAATTTTCTTATTAAAATCCCCCAAAATTATAGTCATATTTCCACAAGATTATCATGTATTATAATTGAATGAAAACAATATTTTAAGCCCTCTAACTTCTAAAATATATATTTTTCTTCTCTAAATTTGCATTTGCTCCTTGTGAAAATTAAAGTTTTCTTCTTTCTTTGATCTGAGAATTTCCCTGTTGAAAGATTTCCCAGAACGATGTTTTAGCAGGCCATGCTTTGCATTTTTTCATCAACAGTCAACTATCAGGTAGGGATGGTATTGTGGTATTTTATGAAAGTAGGAAAACTTCTTTGGTCAAAATAATCCTAGTTTACAATCATTTTTTTAAAAGTTTTTTTTATCTTATTTTTTCTTAACTTGTTTATTGTTTTCTAGCAGCAATTGTGTATAGGAGTTTAGGTACCCAAAAACTAACGTTTAGTGACAACCAGAAGTTGATAACTAGCGTTAATAAAATTTCTCTATTAAAAATTGCAGTTGGCCTTTCAGTTTGTTCTATTTCCTTCTCCCTTGTATGATGTGCCCATGCCATTTCAAAGGTTGTTGACAGCAAGTGAATCTAATCCAGTGCTATCTATAGACACTAGGAATGTAGCAGGTTAAAAATGGGTTGAGTTGCTAACACGTTCCTTTCTTGTAAATAAATATCCCTTAGGCCACTACCTTAGTCTATAGAGTGTTGCTATTGCGTTTTTTAGAAAAGGGTAAGCTATCGTTCCCTTAATTAGATAAATGGCAAGTCAATGATTATTGGCGGATTCGAAATGGAATCACATATTGGTCACTGCACTGCGAAAGATTGTTGAAGCCAAAAAGGTGAATCCCTTTTACTTATCTTGATCAATGGAATCACATATTGGTCACTGCACTTCGAAAGATTTGTTGAAGCCAAAAAGGTGAATCCCTTTTACTTATCTTGATCAATGGATTACATGTGTGAGTCATTTTACTTTCTTCCCATGTCGATTTGCTTATTTAGATTCCATTTATTGAATATATTTTGGTAGCTTCATATTTTAATGCCCTATATGAGTAGCTTATTATTTTGTCAGTTTTTTTTTTTAAAATTTCTAGTAGCTTTTTATTACATGTTTAGATTTCATTCATAGATAGTCTTTTTTAATTTTAGAAGATCATTATTTTATGTTGTAGATTCTATTTATATTATGCTTTGGATTCTATTTATATCACAGTATCTAATTTTTGTAGCTTTTAATTTCATGCTTTAGATTTTATTATATCATGCCTTCTTTTTTTCTCTTGGTAGCCTTGTAGTCCATGCGTTAGGTTTAGTGTCATCTATTCTAATCGTGCATTATACAACCTAGGGGGTGGGTTTTTCGATATAGTTTGATTTAAGGGCAATCAATGGCATCATTCCCCACCGATTATCCATCTTCTGTTCATTTATGTGTGATGCTCATTTTTTTTTTGACCATCCAATCTATCAATCATCTATTCATCATTTTAATCATCTATAAACCCTTCTATGCATAAAATTTGTATTCCTCTGGTCCTTATGCTTCTAGCCCATATTTCAATCTTCATATGCATCATCAATAGTCATTTCGTTGATCTTATAATTTCTTTACATGTCTTGGCTAGAAAAGTTCAGTTCTTTCCATGGTAAAGTTGGTTGAGCACTGTTATGACTTTTTAATATGGCTGTTTAAAATAAAAGTAATTTTTTTTTAAAAAATAATGTACAATGTCGAAATTAGGATCCAATCTAGATTTCAAGCCTGCTAGGGATTTTGTGATGAAACAATAGGTGGTAACCTATTAAGGAAGCCCACGATCCTATAGGGTGGAGAGGGATGTCTGATCCCCAAGAAGCCTCCAAGTGCAATAAACAACATTTTTGATTTGATGGTTACATACTAGGACCCATGAAGAACATTCTTCCAAAGACCAAATCAGGTGGTCTTAAGTCTTAACCAAAGGAAGCAACACAATTGGAATCAGGCCATCATAAGCACAACTCATCAAAGGTATGCTACATCAATCTAGTGGAAGACAATTCTATTCTGGTAGTCAGATCAAACATCATCTACAAGACCTTCTCGCAACACAAACCAATCAAGGTCAATTTGATCTTATCATGAGGACTGATGAAGAGGAGCTGAGCCCATCAATATTAATTGCACTAACTATCAACTAGGTCATTAATGTATATGTTTTTGGCTATGTAAAGAAATGATAGGAGGTTATGTTTTTGTCCAATTAAAGAAGATAGGAGACCATCATGGCTGATCTTTACAAACCCTTTCGCACCTATACTATTGAAGTCGCTTATCAGACCTTTTAGCGTAATTGCCTTCCTTTCTGGATATGAAGCATTGTTGATCGGGCTCGAGAGCACAGCAGACTTGGGCATCAAGAAACTCCGGGTGTTCTGCGACTCCCAACTCATCGTGAACGAACTCAATGGTGTCTATGAGTGTCGAAATGATAGAATGCATCGGTATGCTACCCTCCTTCGAGCTCACATCGAAACATTCGACCTTATAGAAATCACGCATATCCCAAGGGATGATAATCGACATGCAGATGCCTTGGCTTTCATCGCTTCCATGCTGCAAATTGAAGAGCCCAGAGTGATCTTGGTCGAGTACCAAAGAGCATCCTTCAATTAAACTAAAGCCAATAGCCTTCGTAAGTCTGGTTATCAGCACGACAACGAGCTGGATGACATCATTTCTGGCTTACTTAAAAAGACAGAACCCTCCCCATCGACCCCAAAGACTCCCATCGAATCAAATTCAAAGCGCCTCGGTATACTGTTCTAGACGGGGGCCCTAGGACAAGGATACTTATAATCGTACATGCAAGTAGACACGTAGAAATATGTCCAAAAGTGCAGTTAGTGCCAGTGTTATGAAGTGTGGCCTTCCCTATCTGCCTTCTGGATCTCCTAGGCTTGGAAATCGGAGTAAGGAACTCACGAAGGATCGGAACCAGCTCGGGAATGGTGATGTCGTCGCCGAGTTCCATCTTTTCCTGATGACGGGATGAAATGCCGGCCTGAGAAGTAGTTTCGGGACGAACTGTCTCTTCCTCCAAAACACACTCACTCCTCGGTTTCCACCTGACGTATTCCGATCTTTTGTCCGAAGCTATTGTTGTGAGTTGGCGAACTTCAAAATCTTTCAAACGCGAGAAATGAACCTGTGATTTGGCTACACAAGAAATAAGTAAAGGTCAAATGAATTAGCATGACGAAACATGAAGGGAATTAGAGTGCCCAGCCAAAATACCGACCTCGCTGGAATTCGTTGGGAATTGGTTGAGCACCTTCTGTCCTCCATTCACTATAGATGATGAAGGTGGTATTCCTCCATTTGCGGTCTCGATCATTTAGACCCGCGACGATCTCCGGGGTCTGTATACGACACGCCTAGTAAAAATAATATCCACCGTCTTCTGGGCATTTATTTGCGGTGTGGAAGTACAAGATTTCCTGGAGACTGATGAGATATTTGTCCCTCTGGTACTAGGAGAAACCGGAGACCTGCCTCTAGTTGAGATTTATGGACAATGGTGACCCCAGTTTGTGGGTTCACCCAACCATCCTCGGCTCGGTAGTAAATTTTGACACGGTGGAATCCTATACCAAGCCCTAATTCAGTCAATTGATCTATTCTGCTTCTTCCTAGACTTAGGAGAAGGGACAAAAGTCCCTAATGGAGCACTACAGAGCTACTACCTTCACTTATGATTACAGGCTCGGGACGGAGGGAGAGAGGGAAGATTGAAGAAAATAAGGAAGGAGGAAGAACTTACCGAGTTTAGACTAACTTAGACAAAACTTGGGCAGAGACTCGCAAGGTTCAGAGAAATCACAGAAGCAAGGCAGCCGATCATAGAACAAAGTGTGAGGAAGAAACCCTCTCCCTCAACTCTTATAGGCACAGCAGACTTCAACAGGATAACATTGCCCCTCGAATCCACCGTACACGTGCTTCTCCTCAAGGGCAAGATGGTCTTCTGGACGAATACAGACCGGCGTAGCATTTACGAACTTTCGGTAGGATGGAGTTACCCTTTAGATCCACGTGCTCTTTCACAAGGGCAGGATGGTCTTCTAAGACAAATATGAGCCGCCATATCACTTTGCCGATCTCGAATCTCGCTGAGTAATGATGAAGTCAGGCATCATTTATGGTGATAAGATGGACTGTCATGCGTGCGAAACGTCCGAGAAGTAGTTGGCATGATGATTCGTCTCCGCCCAGCTGGCATGACGATCCGCCTTTGCCTAGCCAACACAACGTGTCATCTTCACACAAGTAAGGGTGCAATTTCAATTTTTGTCGTATTCTTGATACTTTAAGCTATGCTCAAAGCACCGCGAAGGGGCAAATTGTAATGGGGAAAATTGGTAAAACGACAAATTATCCAAGGACGAACACGTGCTCAGCTAAGGATGAAACCGTGCTCACCCAAGGACAAACACTTGCTCAGCCTAGGATGAAACCATGCTCAGCCAAGGACAAACACGGGCTCAGCCAAGGACGAAACCGTGCTCATCCAAGGACGTAAATCTAGGGAAGCGGTCCACTGTCAGAGCAATAATGATGCACTCATGAGTTAGATATTATCCCTAACCTAAGATTAAATGCTACGCACCTCAGATCACTTCGACGATCAGAACCGACCTGCAGAGAAGGGATGTACATTTATGAGAAGATATTTGTCTGATACTAATGTGATGATTAGGTGAAATGTAATATGGATGACCATAAGGATATTCTACATATAAATACACCGGGAATCCTAGTGAATGGAGGTTGGCAATTCATACGTAGTCTATCAACCTCTTCTCATCTTCCCCAAGAGCAAAGGCCCTACCAAGAAAATCCGACAGCTTTACTTCTCTCTGACTTATCATCTTCACTTCATCCTTCTACCAGGAAAGTAGTGACACATGGTGCTCTCCGGAAATTCCCATCACATAATGTTTTGTTTTTATTTAATTTTGTGAACACTGTAACTATTTCCTTTTTGTGTGCTCTCTATTTTTAATATATCAGTCACAAAAAAACAAAAAAAAAAAACTGTTTTGTCTTTATTTAATTTCATCTTGCTTTTGAGCTTAGCAACATTAGAAATGATGACCATGCCTCCTTGTTATTTCTTACTCAAATTTGTTTTAAAGCTCTCCGATATATAAAAGAATAAAAAATTCTAACCATCTTGGCAGGAGTCCATTTATTCAGCTGAATTTGTCGGTTATTGAAATTAAAGTCTTCGACTTATTGTCATTTTTTGTTGGGTTGTTGGATTTGCCACATGTGTTCTCCTGAATTTTTCCTTCGTCTTTCTATTAGTTATATTCATTGATTTTGCAACAGATAAACACCTGCAATGGTTTCTATTGTGACTACTTGTCTCCTAACAAGTCTTATAAGCCCAAAATATGGACATAAACCTGGACTAGCTGGTTAGCTGGTAAATAGTGCACTTGTCTTCAATCTAGGACACAACTTTTCTGTTTCTCTATCACTTATTTAGAAGTGATAAGTTTGTAGTAAATTTATGAGAGGCATTCATTAGTTGATTATCGTTTTTCCTCTGGTTTACCTTCAGGTTTACTAAGTTTGAAGGTCCAATTCCTCATAGACCAGCTGAAGATTTGGCATTTTTAGTTGCAAGGCTTATTCAGAAGGGGGTTCGTTCATTAATAATTGTACTGTGAGTTAATTTTTCTTTGAATATGGCATACACATAGAATTAGAATCTTAGAATGGTGCCCATTCTTAAATATTTATCCAGCATATGATCAGTATATTAATATTTCAGATCATAACTACTGAATACAAGTGTCGACTGATGCATATTTCACACATAGAGGGGAGGGTCATCATTCAATGAGTAACACCTGAGATTTTGTTGGCAAAAGATGATTATCATATTTATTTGGATGTCTTAAATAATGCAGTAGAATATATCACACACAGAGGGGAGGGTCATCTTTCAATGAGTGACACCTGAGATATTGCTGGCAAAAGATGATTATAATAAACTTATCTGGCAAATTGACAGATTGTCATATTTATCTGGATGTCTTAAATAATGCAGTAGAATTCTTTTCTAGCTGATAAAATTGTTAGGTAGGAGATTTTTCATCGAGGGGTGGGTCCCTTCCACTCTTTAACTGTTTCATTAGGGTTTTGACATTTGTAGAATGTTATGTTGTCAGTACTTTTCGAACTTTAGATTTCCACAAATTAACAGTTTTTTAGCCTTCCACATTGCTCTTGGTTAACTCTATGTAAAACAGAAAAAGTCATGAATGAGCCCTTGTCATTAAGCTTTATGCAGCATAAGATGTTTCACGTCAATCTTTCTGGATACTCTATTCTATATCTAGGAATAGTAAAGTAACCTAAATGGGGCATTTGAAAGATCTGCATAGAGCCATCAAGCTATGCGAATCAACTATAGTTTCTACAGATCCCACTGAGACGCCACTTAGGAATCATCAAGAGATTAGGTTCTTTTCTGCTTGCTAAAGTGTATTCAACCCATCTTAAACTAGTTTTTAAATTTAACCCCCCTTGTCATTATTACTATCCAGGCTCATGTCTTCATGTCTAAATTTGGAGTTTGAGCTGCATTTCTTGCGAACTATAACCTGAATTTTTTTTAGAAGTGGCCTTCGGGAATAAGCATTACAACCTGCCTCCTTGGTTCTTCAGCATCCTCCCAGATTGCTAGAAAACGGTTTTCAAATCTGCGATGATTAGGAAAATACTTTTGGCTCAGTTAAATTTCTTATGTTTTATTTCCACTTCTATTAGTGTATATTTGTGAGAATATCCAGGTCACATATATCTCAGTTTTTGTTCAGAATTGTGTTCATTGTTTTGAATTTTTTAAGAGATGATAAAGACCTCAATATATCTGTGAGTCCATATTTGACATTGGTTTATTCTATTGTCAAAACAGTATGTCTAGTGTGTCTTGTATCCTTACCTACAAGCATCCAAGACTAGTGAAGATCATCGCCTTCGTTTCACTCATAGGATGGTAAGTGACCTCGATACCTTGTTACCTTAGGAGGAATTGACTTAGAATCATCCTAAAGATCCTAGGTGACTAGTTACACTTTTTAGAGCCTGAAAAACAGGTTTCTGGGCCTTTTCTGGAGAGACCGGTCGACCGACCAAGTTCACCGGTAGACCGCCCATGTACACCGGTCGACCGCACATTGAAAAATTTGTATGGGTTATTTTTTCCAGAGACCATTCCACCAGTAGACCCTCCATGTCCACCGGTCGACCGGTGTGCGGGATTTCAGTATTTTATTTCAATTAGAAGTCTGATTTTGCCTACGTATATTAGGGTTTGATTCCTCATTCGAACTTAAGAGTTTTAGAGAGTTGTGAAAGGGTTTTTTTTTAGAGATTATTAGGATTTTTCAAACCCATTCTCCTCTCCTCTTCTACCCTAGAATTTTTGCAAGTCATTGTTTCATTCTTGCTTGCTTGGCTATTCCTATTGTTTGGAATCAATCTAGAATTTGTTATTGAACAACCATCGACCCGCTCTTTTGAAAGATGGTTCAAGCCAAAATGTGAACCCCTTTTACTTATTATCTTAATCATTGGTTCGCATATGTATGAGTCTTTACTTTCTTGGCATCCTGATTTGTTTATTTGAATTCTGTTTATTGTATATTTCTAGTAGCTTTTTAAGTTTTTATTACATGTTTAGATTTCATTCATAGCATAATATTCCTTTCTAATTTCAGAAGTTCATTATTATGCGTTGTAAATTCTATTTATATTATGCTTTAAATTCTATTTATATCATGTTATCCAATTTATGCAGATTTTCATTTCATGCTTTAGATTTTATTGCATCACACTTTCTTTTTTCTTTCATATCCTCATATTCCATGCATTAAGTTTAGTGTCATCTATTCTAATCATGAAACATACCAAATAGAAGGAGGGTTTTTCGACAATGTGGTAAAGGGCGATCAAAGGCATCATTCCCCACTGATCATTCATTGTCTGTTCATTTGTGCGTCATGCTCATTTCTTTTTTAACCATCAAATCTATCAACCATTTATGGATCATTTCATTTATCGATAAACCCCTCTATGCATAACATTTGTATTCCTCCGGTTCTTATGCTTTTGGCACATCTTTTGATCTTCATTTGCATCATCAATAGTTATTCCATTGAGCTTATTTTTTTTTCTTTATCAACAATGACCAGACCCTGAGTGTTATTCTCTGCACATATCAGTTGGAAAATTCATCCTTGATGGTTACATTCTCGGATCCACCAACATTTTTCCAAAGACCAAATCAAGTGGTCTTAACCAAAAGAAGCAACACCACCCAATTGGAATCAAGCCATCATAAGTATAGAATCATCAAAACAAAGACATGCTACATAAATCTAGTAGATTACAAGTTCAATTTCAGTTGTTAGATTCAACCGTAGCTAGAAGTTGAAATTACACTAATTGGCAACAAGTTCTTGAATGTGTAATTGCACTAAATGGCAACAAGTTCATGAATGTATATGTATTCGGCTAATTTAAGAAAGTATATGAGGCCATAATTGACCAAACTTTCTTAAACCGTTTTGCACCTATACCATTGAATTCCCTAACCTTTTAGCCTAGTTGCCTTTTTTTTTTGTATTCAGTGTTTTAAAAAACTTGCGAGACCTCAAGGCTCGCCTTGGGGTGAAGCTTAAGAAAAACTTCTTGAGGCTCAAGCATGAGGCTTAAACCCCATGAGGCTCACATGAGGCATACGTCTCATGCCTTGAATGAAGCTCGCTTTATGTCTATGACGTACATCTCATACATTAATTAAAATTAGGTTTCTAGCTACAACAGAGACTTAAATATTGTTTTCTTAAAAAAATTATTTGTTATTTATTTTAGCCAATTTATATAATATTTCTTATGTATACGCGTGTGCCCACACAAACACACACAATGTACACAAATGCACATATATATATATATATATATATATATATATATATATATATATATATTTATATGTATACATACTATAATATTTCATTAACTTTTTTAATCTTTTTGCAATTGTTCTTATATATTTATTTGTTAAAATGAGAGAGCATGGAGTTTTCTTCTGAGGCTTACGCCTCATGCATCTTGAGGTCCTTACACCTCGTCTCATGCCTTCACGTTTTAAAACATTAAATCTCACAGACCGTGGTATCCCAATGAATAGCCAATCAAGAAAGCAAAAGCCAGTATTAAAAACGGAGACCAAGCAAAAGCTTAAGCCAATGGAAGATCAATAAGCAATATGAACTACGACATGACTTGATTTAAAAATGGGTACATAGACAGCTGGTTTGGTCATGTAATGTAGTTTCCAATTACACAACCTTCTCACAAAAAGGAAAAACTAAAGTGAAGTGGTTATAGACATTGAATCAATAATGAGTAATCACCACCATTAGACATCAGCTAGAAAGCACACTGTCATCATCAATTAATCATCATAATATGAGAAACAATATCTTAAAGATAACTATGAAGTCATTAGGAATGAGTCTTTTGAACGCTTAAATGATCAAGTGAGCACTGGGTTTGATAATAACAGGAAGGTTAGTGTAGAGACCTATCTTTTTTTTTCTCGATATTCATGTCATACATTTGATGCCTTGTTCATTGATGAGTTTAAGTTGATTTAGAATTGACCAAGTAAAAGAATCGTAGAAATTGTAGGATAGTTTTAGCAAAAACATACATTGTCGAATTTTGAGATGATTTTTTTTTTTGTGGAAATGGATGTTTATAGGTTAAATAAACATATTTGATTTTATGAGATTTTATTATTATGTATAGAGTGGTTTAGTCGACTATCGAAAATTTACGACGACAAAATTTTTAGTTTTTAGCCTAAAACTGGAAAATTAGATTTTGATTTACTAGAAATTTGACTTTCAAAGTATTTTTATTAGATTCAAATGGGGAGGGGGTATTTTCTTCTTTTAATTAAAAACTTAAAGTAAATGTTTTTAAGTAAAATAATTGTGTTGTTGCTTTGTTAGTAAAGAAAGGGTGTTGTTGCTGTGAACAGTAGAAGAAAACAAAACATAATAGATCGTTCGAACGATCCCCATACCATTCGAAAGGTGCCAGTAGCAATACAAAACACAACTCTCGAATGTTCAACCATACGAACGAACCTAGAACCGTTCGAACGATCCCCAAATTGTTTGAACAATTCTTAGACCGTTCGAACAATGTCATGCACGGAATTAAGCAAAAACGCTATTTCTGAGAATTTTAAAGGGCTTATAACTCTAAATCCTATATATAGCCTTTGTTTCGTGGGTCTAGGGTTTGATAACCATTCTAAGAGTTTTAGAGATCCAAAAAGAGAGAAATTTAGGTTTTTGTAAGGGCTTTCTCTTATAGAAGAAGAAAACTTGGAGATCAACACCAAGGAGTATTCAAAAGCTATTGATCGTTTTTTTTTTTAATCGATAAAAGCAATTTCATTAAGCGGAAAAATTCACGAAGGGTGAATCACAAGAGACCAAATTGATCGTAGGGAAGCGATCTTGAGAGGTTTGATACATTTTTCTAGGTCTAACCCTATGATAAGTATAAATCAAGATTTTGAATAAGTCCAGAATCAAGGATTTTACATGTGTTTGATATGCTGTCTTGTTAACAAGATCTATTATAAATTGATAAGCATGTGAATGAAATCAAGTACTGAATGTTAAGATTTTGAATAAGCTTGTTTTGATTGGAATGTGTATGGTTTTGTAAGATCATGAGAATTATGACTTTAAGATTTATAGGGGAACAAGAATGGATGCTTGGGAATGATGATGATATGGGGTTATGTTGTATCATTGAATTGTAAGTTGAGATTGATAGGAATTAAGGGTTTCATTCATGGCATGATGGAGAATGATGCTGGGAAATTATAGAATGATTTTATGGTGGATAAATGCTATTGTGATTATCCTATATAATTGATAAAATATTATGGTATGATGTTCATGAAAATAAGTTATAGATCAGTGGTTGAAATTCGGATAGGCCAAAACTTAGAGGATGATCTTATAACCTAGATTCGTTAACATGGTGGTATGAGACACTATGGTGAAGTTTTGATGGTAAGAGGTCGGAATCTAAAGGATAGCCTTGACGAAAGTTAATGACAACACTTTAAGCACAAGTTCACTGGCATGGTAAGTTGGTAAGTCTGCACAAGTGCATGCATCTAGTAAGTACTAACATGCATCCGGTAAGCATTGACTTGCATCTGGTAAGTACTGACATGCATCTGGTAAGAACTGACTTACAGCTGGTAAGAATTGAATACACATGCATAAGTCTCACAAGTCTGCACATGTTATGAGTTTGAATATGCCATGGGTGATGGTATGATATGCTCACATGTTTACCTCACTCTGATTTTGTATGTATATTATGTGTGATAAGCATGATTAAGAATGCATGATATTATATTATTAGCTAGACTTTATATTCACTGAGCGTTCTGTTGCTCAGCCGAAATTTTATTGTCGGCAGGTTTAGGTTCAGAGCAGGTTGCAGAACCATGGATTGAGGAAGAATACTTCGAAGAACAGGAAGGTGATTATCTCAAGGAGGAGAATAATCTAGACTATTATCCGTACTATTGACTTAGTTATTAGATTTGATATTTGAAAGGGTTGTAATAAAATTTTTAAATTGATGTTGCTTAGGGTTTAAATTTCAGTACTTGAGATCATGATGGATGATCTGGAATATTAAATTTTAAGTTGGTCACATGTTATGGATGATGATTTATTGGATTATGGATTTTTATTTTATTATTGAGGGTTATGATGTGAAAGAAATTTTGACTCTTATTTTGGTATGCCTGGTATGCTTTTGGGATAAGTTTTGTATATGAGTGTCATAGGCCCAAGGTCTCATTTGACCAAGATAGGATTTTGGGGCGCAACTGTTAGAGAACAGAATAACAAGTTCAAAGGTTAGAGGCAAGTATGTGCTCCAAGTAGGGCTCCCCTTCTTTGTTCCAATCATTCATATTTATAGATAGGTCATTAGGGTTGTCTAGTTGTCTTACCATTTGAATCCTCCAACATAATAGGAATCTTACCACACAGCCGTTTGCATGGCCACGATTGTAGAGTAAGTTCCTCTTCAGTAGGAGAGTATCATGATTTTGTGCGAGATCCTCAGGATTTAACTGGACTTGGTATTTCGCACGGTGGCACGGAAATTAAGAGGACTTTGCCTCGGATCTTCTTGAGCTGAAGATCAGGTTCAGACTCGTGTAGAGTAAGTTCCTGTTCATTTACGAGCTTCAATTCGTGTCAGAGATATGAAATTCAGCTCAGATATGGCTGTCAGGTCGGGATATTCTTGTTCAGACTCTGAAGTTGATATTATCAGTTGTTGTTGTGTGCAATTAGCAATTATTACCCTTACAAATGCCCCCTTCTCAGGGTTTGGGCTTGTCCGAGGTTTTGAGGAGCCAGAAGCCAAAGCCTCTCCTTTTGTGGCTAACGACACTTTCGCAATGGCTACATTTGTTGGCACGCGGAGGGCCTTGTGTAACGTCGTGCAAATTTAATGTGCCGACGCATGCCTCATCATTACATCAAAATGATGCAATGATTAGCACATCTGCTCCCACCTATTGACGAGCTTGCCTCGAATGATGGGACATGTAGGGCTCGATTGAGGGGTTTCTCCATCATTTTCCACATCATCATTTTCCTATAAAAGGTGAGGAGGGCCTTACGGGAGAGTTCTTCACTTTTTCAAATTCCTACCTGCTTTTCTGCTCTTTGGCCATCTCTTGCCCTTGAGCTCTTTGTTTTCTATACTTTTCTATACTTCGGGAGGTAAGACTCCTGCTTATTCTTCTCAATAATGTCTAGTGAGTCTAGCTCTAGAGTTAGGAGTGAAGGAGATGTCTCATCTCCCTCATTTGATGCCCCTAGCGTTCTGTCTGTTGCCAGTCATTTTGGAGCTGAGGAGAAGGTGGCGTTCATGGCTAGGTTCAGGGAGATGTTCGATATTCCCAAGAGTGTTAGGGTGGACACTCCTCATAATACTGATGCTTGGCTCACCCCTGGCTAAGTGTCATAGTTTACCTAAGCCAGCTTGAGGCTAGATAGGGTGTAAAAATTGGGTGCTTACAAGCAGGTTTGCACCCTCTCCAACAGCGTCGAAGCATCCTCTAGTCACCAGCCACTGATCCGTTAGTGGATTGAGGTTCTCATCGTCGAGACCGCTCAGGATCGGGGCAAGCACAGTACAGGACAGGTTGGTCAAAACAGTAGTGACCAAGCATTACCCTTCGCCTTCATCTATCTCTCTTTGCTCTCATTTGTAAAATCCAAATGTTAGGCCACGGTCGGCCTCTTTTGTTTGAGTCATTTTTGTAACCTTTCATCTATTTTGTCAATAAAAATTAGATGTTTTGACTCAAAAATCATGTTTTTTTTTTAAAAAACATTTTATATCGACTGATGACGAAATCACACGGACTCTTCCCCTGGAAGGCATAGTGTCCTAAAGCCAACAAAAAAAACCATCATAAGCATGCTAAACTAAAGCTAATTGATTTGCTAGGAAATCGCCTCTGACAGGGCTACTCTTCAAACCCTTCTTGAACTCTCCGAAGTAGAGTATGATTCAGAACAGGAAGAGGAACCACCTCAGGAAATTCTGGACCTCCTTGAACACTGCGAAGGACTTCTGCAGTCGAACATGGAAGACACTGAAACAGTCAATCTGGGATCCGTAGACAACCCCCAGCTAGTCAAGATCGGCACAAGCATGGGCCCATAGTAGAGAGTAGACATGATCAATTTTCTGAAGAGTTATAGTGACTTCTTTGCCTGATCATATACAGACATGCTCGGCTTAGACCCAGCATTGGTAGTACACAGACTACCCCTGAACCCCGACGTCAAACCAGTGAAGCAAAAACTGAGACGGATGACGCCCGAATGGTCACAGAAAGTCAAGGAAGAAGTTGAAAAGCAGATCAACGCAAGCTTTCTAGCAGTTGCAACCTATCCTGAGTGGTTAGCCAACATTGTCCCGGTACTCAAGAAGGACGGCAAGGTCCGAATGTGTATTGACTACCAGGATCTGAACAGGGCAAGCCCCAAGGACATCTTTCCCCTCCCACATATCGACATTCTGGTCGACAATACTGCAGGACATGAGACACTCTCATTCATGGATGGTTTCTCCGGATACAACCAGATCAGGATGTCAGAAGAAGACATGGAGAAAACCTCCTTTATTACACCTTGAGACACATTTTGCTACAAGGTCATGCCCTTCAGACTCAAGAACGCAGGAGCAACCTACCAGAGGGCCATGACGACACTGTTCCATGACATAATTCATAATTCAATTGAAATCTATGTGGATGATATGATTGTCAAACCTCCAACTGCCTGGCAGCACCCTGAAGACTTGAAGAGACTCTGCGACAGACTCCTAGAGTTCGGCCTAAGACTAAATCCAGCTAAATATGTCTTTGGAGCCTCATCAGGAAAGTTCCTTGGCTTCATAGTCAGCAAGAGAGGCATCGAAACCGATCCAGCCAAAGCCAAGGCCATCATCGAAATGCCGACTCCCCACACTGAAAAGGAAATCCGAGGATTCCTAGGCAGAATTCAGTACATCAACAGATTCATTTCTCAGCTCACTCTGATATGTGAGCCAATCTTTAAGCTTCTCTGAAAGAACACACCGACAGTCTGGACAGTAGAATGTCAGGAAACCTTTGATAGAATAAAGCAGTATCTTCTGAATCCTCCTGTACTTGTGCCTCCTACACCGGGACGGCCACTGCTACTCTACATCTCTGTACAAGAGACCTCCATGAGGTGCGTCCTGACATAATATAATGAGACAGACAGAACAGAGCAAGTCATCACTACATCAGTAAGCATCTGCTGGAGTATGAAGAGCGGTACAGCCCTCTTGAGAAGACATGTCTGACACTGGTCTGGGCTACTCAGCGTCTTCGGCACTATATGCTTTCCTACCCGGTAATCCTGATCTCCTGGATGAATCCGTTCAAGTATCTACTAGAAAAGCCAGCCATCACGGGATTAACTGCCCAATGGCTCATGATGTTGTCTAAATTCGATATTTCGTACATGACTCATAAGTCAATCAAGGGGCAGGCGATAGCAGATCACCTAACCCTCAGTCCAACACAAGATTGTGTTACAGTACATGATTAGTTTTCAGACGAAACCATCATGTATGCAGAAGCAAATAAACAACAATACTCCGGCTAGGAGTTGTACTTTGACGGAGCAGTCAACAGTCACGGCCACGGGGTAGGAGCAGTCTTGATCTCTAAGGGAGCACACCTCCCTATCTCTGTCAAACTGAAATTCAGATGCTCCAAAAATGAAGCAGAGTATGAGGCATGCATAGCCGTATTGAGAGAAGCCCTGGACATCGGAATCAAGGAGGTTGATGTCTACGGCGACTCATCCCTGGTAATCTGTCACGCGAATGAATTTTGGGTCATCTGAGAAGCAAGGCTAGTCTTGTACTTGGCCTACCTCAATCTGCTAATCAGTCAGTTCAGAAGAATCAACTTCAGCCATAGGTCCAGGAACTAAAATAGATTCACCGACGCACTGGCCAACTTTGCTTCCATGGTACAGATCCCTACAGGGATCATGCTCTGGCCGATCGAAATTCAGTAGTAGGATCAGCCTGCCTACTGCCTTCATATTGAAGAAGGGTCAAACAACAAACCTTAGTACGTAGACATCAAGCAATACCTCAAGGACGGGACCTTCCCACTTGATGCTACCAAAACAGATCACCGGGTAATCAGAAGGCTGACCATTCAGTTTGTCCTCTCCAGAGGAATCTTGTACAAAAGTTCGTCGAACCTACTCTGGCGTAGATGCCTTGACTCTAGTGAAGCAGCATAGGTAGTTGAAGAAGTTCACGGAGGAGCTTGCGGCCTACACATGAACGGATTGATGCTATCTAAGACGATACTCAGACTAGGCTATTACTGGTCCACCATGGAATCTGACTATTACAAGCATGTACAGAAATGTCACTAGTGCCAAATCTATGCCGACAGGGTAAATGCACCGCCAAACAGGCTGCACAATCTCACTGCTCCTTGGCCATTCTCTACCTGGGGCATCGACGTAATCAGACCCATAACTCCGAAAGCATCTAACGGGCATCGATTCATCCCGGTTGCAGTCGATTATTTCACAAAATGAGTTGAGGCAACCTCTTATGCCAACGTTATAGCCTCAGTGGTTCAGCATTTTCTAAAAGGGGATGTCATCTACTGATATGGGGTCCAGTATGAGATTGTACTGACAATGCTCTCAACTTCTGCAACAAGGGAATGATCGACCTTTACCAGAAATTCAAGATCAACATCACAATTATACGCCGTACAGGCCACAGACTAATGGTGTAGTTGAAGCCGCCAACAAGAATCTAAAGAAAATCATAGAGAAGATGGCAACCAAGTACTCTGCCTGGCATGAGATGCTACCATATGCACTCATGGCCTACAGAACGTCAATTCGAACCTCAATTGGGGCAACATCATTCTCTCTATCCTATGGTATGGAAGCAGTCATTCCTATCAAAGTATAGATTCTGTCACTCAGAGTGTTAATGGAAGCAGAGCTCTCAGAAGCAGAATGAGCGCAGACTCAGTACGAGCAGTTGAATTTGATTGAAGAGCGACATCTAAAAGTCATCAATCACTCAGGCCTATAAGAGGCGCATGGCTAGGGCATTCAACAAGAAAGTCAAGCCGAGAAGCATCGAGATCGGTGACCTGGTTCTCCGAAAAATGTTACCAAACCACCCTAACCCAAGGGGCAAATTCACTCCCAACTACAAAGGCCTATACATTGTTCGAGACAAATTCTCAGGCGGCACCCTTCGACTCGGACGTATGGATGACGAAGACCTCCCAGAACCCGTCAACATAGACAAAGTCAAACGAAACTATGCTTAAGGTCTAGGTTTGATATGCGCTTTGCACTTGTACTTTCTCCGGGAAATGATAGGAGACCATCTTTGGCATACTTCTTATCCCCTTTTCTGTAACTCGTTTACAAATCAATGAAATCTGCTAGCTAGCCCCTTAAGCCTAACAACCCTTCTTTCATTACACCTTTTCAGGGACACCTTCTCTCGCCCTCTACGGCATTTGCTTGAACTACGTCATGACCTGATCCTACAAAGGATACGTAGGCAACCTGACAAAATCAGGTGCCGTCACACCCAC
The DNA here is from genome assembly GCA_015143295.1 of Tetracentron sinense. Taxonomy (NCBI): domain Eukaryota; kingdom Viridiplantae; phylum Streptophyta; class Magnoliopsida; order Trochodendrales; family Trochodendraceae; genus Tetracentron; species Tetracentron sinense. Next base: position 33,575,452 of record CM026554.1, read on the forward strand.
ACAAAAGGAGATCACACATCCCCCAGCTTTCCCCACAGAGTCAACTCTTCCCTAGATGAGCCACACGCCTTCCCTGACTCCCCCACACAGAGCCAGATCATTCTCAGTGGAACCAAAGCCTCTCTAAAAGCCTCTTTCCACAGAGTCCAGCGGAGTAAAAATCCTCTCAAAATCCCCCAGACAAGTCGGCTTCCAGGAGTTGAAACATTTCAAAAGTCAAAGACTCCTTACAGAGACAATCTCTCTGGACTCTTTCCCCAACAAAAGAATCTTTTAGGGACAAACTCGGCTCTCTATCCTTAGCAGAGACAACCCCTCTCACCCTCCCTGGCAGAGACAACCTCTCTCGAATTCCTCAACGGACCCAAAAAAAAAAATGCCAGGAAACCAAAGGTACAAGTTTTTAACAAACCAGAAGGTGAAATTCAACTGTATCCAAAAACCAAAACCTCCGAGGGAGTGTAAATCAACAATAGCAGGAGAAATCCTAGGGTGTCCCAAACTTTGGTCCCCCAGCCTATATTTCGTCCTACTCTAAGTCCTTCTAGATCCTCCTAGAAATTACGAGTGCAAGCGCAATATCTCATATGTATCCCCCAGCGAAAATATCGTCTCCCAATCCCCAGAGGAGCACCATTCGGGGCAATGACGGGAGAAGATCTATTTTCCCCATCAAATGCAGATTTTTCCAGCAAAACAGAGGTTTCCTCAGTAAGTTGCGGGCATGAGTGAAAACCGGCAACGACCTCATTGCGCAAAAATCACACGATCCCCATACCTAGTCTTGCGACAATGGGCAAAAAATGGATAAAAAATCAATCAGCTTCGCAGGCATGAGGAAAATCGGCAACGGCCTCATTGCGCAAAAATTTTGCAAACCCCATGATTGGTCATTCCAAGAGTATAAAAGGGAGAAAAGCTGAAGAGCAGTTTGACAACAGAATCCGGTAGCAGTCAATCCAGCCAGATAAATCCCCTGTAGCTGTCCCCAGCATATGGCATGGAGGAGCAGCTTCCCCTACACTGGTCTCCAACAGAGTTTAGATCCCCAACAGTGATCTATGACAATGTCATATCCCCTAGCAGATCCCCAGTAGCGGTCTACAACGGTGTCGCATTCCCCGGCGAATCTCCAGAAGAAGCTTCCTATTGCTCTCTACGTACACTCTCCCCAGTAAGAGTATAGAAGCATCCAATTTGCACCCCAGCTAGCTTCTTCCCAGCAAGAGTCTAATCTCCAGCAGTGGCAAGACAAACAGGTCTACCCATGAACATCCCCAGCGGTGACAAAACCTCCTCTAGGTCATACTCCTCTCTCTAAGAGTGAAAGACAGATTACATGATCCCCAAGCCCTGACTAAGGCAATTTCCTGGCAAAACCAAAAGCTAGTTGAACATTCTTGCTCTTAAAATCAAAACCTTTTACACAAGTCCAAATACCTTTTATAAAATGTTTTCAAAATAGATCTTTTTGTATCCAGACTTGGTCACACCAGCCTGTACTAAGCAGACCCGGCAAGACAAGCAGAAGAAGCGACACCATGCATCCCCGCAAGTCACAATCAGCAGAGTCATGGGAAAGCATCCCCACCTTTATCCCCTGCATGACATCCCTGCATAGCATCACACCCCATGTGACCGAACTCCTCAGCATCATTCTTGATCAAAACCCCAGCGCCTCTCGGCTATTTTCAAATCATCCGGCTAGTGCCTCTTGGACATACCGCGACTCTTTTGACACCCCCGCGTATCCTCGACATCCAGTGTGCTCCTTGGCAATCTTGCCATACCGCAACATCACCTTTTGCATGTCACCCTTTTGACACCCCCACGTGTCCTCGATATCAGATGTGCTCCTTGGCAATCTCGCTATACCGCAGCATCACCTCTTGCATGTCACTCTTTTTACACTCCCACGTGTCAACATCCGGTGTGCTCCTTAGCAATCTCGTCATACCGCAGCATTACCTTCTGCATGTCACCCTTTCGACGCTCCTGCGTGTCCTCGACATCTGGTGTGTTCCTTGAAATTCTTGTCATACCGTAGCATTACCTTCTGCATGTCACCTCTTTTGACATCCCCGCGTGTCCTCGACATCCGGTATGCTCCTTGGCAATCTTGCCATACTGCAGCATTACCTTCTGCATGTCACCATTTCGACACCCTGTGTATTCTTGATGCCCTATGTGTCTTCTCGGTCAACTTGATCAAATCCCTCCGGCTAGCACCTCCGGGCCATACCCTCCTCACATCCATCAATCTCCAGTGGGTAGTCTGAACTACTCGCTCTCCTCCTGCAGTGACCATACCACTTCATTGCACTCACCATTTCTTGCATTGTATGTATGTATGTCATCATACTGCATCCCTGAGGGGTCTGAGCTCAGTGTAAAAAATAGGATGATTCCAATCTTTGCCGTTCAAATCGCCAATTTTGGGCATTCTCCAGCAAAGAGGGCCAGCTGTAAGCACCCAATTTTTACACCCCCGTCTAACCATGGTTAAAGTCTTTTAAACCATGGTTACCCCCTGAGTCAAACTCTAGAAAAACCCTAGTACCAAACCCTAACCCTAGGTAAACCCTAGCTTAACCCTAGGTAAACCCAAGCTAGACCCTAAGACTCAACCCTAGTTAAACCATAGGACTCAACCCTAGTTTAACCCTAGTCAAAACCCTAGCCCTAGGTAACCCTAGCCGAAGCCCTAGCCGAGCCCTAGAGCCCTTAGGGCTTGAACCCTAACAGTCCATGGCCTAAAGGGCCTGAAACCTTAGACTGGGCCCACAAGGCCCAAAAACACTAAGCCTAAACTCCCAAGCCTGAGTGTGTATGTAGGGTTGTATTCGGGCTGGGCTTGACTTGGCTTGGCCAAGCCCGGCTCGGCTTGAAGTAGCTTGATCGCGGCCCGAAGCCCGGCTCGGCCCGAAAACAGGTTCGATTGTGTGGCCCGAAGCTCGGCCCGAAAAAAAAAATTGGCTTGAAGCCCGGCTCGGCCCGAATTGATTCAAGCTCAAGCCGGGCTTGGCTTGGCTCGAGCTTGGCTTGAATCCCTTTTTTTTTAAAATAAAATTTTATATTATTTATATATATAATAATGATATATATAAATAATATATTTTTTTTTATTTTTTAAAATAATTTTCGAGTCAAGCCGAGTTCGGGCTAAGCCGAACCTCAATCGAGTTGGGCTTCGAGACGGGCCGAGCCGCACAGGGGTGGGCTTGAGCTTGGCTTGAATGGGTTTTCAGGCTTTTTTTTAGGCTTGGCTTGGCTTGTTCGAGCCCAAAATTTCGGGCCGATCTCGGGCCGAACTGAGCCGAGCCGCACCAACGGGCTAATCGGGCTTTGTGCAGGCCTATGTGTATGGGCCAAACCCATTCTTTTTCAAATCTCATAATGTCGGTAAATCCTTTACCGACATTATCAATTTATACTGTTTCTTAGATGGCGGTAGACCATCAACCGACATTAGTTGAGTTCGAGATTGCAGACTGCAGACGCCCTGCACACTCCACCCTTCACCTCAAACTCTCCCTTTAGCCTCCCCACTTGACCTCCAGAGGGTCTAACCATATCAGAGGTCTTCTCCTTAATCCCTTTTAGGTCCCCTAGGTTTTTCCCTATAAAACCCAACATCTCCAACCGTAGCCAGTGTCTGCAAATCCCATAGGGAACCCCTATTGCGAAAACCTCGGACCTCAGCCTTCTTTAACCCTCTAGTCATAATCCCAGGACTCTCCTGGAACTACCTCAAGCTCCCCCAGTTGCTACAGCCCATCACTGATGCACCACCACCACCACCACCACTGTTTTAGACCCCCACCTCGGCAAAAATAGAGTACAGGGTAGGGACACTCCGTACCCCTTTTTTTTATTGCTCCATCCATCTTGTGAGCCCCTGGTCATCTCCAGGGGACATTATTTTCTTATTCTTTGTTTCCAGGTTTAGTAAAACCCAACACAGGGAGTCCCTCCACCTACTTCATAGGTGTGGGGGACCCCTACGAGTATACCCATCTTCCCTGAGCTTTGCAGACCACCACAGATCCTCTGGGGGTCCCTCAGATCATGAGGGAACCCCTGGATATCACTGTGCATAGCCCCTTTACTGCCAATAATTTTTTTGCCTATATTCAGATTGGCGGTAAAACATTTACCACCAATATGCACTTTCAGTTACAGTACCTTTGCACCTCTATGGGACCCACTCTAGGCATCCCCTAGGGCTCACACCAGACTCAAACTCCTCCTTGGAGTCCCCTCTGGGTCTCCATGCCTTCAGTTCACCCAGGGTTACACCCTAACCCTAGTTAACAGTAAGCAAAACCACAGTTAAAAATACTGTTTTAATGTTGGTAATCTGATTACCGACATTAACTTTATTTTGATTTTAGGCTTTTGCAGGGGCCCAGGCCTGGTAGGAGGCCACTTTAGGTCCTGCCTAGCCCCCTGGGCCCACCTTGGACTTAACCATACCCTTAACTGTGGTTAAATGTGCATCCGGTTAAAATTTAACCGCGGTTAACCACCCCTTAACCCTACAAATTTTGGGAAATTAATTTTTAAAAATCCTAAAAAATAGCTTGGACCATAAAACTGACTTTGACCATTTCCTAACCCTGGTTAGCAATCCTAACCACAGTTAGACTCCCTTAACCCCGATTAGCAACCCTAATCGCGGTTACTTTCGGTTTCCAGCCTACCGGGCTTAAAAACCAAGTCTACCGGACTTATCCTCGGCCTACAGGGCCTCCCCTTAGCCTACCGGGCTAAATCTCACATCTCCTTAATTGTGGTTAGCAATCCTAACCATGGTTAGTTTGGCCTAACCACGGTTAGCAACCCTAACCTAGGCCAAATTCTGTCCTAGTCTACCAGACTACCCCTAAGCCTACCGGGCTTGAATACCTTACACTTGACCCTCCTCGGTCAATCAAACCCTAGTCTACCGGACTAGTCCATGTTAGTCACCCTTGGTGCACACACACACGCCCTTAGCCTCAACACAGGCTCACGTACCAGAACTACGCTCGGTCTGATCTCACCCTGTGAGTACGTAGGCAACCCAATCCAGGTTCGACCCCAATTAGCTTCTCCTTTCTTGGATTAGTGTTGACTTAAACACTCCGGTATTTTGAACAAGATTAATTTTATTTGGCTTATACCTGGGCAATACGAAATCGTTATAAAACGGAAGCCTCGGGGTGCCTAACACCTTCCCTAGACTTAACTGAACCCCTTACCCTGATCTCACTCGCAGACCAAGACCTTATCCAAACCCGGGGGACTTATCACTTCTGAAAGAATAGGTGGCGACTTTTAAACATAAATCAACCTTCACACACCTGTGAGGGGATAGCTCTCGTAAGTGAGAAATTTCTACGCTCACATCTACCTTTCCTAGATCAAGTCTCTTCGATTCGATAGCTTGGGAATCACTTTGTGAAGCTCGAACTTCTGAAATCGAGAATCAAGCCTCAATTTGATCTGGGAAGAACGCTTTGAGAATCACAGCTATTTCCCCTATCTTCTCTTCCAATTTCTCTCTCGTATCCAATCTCAGGGTTTGGTAAACTCTAAGCCACGAATTCCCCTTCCATTTATAGGCCAAGGGTTGCCAAAACCCTTAAAATCCCTTAGAAAATATCTCTCATAAGTCAGTTTGCTCTATTCCAGGTCGGTTAGGACGTTTATGGGTAAGATTCGTCGACAAGTGTGGGTTCTCCGATGGAATTCGTCGACAACTAAGGGTTCTGAACTTTATGTCCAAAAATGCCTGAAGCACTCGTCAACGAGCTCTTGTCCTTCAATTGAATTCGTCGACAAATTGGTGCTCTGTTTTTCCTATTGTGTTGTTTTTCCTATTTTTCCACTTTAGATGTTTTTCTCTTCGTTCCTCAACACTTTTAAACATGCCTAAAGGGTCTTTAGATCTTTTAGCCACACAACATAACAAGGATGGTGAGGTCAAACTCACATTATCATCTTATTAATCAAAACCAAAGGTTTTAGGTCTTTTTACCCAAAAAAAATTGTGCCAATGGCACTATTCACCAAAATAGTGAAACACAGTTTTGGGGTTCTACATAATCGTTGTTGCAAAATGAAGATAAACTATACTTGACTATGGCACTGTGGTGGGGCCGTAGAGTTTGTAATTCAATTGGACTCACTTCTTAGATCATATTCGTTGAAAGTACTTTATTGAAAGTACTTTTTGAGATTGGAGATGTTCTAAGCTTCTTTATTGGTTCCCTTTGCATACTTTTCAGGTGATACACTCGTGGAGAGTTGACTTTGGTCATGATGTAGGGGCCTTTTGGATTGGTTTCCATCATCAGATCTTCTTGGACTAACATGGTTCCCTGAGTACCTGAGAGTCATAGTACTAGTTTCAAAGGATTTTTCGCATAGACGACGCCAATTTTTACGGGAAAAAAAATACATGATCTAATACCTCTGGGATCACTTGTCCGCTTTCAGTTGGCCGCAACAGTCCTTCCTCCTTGAAGTGTGATGGTCGTCCGACCTGCAAAGATGCTCAAATGATCAAGTTAGCTCTAGGTTTGATAATAGGAGGAAGGTTAGAGAAGAGAATAATAAGTTCAATAGTCAAAGGCAAGTATGAGCTTCAAGTAGGACTAAGTTCAGATCCCCTTCTTTGTTTCAATCATTCTTTTATAGATAGATCATTAGAGTTTGCCAATTGTCTTACCATTTGAATCCTCCAACAGAATAAGAATTTTACCATACACATCCGTCTGCATGGCTGAGATTGTAGGGGAAGTTTCATGTTCAATAGGAGAGTATCGTGATTTTGTGCGAGATTCTCGGGATTTGGTTGGAGCTGTTCTTCGCATGGTGGCTTGCAAATTAAAAGGACTTTGCCTCTGATCTTCCTGAAGATCAGGTCGAGACTCTGGATGTTCCTCCCCGAGCTTCATCTCAGGTCGGAGATATGAAATCCAACTCGGATATGGCTATCAGGTCGGAATATTCCTCATCGGACTCTAAAGTTTATATTTTCAATTGTTTGTGCGCAATTACTGATTTTTACCCTTCAATATACATTTGGTTGTAAGAATTAGTTCATGCATGGTTTAGTAGTAAGACTTGATTCATGTATGATTTGCGTGAATGTGAAAAGAACAAGTTACAAAAATTTTAAAAATGTAAATGGAACAATTTACATGAATTTGCATTTAGCCACGAAACAAAAGCATTTCTAGTAACACCTTTAGAGACGTAAATAAACCGTTGCTAATAATACATACAGTTACAACTTTACCTTTTAGCGGCAGTTTACTTTCATCGCTAAATGTCCGTTCAACGCAGTTTTTACACTTTTAAAGGCGGGGAAAAAATGTCACTAATAACACATTTAAAAGTATTGTCACTTTCAACGATTATTTTTTTACACTTTTAGCGCCGGAAAGAAAAACCGCCACTATTTTTTTTTTAATTGATGGAGTTGTGCTTATGTCGTTATATCCTTTAGCAAAATGGCATTAGCGATGGACAAGTTTTCCATCGTTAAAACCTAAAAGCAACAATTTTCACTTTTAGCGATGGTTGTTTTCCATTACTAAAAATGTAATTTATTGTCGCTATAACCTTTAGCGATAATGGCATTAGCATAGGACAAGTTTTCTGTCAAAACCTTTTAGCAACAATTTCACTCTTAACGACAGTTGTTTTCCATCGCTAAAAATGTAATTTCTTCTAGTGAGATCTCTATCTCCCTTCTTCCTCTCTTTGTTCTCCGGAAGTAAACATGTTCCTCTCCACGTTTTTATATAGTAAGAATTTCCAATATGAGTCCCACATAATGACTTGTCATACCATTCATAAATACATATCTTTGATTTATGATAAAATAGATATTCTTCATTAGTAAATTTATACTTAAGGAATAACTGTTAAAATAATAAAATGTTGCATATAATTAATTATAATACTATCATTAATCATTAAATTTATATGTATATAATTTTTATATAACCATTCTAATTTGTTTACTGTTGAAACTTTCCCCACTTCATGTTGGTTTAGTATAAAGTGTTGATGATGGAATTTCCAGCAAGATCTTCAGACCAACCTGGAAACCTTCCAATCTAATACACTATCGATGTCACCCACATTGCCCGTGGTGACCTCATGATTCACAGGTTAGATATGTGCAAGTAGCTGCTTGTTGAAAATATGATCCTTAAGGGAGGGTGATACTTCTCTGAAATAATTATGCGAGTGATAGAATAGTAAATTTTTGTTTATAACTGTTAGTAAAATGACTATTGTGTCCTTAAATTGTCTTCGAAATATGGTTATCAAGTTTTAACCCGTGCGATTAATTTATGTTATTTTATTTTTCTAAAAACCAAGGTTAGAAGCTTTAACCCTAAGGGTTAGTGAATCATAACCACAAATAGAGTTAAAAGGGGACACTACCAGAACTATTGGTTTCACCAACTTCATTCATATTTTCAGGAGGATATCGAGAAGAAAGAGAAAGAAAAGAGAACAAAAATTGGAGCAGAGAATAGGAATCAAGAACTTTCCAAGTTCTTGATCAGGCTCACTGAGTTGAAGACGCGACATGGGCAGAAGTTCTTTAAGGCAATGAAATTCATCAGAGCAGCAGAGCAACGGCAGGGTAGAGACTGAGATGAAGAAATCCGGTTCCAGCCTCTACCTTTTATAGAAGAACAAAAGTGGGAAAGGACAGAGGTGCCCTGTAGATCCATTGTACACGTGCTCACACACAGGAGGGGGGGGGGGGGGGCACGATAGGCTTTTAAAAAGAATTCAAATTGACGTGCTAGATAGACAATCTCCACATGATGAATATACCCCTCAGATCCACCATACATCCTCAGATCCACCATACATGTATGTGTTGTCAGGGATACGATGGTGTTCTACACAAGAAAGTTTACCGTTGCATTTATCCACATGTCTCAAGCTACACAAAAGTAATGATGAATAAAAGTGAGGGCATTAAATGAGACGCAATGGGCACTCAAGCATGGAGAATGTCTGAGGCATAGCTAGCACGACACTTCCTATTCGTGTATATTCATGCAACTTCTCGATTTCATAGGTATTCTTCATTTATTGTATTACCTAGTGATTTATGCTGCTCTAAACTACGTTCAAAGCACTGTAAAGGGGCAAATTATAATGGGAAAAATGGTAAAATGAGCAAGTCTTGCGAGGAAGAATACAGAATTCGTGTTCAAGTCAAGGACAGACTCGTGCCCGTTTGGAGGACGGCAAATTGTAATGGGAAAAAATGGTAAAATGAACAAGTCTTGCGAGGACGAATACGGAATTCGTGTTCAAGTCAAGGATGGACCCGTGCCCGTTTGGAGGACAGAAATCTTAGGAGGCGATCTATTATTCAAAGTACTCATGAGTTAGGTAAAGATCTCTGACTTCACATTAAATGCTGGTCATTTCGAACCGCTTTCGACTCGAACCGGCTTGATAAGGAGTAGACATGCATTTATGATTAGGTATTTGTCTGACTTAAATGAAATAATTGAATTAGATCCATGGTCATCCATGAACATGAATGGACATACGAATCTTAGCCTATAGATATCCAAAGAGACTCAGTGAACAAGGATCGGATTTTTCTCCCAAAACCAACCCATATTTCTCAAAGTTTAGAGCAAAGGCCCTAACTCAAACACTTCTGACCTTCATCTACACTTACTTTCTACACTTCATCTTCTTCCTATACTGACTTAAGCATTGGAGTGTCTTGACAGGGCAGACAGCCCCTCAGCAAATGACGATCTCTATTACGACCTTCTTCCTTCTACCAGTCAATCAGATCAACACATTAGCAACGCGTGGAGCTGCCAGAAATTCCACCACAGGAGTCAACAAGGATTCCTTGTAGAGATCTCTACAAAGGATCCCGACTCCTAGCTACACTCTCAAAATAGAGTGAGTCCAAAAAAAAGTGATGCTAGCATTATCTTTTTTTTTTTTCCAAAAGCATTAAGTATATAACCTCTAGAGAGAAACTAACATCTCCCTAGGTAAAAACTCTAATTTTAAAAATACTTTTTATGGACTTTATCAAACACCTTAATTCTCTAATAAGCTCTAATTTCGTAATAAACTCTAATTTTCAGAGTTTCCAAATGCTCCTTAGTTTTTCCCCCTCCAAACATGGGAACCTAATTAATAAATAGCCCTTATTAATATGTTTATTGTAGCTATTTTTATCAGGATATTGGGGAATCTCATTGCTATTACTCAAACAAACATGAAACGTATACTTGCATATTCATTCATAGGTCGGATATGTAGTTTTTGAAATAATTGTTGGAGACTCAAATGATAGATATGCAATCATGACAACTTATATGTTGTTCTATATCTCTATGAATTTAAGAACTGTGGCTGACAAATGTATTTCTTTGGACCCTTTTTTTTTCTATTGTCTGTTTAGGTGCAATGAATAATTGTAAATCTATGTAGCAATTCAAACAGAAGAGGGTAATTTATACATTCTATTTACTTTATGGAAAGATTACAAAAAATTACTGAACCTGAAGTCAAAAAAAATGAATGATTAATTTTTCCATTGACCAACCAGTCGCTCGGTTACAAACAATAATGAATACATTCAAACTATACAATTCCTTTTTTTTTCTATACAATTTTATAGGGCTATAAGGACTCAAACTATAGACATTCTCAGTAAAACATATCCAACTTATTATTATTGAAATGATTCGAACTTTTTCAAAGACTTAAAATGCATTTTTTCCTTTGGATTCTTTCATTAACTGATATAAACATCAGTTTGTCCACCATATTTTTTCCCTAAACCCAAATATTTCGTTGTCTGGGAGAAGGTCTGTGAGCAACCTTTCAAAGGCAACGCTCTTTTGGATCAATTCAAAGAGAGGTCAACAATGGTCAGATGAATCGATTTAGGGATAATTTACGCCCAATGAGTTTTTGAATTTCCTTCTTGTATCTAGGTTTTGGCATTTCTATGAGAGCTCGGATTGGGGCCGGATTCACCTCGATTCCCCTCTCGGTCATCAAATATCCCAGAATTTGTCTGAAGTAAATATTGATGACCATTTTAATATCGTTATAGGGCCAAATCCGGCTAAAAAATGCATAGTATGCTTCTTGAAGATAGTTGAGGCCTCCCACGTGTAGGGATTGATGGCTATACTATCTCCAGGATTCAACCTAGCTTAGACTCTATCTTATGTCCCTTTAAACTTACACTATTTGACCGAGACAAAATAACTTAGCCTCTTAGGATGCGCAAAAATTAAATCTCATTCATTAAGTCAATTTATTCTTCAATTAAACTAAATTTTAGCTTGAATCAAGAAAGTCTCATCAAGAGGCATGAGATTCCTTAGCTCGGATTGATCTCTTTCCAGCTCTAATGGAGATCTTAGCTATGGGTTTCTTTTTCTAATGAGGTCTATGCTTATAGAGCTCTCAACACCTCTCCTATATAGGAGGGTAGTGGTATAAAAATAGCCCGTGGGCTCGCAAGGCGGGTCATGTCGGCACGACACGTTTAATAGGTGGGTCGTGCCCTATTTTTTGCCAGTGAGCTGACATGGCCCAGGCTCGTGAAGGACCCATTCTAGGCACGACCTGTGGCCCAAACACAACACAACACAACACGTGGGTTGCCTGACTCGCCTGACCCACCTTATTCAACAACCCTTTTTTTTAACTAAAATTATATTTTTACCCCCTCAACAACCATAAAATTGCTAGTTTAAGGCACAAAAGTGGAAATTGATCATTTAAGCTCATAAATGATCAAAATAGTCTTCACAACAACTATATGATGGATAGTTTTAGGGGTATTTTGGTCATTTAACAATCTAAAATTCTCTATAAATTCCCTAACCCCTTAATCATTTTTTCTCACTCAAATCTTTCATTCTCTCTCAATCTCTCTACATTCTACAAGCTTACAAGTTCTCTCAAAGTTCAATCTCTCTACAAAATTTGCTTTTAAGTACAAAATTTCAAGTCAATTGACTTAAGTTTTGTAAGTTGTTGCTTGTTATTAATTAATTGCTCTATAATTCTATTGTGCTTATTAATATAAATATATTTTATTATTCATTTTAATATTAGTTACTACATACTGATTAGTAATTAATTAAGCTATTTACATTCTTATTTGTTAATTGTTAGTTATTCTTATTAATTAATATTTATATCAATTTAAGTTTACTGCATAGAAAATTGATCCTATTGATAAATGTAGATTTTCAACTCGGTTGCACTGCAAGTAGTAGTACTATCAATAGTAAAAGTACTAAAAGGCTCCGCATGTCAAATGTGTGAAAATATTTTGACATAAAAGAGGTTTAAGATTTAAGTGTAAAAAGCTAGTCCAATTTGAAATTGTGACATGAAGGAAAACACATGAAAGAAATTTTCATGTGTTTCTTTCATGACACGTGATCTACTCTAACACCTCCGGGCTCAACAGTAGCATATGAGTATGAGTATGCTTTTAGTGCAGGTGGTAGAGTATTGACCAAAAGAAGGAGCAGATTAACTTCTAAAATTTTGAAGTGATTAATGTGCATAAAGGATTGATAGGATGAGAAATAAGACTACAAGACACCAATCATGATATAGCGGAAGATTAATTTTGCAAACTTAGATATAAGCAACGAATCAAAGGATTAGTGATAATATTGTATTTTTTTTTCCTATTGTAAGGCTTGAGCAATGCAAATGATTGATAGTTGGGTAGGTGCCAACTTAGTTGGGATGTACTCAAACTATAGTGATGCAATTCTCGGCATTATTTGGAATTTTGCATATACCAACAATTTGCATAACAAATTTCAAAGATAAATAAAATGTAACCTTTTAAATTTTATACTAGTATTGATTTTTTTGTATTTTAATTTTATAATTATAAATTTAATTTACAAAAAAAAAAAAAATAGGCCGATCCAGGCACAGTTTGTACTACGGCCCATTTGATACGGCACGGCCACCATGGGATGTGTCTCCATATTTTGTTAGTGGGCGGACACGGCGCGACAGGTTTAATAGGTGTGTCGTGTCAGACAAGGCAAAGCCCATTTGACACCTCTAGGAGAGGGGTAGTACCTACCAATATAACACCCACTGATCCCATCACGGCTAGAATCTCCCAAATAGAAGGACACGTGGCACTCAAGCGATTAATTAGTAGACTATTATAATGGTCTACTCAAATAACTTCTTTTTTTTTTTGGGTAAGTCAGAAATATATAAACTAGCAGGGGGTATACAAATTACATCTCCGAGCCGATGCGCACTGATTGTATCCTTACGGGGGTATACAAATTACAAAAGAGATAAACCAACACGGGACCCTGCTAATAAAATTTACAAATCAGCTGCAACAGATCCTGGACTACATTTCCTGTGGAGGGAATACACGGTTTAACAGAGTTTAGAGCATCAATTACAACTTTTGCATCAGATAAAACCAATAAATAATGATGCAAAGAGAGGAGCCTCTCCACTTCGACTTGAAGATGCATGAAGTCCATCTGAGGAGACATGAGTCAATTGAGAAAATAGCTTTTATGCATTAGACAGAGTAGTAGGCAGGTGGAAGGGAAGATTATTGAAAGTAACCTCATTGCTACTCAAATAACCTTGTTGTGGTAATAGACTATACCTATGCTCTAAATAACCAATTTTAGCTGCGACGGTATACCTCCAGGGCGCGTGACCATAGACCATATTGTTGATCTAAAACCAATAAATTACCTCTTCAAGACATAGAAACTTAACTACTGAATGATTTCAATTATGTTAAAAATAGGTTTTACATAAAAAAATATATATATTATAAAATTAAATAGAATATATTTAATTTAAGAGAGCAATTCCTCTACGGTGATAACTGGATTGGCAAATCCGGTACCACACCTAAGGTTCACCCATCCATCCTTGGTTTTTAGAAAAAAATTAATTCTTTTTAAAAACATTTTAACATTAAAAAACCCTAGAAATTTATTTTTGTATTAAAAAGGAATTAATGTTTTTTTTAAAAAAAACTAAGGATGGTGGGTGAACACTAGGGGTGGGAGAATCTTAACCACAGTTTAAGGGGTGTCAAAAGGGACACGTGGCGACCTAAGGGTGATAACCGGATTTGTAGGATTTGGTTTCTTAATTTAAAGACTAATCATCTCCAGTTGTAACCGGTTTTTGGCAAAACCGGTTACACCCCTATGGTCATCATGAATCCCTTTTTACACTCCTTACCTATGGTTAAGATTCACATACCCCTAAGGTTCACCCACCTATCTTTGGTTTTTAGAAAAAAAATATTTTTAAAAATTAACCTTAGGAGTAGGTAAATTTTAACCACAGTTAATAAAATTTTGTATTATTTTAAAAAAAGAAAAACCAAGAACAGGGGGTGAACCTTAGGGGTGACTGAATCTTAACCATGGTTAAGTGTATCAAAAGAGATATGTGGCCACCTCATGAGTGTAACCGGTTTTGGCAAAACCGGTTACAACTGGAGATGAATGCGTCCCTAATTTAAATCATTATCGACAATGATACTAGCCTTATCCAGGTTAAAGTCATACACGTGTCAATTAAGAGACCTAACGTCTAAAGAAGTGAGCATTTAACCCTAGCATTCCCCACGTGTTTAATGTTTCTTTATGCACCCACGTTTAAAACATTATCTCACTTATATAGTAAGTCACCTACTTTTTCTTGGACTTTTACATATAAGCATTGGCAAGAATACTAGAGAAAAACCCATTAAAGCACCATCACTCACATATCTCCTTAATAATACTTCTTCTTCTTCTTCTTGGCTGGCTATGGAGTCACAACAGCAACCTATGGCCAATCTTAGAATTGTTGTGGAAAGGAATCCTTCAGATTCAAGGTTATCTGAATTGGGTATTAAGTCATGGCCTAAGTAAGTCTTTTTAAACTTTAGTTTTCCCAACAAAACCCTTAAAAGATCTCATTAACTATCTTGTTAGTTATGTTAGTTTTTGTGTTCTTGATTCTCTTTAATTAGATGGGGTTGTCCTGCGGGGAAGTTCTCTCTCAAATTCGATGCCGAAGAGACATGTTATTTCCTCAAAGGGAAGGTGAAGGCCTACACAAGAGGGTCCTCGGATAGTGTCGAATTCGGCGCAGGCGATCTTGTCACCATCCCTAAGGGACTCGGTTGCACTTGGGACGTAACCGTCGCCGTCGATAAACACTATAAATTTGATTCTTCATCATCATCTTTCTGATTATTTTCTCTTTATTCAGACCATGGTTTTCTTCTCAGTTCATCTTCTTCTCCTTCTTCTGATCTTTGTTAGGTTTTCCTTGTTATGCTTATTATGTTTGTATAGAAGGGTGTTTTTGAGTGTTGTGATCCTAGTAAAAAAAAACGGTTCAAGCATGTCCAATTCAAAGTAATTAATCTTGTTTATGTCAGTTGATCATCAAGGGATTTTTATCATACAAGAAATATTGTGTAACTTTTTGTTTGCAACTAAATGAATACTAAAGTGTGCGTTATGGAAGACTATAGTCCTTGCATATCATCTATGAGACTATTACTCCGCTTTTAAAAAATTAAGAGTTCACTGCTAATGTTAGATTATGTGGGACGTAATCTTCTCCAGTTGTAACCGGTTTTGTCAAAACCGGTTACTTCCCCAAGGTGGCCACATGTCTCTTTTGACATTGTTAACTATGGTTAAGGTTCACTCACCCCTAAGGTTCACCCACCTATTCTTGGTTCTTAGAAAAAAATAATAAATTTTTTTCTTAACTGTAGTTAAAATTTACCAACTCTTAGGGTTAATTTTTTAAAAATATTATTTCTAAAAACCAAAGAGAGGTGGGTGAACCCTAGGGGTAGGTGAATCTTAACCACAGTTAAGGGGTGTAAAGAGAGACATGTGGTAACCACAGGGTTGTAACCGGTTTTGCCCAAAACCGGTTACAACTGGAGATGATCACCAGTCTAGATTTATGGCATGTGATTGATTCATTCACCATCTCAGCAAGACTCCCTCATTGTAGCTACAGGCTACAAGTGCATACGCTCAAGTGACGCGTCATTATCGATTTCTACGTCTTTTCTTCCACAAGAGTCACGTCTTGTAGGTGACCCATGCGCTCTTGCAGCAGTTGGACAAGATGATTTGGCTTAGAAACCAAACCTCTGCTGTGATAACCGGATTTTCCAAATATGTTATCACCCCTGAGGTCGACACGTTTACCTTTTGATACCCCTTAATTGTGGTTAAGATTCACCCACCCATCCTTGGTTTTTAGAAAAAAGTTATTAATTATATTTTTAATATAAAAAAAGTATTTTTAGGGTTTTTTTATTATTAAAATATTTTTAAAATGTAATTAATATTTTTAAAAAAAAAAAAAACAAGAATGGGTGGGTGAACCCTAAGATTAAGTAAATCTTAACCACAGTTAAGGGGTGTCAAAAGGGACACATGGCGACTTCAGGGGTGATAACCGGATTTACCAAATCCGATTATGACTGTAGAGGATTTGGTCTCTTTAGCTTAGAGTATTCCTACCAGTCTCACCAAATTTTACCCACCAAAATAGCCAAAGCTCACCTTTCCTATTTTGGCTATCCCACAACCTCAACAAAATAACCAAAACTCATATTATTTTATTATTTATTGTGGGACCACAATAAATGAATGGAGAGAGAAACCTTTATTTTATTATTTGTGTGGGACCACAATAAATGAAGGAAAATAAATATTTAGCTTCGGTGAGTGTACAGTACTCACTAAGTTTGGTGAGAACTGTACATTCATCAAACCGAAATGGTTATTTTGAAGAATTTTGAAGAGGCTAGTGGAGACCCTTTTAAAGCATTTTTTAGTACTTTGAAACTTTTTGGTTATTTTGTTAAGGCTGTTAGGAATGCTCTTAGAGCATTCCTTGTAGCCTCACCCAAAATAGCCAAAACTCACTTTTTTTTACTTTGGCTATCCATTTTTTTTAAAACACTACCAGCAACCTAAAAAAGAGAGAGAGAAACATTATTTTATTATTTGTGTGGGAAAACAAAAAAAGAAGAGAGAGAGAAACATCATTTTATTATTTGTGTGTGACCACAATAAAGGAAGGGAGAGAGAGAAACCTTATGTTATTTGCATCAAATCCTCTCCTGTGATAACCGGATTTGGCAAATCCGGTTATCACCCCTAGAGGTCACCACGTGTCTCCTTTGACACCCCTTAACCGTGGGTAAGGTTCACTCAACCCTAGGGTTCACCCACCTATTTTTGGTTTTTTTTTTTTAAAATAATAATTATTTTTTTAAAATTAAAAAACTGTTTTTAGAGTTTTTTTAATATTAAAAAAAGTTTTTTAATTTAAAAAAAAGAATTATTATTTTAAAAAAAAAACCAAAAATAGGTGGGTGAACCCTAGGGTTGGGTGAACCTTACCCATGGTTAGTGGGTGTCAAAGGAGACACGTGGTGACCTCTAGGGGTGATAACTGGATTTGCCAAATCCGGTTATCACCGGAGAGGATTTGATGCCTATTTTATTATTTGTGTGGGACCACAATAAAGGAAGGGAAGAAAATATTTAGCTTTGTTAAGTGTACTCACCAAGTTTGGTGATTACGGTACACTCACCAAACCAAAATCTTTATTCTGATGAGACTGCTGGGGGCCTATTTTAGCAGTTTTTAGTGTTTTGGCTCTCTCATCAAAATAAAGATTTCCGTTTGGTGAGTGTACAGTATTTACAAAGTTTGGTGAGTACTCTACACTCACCAAAGCTAAAATTTCTCTCCCTTCCTTTATTATGGTCCCACACAAATAATAAAATAAGGTCTCTCTCTCCCTTCTTTTTTTGTTAAACTGGTGAGGCTGTTAGAGTGTTTTTAAAAAACGTGGAAAGCTAAAATAGAAAAGGTGAGTTTTAACTATTTTGGTGAGGCTGCTAGGATTGCTCGTAGAGGGAGAATCCGGAATGTCAAAAAGATCATTAATCATCATTTGTGTATGTATTGAAGAAATCTAGAAGCACCAAAGCCTCCGCCGCCATAAGGGGTAAATTACCAACCGTTCCAAAAGTAGCTTGGCCCACCACTATACTATGGGAGTCAAAAAAAGCCCGCCAATATCCATACTTTAGGCCTTAGGGCTGGGCTCAATTCCTAGACCCAAATTAATGTGAGCCGGAATTGGCTTGACTCCTTAATTATGTTATATTGTATGATACATTTGATAATTTTTTTTCTTTTACATGACACACAAAGAGAGTAGAGGTATAAATGCACACTATTACATAACAGTGTGCACCCGTTTTCTAATAACCCGACTAGTCTTTGAACCGGTTGGGTGACTGGGTCCTGGTTTGACCGGTTCAACCAATTCGACCGATCGGTTCATTCGGTTCGCCAAAAAACACCCTTAATCTTCAAGTCCAAACAAGGTAAGTGAGACCTAAGCTAGAACTTCCTCGTCTCTTCTTTATTCAGTCTATTTCCTAGGTCTTCTTTAATCAAAAGGCCTACTTTTTAGCTTTTCAATTGTCAAACATCTAGTAAAATTTCTCTTTAAAGAAAGAATATTTAAGAAAGAAATGAAAATTAATTAACCATGTCAGCTTGTCACTTCTCATGTCAGTATATCACTTCAAAACCAAACTCTAACAATTCATATAGAAATTAGAAATCTTAAGTTCTTCTCTCCCAAGATGCCGAGAGGGATTTGGTCACCGGCGAGCTATCAACGCAACAACGATGAAGCCATGATGTTGTCCAAGGAGCTATACTAGAAGGTGTATATCAAATGTTGCAACTGTGTGGGTGGCCCTTAACGTTTCTTCAGTAACAAGAATACAACCGGGGTAACCCCGGTGCAGACGAAAGCTCGATGGCCATTACAATTACAAGAGAAATTAGTCTCGGCCGATAATTATAACTGGTCACCGGTTCTGCCGGTTACTGAAGGGAATCCAGATAAAAATTTTATGCGAAAAACTAGAACCCGAAGATCTTTACACCATAGAAAACAAATAATATTAACTACATGTTAAAGAATTACCTCGATGAATGATGTTCACCAGTGAAGCACAAAACACGATGAAGCTTCAGAACTCTTTGTAGAGATTTCTCGAAGAAATATCTCAAACTCAATTTTCTCTCTTCGCTACCTCCACGAAGCTTTCGAATCTTCTCTTGGATTTTGAAGAACAAAGAGATGAAGGAGATTATGGAGTAGACTTTCTATCTCCCAAAAATCCTTAGGGTTCAAAACCCTAGCCTTCAAAATCCCCTGAGGGTCTCCCTTGTAGCTCATGAAATCCTTGAGGATGCTCTCCTTTAGCTCACACGAAAATCCTTGAAGAATAATAATGAATGATCACTCCCTCACGGTTTGGGTGTTAGGGTATTTATAGATATGGATCTTATCCATATATTTAATTATTATCCTATAATGATAGTTATCCTTAAGAGTTTCTAAATAATGATAACTCCTATCATTAATTAAACTTCTAGTTTATCCATAACTAGTTAGTTATAACAAACCTTCTAATTTAGGATTCTTTTTCCTAAAATGACTCCTTAATTAATGGGATATAACTAGCTCCCTAGATTCTAGGAATTCTAACCAACTCCCTAACTATTAAGGAATCTAACCAATTTAGAAACACCAAAAGGGTGGGCGTGAGATAGAGAGGGGCATGAGCATAGAGAGGGGCATGAGCTAGAGGGAGTCTTGAGCTCCAAGGTAATAAGGATAATCTTTATCTCTTTAGTTTCTTGTCTTCCAAGTAAGGTATCTAATCTCATTAGATAAAGATTAATTAATTATTAATAATCTACTAACCAAAAATCCCTTAATAATATGGAACTAAAAGTGGGCGCCCACCTAGGGATTCCATCCCATGGGCTTGGGCCCACCAATAAGGTCCATTTTAATGGTCTTTTATGGATATGAGTCAAACCCATATCCCCTTATATTTGTTTAATTAAATAATAATAATTATTATCCTTTAATTTAGATTAACATTTAATCTAAACTACATATTAATATTTAATCTATTTAATATAGATTAATATTTAATCAATTAATTATAGATTACCATTTAATCTATTATTTTGAGCTTGTATTTTTTTATGGGCATCTCCGTAGATTGCTTTGGGACATTCTAATCCTGGCTTATCTGATTTATCCCGTTGACCCTTTAATAGGAATGACACTTGAATTGCAAGTGACGTGAGATATTCATGTTGTAATTGAATCCCAATGTAAGAACATAAACCAATAAAGGATCTTGCCACATGAACTTTTTAATTCGATTGATCATTCCAATAACATTATCCCTAATAGGCCTTCGAGATTAATATATTATCTAACTCATAACCTATTGTATATCATTAAGGTTTCCAAGACATTTGATTAAGCCATTAGAAACTATTACTTATGTTAAAAAATTTTGAGAAAAGTTTTCATTAAGTATAATATATTTTATTAAAAAATATATTTCAAACTTATTTGATTTCAAAATCACTTGCGCAAGATTTAAGCTTAATCAACTGTCTTACCCGAAACTTGGATAATCTCTCAATTTAATGAACATGAATTTCTTGTTTGAAATTCATTATGACTCAAACAACTTTCTGATTATCCAACTGTCACCGTATCGTAGTCCCTCAGGTAGAGAGTACTTAGATGCAATCAAAACAATCAGATTACTGCTCAGTTATAAATGAACTCATCAGATCTAAGGATCATCAAAACTATTTAATGTGAATGAAAGACCAATTATTTGATAATATGTTTATGTAAGAGGTTTCTCATTGCATGCAATCAGTCAGTGTATGTTTAAGCGCAGTCTCCACTACAATAGTTTGAGATAAAACTACATCTCAATTATTGAGAATATCTTAGCATTATGGCAGTCATATAAGTGAAGTGCTCAGCTTCACCCATAGTTGTGACTTTATAAGGTAAAAGGATCTGGAAAGCTATATTTGCTTATGATAGTCCAATACCTATCACATAGTTTTCCTACAATATATCTTAAGGACCTTGATCGATATCTCATATCGTATAGATCATCTTATGATCATGGTCAATTACCCATATGAATTCACAATAGATAAAGAAGATGTCTTTATTAATCTAATCAATAAAAATCTTACAATCTAAATGACTTTTTAGGGCATAATGTCCAACAGTTACCGGTTCAACCGGCCGGTTCTTCCTGTTCTTAAACTTTCTTGCAGTTTTGAATTTAGTCCGGTTTTGGAGGTTTTAAAAACCATTTAGAGGACCGGTTCCTAGTTTTACCGGTTCAACCGGCCGGTCCAGTCCGGTTTTGACAACACTAGTGTGCACTTCTATCATTAATCATTGTTATAGGATACCATATATTAAATTATATATATATATATATAATAACATACTAGTATATATGTATATGAGTCGGTCTATTGGTACTCCCAAATCTACTCTCTAATCCTAACCGTTTATAACCAACCACTAAAGGCTAGGATTTGAGTTGACTTATTTTGTATTTTCTAATGTCACATCAGTTCTAATCCTAACCGTTTAATAACTGAGATAAACGGTTAGGATTTGGGAGTATATTAGGGAGTACACCTTGGGAGTATCCCTAGACTAATTCTATATATATTATGTAATATAAAATATATAATAGTCTACATACCTTATACTGCATAGTATTAACACTCAAAATATACACACTATATATGCTAATATATGTTATATGTAATTTATAAATACAATATGTTTATTGAGTGGAGATGAGCTGGCCTTATTAATAATTAGGCCCAACACGGCTCGACTAGAAAAGGGTTGTGCTTGGGCCTATATATGTTAAGCCCATTTAGAACGAGGCCAAACCAAGCCCGGCCCATTGACAACCCTCCGAGTCAGTCACATGACAACCAATTCCGGTACGTTTTCTCCTTATACAAGCAAACACCCCGTGCAATGCACGGGATGAGAATTGAGATGAAATTAAAAAAAATGGAATGATAGAAATTTTAGATAAAATAGATTTAGTAAGTAATAGCATGGTATGAAATTGTATTTATATAAGCAATTTCGGTCCTCCAAACAAAATTAAATTTTCAAAATTTTTGGAGTTTTTTAAAACTATTTTATTTTATTAAAATTAAATATATTTTTATGAAATTTATCGAAATTTTAGCTTCAAAATTTCAGAAATGAAATAATTTTTTTTAAAATTTAATACATTTCTATAAATATTTTACTATTTTTTAAAAATATATAAAATTTGATGAAATTTTGATAAATATTTTGGAATATCTCACTATTTTATTAAAATAATAAAAAAAATATTCAATAATAATTTTTCAAAATTTTGGCCAAAATCTATAAATCCAAAATTTTAGGTTGGGAACAAAACCGAGTAATAGATAGATACATTAATTAGAAGAAGCTTAATAGGAGATGAAGACTTAAAATAAGTAATTAAGAGAGGCTTATGAGGAGTGAGAACATGTAAAGATTCACTTTATCGATCATAAAAATAGTTTATTAAGATTCTATTAATTCTGTTAATAACGCCTCTTACTATCTTAATTAGATAATTTTTCTTGAAAAGGTGTGGTTTTCTTCTTCATAAGTGCACTAAATTAAAAAAAATGATGATGAAAATTTTTTTGTTAGTAGTTGTCATTATAAAGCAATTCATGTTTTGCCATGCACTTGAACACCTAAGGTTTATCTGTGAGTGAATAAACACTAATTCGGATGAATGTGATCTAATGGATTATCTCTGAATAAAATTTCTTTCAGATGAATGTGTGTTCTCATAACATTGCAGTAGTAATAAAATAAAAACACACTATGGGTTTGTCCCAGTGGTAGTGTATCTCCCTATGAGGAGGTGTGACTCGTGTTCAAGTCTTTGTGTGGTTGTTGACATCCATCATGATTGTTAACCCTGCTAACCCCCTAACCACTAACCTAGGGTAGATTAATGATTAGGCCAAGCAAAAAAAATATATAATAAATAAAATAAAACAAAAATAGGAATACAAATAAAAACATAATTTGTCTAGCTGTTATGCAACGAATGATAGGTTAGAACCCAAAACACATACCCATGAGGTTGATGTTTTAAAATCAGAATATTGGCAAAAGGTCAAATGAAACTATAGAGAAAGAAAGAAGAGATGGCAGTAAAAAAAATTGATATTGAATCTGAAAATGAAACACCTAGTTTTTATGATAAGATATAAAAATGTTTGAATCAACTAATCGACTCAATGCAATGTTATCTTTTAATGATTTCTTTCCTTAGTATATAGTAAGATGTTAAAAAAAAATGTTAACAATCCAAATGTTATATATATTTTTTTTTGGACAGTAACAATACACATGTTTTTATTTGTAGAAACTAATAATTTATTCATCTGAATGAAGGATGTACATAGGCTTGAAGCTTAAAACCTCTGCCAATTTTCCTTGGTGTAATTTTCGAGTCTAAAAAACTTGGATGCTTCTGAGTCTGCAACCTTTGCAAGATGATATACTTCCTTTTTATATTATTGGGGGAACTATTTATTAATCTCGTCCGTCCAACAAAGTACGAATTAAAATTTAACGATTAGGATCATACATGATACAATAGATGTTCTACCTTTTTATTCGATTTGTGTTAGTCTAATAGATAGTTAGGATCTATATTGCAAATATGGTTAGGCCGTAACACTCGTTTGCTGTGATCGTATCTTTTTTTTTTAAAGAATCAATGGCACCCCAACCGAAAAACTTCAATGACTTGCCACATTCCTGTTTGAAGATTCTCTTGCTTAATAATCTTAAAATCTCAAAACAATTCATGAATTATATCATCAAGAGATAGTTATTCAAGAATTATCGTACCCACTCCTATTAGAACTTAGAGTCTTATGCTTTAAGAATTTGTATCTAAATCCAACTTTACGCCTGAATGCAAATCAACTGGTCTGAATACAATTAAAAAAAAACTGTATTCCATTTAAAATATCAATAGTGTTTGGGTTCATTTGGAGTTTTACAGGGAGGGATGAAAATCCATGACCGAAGCGAGTAGTGGTGGACTGTCCTGAACTATCAAAAGTCACAAAATATATATATATATATATATATATGGAACATCCTGCTCCTAGTTGGCCTGATTGGGTGTTGGTTGCTCCATCAACCTGTATGTGATATTGGATGCTCCCAACTAGCCTGATTAGGCGATTGGTTGCTCCATCAACCTGTATGTAATATTTTGGGGAACCTTGTTAAGATGATGTTCTCGGTTGGTTAGATCCAAACGTGAAATCGCCTTCGGTCGGCACTGGTTTCAATTTGGACAGTGAAGAGACATGGTGAGATAGTCTTGCAAAGCCTGTACACTCTCCAACTCATTTGGTTTATTCCTCCTACTTTCGATGACCAGCAATGCTTCAGGGTGAAACGTGGAGTGAGAGTGAAAAAGAAAGGCTTTTGAGAGGGTGGAGAATATATGAGAAGCATGAGAAAAGAAAGAATATAAATAGGGATGATGAGAATACAGGTGAGGGGTTAGGAACATGAAGAGTCGTGGAGGATTGCTTGGGAATGAAGAGAGAGAGAGTAATGAACGGTAGTATAATAATGGTTATTTATTGTGGTGGTTAGAATAGGGGAGTCTCAAATGAATGTTAGGGGAGAAAGAAAAAGGTTTTTCTTGAGGGGAGACGAATGGATAGAGGGAGGAGGGGGTATATCTAACATTAATGAGGCCATGTTTGGTTTAATTGGGGAGATTAATGGAGAGAGAAGGGGGAGTCATTAGGGAGGAAAATCGTAGGAGATATATAAAGGGGGTGTATAAGAATAAAAGCAAGGTTAAGAAGATTTAAGAAGATTTAATAAGATAGTAATTAGTGAGGAGAGAGAAATCCATACACACACATAGAGTGTAGTTATTGGTTGAAGGGTGTGCTGCGTGGCACCAATTTGAAGAGAATAGAGAGCAATGGAGTATGCCACGTGGATTCCAATTGCCATATAGGAGTAGTATAGATTCACACTCATCTACTGTGATGCTGAGGCTAGTCCATCATATGTGGAACCCGCCAATGAGGGATGAAATACCAGGCATTGGCCTGCTGTGAATATTCTCTATCAAACCGACAGTGGTTGTCACTCTTTTGTCTTGCATATCGATACCTACAACTACCAAACAACTAACAAAGTTGAACATAATTGAACATGCCAATAATTAACAATTGCTAAAATACCTTCAATATTAAGGTGTAAATGTAAATTAAATAAGATTAATTTATAGCTTTCCAAATGTGCCATAATATAGAAGCCCAAATGTGGAATATTGGCCTTCTACTATTAGTTATTAGTTATTGAGTGGTCCTGCATTTCATTTGTATCTAGTGTTTAGAGAAATACGGACTGAACCAGACAGTTAGACTGTCACTTGCCCATCTGTGGTGGGTCCAAACTTGATCTGGTACCTTAGGTGCACTTGGTCTCCTCATGTTAGTTGTTGTGCTCATCTCCTTCCTTGATTGGGCGGGCGGGCGGGTGGGGGGTCTTCCTACTCGTAAAGACACTCTGATGCTTAAGTCAATCTCAGAAAGAGTAGGAGGAGAGGAGAGGAGAAGGAGAACCCCGAGCAGAGAGAGGGAGCCAGAAGCCTCCTCTATTTGGGTGTGATTGAGGCCATTCATAGGCTAGTGGATTGATCTTTATTATGGTTTTTGTACAGAATTGTAGGCTAATGATGCATTCCTCTTATTAGTTAGGGTCAAGTGGCTATTTATATCTCTTGATAGTCTGGCCTGTACTTTGATAAGATTGATGAGACATAACATAATGCCTCCATGATGCACTTGGATGCACAACTCGCTTAGTTGCATCCTCCGCACACTTGCCTAAATGACTCACTTGCCTATACAACTTGTTTGGCTTCCTCCTCGGCACTCTTGCATGCACAGATCGTTTGGCTGCCTCCTTGACACACTTACTTGAATGGATGATTGACCTATATGGCAGATTTCCAGCACGCCAATGGATCGGTCTACCTCCTTAGAGCGCAGGGATATTCTATTTGCTAGTACAGTGATGGACAAGGGTATTCCTCAAAGTGCAAGAGTATTCTTTGGATCGGCCTACCTCTAAAGATCGTAGGGTTGTTCTTTAGACCGGCCTGCTTTCGAAGAGCACAAGGGTAGTCTTGCCTCCATAGAGCACTTTTTGGCCCCACCTGCCTCAGCTGATGGCAACCAGCCTTAACGCCTCCAGAGAGGACTATCGAGCTAGGCTCGTTATGGCCTATACAACCTCCTGCAAATGGTTAGCGACAATCGATTGCCAGTGCATAACATCAGCGGTGGGTTACTAGACATGCAAAATCATAGAGAATAGCACTAGGACAACAATAATGGAATAAGGTACATTTAACTTTCTTGACGGGGTTGCCCCAGCCTAGCTCTCGCTTGATTGAGGGCCTCTTGCTCTCATCTCTTTGCGGATGACCTTAGAAGACCTTGTTGAAGTAAGAAGCGGAAGACCTCAGAAGACTTGAGCTGAGTCAAGATAAAAGGTTGGAAGACCTCAGAAAACCTGAGTTGGGCCTCGCATCAGACCTTGGAAGACCTGATCGAACGTCTTAATGAACCAACTAGCACTTTCATATGATCTGAAACTGGAATATTCTGAAGCTAATGGTAGAATGCTTGAATGTTTTAATGAACCAACTTCGACTGGACTTGTTCAAACCATGTTGAAGGAACCTTGAATATCGCTGGGAATAGTGCATAATACTGGGACGTGCTCAACAAACCACATAAAAAAGCAATGGGGGCACTAGCATTGAATGACATTTCATTTTCTGTACGCATAAATTTAGGCGCCTAAAGATTCGTAGGATTCATTGTGCCTAATTTTTTGGGCTCATCTAGGTCTGTGTAGGCTTTAATGATGGCAAATGACCTTTGATTTTGCAAACTTTTGAAGGCTGGCCAAGTGCCTTTATATATGAGGGCCAAATTGATAAATAGGGCCATAGCCTTATTGAATTTTTTTTTTAATTGTGAGAGATACGTGGTATGACCACAACCCCCATTAGTAGTTAGTATCTGTTCTAAGTTGGGTGGAGATAACAACACTTACACCCTCTCGGGATTGGAACCCGGATCTATTGAGCGGTGATTAGCACACACTAATTGATAGAGTGCTGACCAAATGAGATTATTCACGACCAATAATCAAACCAAACGACTCCTTACCAAATCCGCGAAATTAATGCTCTCCGCCTAAAAGTTCTAGATCTCCAGCACTTAATTAATAAATTGCTGGCGCATGTTAGCACCAATGCAAACTTGCTAGCTTGCGCTCGCCGTCTCTGCCAGAAGGGCCTTGGTTTTTTGCCGCGCGCTTCAATTTCAGGCACATGTTGAATTGGTGGCGCACTTTAGCATACACTTCTGTTGCCCTGTTCCTATCAATCGGATCACCACTACCTTCATACGTAAGCTAGAAATCCCCAACAACACAAAACCCTAACCTTCTCGCGTCTGAAATTCCCCTCTCTGTTTCTCTCTGTATTTTTCGCTGTGATGTGGTTTTCTGTGATCTGATCACCGAGAAGGCAATGTTAGGCGCCGTTCAGTTCGGCGTTCTGGCGGCATGTATAGTTCTCTTTGTGCCGATGGGAATGGCGGGCTGGCATCTCAGCCGCAACAAGATGCTGTTCTTCAGTGGAGCCCTCTTTATCACTCTTGCGGTAGGCGTTCATCTCACTCCTTACTTCCCTTCAATCTCAGATCTTGTTTCTTTTTCATCATCTGCTGTAGTTGTAGAGAATCGTGATTCTTGTATTTCTTTCCTCCATGAAATTGTG
The DNA here is from genome assembly GCA_015143295.1 of Tetracentron sinense. NCBI lineage: Eukaryota > Viridiplantae > Streptophyta > Magnoliopsida > Trochodendrales > Trochodendraceae > Tetracentron > Tetracentron sinense. The sequence continues at coordinate 33,603,378 of CM026554.1, forward strand.
TGGGATGTTAAACCAGTTAGGGTTAGTGAATCTTTGAGGAACTCTTCGAATTATGAAGAGTCATGGAGTTGGGCCAAATCTAAACCCGTAATTGCTTGTGGGTTTCAAAAATTGGGTCGTTCTGATGTGTCGGATCTTCTTAATGGGTCATGGATTGTTGTAGCTGGGGATTCGCAAGCCCGTTTGATTGTTCTCTCGCTTCTGAGTTTGGTTTTGGATCTGGGGGAGATGGAATCGATCAGGGGTGAACTGTTTAAACGTCACAGTGATTATCGAGCTGTGATTGATGAAATTGGGGTGAAATTGGATTTTATCTGGGCACCTTACACAAGAAATTTAACCAAATTGGTGATGGAATTCAAGCGTAATCGGAGGTATCCTGATGTTTTGATAATGGGGTCGGGCCTATGGCATATGCTGCATGTCACGAATGCTTCGGATTATGGTGTTTCGTTACGGTCATTGAGGAGATCTGTGGTGTCGCTGCTGCCTGTTTCTCCAGAGTTGGGGAATGATGGGCCTGTCACGGGATCCATTTCCATCCGATCTCCCCACATGTTTTGGCTGGGCATACCCACATTGATAAACTCAATGTTGAATACAGAGGAGAAGAGGGTGAAGATGAATAGTGCAATGCAGGATGCTTATGACGGAGAGCTTTATGAGAGTAAGCTCTTGCGCCAATCTGGAGGCCCACTTATGTTACTGGATATTGGGTCGTTGAGTCGGATTTGTGGAGCTTGGTGCACTGTTGATGGGATGCATTATGATGGAGCTGTTTACGAAGCTGCCATTCATATCTTGCTAAATGCATTACTTATCGAATCTCAGCAGCAGATTTAAGGTGATAATTTTGGTTTTTCATTCCGATTTGTGCACCTTCCTCTGCTAGATGGGTTAACTTGCTCTAGAGGACGTACGAAAGGTGCCCAACAAATTCAAAGCTTTTGATCCTCGCAAGAGGTTGAATTTTTCCAGTAATATTTTATCTTTTTTTGCCCCACCTCTTCCCTGCATTCAAATTGACTCTATATTGATTTTTGTTTTTTTTTGTTTGTGTGTGTGTGTAATAGTAGGTTCTTATAGACCACAAATTTTTTATTCCTCTTTCAATATATGAATAACATCACCTGTATCCTTATGGTTAAACAATTGGGTTTGTTCCACACAAGCAGTTCTGATGTGAACAGTTTTAAAAGTTCTTTTTGAAGTATATAACACATATTTTGCAATTTTAGGATAGCTTTTGAGATCTTGTTGATTCACTCTTATTTTCCTTGAAGGTGGAGCTTTTGGGATTGGGTTTTGTGGTTGTGTAGCACTATTCTGAAGCAATGTTTTGGTACCTGTGAGTGAATTTGTTTTCTCCCTGCTATTATCAACAATGTATCTTGCATTTGCTGTTTTTCCTTTTTAATGAGAACGTCAAAATTGTTTTCAGCATATAATAGGAAGCCCATAGTCTTCTTATGTAAAAGAACAAGTACCACACACTTCACATTCTTTGGGTAATGGGTGAGAGTCCTCATGAGGATATCTAAGAGTATGTATGTTTACTACTATTTTATACTTTTCTTGAGTATATTTTTATTCTCATATATATTTTTTAAATGCCCCCAAAAGGCCTTTCTATTTTTTATTCCTTACAATTCCTCTATCCCCCATTAACAGTCATTGTAAGCTTTCTTCTTTTTGTTCCATTTTTTTTATTCCCAATACTTAAAATCCCATTTATTATTCCTAGAATGGTCTCCAATAATGGTTCTCTCAAAGTGCATCTTACTAATGGAAATTTTTGAAATATTTTCCTTCTGTAACTAGATAAAGACACGTAAATTATAAAATGTTTTGAAATGAGAAATTCTGAGGTCCTTTGGTGTCCAAAGTTTAAGCGTGATCTGAACGATTGGGCAATCGACGATTTTCTTCGCCTTTTACAAAATTTAAGATCCTTTGTTCTTCGGTCACAAAGTAGAGATCTAAAGATTTTAGCTAGCGATAGCAAGGGTCGGTTCTCAGTGAAATCAATACTACAGTCTTTTGAGTTGGCTTCACCATGATCTTTTCTTCATAAGTCTGTTTGGAATACTAAAATAACTTCAAAAGTATCATTCTTTCTTTAGACTTTAACTCTGGATAAGGTTTTCTCTTGCAATAATTTGAAAAGAGGGTGAAGGATGGCTAATTGTTGTTTCTTGTGCCTACTTGCGGAAGAGTCGGTGGATAATTTATTATCACATTGTTCCATTGCATTTGAGATTTTGGGTTATTTTCTCTCGCGAGTAGGGCTTGTTTGGGTCTTCCCTGTCTCCTTCCGGAACTTTTTATCCTGTTGGTCTCGAGTTTGTGTGGATAGTGATCAAGTGGAAATTTGGTCAATTCTAGCCGGGGCCATTGCCTGGGCAATTTGGAAAAAGAGGAATTCTAGAGTATTTGAGGACTTTCATTCTTCTTTTCCTCGTGTATGTGCACAGATTAGGCAATCAATCTTGGAATGGTTGTAAATCTGTCGTATGGATGCGAATTTGGGATCCTTGATTTGATAAAATAGACATCATAATTCTCAAAAGCTCACGGTAGTTTGTATGCAGTTGTAGTGTTGATAATCCCTAGCTTGTAGTTATCTAGTTATCTTTAGTAGTTCTCGAGTTTACTTCTCAGTAACCTCTTAGCTATGTTTGACAACATTTTTGTAACTGCCTTTATATGATATATTATCTCATGATTACCGATCAAAAATATAATATTGGAGATTTTGCAATTTAGATGAATTGGAAGGTCATCATACATAGTTCTCATATTGGGGGGGGATTTCTGCAGCAAAGAATTCATCAGGCGATGCCTCGAGCACCTCAGGCTACTGCCTCATGCATCCATGGGGTTCGTCGTCTCAAGTCGCCTTGACAACTATGGTCTACATCTCTCGTAAGATGGGAATCAGGTCAACGTAGTTCAAAGTATGCTAGCACACAAGCAATCAACAATTTGTTTTATAATAATAATGATTTTTTGTTGATTTGGGTGTCTTGCATGGCCTCACAGTTTAGGCTCATACATACATTAGACTTTAGAGCATGTTTTCATGTACAAATTAAGGTTTTCACATTTAAGCAAATATCCACATATGATTAAAAAAAAAAAAAGGGGGTTAAATCTGGTGGTACCAACATATTGGTCCAAATCGGAAAAAGCCCAAAAAAGCCCAGAACATCGTTGTCGCTGTACCCTTCCACTATTCCAAATCCGGACAAGTCTGCTTCCTTTCTACTGCGCACTACTATACCATTAACTTTTGAACTTCAAATGACCATAACTTGAGTTCCCAAAATCGAAAAATCGGGCATGGTTTGAATTATTGTGCTCAGAATGAAAAGGAGGATCTACTGTAAAAATTCTGGACTTTTCCCAATTCATATCAGCCTCCTAGTGGGTATAATCAAAGTTTTGGGCTTCTAGTACCCTAAACAAATCCTAAAGTCCAATTCTGAACTCTTGGATGAATTTAGAGGGTCAATAAACCTTAGAACACTGATGATCACAGTGAAGATTAACTCGATCGAAAATCACCTTCACTAATTAGATTCCCTGACCGAAATCTGGTCAAGAGCCGGAATTTTATGATTGTGAACTGATTTACCTCCCCAGATTTATTTTAATATATTAAACCTAGTTACTTTAGGTTAATTTTAATTAACCTGAAAAAAAAATCCAGCTTTTATCCGAATCCAAAATCATGATTTAAACCCTTAAAACAGTCTGGAATCATGTCATTCACCCATCAAAAAAAGTAAAAAAATGAGGAGAAGAGGAGATAATTAACAAAAGAAAAGCTAGAGAGAGAGACTAGGGTTTCAAGGCACTAACATGGTTAATGGAGGAACTATAAATTAGAAAAGTAATCCAAAGCTTTCATATAGGTCTAGAAGTCCTCATTAGAAGCTCTTCTTCAAGCTTGAGAACCTCCAATTAGAGAAATATGTCTTGAGCTCCTTGGATCTCAGAGAGAGAAACTAAAGAAAGGGAAAAACTAGAGGGAGGAGAGAGAACTTCCCAAGGCTCTATGTTACTGGGTTAAATTCGGTCATCCTATGGATCCTTTTTATAGGCTTGAAGGGTCTTCTAAATATCCACTTTCCTTTGGGGAATTCTTGAAATATTCCATCCACCTCATACCCAAATTTTCTTTATGTTTTCTTTTAGTTATCATTCCTCCTAACACTATTCTTTGTCCGGCAATAACTTATCGCTTACTCTCTCAACCCCTTAGGACATTGTATTTTATGTCTTTATCTACCATTATTCATACTCCATTTCTTATTAATGCCCTCACATGTGTACTAACATTTGTACTTATTTTCAAAGCTTTATCTTTTTCCACCTAGTTTCCTCTCTTGCAAACATATTATATCAACTAGTTATTTTCATTGCAGCCATCAACTCTCACCTCTTAGCTATGAAGCCCCCACGTTTTAAGTGGTAAAATGAATCTTACTTTATTTGAACTGATTATTTACTACTTTACTTGCATCTGTCCAATTCGATGTGAGGGAACACCTAGCAATAGCTTGAAATAACAGATCAGAATTCATCTCATAGGATTTTACAAAATTGTACACCAGTTGCAAACCTTACAAAACCCTCCTTCATTTGAGCTTAGGACTGACAATGCTACATAGAGCACAACCCATTTACTGTCTACGCGGTGCTAATACATGCAGTCCAATGGATGAGATCCTCCTAGGCAAGGTTTAAAAAAAGGGTTTTGGACACCGTAACGGACACAGCCGAAACCTTTACGTAACGCCGTTACGTAATGGTTTCGGCCTTTATTTATTTTTATTTTTTTTGCTTTAAAAAATCCAAAAAATTCTAATAAATAGGAAAAAAAAAACATGTAATAAATGAGTAACAAGATACTTTTAAAGCCAATATGAAGCTCAAAATTTAGAAATAAGGAAATTATATGGGTCGAGGGTTGAAATATACCCAAAATAAAGAACATGCCTTGGATTCCTTCAAATCTATGAACTAAACTCCAAATCAAGTTGTTAATTAACAAAAAAACAAAAGGATTTTAAGAAAAAAAAGGTACTAAAAATAGGTAGAGAAGAAGAGAGGAAGCAAAGATGAGGTTTTAGAATGAATTTGGGGATTTTTGAAATCCAGTCCTACAACCGAAACCTTTACGTATCAGGTGTAACGCCCGTTACGTAACGGTTTCGGGCGTTATGGTTTTGTTTCGGAATAAACGAGTAAAGGTACGGTATCGGGTATCGGAGGTCACCAAAACCTTTACGTAATGGGCTTTAAGTAACGGTTTCGGTATTTTTTTAAACCATGCTCCCAGGAAATTGTCAAACCCAAACATTCGTCAATCAAATGATCTTATAAAAAAGTATCCATTTTTCGAGTGCTAAGTACTAGTCTATCAAGCTAAATTTTGAGGTTTGGCCTATGGTCCGGACCCGTTGCACGTGTGCCCCATGAGTAGTGGATGGGTAAAGTATGGGATTTTATGTTGCACAGTGTAAACACTGTCTCAAGCATCATTCATTATTGTCAGGTTTTCTTTTAAGGCCTAAAGGCATCTTGCCTTCTCAATTTTTCCAGAATTACTTGTGTATGAAGCCTTGTCTCTTTGCATTCAAGGTTTTGAATATCAATGACATATGCTATAATATCCCCCGATAGATCCCTATATGATATGCCCAATACGAGGTTGATATGGGGGAGTTTTTTTTTTCCAGACCGGGTAGCTCCAAACAAGATACGTATCGGCTCGCATCGGTCTATACATACCAGAATTTTAAACCATGCCTTTGAGGGGATTTGGAATTTTTCTGTAAACACGGTAATCTCACACAAACAACTCACACCCAAACCCATCTCAACCTAAGCCTGTAAGTAACCACACACCTCTCAAAAAAAAGAGGCGGTGTGGGAGTACTTAAGGAGGACCCGAACATCGGTAGGCAATGTTGGATTAAAGGCAACACTATTTTGGCACACACACCCCTTGAGATATCTTAGGGAACCTACTTTTTTGCCAATTATTCATCAACTCTTCACCGAATTCGCTTGGATTTAGATTGTTCAATCCACACACCTCTCAAAAAAGAAAGGTGGTGTGGAGTACTTAAGGAGGACCCGGACATCGGTAGGTGATGTTGGATTAAAGGCAACACTATTTTGGCACACAAACCCCTTGAAATATCTTTGGGATTCTTCTTTTTCCCCAATTATTCATCAACTCTTCACCGAATTCGCTTGGATTTAGATTGTTCAACCTAAGTTCTTCTAAGAGTCATCTGGTAGATGAGTGGAAGACATTTTTTAAAGAAAAATGCAATAAAGGTTTTTTTTTTTTATATTGTTTTAGATTTTATGCTTAATAGTAGGCCATGAACTTTAAATTTAAGTACATTGTATATTTTTGGCCCATCTATCAATTGGGCACAAAATTTTGACCAGTTTTTTAAAATTAATGATCTAAATTTTTAAAGCTTATTAGTAGATCAATGTGGTTCAAAAACTAGTATATTGTGTAAGGATATGCTTATGGGTATGAGTTATATAGATATGGCTATGGAGGAGGGTACACTATGACATTGACAGTGAAGACTCATTACCCACAGTAACCACCAATGGTATTGGTTCATCTCAGAGAGTAATTGAGAATGAGTACGACCTTTACGTTCGTGATTACACAACATGTATCATCATCTTATGAGCTGATAGAGTATGAGGAGAATTAGTATTATCAGCTATCACCCTCCTGATTAGGATAGAGATGGCGACTTTTAGGTTCCACAACTCTGTATATCTATTTGTAGTTCTTGGTGTAGAGTCCATAGGTAATTGACTAATTGTTCACTATTATTTGAGTCTATATATCAATTTTTATGATTATTAGATGAATGAAACAATGTATAAATGTTATATTAATATTAGACTGTCATACATTGTCCTCAGCGTGTATCTTTGCTCCCTTCCAATTGCATCTCGCATGTACATTCATTATTTTTTTTTTTAATCTTAAGTGTGCTTTAATGTCTATTTTAACATTGCTGAAGTTTCACTGAAATATTTAATTTTTTTTTCCTGATTTTGTCCCAGCTTTTCCTCCAACAACAAAAAATCTGTCATTTCGAATATCTTCATATATCCGTCCTATTTTCAACTTTCAAGCTACGATATATATTGCCCCATTTAAAAATTTGCTTGTCTGTATTGATTGCCGAGAATAGGTGTTCTAGGCAGAAATTGAGTTTCTGATTTCATAGAATTTTGGTTCTGTGTTTCTAAATTTATTTCTCTCCATGAGTACTCTTTACCGACATTTTTCATACTGTTGCCATAGTTCCCAAGTTATCAATCAAATGAATGGGAAGGCTTGACAGCCCATATGTGATTTGGTCATTAATCTTCTGTAAACTATCATGAAAAAGTCTAAGGGGACCCTAACCAAGTCCAAGAGAGAACTTCTGGGAGCTCATGTATTCACATTCTATCCATACGTGGAACTAATTTTATGAGGTGGGTGTACCATTGTCGGTTTTTATTCTGATGCAAAGGAGGTCTTGTAAGAAAGTGGAAGGATGGTGAATTGCTACTGTTTTTCCTTTCCTGAAAAAAATAAAAAGTATGAGTATATCAGGTTCCCGAAGATCTGGGAGACTTGATCAGTTAGTATTAACTATTAAGATTCTTCTACAAAAGTTTGTTTCTAACTATCTATTATTTTCTGTGGGGGGTGGGAGGGTAGGGGGGGTGCAGTATTTGAAATGGATGATCTTGGCCTAGGAAATTTATAAAAGTGTAATGGAGTAATAATCAAATAAATATGTTCAGTTTTCACCAACAAATGGAATTGAATGGAAGGATTAAAGGCCACTCTTGTTGGCCAAGTGGGCAAGCACTAAAAGTCTAAAACTAATAATAGCAGTAATTATGATTCATTTGCGTCCCTTATGACTTTGATGTGCCTGTATGTTTTTATTAGTTTCCATATGGTTCAATAGAGTTGCCTGCATAAAGTGACTTGTAATATTATCTACTTAAAATCCTAATGACTGGGTAGGAGCTTTGGAGACTTGATCAGCTACTATTTCAGCATTTCTAGAAAGTTTGATCGGTACTCAATATATATATAAACAGAAAATCTTTTTTGATCGACAAACAGAAAAACTTACACAACTAAAATTACTACAAGGAGATTACATGCATGTAAACTCGAAGTGCTAGGAAACTAAGATAGCAACAAGTTAATGTACTAATACTCTCCCTTGGAATGCTAGGAACCCAAGATATCCCCCAACAACCCCTCCGCGGTCTCTGTCGATTGCTTGACCGAACTCCAGTTCATGACAAGTTGTCTAATCTGAGCACATATACGAGATGGAGGGAAGTTGAATCCTCGAACACTCTCTTATTCCTTTCTTGGACCATGCTATAGCCCCCGGTAGTAGTAACCACACTGACTCCCTAGCACCATCCACCCCGGCCCAAGTCCAACAAGATAAAACGTCATGAAAGGAAGAAGGAAAGGCCCACGCCATTCCTACTTTAGAGAGGAAAAACCCCCAAATACCTTGCACCGTGGAGCAATGCAAGAGCAAATGGTCCACTGTCTCTTCCTCCCGCTTGCACATAAAACAATGGCTTGCTATCGCCTATCTGCCAACCTCTAGATTTCAAGTGATCACAGGTGAGTATTTTATCTAAAGCTACAGTCCATAGGAAGGAAGATACCTTGGAGGGAATGCCAAGATTCCACACTATCTTGTATGGAAAGGAGATAGAAGGGGCGAGGGATAACAATTGAATCACTGATCTGGAAAGGAGACAGAAGGGGCGAGGGATAACGATTGAACCACTGATTTGGAAAGGAGACAGAAGGGGCGAGGGAAAGCGATTGAACCACTGATCTTACTGAGAACCGACCAGCATGACCTTTAGGCCAAATCCTACGATCCATATTTTGCAAACTCGAAGAAGTAGCTTTAAGCATTGTCACAAAGTTCGCGAACTATTCGGTTGGGAGGGTCGGGCGATCGGTTCGGCAGTTATTTCTAGAACCCGCGATCAGTTCAGCGGGTTTTGAACAATTCGCAAACTATTCGCGACCCGCCAAACAGATCGCGGGTTCGGGTATTATTCGTTTGCAATTTTTTTCATATAAAACTCATTCGAAGGCAATGGTTTAGGGCACAAAACGACCCCACACCACTCTGTTCTCGGCTCCACCAAACCCCATACCCCATTGTTCATCTCAAGTTGCTAGCTCTCCGGCGAACAGTCACTCTGGCGAACAACCCTTCTCTCTCTCTCTCTCTCTCTCATGCCTTCTCTTTGTCCCTCTCTCTCTATGCAAAAACCATAAATTTTAGTAATATTTTTTTTCATTGTTTTTTTCTTGATAAATTGATGAAGCAATCCTCATCTTTTTCATGAAAAAGATGAACCAGAAATTGTCTTTGAAGCAATCCTAATAAGATGAAGCAATCCTCATCTTTTTCATTGTTTTTTTTTTCCTGATAATGAAATCGCCAAAACCGATACGAAATGGGCGATATGTATAGATATCGGTAGACCCCTATACGATATTTTAACTGATACAGAACGAGCGATACGTATCATTTATTAGTTATTTATATTTTACTTCATTGTGTAATTGTAATTGTGTATGTTACTTTTCTTTGAGTTGTTTCCCATGACTTTATATTTGGTAAATTTGGTTTCTATAAGTTATTTGATTTTTTTAAAATTTAATTTAAATCATTTATAAAAAGAAGGAATTATATGTATCGTTTGAAACCGTTACCGAAACCGATACGTATAGGTTTTGATTGGACCTGATACACCCCCCGAAACCCTTTTTTAATCCTTGATCAGTGTATGCTGAGTTGAAAGTTGAAACCCCTCTCATTTGCAGACTCTCAAGTCATTGCAATTTACCAAACCTGCTGTGACTGTGAGTTCACCTGAACCTGACATTACAATAAGGTAGTTAATAACAGTAGTTAACTAGTTATTAAAAAAAATTTAAAAGATGGTAAATATTGATTGCTAATGGCAGAATTGATTATGTTTATGTCATACTCATTTGCTAATTACTGATTGCTTTAGTAGTCTTTACTAATTATTGAATTGCTTTTGCTAATTGCTGAATTGTTATGATTTAGTAATATTTACTACTAATTACTGAATTGCTTTTGCTAATTGCTTTGTTAATGTTTAGTACCAATTACTGATATGCTTTTGCTAATTGCTGAATTGTTATGCTCTAGTAGTCTAGTCATAAGTCATAACTCATAGGCTAATTGCTGATTGCTGAATTGCTAATTGCCGAATTGCTAATTGCTATTTGCTAATTAGTATGCTTAGTACTACTAATTGTTGAATTACATATGTAAAATGAATTGCTTGTTCTTTAGGAATTAGGATCAGACTATCAGTGCCTTGAAAATAGTAATTATAAAAGATGTCAAGACAGAAGGATCCATTGTGGGAGTATGTTACGGTAGTATCTTCGTCGAAGCTTCGCTGCAACTTCTATCAAGAAGTGTTTACGGGTACTATCACAAGATTGAAGTGTCATCTTTCTAAGATGAGCAATAGAGATGTGAAGCTATGCCCTTTTTTGCCTTACCACGTTTGGGAAATGACAGAAAAGACTGGTTGAGTTCGAGAATAGTAAAAAGCAGAAGGTATCTGTTGGTGGGAGTTCTCAAGGGTCCGTTACTAGCACAGTTATTGGTGGTACAGGAGGAGGAGGTCATGTGGAAGGGTTTGGGCCCTCTGGGGCTCAAGACGCTCAACCAAAGATCAATGTAATGATGAAGAAGGAGAAAGAGATTACAGATATACAGTTGGTGACAACTATGGTTGCAAACAATCTGTCATTCTTTTTGTTAAGGTCGCAAGAATTTAAAGATGCTCTAACATGTGTTGCAAACCACAAGCTAGGGTATGTTCCTCCTAGTAGTGAAATAGCTAGAGTGAAGATATTGGCGACCTTGAAGGATCAAGCAGAAGGATACATTAAAGAGATTAAAGCATCTTGGGTTATATCGGAGTGCACGGTTATGTCTAATTGTTGGACGGATGGGAGGAAGAGGTCATATGTAAATTTGTTGGTGGCGAGCCCTAATGGGACAATTTTCTGGAAGAATGAATGCACAATAGGGAAGAATAAAGATGCAACATATATTGCATCTGGAATTGAAGAAATAGGCCCTCAAAATGTTGTGCAATTCATTTCAAACAATGCTTCCAATTATAGTGCTACAGGGATCATTATTGAAGATAGGTTACAAATATCTTCAAGACATCTTGTGCAGCTCACTGCTTAGATCTCATCCTAGAAGAAACATGGTTCAAAATATCGGTATCGGTTGCTGTATCGGTAAGTCCAAAACAGGATGCGTATCGACATATCGGACCGTATCGAATGGATATGGTGGAAAAAATCAGGGTACGCTAAGAAATGCTTGGATACGCAATGAAAAACTTGGATACCTTGCACAAAATTTATTTTAATGCAAATATAAGGTCTCCAATTATGTTTATAACCATACATATGAGAGTTGAGAATTTTATAACTTAAAAAAGGTGTGTATGCTGTGCTGATAAGAAGACATGAAAATACAAACCATGGTCACTTAGCTAAGTATAAGAAAAACAATTTAGATATTAAAACCTTACATTCAATTAATTAAATAAGAATGTATTGAATTACAACCATAAATTTTAAGCTTAATGTAAGTCTTTTTATGTTGAATTGTTACACTTAGTTGACTTTTTGAACCTATAGATGAAAATATTTTTTAAGACTAAAGTATGAGACTTTTTTTACCAAACTTTTGAGTTTTGATATACTAAAGTTAATGAAATTTTGATATTTGAGAAATACCTTATCATTTGAAAGTTGAAATTTTGACCAAGTCCCTAAAAGGTGCTAAAAAGAGGGTTTTGTTCTTAAACTAAAAGTTGACTTTTTATTATTCATGAATTTAAATCAAGATAATTCTTATTGGATACAAATGGGGGGATAACCTTATTTGCATATTAATATCTTAAGTAAATGAAAATAATATTAATTTTAAATCATTTACTTAAATAATATTTTATATAAATAAGTTGTGCGTATCAAGTCTGTGTTGTGAATCCTAGTGTAGATTGAAGGAGAGAAAAAAAATTATTGAAAAATCCCTAATATCAAGCATGCATTGGTCTGATACGGAGGAGCTTTTTTTCCAATGTACCAGTGTATCGGGTAGCTCTAAAAGGGATACGTATCGGCCCGTATTGGTCGATACATATCGATATTTTAAACCATGAGAAGAAATTGATGAGCTTGCCTATGTGAAGTCAATTTTGGAAAGTGGTAGGATGATTGTGAAGTTTGTTTACAAGTTTCAGTATGTCTTGGATTTGATGAGGGTACATAGACAAGGAAAGGAGCTCAAAAGGCTTGATGCAACGAGATTTGCTACACAATTTTTGTGTTTGCAATCTATTATTAAAGAGGAATAAGCCTTGAGGTATATGATTGTTTCATCTGAATGGAGTGCTCTACCTCAAAGTTAGACATATGAAGAGTTATTATTTTCAACTACAATACAAGAGAATCTGTTTTGGGAGAGTGGAAGAGAGATTATCCAAATGGTTGAACCTCTTGTTAGGGTTCTACGAATGGCAGATGGTGATGGCTCCACCATGAGATACCTCTATGAAAGTATGGATAGGGTAGAAGAGGCAATAAAAGAACTTTATCAAGGTGCCACAGAGAAATATATGCCTCTTTGTAATATTATTAAAAAGTGAAACAACACCTTACACAATCCTTTACATGCAGTTGCTGCTTATCTTAATCCCTACTTTTTTTTTTACGAATCTTGTAAGTATGGATATAGAAGTGAAAACGGGGGTTGAGAAGGTCATTGATGAGATGATCTTTTAGGATAATGATAAATTTACTCTTGGGAAAGAGCGAAGACTTTACTATCAAAAAAACTTTTCCATCTTTACTAGAATGACAGTTGCCAACCTTGAGGATGATACACATCCAAGTAAGTACATTAAATTTGATTAAATTTTAAGTTTTTAAGACATTTGATTAGATTTTTAAATTTATAGTTAGCAAATTAATTTATTGTATATGTACATTTGTATTTAGGACTTTGGTGGGACATGTGGGGATGCAATGTTCCAATTCTTAACAAGTTGGCAATTAAATTGCATAGCCAACCATGTAGCGCTTCAGCATGTGAAAGAAATTGGAGTGCTTTCGAGGTTGCACACACAAAGAAGAGGAATAGATTGGAATAAAAAAAAGTGCATGACTTGGTGTTCATCCGATTCAGATCCAATCATGATTAAGAAGATCTTGGCATTCCCAAGTGTACCTACAGTTGAAGGGGAAAATGACCTTGAAGTTGAAGGTGAAGGTGGAGGTGGTGGGTGCTTTTCTAGTGAATCATCAGAGAAAGAAGATGAACACCTTGATGATGATGTTGTATTTGACTAGTTAATAAATCGAACTCCCCGAGTGAATGTGGAGTGATTTATTGTAATACTTTTTGTTGGAAGATGAATGGTGACTTTTATGTTTTATGGTTGATATTTTGTCTTGAGAGTGATTTTTTTGTTATACTTTTTGTTGAAATGTCTTTATGAATGAATATGAATTCAATGTTAGAGCTTTGAAGTTTGAAAATTTCCAATTGAAATGATGTTATGAACTTTATTGTTGATTATATAGTAGTTATTATGCAAGTTAGCTATTTATGAATTTAAAAAGATTAGTTGGTATCATGTTTCTATTTTTTTTAATTATTAATTATATTTCCCAAAACTTATCCCGAATTTTTCTGAATTTAAAACCCGCCGAATAATTCCCAAACCCGAACTTTGTTATTATGGCTTTAAGGCACCCTAGAAGACAACACAAATCCTCAATTTCCCAATCGTTAAGGTCTCTCCTTAATTTAGGACACCAAAAATCCTCACCCACACAATTCCCAATAGTCTGTTAGTTATTATTATTATTTTTTTTTGGGTGGGGGTGGAGGATGGTATGAAGATCATGGCTTATGAAATATGTAAGATATATAATAGAGTCACTATTTGAGAAATATGATCTGTTTTCACCTATAAAAGGATGTTGAATACAAGGATTTATGAGAACCTTTAAGTGTCCAAGTGAGAAAGCATATGACAATTTTTCATAATGTTTGTATGAAGTCTGGTTCTGTATGATACAAAAGAGTTGTTTTCAGCAAATGACTTGTATCGTTACGAACTTGAAACTGTAATGATTGGACTGCATCTTTGATTTAAGGTTAAGTGACTGACTATTGGGAGAAATGTCTGGACAATGTAATGGACAGAGAAAGGGGAGGGAAAAATAATGCCAAGAGGGGATTCAAAGTTAAGTTTTCATAGTTGATATAAACAAAAAGGTATTTGGACGTTTAGAAACTCTGTTGATAGGCTCACATTGCTGGAGCTGAGTGCATTCCGGGAAGAAAACAGCATGTTTATTGTAAGTGGAGAGATATAGAGGGTAAGGTAGATACATTCTTAAAGATATACTACTTTTTCTTGGTTGATTTTGGGTTGAATTGGTGATATTGAGGTCTGAGAGGAAGGATTTAAGAACTAAACATGTAGTTTTGACAGTGCAATTTTATGACCAGTGCTGATCATTGAGAATTTCATCTTTGGACCAAAATCAAGCAAGAAGTGGAATACCATGAAGAGTCCCAAGGTTTTGACTAAAATTAGAAATTGCAAGAAGTGAAGGTTTGAGAGAAGCAAGTAGGAGCCTTCCACTAAGTGAAGCTTCTGATTTCAGGTTTTATCTTATTTTAGTTTCGGTAAATGCAATTCTATTAAAATAGAAAAACAATTAAAAGAGGAGGTTCATCAAAGAGTGAAACAACAAACTAATCGAAGTAAACGCAAAGATCTACCAAGATGACTGTACTCCTAACCGATGCGGAGAAAGGAACCCCATTGGCCATATCACAATCCTCAATCTTTCTGGCGTCAGTTGTTTGGCACTGGTAGCCATCCTAGCTATTATATTCCTTTTGAAGAATGAAATGAGACTGACATGTCTTCTACTTCTGCCTTTTGTGATTAGCTTATTTAAACAACTTGGATCTTCTTGGGAGGGGTTTATAGTTTGCTAAATGCAAAAATACCTTGTCTTTGTCGTCGGTGAACTCTGTTGTTATCAAGGTATTAAACTTCGGTTTCAGTCGGTCGCTAAAGAAGTTGACTCAATTCGTGGAAGTTTAAGGAAGTTATGTAAAAATTAAAGAAGTCTAGGAAACTTTAAGGAAATATGAGAAATTTAGGTTGAAACTTCAGAGATTCAATATTTAAGCATAAATACTCATCTAGAATTCATTATATTACTGGATGCAAGCATGTATAGTATCAAATGTGAGAATCATGTTAAGTGACATGCGTTGTTCGTTTGTCTGTGTGCTGTGCTGTAATTTCTTATTAATATTTCTCTATATTTTCTAATTTTTTTTAATTAACTACATTTTAATCTCCTTGTCAAGTGAAGGTGATATATAAAGTTATTTTCTTCATTTTTTAATGGTTAAGATTCATTAACCCTTAGGGTTAAAGCATCTAACCTTGGTTTTTAGGAAATTTTTTAAAAACAAAATTAACCACATGGGTTAATATTTGTTAACCAAAGTTGAAGGGAAATTAAAGGGGCTTTGTAAGGTTATGAAATATCTTAAAGGCATCCTTTAACTGTGGTTAAGATTCACTAACCCTTAGGATTAAAGCATCTAACCTTGATTTTTAGAAATTTTTTTAAAAAGCTGACTACAAGGGTTAGAACTTGTTAACCATAATTCAAGGGCAGTTAAAGGGGCTTTTGTGAGGTTATGAAATATCTTAAGGGCATCTTTTAACCGTGGTTAAGATTCACTAACCCTTAGGTTATAGCATTTAGCCTTAATTTTTTTTAAAAAATTAATCACGAGTTAAAACTTATTAACCATAGTTCAATTCCAGTTAAAAGGGGCTTTGTGAGGTTACAAAATATCCTAAGGGCATAATAGTCATTTTACGAATAGTATTAAACCAATGTCCACCATAACTTAGGACTAAGGTTCTATGTCTAATGGTTGATAAATGGGCAGGTGACTCTAGCATTACCCATATAAGACTTTAGGACTGAGGTTCTCTGCCTAACTGTTAAGAAATGGACGAGTGACTCTAACATTACCCATCTAAGATTTTAAGTTAATGGGTTTTCTCATTTCACTTTAATGTTCGACATTTTTTACCAAGCTCCAACGAGAGAAAAGGGGAGGAAGAACGAATAACAAACCCACTTTTCTAGGGTTTCTGTGATCGGCAACAAGAGATGGTGATGGCGATGGCAGCGGTGACGAAGAACAAACCCTCGTCCAGGTATGTACCCTACTCCTTCCTCTTCTCTACTTAAATACTTCTCAAAATACTTTTTCTTTTTGTTTTTTTTCCTTCTCAATCAGAGATTGATTGTCTTTTTGCCCCATAAGTAGGGAATGATTTCAGTCCGTGGGAGAAAAAAAAATTGATTGGGTTTCTGTAAACTTCGGTGGACTTCCACCGAAGTTGAGTATTTTTTCTTCTAAATTTTTTTCGTTTCGATCGAAGTCCACCGAAGTTTACCGAAGTGCATCACGAATTCTTGAATTTTTAAATTACATGTTGATTTTGCTTCAATGACCACCGAAGTCGACTCAATTCGGTTGAAGTTTACCGAATTGAGTCGAATTTTAACACCTTGGTTGTTATTAGGATGGAATACATGAAGCTTAGGTGTGGAAAGTAGAGTTAGTCGGATCTATCTTATCTTCCACTGGAGTGGTAAACTATATAAGATGGAGACAGTTCATCCAAAGTTTTATCACACTTGATTAAGCTGGACTCTCATACTGACCTTGCCTGAATTGATCATAGGGTAAAAATGATCTTCATCTAGGATCGCTGACTTCCGCTCTTCTATCCCTTGTTTCTGCTAGACATTCCTTATTCTGCCTTGTTTGGTGTTGGTAATATTTCTTTCGCAACTTGAAATGGACCTTCACCAACCCTTTCTCTGGTCTGATCCTGGTTGGAGTTGTCTAGGTTGATGAAAGAGAAAAGAACAGAGTCCCAATAGAATGTTGAAGGAGATGGAGTTTGTCGTCACCTTCAGCTGCTGAAACTAATAGAAACTAATCCCCTTTTTGTGTAGGAGATTATATTAGCCTAGTAGAGAAGGAGCATATGCCTAACCCAGAGTTGAGCTTGTAGTCAAGTATTTTTTATATTAATATGAATAAAAGGGCCTGTTTGGTTGCAAGGACATATCGGGTTGTGGAATAGATCACCTGTCCTGTTGAAGTTTTTGAATACTTGACACACTTCTTGAGACCACATGATGCTCCTGAACACATATAATAAAAAGTTACATGGAGAAGTCATCAAAATGAGTTACTTTTCTTCTTCAAGTGTATGTACTTGTATTCATTTGATATCATGTATTAGCAGGGTAAGGCAGCAAGATTTTGCAACACCATCACATTTAATTTGAACAGTATCTCTGACATATATCCATTTCTTTGTGATGTTGAGTGGGTTCTGTCGCGGTGTCGCTCTTCCAGGATTCGTTTGGCTTTTGCTTTTTTCCTTTTATGGGCATCATGCACCAAAACAGAATACCATGATCACAAATCTTTTGAATCTGTATTTCCTTTTCTTTTCATTCCTTTAGGTTCCCTAGAAAACAGGGTGTGGAAAAGAAATTTAGTTTTTCATTGTTTGGTTGCCTAGAAAATCAGATTGTGGGAAAGAAAACTGAGAAAATTAAACCTTACTTCTCTTTGAAATTAAAGTTTTTTTTTCTTTAAAAAAAGCTTTGATTCTGAGAAGAAATAGAACGAAAAGTTTTCTGGCGTTTTAAAAAAAATTCTGACTCATTCTCCTTCCCCATTTTAGGCAACTTCTCACAAACTGGTATCTTCCTCAAATTTCCTCTGAGAGGGGCTCCACTACTCCCTCTTCCAATGAAAAGTTAAGGTGGGGTTTTGTAGGTTTTCATGGCCAGATTAGAATCTGATTTGCTTCTATAAAATGCCTCAATTGGTAGCTAGAGCTTCAGTGGATAGCTTTCTTTGTTGCAGGCAGAGAGTTGCCCAGAACTCAGCCACAAAGTGCCTGAACAATATTCTGAGCGACCTTTGTCGTGGTTGTTGCCACAGAATCAAGCTTTCAAGCCATCGCAGTTTTGGGGAGATTAATTCTTTTTTTCCTCAGAAAAAAAGAATCTCACCCCTTCCCTGTTTGAGAGGAAGTTGAATAATTTTGAAGAGTTACCCTTAGCCGAATCGTAACCACATTCATTGCATGTGGGAGGTTTTCTCTGATATTCTGTAAACTAATCAATGGAAAAACAAACATTTTCTTTTCTTTTCCCTTTCTCTTCTCAGTTATTGTCCATTTTTCTCGGCACTAAACAGGCTGTAAGGTTCTATGTTTTCTTATGCAGCAATGAATTGTACAGAACATGATAACTCACTGGAGCTTATAGAGTACAATGGCCTTGTGCATCTGCATAAAGACTCAAAAGACTCCTTAGGAGAGTTGACAAAAATGTGACAAAGCTCCTTGAACTTCAATTTCCATGATGATCAGTTTACAAATTCCTCACGGAATTTTATGAGCACCCGAGAGCTCTGTAATGGAGTTGGTGGCAACTCAAATTCCATGATTTAAGTTGGCAACGCATCTGTCATTGTTATGCTGTGCTAATCCACTTGCAGAAGCTTTGCCTGCATTTCCTTTAAACGCAGAATCAGTATAAACTCAATACTATAGCCTTGAGTGAGAGTTCTAGCTGTAGAATTAGAGTTGGAAATACGATCCCATTTGGTTATGGAGTGAAAATGGAGTGAAAAGCGCAATGCCATGGTTACGAGCTAGCCATATTCACCTTTTTCGATTAGGGTGCTCCACCATAGGATACTGTAATTTTTAGATTAAAACCCTTTTCTTGGTGTAGCCAGAAGCAGTGCACCATTGTTAGAAGCACCGCTAAAGCTGAATATCGTTCCATGGGCTGCTATTATTGCTAAAATTGCTTGGTATCGACATGTTTTTTGGCATGATGGGATTTACTGTTGGTACACACATGTCCTCTATACTGACAATTAGTGAAATGAAATTGAGCTTCAACTCAACTCAGTGTTCATGCTCAAATCAAGCACATGGAGTTGATCACCATTTAATTCAAGAAGAAAGTCAACACTAGTCTGTAAATATTCGGGTAGGGAAAATTTTGAAACCTATTTAACAAAATTTGGTTTATTAAAAAATAAATCAAAAAAATACCCCGACAAGATATAAAAAAAATAAGATTACTATTTATGAAAAGTTAAAACAAATATATTTAGGATATTTTATATTTCTTTGAATTTTTTCAAAAAGTTATGAATAATTTGTGTTTAATTCACGAAATTCAATTTTTTTTTAAGTAATAATTTTTGTTTTTTAAAAGTCACGTATTAATAGGGATTTTTTGAAAAAATTGTTACTATTACTCAAAATGTGCATCCCCCTACACGATCAAGTTGCATAAATTTTGCCAAAAGCCTCACTTTCATTTTTCACCATGGGTTTTTCCAAGGCTTTACTTCTCCCTTCGAGCGTTCAAGTTAGGGAGGAAGTGTAAAGGAGAAACATAGCCGTAGTCCGTAGGGATATTCTAGATCCTCTTTTTCTGTATGTTTTCTTTATAGTCGTTCTCTCTTCTGTATGTTTTCTTCGTTGAAGAAATAATGGAGCAACCTAAAATTTGCATTTCAGGGGGTATTTTGGAAATGACAAAATTAAGGAGTTGCTATGAGCACACCAATATTTTTTTTTTACTATATGCCAAATTTACAACTTACTAACTATACACCATTAAGTACACTATATTCTATGAGCACACCAAAATTTTAAAAAATTATCTATAAATTTTCTACCTATACACCAAACTAAACTTAAAACTTAAACATGATCATTGATGGAATCCGCACTCATCTTAAATCTTGAAGAAGCTTGGTGGGGAGTGAATTGGTTGTGGAGGAGGTAGGGAGTATATTGGGGATGGGGGGGGGGGTGGCCAAAATCTCAACTTTAGACCCATGACACTGCATATCTATATTAACTTAATCAACATAAAAGTCATGTTAAAGTGTGAGCCTCAAAATTTTTCTCATAAATAATCAATAGAAGTCATCAATAATGTCATCAATAATATAAACCATTTAAATTGTTGACCAACTAACAGAAATAATTCGATCACCCATGTGATCTCAATTGCAAAAATTAAACCTAAGCAACATCAACTTAAATTGTTTCTTATTACATTTTTCTCAACTGAAATAAAAACAATTAACTAATTTCTGGATCAATACTAAGGATAATGATCCAGATCAACTTCTACCTCCTGATAGTCACATTCCCATTCTTCGGGATACTCTTCCTTAATCCAAGGTCCCAAAGTGCAGATGCAAAATCCTCTTGAACCTACCGACAGTAACGATTCGGTTGAGCATTGAAAATGCTCAGTGTATATAAAGTACAATAACAATGTCTCATATCATATCATGCAGTTCAAGTCATACCGTACATATCATACTTTACATAATCAGAATGTGGAAAACATGTAAGCATATCCAAATCATTATTCTGTGCAAACTTGTGATACGTGTGTATATACATATAAAATCATAACAGTAACATGTCAGTTCATACCAGATTTCCATGTTCATACCAGGGTTCCAAGGTCCATATCAACTCTAAGGTCTATACCAGATTTCAATACAAAGGTCAATGCCAGAATTCAATACCAAGGTCCATACCAGATTCCAATACAAGGTCCATACCAAAGTTATGTCAGTTCCGTATTCATACATGATCATGTGAGACTTGTGTACAAACAACTTATCATGCTGTGAACAATGTGCTTGAGTGTTGTGATTAACTTTCATCTAGGTTATCTCTTAGATTTTGAGATCTCACCATCAAAACTCTACCAAAGCCACTCATATAATGATAGTTAGAGAATTCGGGGTTATTATTATCATCTTCTAAGTATTTACCTATCCAAATTCAACCATCATAAATGTATAATTAATCATAATTTAGCATGTCAACATCATACCATAAATATTTACCATTCATGTACGTTGTTTCTATAACGACCCCAAAACCCCACATTGGTCATAATGAGACTTTGGATCCGCTACATTACTTATCATTGTTTGACTTCAATAATAATAAGGCAAAACTAAAAGATAATTCTTCCAAAATAGTTGTTGTCCTTTAGGTTTTCAACCTAAGGTAACATCATTAATTTTGATGATAACACAATAATGTAATGTTATTTGTATTATTAATGCTTCTATTAAGTTTATTGTAATTCAGTCTATGAAGAGTATTACTGAGCCATTTAAAGAAAAAAACATGAAAATGACACCAACTAGCTATGAGAAGATTCAACATCAAGTCAAGCAAGCTATTGGATCAAGTTGGATCGAAATGAAGACATAGAAGATCAATCCAAGTCATGAAGAAGTCATCTTGGTCAAAGAAGCTAAAAAATGAAATCAAAACCCAAGTTCAAGTTGAAGATGACGACTCTCTTAGAAAGATTTATTTGTTTTATATTTTAGTGAGAGAGAGAGTTTAGGAATTTTGTAAAAAGTCTTCAAAGTGTGGTTGATTGAATGCTCAAAGCCTAGAATGACCATAGGAGCCTTAGACCAAAATTGAATAACGTTATAAGGCCCTAGGAAAAAATAAAGATTGATAAAAAAAAATGATAAAAATGAGTCGAGTCCTTGCAAATCATTCACATCAGTTAGACAAGGTAAATATGAGTTTTCAGAGAAAAATCAGAGAACTCGTCGACGAATTCATTGAGACATTGAAGACTCGTCGATGAATTCAGCTGCAGAGGCAACTGTCTCTATTATGGTCTTGATCTCGTCGATGAATGTAAAAAGCATTCTCATACTCGTTGACATATTCCTGCGGGAAACAAAAAACTCACGTCTAGTTTTTTAATGGCTAGTTTATTTTATAATGCCTCTCAAACAGCTATATCTTTGAAAGGCTATAAAATAGAATGTTTTATGAACTAAAATAAGATGATTTATGAACTCTAATCCTTCCAATCATTCTAAATAATCACTCTATCATTCATTGATCAATCATTTAAGTAGAAAACCTAGAAACCCAAAAGAGTCCGAATTTGAGCTATTCAACTTCATTCTTTAAGAGACTCTTAAAGAACTTAAAAGTGATCATCCAGCTCATGTAAAGGAGCAATTTATGATTGTAATCACCTTTGTTATAAAGTGTGAAAAAAATCAAGAATCGGTGGATTCTTGTCCTTGAAGTGGGGAGCTTTGTATAGGCTTGATCTTTACCCATAAGAAGATTGTAAAGGTTTGATCCTCACCTGTATGGGGATTGTAAACGTTTGCTTCACCTGGAAGAAGATCGGCGATTGAGTGAAAATCATGGTGAATCCTCTAACGGGTATAGCTTAAGGCGGGGACATAGGTGAGATTGCCAAACCTCGTAAACAATATCTTGTGTTTGTATTCTCTCTCCCTACTCTTTACTTTATTGTATTACATTGTTTGTGTAGAGACCCAAAATTTTCTTTCATGTCATTTATACGATTAATAAGGGTTTAAATGGTCAATGATGCGTTCTAATATATGAGATGCCTTGTTCCTTAATGATCTTAAGTAAAAATTTAAAAAGACTAATTGCAAGAATGTCAGAAATTCTAGAATGGGTGTGGTTTTAGCAAAAACATAAATTGTTGAATTTTGAGATGATTTTTCCCAGAAATGGATGTTTGTAGGTTAAATAAAGGTATGTGATTTTATAAGATTTTATTATTTATTAAGTATAGAGTGGTTAACTCGACTATCGAAAATCTTACAACGAACGAGACTTTCAGTTTTTAGCCTAAAACTGAAAAATGAGATTTTGATTTATAAGGAATTGAAATTTCTAGTATTTTTTATTGAATTCAAATGGGGGGTACTTTTTTATTTTAATTTAAAACTTAAAGTAAATGAAATGAAATGAAAATAAGTATGTTGATGGGCTGATGCTGAAGAAGAAAGAGTGTTGGTGTTGTTGCTGTTGAAAAACAACAGGAATTGTGCTAGTTGCGATCGATCGCAGGTAAGGTGCGATCGATCGCACTTAGTAAAAATTTACAGAAACTCTCTGTGAGTTATGCGACAGATCACCCTCAAGTGCGATAGATTGCACCAAAGTTGCGAGTGATCACAATGTAGGTGCGATCGATTGCAGTCGCGCCCAGAAATTTTTAAAAAGTTACAAAAATGAGGGTTTTAAACCCCTAGGCTATAAATAACACTTATAATTCGAGAGTTTTAGACTTTAAAGGGTTTCTAACCTAATTTGAGAGAAATTTGGGGAAAAACCTATATTTTCAAGAGGATTAGCTTAGAGGAGAAGGAATTTGCTTGGAGAAGAAGAAAATTAGCTTGGAGATCAACCACAAAGCTTGAAGGAGCTTTATCTAGCGATTTGGATCTAAGGGAAGGATCCCTAAGGTCGATATCCCTTCTAATTAACCCTATTAAGATGTTTTGTATGTTTAAATAAGAATATGTTTATGGATTATCAAGAGATTTACATGAATATGCATGAATTAAGGAATTAAAATATGAATTGAGCTTGATATCATATCTAGTCTAACTCTTGTAATATTATGATTATTGACTTAGTATGATAAATGATGAATTAGTGAAGAAATTTCATGTTTAAATAAGAATATGGATGAATTCTTATGTTAGTTCCTTAAATTGAATTATGGATTATGTTATGGATTATAGATATATTGAAATGATGGAGGATGGGTTAAAATGAAGAATGGATGGATGATGAATGTATGAATGTGGGTATGGATGGATATGTTATGGTTATGGAATGTGAAAATGGGAAGGGCATTGTATACATAACTAACGCATGGTAGGTGTTTGTTGAAATGCCTAGAAACACTAAGTATGAAAATAATGATATTGAAAACTTTGTATGAGTACGATAAGATATGCTATGATGAATTATCCCTAGTAATGATGTTAGAAATGTTAACATGAGCATGACAAGATATGAAGTATGTTATGATAAATTATGTTTATTCATGTTGCATGGTGATTGATATTCGGGTAGGCCAATACTTAGAGGAAGTCCTCCATGTCGGGAATTCTCTAACTAGGGAGATGTAACCTAGCGGAGTTTTTTGGTGGAAGATCAAATCTAAGCGATGACCGAGCTCGGATACTAATCACAACACTCATGCACAAGTTCACATGTGTGGTAGATTACAAGTCTCACGTGTACACAAGCATGACACGGACATTGAATGGACACTAAACACTGGACATTGAAATACAAGTACATGGACTTTGAACACTGAAATACAAGTATAAGGACAAGGACATTGCATGATTTTAAAAGGACCCTGAATTTAAAGTAGCTCTGGTAATCGTTGATGCTCTTCATGGATAAGATTTCAAGTTCTCGATAATTATCATAGACATTTGGTATCTAAGAGCTCTATGGGCTTATGCTTCTGTCGATGCACCTCCATGGATTTAAATACGAAGACTTTGATAATTATTTTTATGGGAAAATAAGCATGCATTACATTCATGGTACAAGTCTAAGAGTTACAGGTTCAAGAGTCACACAAATACACAAGTCAAGCTAAATCATGATATGTTCACATGTTCTCGCACTCTGATTATGTTCATGTTACATTAAACTGCTATTGACTTTACAATTGTTGCATGATTTAGATATTGGATATATGCATGTGTTATTGTTGATATTAGTTAGACTGGATATCCACTGAGTATTCAATGCTCAATCGACCTGTTATTGTCGTTCAAGTCTTGCACAGGATCAGGTAGCTACTCCTTGGGTGGAAGAGGAGTATATTGAGGAAGTGGAAGAAGGTGATTTCCTGGTTGATGGAGCATAGGATCTTGAGCAGTTCCCATATTACTAGTTTCATTTCAGTTTCAGTTTTATTGAGTGAGAACTTGTAGTAGACTTAAGACCTTTTTAGTAGATGTTGCTTTAACATATTTGTGGATTTGGATTATTATCAGTTTATTATATATCAGATAAGATGTTTTTATGGAAATAAATTTTATAGTTACTATTTTGGGAGAATTATCTTTTGGTTTTGTCTTATTGTCATGGAGGTTAAGCAGGGATAAGTAATGTGGCGGACCCAAAGTCCCATTATGACCAATGTGGGGTTTTGGGGTCGTTACAGAGGTGGTATCAGAGCAAAGGCATTAGAGTCCTTAGGACTAAGATATTATGTTCAAGGATAAGGGATTGGTCTATCTTAGAAAAACAACATCAAGTCTAGGATGGGGTTTATTCTAGGCTTAAGTTTAGATTTAGTAATGTTTGTAAAACTATTTCTGGATGATGAAATGGTTTGTTGTGCTTCAGGATTTAAGCTATGAGACGTGGCACGAGAGGGTATCGAGAGGTCCATGGAACAGGAAGTAGTGGAGGAGGCACTCCTGATGATGATGGTCCACCGGATATGAGCCGTATACTGGAGACTATTGCTACTGCTATCACCCAGCAGACTGCACTCCTAGCGGAAGGGCAAGTGAGGCAGGAAAGGCCAGCTGATGTTCACCCACCCTGGCATAACGAAGTGGAAGCTTCTAGGAGGATGGGTCCTCCAGCCTTCTATGGTACTACGGATCCCGCAGTTGTCGAGTTGTGAATCATGCAACTAGAGAAGATATTCTCTGTGCTCGAGGCCACCGATGAGCAGAGGGTGAAATTGGCCTCCTTCGTCATGGAAGGCGAGGTTGAACATTGGTGGAGGGTCGCATCTAGGCAGAGGAATGAACTGCGAGCTGAGCAAGAGTGGATAGGGGGAGAGTTCCTCGACATCTTCTACAAGAGATACTTCCCGGTGTTTGTGAGAGATCAGAAGGAGATTGAATTCTCTACTTTGGAGCAAAGGAGTATGTCAGTGGTCAAGTATGAGGCCAAGTTCGTGGAGCTTTCTAGATTCGCTCCTCATCTGATTGCCACGGAAAAAATGAAGGAAAAAAGGTTTGAGCGAGGTTTGAAGGATTCTATCCGGGAGAAGGTCTCAATGCTTCAGCTCGAAAAATGTAGGGAGGTGTACCAGCGTGCTTTGATAGCTGAGAAGAATTTAAAGGAATTTTTGCAGAAGAGTGAGAAGATGAAAGCAAGCAGGTATGGTCCTCAAGACAAGAGGCCGAGGATGTCGGGTCCGACGCCAGTTACTAAGCCTACCTCTTACCAGAGGTCGGTACCAGTGGCTCCTCACTCGAGGTGATGCACCTCCTACTCCTTGGGCACTTACCCATCCGTTATGTGGCCAATGTGGCAAGAGGAACCCTACAGGGGAATGCCGATCAGCTACAGGGGGATGTTTCCGTTGTGGAGACCTTACCCACCGGATCAGAGACTAACTAGTTCAGACTCGACAGGTGCCTCTGCAGACTCAGCCTCAGGGAGTCAGGCCCCCAGGCAGGCAGCCCATGCAGTAGAGGTTGCTTTAGGGTCCTAGACCTCAGCAGCCCCGCCAGTCAGCTCAGGGCCGGGTGTTTGCTACCTCAGAGTAGGATACACAGGCATCCAAGGACGTTGTACAGGGTACATATAGTTTGTAAATTCAGTTTTGTATGTTATATTCATTCTATGCTTTGATGATGTTTGCTACTATGTATCAGCATGCTAAGTACGTATTATCTGTTTGTGCACATGATTTGACACACTTAGTTATGTATCCAATTCAGGCACCTTGTTGGTAAATGATTTCTTAGCTCATGTGTTGGTTGATACCGGTTCTACTGACTCTTACGTTACTCCTAATTTTGCTTGAGAATTTTCGATTGAGTCAAGTTTGTTAGACCATAAGCTGTCTATCGCCACTCCAATTAGTAGTTCAGTCATCACTGATAAGGTCTATTGAGCTTGTGACATTCGAGTGGGTCAAAAAGAAATGCCAGCCAACCTGATTGTCCTTGAATTCCAGAACTTCGACATCATACTAGGCATGGATTGACTTTCCAAATACCATGGGCATGTTGACTGTTTTAGGAAAGTGGTCAACTTTAGGCCGATCAGTGATCCCCCTTTTCATTTTCAAGGGTTGAAGAAGAAAGACTTATCTCGATTTCCGACATTGAGTCTTGCTACCTCGAAAGCACAGATTCTTCAAGTATCCTTGTTGTAGAGGAATTCATGGATGTATTTCCCAAAGACTTGTCAGGTTTTCCGCCGAATCGAGAAGTAGAGTTTGCAATTGAGTTAGCTCCAGGCACGGCACCCATCTCTAAGGCGCCGTATAAGAAAGCTCCAGCAGAGTGAAGAGCTAAAGGAGCAGATCGAAGAATTGCTCAACCTTGGATTTATTTGCCCAAGTGTATCACCTTGGGGAGCTCCCGTTTTGTTTGTGAAGAAGAAGGATGGTTTGATGAGGAAGTACATCGACTATCGACAATTAAACAAGGTCACTATCAAGAACAAGTATCCACTGCCAAGGATCGATGACTTGTTTGATCAATTGCGATGAGCTAAGTATTTCTCCAAGATTGATTTAAGGTCGGGTTACCATCAGCTGAAGATAAAGGTTGAGGATATTCCTAAGTGGGCATTTAGAACCAGATATGAGCATTATGAGTTTTTAGTCATGCCGTATGGTCTGACAAATGCACCTGTAGCCTTTATAGACCTTATAAATCAAATATTCAAGCCAGCTCTCGACTCCTATGTGATAGTGTTCATGGATGATATCCTTATATACTCTCAGACACAAAAGGATCATAAAGGACATCTCCGGACTACTTTGAAGACGCTAAAGGAGCATCAGCTGTACGCCAAATTAAGTAAATGTGAGTTTTGGCTTGAGAAAGTTACATTCCTAGGCCATGTGGTGTCAGCAGAAGGGATTTCAGTTGACCCTGCTAAGATAGAAGCAGTGGAAGGTTAGGGAAGACCAAAGAGTGTCACAAAAATCTGAAGCTTCTTAGGCCTCGCTGGTTATTACTGGAGATTTGTGCAAGGTTTCTCTAGTTTGATAGCACTGCTTACTCATCTAACTCGAAAGAACGTCAGGTTTGAGTAGAATTAGAAATGCGAGAAGAGCTTCCTTGAGTTAAAAAAGCGTCTTACTACCGCCCCTATCTTAACAGTACCATCTGATAGCGGAGGATTTATGGTGTACAGTGACACCTCACTCATTGGATTAAGTTGTGTTCTTATGCAACACAAGAAAGTGATTGTCTATACTTCCCGGTAGTTGAAAGACCACGAGAAGAACTATCCTACCCATGATTTGGAGTTGGTAGCAGTAGTCTTTGCTCTCAAGATCTGGAGGCATTACTTGTATGGACAAAATTATAACTATTGGAAAGTTAGAGTGATGTATTTCATTCAAGCTTTAGATTATAAATGTTGGAAAATAATAGTAAATGGTTCACACATCCCCACTAAAAATGTTAATGGTATTCAAATATCAATGGATGAGGATGAATGGTCGGAAGCCGACATTAGACTTGTTCAACTCAATGCCAAAGCTATAAGTAATTTATATTGTGCATTGAGTGCACAAGAGTTCAATTGAGTATCGGCTAGCGATTCCGCAAAAGAAATTTGGAATAAACTTCAAATTACCTATAAATGGACTAATCAAGTAGAAGAAGAGAAAATTAATATGTTAGTCCACAAATATGAATTATTTAAAATGGAACAAGGTGAACCTATTTCCTTTATGCTTACTAAATTCACTAACATTATTAATGAATTAAAATCTCTTGAAAAAGTTTATTAAAATGCAAAGAATATAAAGAAAACCCTCCGTTCACTACCAAAGAATTAGGCTTCAAAGGTGATAGCTATCCAAGAAGCAAAGGAATCAAGCTACCCATGGATGAGATACTTGGATCACTAATGACCCATGAGGTCATCATGATGCAACAACAAGATGAAGAGCTCACACCAAAGAGGGGACATGCCTTAAAAACCACTCAAGTAATGAAAGTGAAGAGGATGAGAGTGAAGAGGATGAGGATGAAAGTGAATAAGAGATTGAGCTAATGACGAGAAAATTCAAGAAGTTCTTGAAACATAAGAAGAATCTCAAGAAGAGTGCATTCAAGAAAGAATTCACCAAAGAAGTCATTAAGGGTCAATCAAGCAAGAAAGAAGCAATCATTTGCTATGAATGTAAGAAGCCCAAACATGTCAAGCCCGAATGCCCCCAACTCAAGAAGAGCCAAAAATTTTAAAAAAAAAAAAAAGCTATGAAGGCTACAACTTGGGATGACTCTGATGAAAGTGGATCGAATGTGAACTCAAGTGATGGGGAGCAAGTCAATCCATGCCTCATGGCACATTAGGATGAGGTGAATTCTACTCTTGATGAATCCATTTCTTTTGATGAACTTAAAAATGCTTTTGATGAACTCGGAGATACTTTTGATGAACTCTATGAAGAATTTAGAAAATTAGCCTCTAAGAATTCAAAACTCAAGAAAGAAAATTCTTCTCTTTTAAATAAAAATGAATTTTTGAAAAAGGAAAAAAAAAACTTACAAGAAAAAAATGAAAATTTGAAAAAGAAAAAAGAATTGATTCTAGGCCTCAAATCTCATCCATTGAATGCAATGAATTGAAAACTAAAGTTGATGATTTGAATTACATTATAACAAAATTTACTAATGATAAAAAGACCTAATGCTAGGAAATCAAAAATGCATGTTTGATAAAGTCAGAATTGACTATAATCTAAAAATCAAGCAAAAATCTTATCAAAATTTTTTTACCTCTAGCTCTTCTAGTACTTCTTATACATATGTTGGAAAGAAGAGGGTAAAAAAATTTTAAGTGCCTAAGGGAACAAGTCTCCCAAGGCTAACTTAGTTGGATCCAAAATGGTTTAGGTACAAAAGGGACCTACTTGAACTTGTTCATGTACACTCAACCATAATAGAAGGAAGTGTGGTTAATGATTTCCTTATGTGATCATGCTTGATTATATTATGCTCAATGTATATTAATTATAATTTTGACAATTGATATTTATTTGATTGATGTAATGGTTAATAATATTTAAATATTGAATGATGTTATGAAATGTTTGAATTTGATGAATGATGATGCTTGATATTTAAATACTGTGATATGTGTTTGCATACATGTATGGCTTGATATATGCCTATATCTACTGATGAATCTTGTGTTTATGAATGAATGTGATGGTGTATATTGGTATAATGTGCTTATGTGATACTTTTTATGATGATTGACGAATGAGAGAAAATATGAATTAATAGTATTGTTATCATGTCTGAATTGTTATGCTTGTTAATTTTGTATCTTTTTTATGTTGCTAAGGGGGGAGAAATATGATAATGGAATGAATTATCTAAACCCTTGAAGTAATTGGAATAATGTGCTTAAATGATATATATAAATTGGTATCAATTGCTTGTAAATGACTTATTTAATTTCAATAAATGGTATTATAATCTTGTGAATGGTTTATCTAAAATGCGCAAAATAATTTGAAAATGTCATAACTATTGAAATGCATATGTTTAGGGGAAGCTAACCTCAAAATTTTTATTGAAATTATATATTGAGGGAGTGCTTATTCCCATTCCATTCCATTATCATGTCATCATCAAAAAGGGAGAGATTGTTAGCCTTTAGGTTTCAATCTAATAGAACATCATTAATTTTGATGATAACACAATAATATAATGTCATTTGTGTTACTAATGCTTCTTTTGAGTTTAAGTGTAATTCAGTTTATGAAGAGCATTAGCAAGTCATTCAAGAAAAAAACATGAAAATGACACCATCTATGAGAAGATTTAACATCAAGTCAAACAAGCTATTGGATCCAAGTTGGATCAAAATAAAGATATCGAAGATCAATCCAAGTCATGAAAAAGCTATCTTGGTCAAAGAAGCTTAAATATGAAAACAAGACCCAAGATCAAGTTGAAGTTGAAGTCTCACTTAGAAAGGTTTAATTGTTTTATATTTAAGTGAGAGAGTTTAGGACATCTGTAAAAAGTCCTCAAAATGTGGTTGATTGAATGCTCAAAGCCTAGAATGACCATAGAAGCCTTAGACCAAAATTGAATAACTTTATAAGGTTGACATCATAAAGAATGATTAAAAAAAACATGATAAAAATGAGTCAAGAGTCCTTGCAAATCATTTTCATCATTTAGACAATGTAAAGATGAGTTTTCATAGAAAAGCTAGAGAACTCGTCAACGAATTCATGGAGACATTGAAGACTCATCGACGAATTCAGCCACAGAGGCTACTATCTCTGTTTTGGCTTTGATCTCATCGACGAATGCAAAAAACATTTTCATACTCGTCGACGAATTCATGCGAGAAGTAGAAAACTCTGCAACGACTAGTTTCTTTTCCAATGCCTCTCCAACAACTATATCTTCGAAAAGGCTATAAAATAGAATGTTTTATGAACTAAAACAAGATGATTTATGAACTCCAATCCTTCCAATCATTCTAAATAATCATTATCATTCATTGATCAATTCTTTGAGTAGAAAACCTAAAAACCCAAAAGAGTCCGAATTTGAGCTATTTAACTCCATTATTTGAGAGACTCTTAGAGAGCTTGAAAGTGATCATTCAGCTCGTGTAAATGAGTAATTTATGATTGTAATCACCTTTGTTATAAAGTGTAAAAGAAATCAAGAATCGGTGGATTCTTGTCTTTGAAGCGGGAGCTTTGTATAGGCTTGATCTTTGCCCGTAAGAAGATTGTAAAGGTCAGATCATCATCCGTAAGAGGATTGTAAAGGTTTGATCTTCACCTGGAAGAAGATCCGCGATTGAGTGAAAATCGTGGTGAATTCTCTAACGAGTATAACTTGAGGTGGGGTGTAGACAGGATTGTCGAACCTCGTGCACAATATCTTGTGTTTACATTCTCTCTCCCTACTCTTTACTTTATTGCTTTACATTGTCAAAGTAGAATTGCATAATTCTTTTTTCTTTAAATTAGTGTAATTGAAATTCCGCTTAAGGGAATAAGAAGTAATTTTAATTTTTTTATAGACCCTATTCACCCCCCCCCCCCTCTAGGGTCGAATTCTTAGGCAACAATAACGGCAATAAAATTATTTTAATATAAAACATCTCGTCCTGTATATCATAAACCAATATAAATCCAACTCCATAAACATGAAATAAAGCAACATTTACTAAAAGGTATCAAGTCTATTACAACTCATTCTCAAAGTAAAACTGAAATAACACTAATGATAAGGGAACCGGTTGAGGTCCCAAACTCCCTCAACGAAAGGATCACCTTCTTCCGCTTCCTCTTGGTAATCTTCTTTGATCCAAGGAGCGTCTGTGAGTTCCTACAATAAACCTAACGACAATAACAGGTCGACTGAGTATTGAAAACACTCAGTGGATATCCAGTCTAACCGACAATCGCAATAACATGTATACATGCTCAATATTAAGTTCATGCGATAATTATATAATTAATACCAGTTTCATATAACATGTACATAAGTGCAGAAACATGTGAATATATCATTACATCATCTTGACTCATTTACTTGTGTGACTCTTGGACTTGTAGTATGAGTTTCGTACATGCTTCTTTTCCCATAAAATAGTCTTCTAGGTCTTTGTATTAAATCTATGGAGGTGCATCGACAAAAGCATAAGCCTGTGGGCAGTGAAAATTCACCGTCCATTGCCCAGGTGTATGTGCAATGGCACACACCTGATCACTGTCTCTCGGAGAGACGGTTTAGGTTCGCGCCTGCATGTGATACGTGCAGTACCTTTAGCTGTTAGCATTAAATGTTGATAGCTGGCCATCATGCCACCCAGCAAGGCAAAGGAGGTTTGATCCATGAGGATAAACCTCACAAATCTAACCCTAAGTGCCAGCCTCCAAGAAGCTGACACACATCAATCCGCGAGGACTAAAACCTCAAAAATAGCCTTTGAGTGCCAGCCTCTGAAAGGTTGACACATGTTCAATCTGTGAGAACCAAAACCTCACAGATCAACCTTGAGTGCCAGCCTCCGAGAGATTGACACGTGTTTAATCCATGAGAACCAACATCTCACAGATCCAACTTTGAGTGCCAGCCTCCGAGAGGCTGACAAGTGTTTAGTCCGTGAGGGCCAAAACCTCACAGATCCAACCTTAGTGCTAGCCTCCGAGAGACTGACACGTCCCCTATCCGTGAGGATAACCCCTCAAGAATCAAATTTGATGCCAATCTCTGAGAGATTGACACGAGTCCAATCCGTGAAGATAAAACCTCATGGATCAAACATCACCATACTTGGTCCTAGACCTGACCCTAGACCACAGGGCGAGACCTATGGTCTCACCGTGTGATCCGTGGGCAAGACCTATGGCCTCACCCTGTGGTCTGTGGGCGAAACCTATAGTCTCACCCTGTGATCCGTGGGCGAGACCTATGGTCTCACCCTCTGGTCCGTGGGCACCCTTTAAATCCATGGACTGACCTATGTCAGTTTGTGCCCAGCTGAAACTCAGCATCTAACTATCATAGAGTAGAGAATCCTTGATAAAAAGGACTCTCTGTCAAGCTATAGGGATCCCAAGATAAGGATCCCCTCTTTTGAAATCCCATGGGATGCCACATTGCACCCTGTAATTATGGTAGGATTAGGATTATGTCCTATATCCTAGGAAATGATGTGATCAAACATCCTCATTTTCAAAAGGTATTAGGATTCCCCCCAAAAAGAGGAAACCTGGTACAAAAGTCCTCAAAAGAAGAGGATTCTCTTGAGCTTGAGGACTCTCCCAGATAAGGGAGACCCATGAGCTGACATCCTCTAAGAGGAGAGCCCATCTTGACTTCCCTAAAATAAGGAAGTCAAACAGAGAGACTAAAAGAGGACTCTCTCAAACCTATAAAAGAAGGGTTTCTGATAAGAAACCCCAGATATACGCGAAGATACAAAAAGCAAGAGGAGAAAAAAAAAGGAAGAAAGAGAAAAAGTCTTCCCTCTCCTTTAAGCAATAGCAGTAAAAGCATGCCAAGCAAGCTGAAGAAGAAGCTTCTTCGATAATGGAGAACATCATGTGAGCCTTACACAATGGTCACCATCATTCTTTTTTCTTTTCTCCATTAACAAAGACCTCAATGAGACACTTGTAATGCTTACATGAGATCTGGGCAACCCCAATGAATAAATACAAATACTTTATTCAAATATTTATTCTTCTTTTAATTCTTTATCTTAATCAGAGGTTCTTCTCCCAAATAGGGAAGGTAATTTAACAGTCTAAGTTTGCTTAGATTGGAAGGATAGTCTCCTATAACAAACAATAAACTCCATACAATAATGGAGGAAATTTGATAAACAAAGATGAATTTTGCGCTTACAAATTAATGGCACGCCCGGTGGGACTTTCTTCTCCTCTCATCTTTGATGAAGAATTAAAAAAAATAAAAGAACAAAAAAAAATTGTGAGTAATCATTTCCCTATTTTCTCTTTGGTGTTGGTGCAGGATAATCGAGACCATGTACGTCCGGTCAGTATATGTGTTGGCCATCAAGAGGAGGGTCTATGTCCCTCCGATGCCGATCCCAGCAACTCACCCTCTCACTTGGGTTGAGGTGGCAGTGGCCCCAAGCATGAGGTCTCGGTCTACTGGCCAAACCCTTAATGGGGATCTTGCTGTCCCTCCACCGAGGAGTCATCCTTGCCAGGTCCACGGACATGGTGCATCCCCAAGGATGCACCACGAAGCAATTGCATCCCCGAGTATGCACCGTGGACAAGGGGCATCCCCCAGGATGTGCCACGGAGAGGCTGCACCCAAGAGGATGCGCCATAGAGCAGACACATCTCCTAGGATGCACCACGGATTAGGTGCATCCAATTGGACGCACCACAGACAGAGTGCACCCCAATCAGAGTGCACCACGAAGAGTATACCCAACCAGGTACACACATTGCAGGGTGGTTCAACCATTCTACGATAGGTCAGCCCAAAAGGCAGACCTATGTCAAATTCTGGGCCAAGCCTATTAGGCTATCCCAGATCCCAACAGTCCGTACTAGAAAGGCCGCAATCGCTGGGGCAGACCATAGGACTTGTTGGATATGAGTCCCCTCCATCCAAGTTAACTGTTGGAACTCCCCCTTTAAAAAATTCTTCAAGAGGGGGAGATGCTGCCCAATTTTCGCCAGGGTAAAAGAACAAGGCCAAGGGCCTCAAGGACCTAAGAAACAATCCCTCAAATAACTTTAAAATATACAAAGTAATTGAGGAAAATGCCTCAAGGCATTCATCCGTGAACAAGAAATGTCCACGGACAGAGTTCACGGACCAAGGTCCAAAATATCCCACGAATGGGAACAGAAGACTGTCCACGGACAAAAGTTCCAGATTGTCCACGGACGGAAGATCAGCACCATCCAAGGATAGAAGATCATGACCATCCACGAACGGAAGATCGAGATCATCCATGGACAGAATGCCAGCACTGTCCACGGACAGGATTCCAGCACCGTCCAAGGACAGGATTCCAAGACCGTCCACAGACAGAATTTCAAGACCTTCCATGGACGGATACTCAAGACTTTCCATGGATGGATATTCAAGACCATCCGAGGACAGGCCCAAGTCTGGTCCACGGACCGAAGGCCCAACTACCCGGAATAGAGGCCCAAGCCAATCCGAGGGTTGGATGCAAGGCTCCTTCTTGGATACAAGCCCAAGTCAATTCGTGGACATGGTCCATGGACAGAGATCTCTCAAAGGAGGGGGATATCCACAGACAGGCACTTTTCCATCCGAGGACAATTCCCTCTCCAAGAAGGAGAAGAGTTGGCAGTATACAACCAACAAGAGAAGAGCTCTCCTTGAAGAGAATTCATTGCTTGATAATGTTACCAAACCAAGGCAGGAAGGAGCAGACTTGCGAGTGTCCACATGCAACGCAAGGAGCATTAACAGTCGTGATCAAGATTATCCGACTGTTAATGCAAGAAACACCCAAAATCCAGAGCAGGTAGACAGGAACTTGATATATAGATTTGGTCTGAATGTTTGCCGAGGCACAAACTTTGCAACTTTCACGTCGATGATGACATATGTTCGTCATCAACATCAACGACCTCCATCCAGAGATGTAAGCCCATTCTGGGGCAGATCAAGTGCTGAACCAAAAAGAAAAACCAGGGCACCATATGACCTTAGGGTTAAGGT
This sequence comes from Tetracentron sinense, assembly GCA_015143295.1. Lineage (NCBI taxonomy): Eukaryota > Viridiplantae > Streptophyta > Magnoliopsida > Trochodendrales > Trochodendraceae > Tetracentron > Tetracentron sinense. The sequence goes on from CM026554.1 coordinate 33,639,773, forward strand.
GTTGAATAGAAGCACTTCTGCTTTTGAGATGCCCAAGAAGAAGGCCCCTGAGAAAATCCTTCAACTCAGGAACTGGAAATATCCTTCCGCTCCGCCAAGGAAAGTATATAACTACCAATCGAGGCCAAGGAGGTCTAGAAATCAAAGGTCGAGAAGTTTGACTGATGCTTCAGATAAGGTCCATTTTGTTCACCAGAGACAGAAGACCGATCCTTCTACTTCTGTTCACCCTGTTCTGGAGAAATCAAAGACTAGAGCGTCATATGCTAGTTATGAAAAAGTGTCCGTAAATGTGATTGGCACTAGACTTAACCCAGCTCTGATAGAATTTATAACTCCAATATTCCAAGTAACTGGGGCAATACCTGAGCAGAACATATCAGCGAGGCAGGATTCTCAGAGTTCAGCCACCGCTATTTTAACTGCTTTGGACGAGACAGAATCCTCGAGAGCAGTCGGAATAGTTGCTCCTAGTATGGTAATTCCAAGAAGAAAAAGAAGCCACAAAAATTAGGTCAGAGGCAAAGAAAAAGCCCAAGACCAAGTTCAATCGGCTCCAGAACCTGATGTCAGTGGATACCAAGAGAGGTCAAAGCAAGAAGCGACCCTGATAACCTCTCCAAGAGAGTTAGACGGAATTCTGCCAACGAAGATTATGGTTCCGACGAACCGGTTCTTCAGTCAATCAGGCCGGAAGTTGTGCAAGAGTTGCCTCGATAGGTTTTCAGTGCACCAAACCCTTTATATGAAATGCCCAGTGCATATTTTGCATAAGAAGAATTTTCAAATCTGTTCTAACTATAGAAAACAACGTCAAAACGACCGGTAACGGTCATGATGACAAATTTGGATGAGAATGCAGGTTGGGGGAATAACCCTTCAACTTCAATACCTCCATCATCAAATGATCAAACAGCAGCCTTACAGGCTCAACTCCGATACAAGGATGATCAGATCACATCCATGATATCTCAAATATAAGAGTTGGTACCCAATTGTCAACCCTCAAATCTACATCGGCACCTAGACCCCACTTCCCGTACCAAAGAGATAACAGTAATCAAGGCACCGCCTCTACACCTCCAAATCACCTGAGGATGCCCGGAACAGGTCCCATTCCAAATCAGGCCGCCCTCATAAGAGGGGTGTCACCGTCTCTTCTAGTAGCAATTGAAGAGACTGTCTGCAATCAAATTCGACAGACCAAAGAAAAGGAAGAGGATGTTCAGATGATCGTGAAGCCTATCCAGCTATTATGGATGCGATTCCCTTCCTGCCAAGCTTCGTTCAACCAACATTCAAGATGTTCGATGGAACTAGAGATCCAAGACAACATTTGTCTCGTTTCCTCTCAAGATGCGGATTAGCGTCCAAGACCGGAGCTCTTTGTCTCCAACTCTTCATGCAATCCTGAGAGGGTGCTGCTTTCACATGGTATGCCAACCTCCCCGAGGCTTCGATCCTTGATTGGAGCACGATGGTGGCTGAGTTCAGCAAACAATTCTACAACACCCAAAGAAGAGTAGGTGTTACAGAATTGATTGAAACCAGGCAGAGGGACAATGAAACCGTAACAGAGTTTATTGCTCGATGGAGAGCTTTGACCTTCTCTTGTCCTCAAAAGTTCACTCAATTGGAACTTATCCAGATGTGCCTCAACAACTTCAGGCATGATCTTTCGACTACCCTCATGGCTCAAACCTTTACTAGTTTTGAAGACTTGTGCACAAAAGCACATGACATGGAGAGCCACATAGGAAAGAGAAGGCGAGGCAGAGGCACTGAACGCCTTGAATCCTCAACAGCTGCAGTAGTTGAAACCAAAAAGACTGCGCAGCCAGCACCAAGTGCCGATAGATCAACTGTCCGAACAAGCAATGGCAAGGGATCGATTAAGGTTGGTACTAAACCGGCTCAAGGTGGAGCTAGAAGGCCACAATGGCATCGTATAATCAATCACAAGATAGGTGATTGTTTTGTATTGAAAGACATCACTCAGCGATTTCTGGACAGTATAGAGATTGTCATTGGTCAAGATCTCCAGCAGGCAGCTACTTCTAATACAGTTGTGGCTTCAGAGCCAATCAGTGAAAATGAAGCATCTTCAAGTAACAAACTTCCTGACGACAAACCGTCAGAGGAAGAAGATTGGACCCTCTTTGAAAGCAAATGAGCCAAGAAGAAAAAGCAGTTGGCTCAAAATACCAATGCTAAAAGGCAAGCTCATGCTACACGGCAGGCTCAAGCCCAAAGAAAAGAAGGGAAGCGCATAGCCAAGGTTGAAAAGAAGAAGAAGAAAAAAAGAGCGAGGAAAGTCAAGAAAAATGGCCCTACCCAAGATGCTCTTGTGGAACAAAAGCCATTAATGGAAATCTCCTTGATGGATTTCATCCTACCAGACTTCTGCTCCGATTGTGACTATGATAGCCTCCAGTCAACAGATTCGGGAGACGAATCCAACATCTTTTCTTGCTATGTCATTGATGCGGTCCCGAATAAAGACCCTTCATGGTTGGATGTGTCAAGACCAGTGGTAGCCTGCAGTCCAGAAAGACACCGGGCATTTTCAGATTGGCTAGATCAATCTGAGGATATTGAACTTCCAGAAAGGAGACCATCTACACCAGGCCGAACCCCTATATGGCTTTCAGATCTCTTTGAAGGATTCTCATCCGAAGAAGAAAAAGAGGCGGAAGATGAACAAGTACAATCTTATTCCCCTCAAGAAAGGCTAAATACACTTGAGACTCCAAATCCGAACCATCATCAGATGCGACGACCGGTGCAAATATCAAGCCTTACCGAGAATCAAGATTCATTTGCTGCAGTCGATTTAAACGAGGACCCTCCAATAGAAGAAGCAGTCCTAGACTCAGGATTCATTGACAATACACAAGCGTTAGAGCAAATTTCATCTCAGCCTAGAAGTCCAACAGGGCGATATGAAAGGAGAAATGAGTCCTCCCTTCAAAGCAAGAAAAGAAAGCTAGACTTCAGTTCTGTGAACATGGTCCAACTTTTAGAAGGAGAGTCATCTGGACCGATAGAACAGACAATTGCCAAAGTCTATCAACTTAACCTCCGATTGGGAAGAAAGCAACAACCGAGGTTTGTGTCAATCCAACATGAAAATCACAACCAAACTGCAAATATGGTCATGGTCAGGGAGGAGTCTACATCAGAAGAAGTCTCAATGGAATGGCGTCCAAAAGAAGGGGAATCCTTATAAGCATCCCCATAGGTTGAAGTGGCACATCAAGATATGATTGATAGCCTGGCTAAGGTCAGTCTCAATGCATAACAAAAATGGCCAACAGCCGAAGTCATTCCCAAAGTCATTATCCCATCCAAAAGAACAGGGGAAAAGCTCATCGTCTTTCCACTCTGCAGGACAAGCTGGCAAAACTACCCCTCGGAACAACAGAAGGAGCGAAAAAATGAACTCTTACCAAAGGAAGCTTGTGTTTAATCCAACAATCAAGAAAATACTTAAGAAACATGGATTCAATACTGAAGAAGAAGAGAAGGCTGAGCATGAAATTATGACTGCTCTCAAGACTTCAACTACCTATAAGCAGGTTGGTTCTAACTTGGGAAAATCTAAGTTAGGAAATTTTGATCCTTCACCAAGTGAAGATCTAGTCTGGACCGTAAATAGTATTACGGTAGATGAAGACTCCTCTTCGGGAGAAGAAATGATCATGGAAGAACCACTGGAAGAAACAGAAGTCCGTTCAGCCCCTCTAGAATTCGAAGCAGGAGGTCAAGCAACAGTTGATGATCTTCTCCAAGTTAACCTCGGCTCAGAACCAGACCCAAGGCCAACATTCATCAGTGCTTCCCTTTCTGAAACAGAAAAAGAAAAATATCTGTCTCCTAAAAGAATACAAAGATGTCTTTGTCTGGAACTATACAGAAATGCCTGGACTGGATCCGAAAATTATTGTTCATCACCTCACAACTCGAGAAGATGTCAGACCAATCAAGCAGGCACAAAGACGAGCTTGCCCAGAACTAGTCGCTCAAATTGAAGTTGAGGTAGATAAACTCCTCCAAACCGAGTTTATAAGAGATGTTCAATACCCGACTTGGCTTGCCAACGTGGTTCCTGTAAAGAAGAAGAATGGACAGATCTGGGTTTCCATAGACTTCCGGGATTTGAATAAAGTCTGCCCTAAGGATGAATTCTCTTTGCACATCACAAAAATGATGGTTGATGCCACAACCGGTTTCGAAACGTTATCCTTCATGGATGGATATTCCGGCTACAACCAGATCAAGATGGCCCTGGAAGATGAAGAGCTCACAGCCTTCCGCACCTCTAAGGGAGTGTTCTGTTACAAAGTCATGTCATTCGGCCTCAAAAATGCCAGAGCAACCTATCAAAGGGCCATGACCATCATATTTGGGGATATTCTTCATGACAAAGTCGAGTGCTATGTTGATGACATGGTTGTCAAAACAAGGCAACGAAGCAATCATCTGGATGATTTTCGAAAAATCTTCGATAGATTACGACAGCACCAGCTCAAGATGAACCCGCTCAAATGCGCATTCGGAGTTGCATTAGGAAAATTCCTAAGCTTTGTGGTACGTCATAGAGGAATTGAGATTGACCCTACTAAAATAAAGGTCATTCGTGAAATGCTCCTCTAAGAAATCTGCGCGAGTTAAAAGGACTTTAAGGTCGACTCACTTACATCCGGAGATTCATCTCCAATTTGGCTGGAATGTGCCAACCGTTTTCCCGGCTGATGAAGAAGGGAATATTGTTTCAATGGGATGAAGCTTGCCAAAATGCTCTGAACAGCATCAAAAGTTATCTCCCAAATCCACCAGTCCTTATGGGTCCCATTAGAGGAAAGCCACTAATCCTCTATATCACAGCACTCGAAGGGTCTCTCGGAGCTCTCCTTGCTCAGCATAATGACCAAGGAAAAGAAAATGCGCTGTATTATCTGAGTAGGACTCTGGTTGGAGCAGAATGCAGATATACGCCGATAGAAAAAGTTTGTCGGACCCTCATCTTTGCTCTAAAAAAATTAAGGCATTATATGCTCGAGCATTCGGTGAAATTGATATCCAGAGCCTATCCCCTCAAATACATAATGTCCCGTCCCACTCTCTCAAGTAGAATGAAAAAATGGGCGATACTCCTGTCTGAATTCGAAATCGAATTCGTGCCCCAAAAGACAATAAAAGGGCAAGCCCTAGCTGACTTCCTTGTAGAACATCTGATTCCTACGGATTCACCTTTGGTCACTGACCTCCCCGACAAAGAAGTTATGCAAGTACAAGTTAAACCAGGTTGGAAGATGTATTTTGATGGAGTTTCAAGAAGCCCTGATAGAATTAAGCGCAACAACCCGAAGGAAAAAAAATCAGGTATAGGTATTGTCTTTGTCACACCAGACAACACAGTCCTACCATACTCCTTCGCCCTAACAAAAGGATGCTCAAACAATGATGCTGAGTATGAAGCCCTGATAACAGGTCTTGAATTGGCTCTCGAAATTCCAGTAGATAAATTGACCATTTATGGGGATTCAGAACTTGTCATCAAACAAGTTCGAGGGGAATATGTCATGCGAAGAGTTTGCCTCCTTCCTTATCAGAAAAGAGTTGACCAACTACTTGCTCAAATTCCAAGAAGCAGCCTCTTCCATGTCCGTAAAGGACTTAACAATCAAGCCGATGCTCTGGCTCTTACAGCATCTCTAACTCTGTCGACAGACAGGATGCTGACGATCATAGTAGGGGAAAGAAGAACTCTCAAACCCCTTCCAGAGATAGACTTCCTGGAAACAGTCTGTTCTGTGACTATCAGAGGAAAAGATGAAGACTGGCGACATTCCTTCATCGATTATCTCCAATATGGTCAATTGCCTGAGTACTGCGTTGAACGCATTGAAGTACGTCGATGCGTTATAAAGTTTGTAATGCTGGAAGATACACTATATAAACGCTCCCTAGATGGTATCTTAATGAGGTGCATCTCAGGAAGTGAAATCGAGCAGGCCATGGAAGAAACTCATGTCAGGATTTACGGTGCCCACCAAGCATAGCCTAAGCTACAAATGCAGTTGAAAAGACTAGGCTACTACTGGCCTACGATGATCGCTGATTGTCTCAATTATGCAAAGAAATGTAAGGTTGTCAGCTTCATACTGATTTCATACATCAGGCTCCCGAGTCTCTTCACATGACAGCGTGTTCATGGTCGTTCGCGGCATGGGGAATGGATGTCATAGGTCCATTCACCCCACCATCATCTGCTGGGCATCAATATATCCTAGCTGCAATTGACTACTTCTCAAAATGGGTCAAAGTCGTTGCTCTCAAAGAGGTCAAACACCACTCAGTGGCAGACTTCATCCGAACCAACATCATATACCGGTTCGAGATTCCAAAAAGCATCATCACGGATAATAGACAACCTTTTCGAAGCGCCCCTATACACAAGTTGTATGCCAAATTTGGTATCCGAGAGAACCACTCTACCCGGTACTACCCAACCGCGAATGGTCCTGCCGAGGCCTTCAACAAGACTTTGTGTAAAATCCTCAAGAAAGTTATAGACAAAAGCAAACGGGATTGGCATGAATGCCTACCCGAAGCCCTCTGGGCATACAGAACTACTCATCGGACTCCGACACAGGCCATGCCGTATTCCCTGGTTTTCGGTGGTGAAGCAATTCTCCCCCTTGAAATTCAAATCCCCTCCCTACGAGTGGTAATTCAACAGTCCATCACAGAAGAAGACGCAGCTAAGGTCGTCTTGCAGAGCTTGAAACTCTTGATGAACATCGTCTCCAAGCCCAACAGAGTTTAGAGATGTATAGACAGAGGCTAACTAGTGCCTTCAACAAAAGAGTAAGACTAAGGTCTTTCAAAGCAGGAGATTTGGTCTTAATGGTCAGGACTCCAATCATCGTCACTCGGCGAACCAAGGGGAAGCTCGAACCAAAGTGGGAAGGGCCTTACGTCATCGAGAAGGTATACTCCAGCGGAGCCTACCTACTGACTTCAATGGACGGAGAGCGAATTATCCCTCCAACCAATGCAAGATTCCTCAAGCGATACTACTCCTTGGAATCGAAACGCTCGCTAGACCAAAACTTTAAAAAAGACGGTCTAGGCAAAATTTAGAGCACAAAATGACTCGCTAAGTTGAAAACCCCGAGGGGCAGCTTAAGCAAAAATTAGAGTCAAAATCATGATCGCTAAGTCGAAAACCCTAAAGGGCGGTTTAGGCAAAAATTAGAGCGACAATGATTCACTAAGTTGAAAACCCTAAGGGACGGCTTAGATAAAAAATTGAGTCAAAATAAAATGTCCGCTAGACCAAAACTTCAAGAAGAAGGTCTAGGCAAAAATTAGGGCAACAAATAGCTTGCTAGACTAACACACCAAGAGTCAGCCTAGACAAAAATTAAAACAATTTGACAGGCTCCTGAATATGAGCTAAAAAGGTTCACAGCGCTTCGAAAGTCTCTAGAATACAAGACCGAAGTCCAAACCCTCCCAGACATGAACGGAAACTGCTTATTCGCCATCAAATTGCGAATCAAAGCTTCAAAAGCCCCAAATACAAGGCCAAAGTCAAAACCTTCCTCGGTACTAACAAAAACTACCTATTCGCTCTCAAAATGTAAATATCCCTTCTGAACTACGTTTGACTTAATCCTATCATGGGTACGTAGGTAGCTTGAGAAAATTAACTTGGGTTCAGTCAGTTCTTCCAAAAGAACACCATCCCCCTGGGATACAAAATCATCGTTATTGTCCCTCAATACGGATGAAATGAAGAAAGACGCTACCTGGTGCACGAAGAAGAAACCACAATTCTAAGTAAGGACTTCTCACCATCAGAAGCAGATTTGTCGATTACAATGGATGGACAACGGAGCATCTCCCCCAACTAATGTAAGATTTTTGAGGTGATACCATCTATGAGGATCAAACAAAAGTCCGCTAGACCAAAATCTCAAAAGATGGTCTAGGCAAAAATTAGGGCACCAAAATATCCACTAAGTCGAAAATCCAAAAATGATGGCTTAGGCAAAAGTTAAGATAATATGGCTCGCTAAGTTGAAAATCCGAAAGGACAACTTAGGCAAAAATTGAGTCAAACAAAATGCCCGCTAGACTGACACTCCAAGAGTCAATCTAAGAAAAAATTAGGGCAACAAAAAGCCCGCTAAACTAACACTCCAAGATTCAGTCTAGGAGCAATCTGACAGGAACCTGAGTACGAGCTAAAAAGATTCATCATTTTCGAAGACTTGCCCCAAATTACAGGTCTAAACCTTCCTAGATACAAACGGAAACTATCTACTCGTAAACTACGAGTCTAAAATTGCCCCTCTGGAACTACGTTTGGCTTGATCCTATCATGGGTACGTAAGCAACCTGAGAAAATCAACCTGGGTTCAGCCAGTTCTTCTAAAAGAAAAATTTTCTCCCCATTAGAAAAGGGGAAGAGGAATTTATATATATATATAAAGGCAAAAATTAGAGCAATCTGACAGGCTCCTGAGTACAAGCTAAAAAGATTCATCATTTTCGAAGACTTGCCCCAAATTACATGTCTAAACCTTCCTAGATACAAACGGAAACTATCTACTCGTAAATTACGAGTCTAAAATTGCCCCTCTGGAACTACGTTTGGCTTGATCCTATCATGGGTACGTAGGCAACCTGAGAAAATCAACTTGGGTTCAACCAGTTCTTCTAAAAGAATAATATTCTCCCCCTTAGAAAAGGGGAAGAGGAATTTATATATATAAAAAAAAAAAAAAGCTAAGGCAAATGTCCATGGGTAAGCATCATGACAAATGTCTAAGGACAAATGCTAAGGATGAGATCCGTGGACAAGTCCACGGATAAAGTTTTCTGATTCAAGGATTAAGGTCCTGTAGATAGCCTGTCTGTGGAAAATATCCATGGATACTCAAAATTTCCACGGACAGAAGTCTGTAAAAATTAAGTGTATCCATGGACAAAACTTCACGGATAAGTTTGTTAAGCTCACGGACAAAAGTCCTGTGGGCAAGCTGTCTGTGGCCATAGACCACGGGCAGTGAGTCACCGATCTAGTTGCCCATGACCGGAGAGCTCAAAGGTTCTGGCAATGGAACCGGAATGCCTGCCGGAAAGTGCAGGAAGCCCAAAAGGGCATCCCAAGCTCTCCCTGACCTAGGAAAACCCAAGAAATGCAAAATAATGCATTTCAAGGGATCCAAGAGGATGCCCGAATAGGCATCCAGCCCGCTGGAGTGAGGTTTGAAACCCTCACTCTCGTATGTTGGGTTTGAAATTTAGGAAGAACACAGGTTCTTCCCTTCTAATAATCCCTAATAGGGTTAATCCTTACCTTGAAATGAAGAAGGAAAGATTTGGGGGAAGCGAGAAGAAGAAAAAAATTCTTCTTCAAAGAGAGTTCTTGAATTCAGAAATTTCTGGGTTTGGAAGGATGGGGAAGAGAAAGTGTCTTCCCCAAGTCTAAGGCACCCTTATAAAAGTTGCCTCTTGGTTAATCCTGACTATCTATTTCAAAATGGACGGTCCGGATGGCAGGGATATTCCCTACTGTTCTGCCTTAATGATGGAGGTGACCTCATCATGAGGGCGCCTCGATCAGGGAAGCCCATCGTGGGTTTCCCACTAACACCCTAAGTGGAGGGCGGTTACGCCTCTCCACTATAACTGCCAGGTGTCAGGATCCAGATGGATGGATCATTTCCAACCATCCAGATCTTGAGGGGCATTTGTGGGCAGTGAAAATTCATCGTCCATTGCCCAGGTGTATGTGCAATGGCACACACCTGATCACTGTCTCTCGGAGAGACGGTTTAGGTTCACGCGTGCATGTGGCACACGTAGTACTTTTAGTTGTTAGCATTAAATGCTGATAGCTAGCCATCATGCCACCTAGCAAGGCAAAGGGGGTTTGATCCGTGAGGATAAACCTTATGGATCTATTTCTAAGTTCCAACCTCCAAGAAGCTGACACGCGTTAATTCCCGAGGACTAAAACCTCACAAATAGCCTTTGAGTGCCAGCCTCTGAAAGGCTGACACGTGAGGACCAAAACCTCACAGATCAACCTTGAGTCCCAGCCTCCGAGAGGCTAACACGTGTTTAATCCGTGAGAACCAAAATCTCATGGATCCAACTTTGAGTGCTAGCCTCCGAGAGGCTAACAAGTGTTTAGTTCATGAGGGCCAAAATCTCACGAATCCAACCTTAGTGTCAGCCTCCGAGAGGTTGACACGTGTCCAATCCGTGAGAATAAAACCCCACAGATCAAACATCACCATACTTGGTCCTGGACCTGACCCCAGACCACGGGGCGAGACCTATGGTCTCACCCTCTGGTCCATGGGCGAGACCTATGGTCTCACCCTGTAGTCCATGGGCGAGACCTATGGTCTCACCCTATGATCCATGGGCAAGACCAATGGTCTCACCCTCTGGTCCGTGGGCACCCTTTAAATCCGTGGACTGACCTAGGTCAGTCTGTGCCTAGCTGACAGTCAGCATCTGACTGTCATAGGGCAGAGATCCTTGATAAAAAGGATTCTCTGTCAAGCTATGGGGATCCCAAGATAAAGATCCCCCCTATTGAAATCCCATGAGATGCCACATGACTCCCCGTAATTATGGTAGAATTAGGACTATGTCCTATATCCTAGGAAATGATGTGATCAAACATCTTCCTTTCTGAAAGGTACTAGGATTCCCCCCAATAAGAGGAAACCTGGTACAAGAGTCCTCAAAAGAAGAGGATTCTCTTGAGCTTGAGGACTCTCCCAGATAAGGGAGACCCGTGAGCTGGCATCCTCTAAGAGGAGAGCCCATCTTGACTTCCCTAAAATAAGGGAGTCAAAGAGAGAGACCAAAAGAGGACTCTCTCAAACCTATAAAAAAAAAGGGTTTCTGGTAAGAAACCCCAGATATGCGCAAAGATACAAAAGGCAAGAGGAGAAAAAAAAAAAAAAAGAGAAAAACTCTCCCCTCTCATTCAAGCAACAGTAGCAATAGCAGCAAAAGCAAACCGAAGAAGAAGCTTCTTCGATAATGAAGAACATTAGGTGAGCCTTACACAATGGTCACCATCATTCTCTTTTCTTTTCTGCATCAACAAAGACCTCAATGAGACACTTGTAATGCCTACATGGGATCTGGGCAATCCAATTAAATAAATACATAAATACAAATACTTTATTCAAATATTTATTCTTCTTTTAATTCTTTATCTTAATCAGAGGTTCTTCCCCCAAATAGGGAAGGTAATTTAATAGTCTGAGTTTTCTCAGATTGAAAGGATAGTCCCCCATAACAAACAATAAACTTCATACAACAATAGAGGAAATTTGATAAGCAAAGATGAATTTTGCGCTTACAAAGCCCCTAAAGCTCTTGGATATCAAAATCTCATGATAATTATCCAGGACTTGAAATTTTATCCATTGAGAGCATCAACGTTTATAGGAGCTACTTGAAATTCAGGACACTTGTAAAATCATGCAGTGTTTTTATACATGTTCTTGTTCTTGTACTTGATCTTGTTCTTGTTATTCAGTGTTTATGCAAGGTCCGTGTCATGCTTGTGTACTTATGAGACTTGTAAACTACCACACATGTATACTTGTGCTTGAGTGTTGTGATTAATATCCGAGCTCGGCAATCACTTAGGTTTCGGTCTTCCATCAAGAAACTTCACCAGGTTACATCTCCCTGGTTAGAGAATTCCCAACATGGAGGACTTCCTCTAAGCTTTAGTTTATCCGAATACCAATCACCATGTAGTATAAATAGGGCATAATTTATCATGACAAACCACTATATCTCATTAAGAAAATTTAACGGTTTTAATAACATCATTACAACATTTATCATTTCCAAGCATTTAAATTAACGCATTCAATCATTTATTCAGTACAATGTCCTTCCTCCATTTTCAACATTTCATCATCCATTCATAAACCATAATTATGTCATCAAGCCCATCCACCGCCATATCCATTCGTCCATATTCCACAACCATGCCACTAAACTCATCCTTCATTATTTTCATGCATCCACATTCAATATAACAATGCTAAATATCCAAATACAACACCTATTCTATTTATCATGTTTAACAAAACCCTTAGACAATTACAATCCTCCATTTTCAGTTTCATATACAATAATATTTTCAAAATCATGTTAGAAATTCAATAATCTTGTCTTAGTCATGTTAAACCAACAATGATCTTGTCGTAATCATGCTCAATCATACAATAAACATAATAGAATTGGATTAGAGAGGATATCGACCTTTAGGATCATTTCCTTTGATCCAAATTGCTAGAGGAAGCTCCTTAAGGCTTTGGGGATGATCTCCAAAATTCTTCTTCTCTAAGCAAAACTCTCATTCCCCAACCAAATCCCTCTTGAAAACCTAGGGATTTCTCTCCTCATTTGCCAAATTAGGTTTAGAATAGCTAGAAACACTAAAACTCTCGAAATAGAACCTCTATTTATAGTCTTAGGGGTTTAAAACCCTAAAATCCGTAATTTGGAGATTTTTAAAAACAAAAATCGCGCGTTCCGATCGATCAGGGGTAAGTTCCGATCGATCGGAGCAATACAGAAATTTTTGGGCAATTTTCTGGTGCCGCCCTATCAATTGAGTTGTGTCACCAGGATAGTGAGCCTGGGCGTTTTTCTGCCATTATCCAATCAATCGGGGGGTGACTTCTGATCAATCGGAGGTCCGGATTTTTGGGTTTTCGTATTTTTAAACCTCCTATACTACTTAAATTTAATCACACACGCACATAGACCCATATTCACAATCTCATAACCCCAATTCCATGATCATAAACCCAAAAGCACAATTCCATCATTACCATTCAATCACATGTCCATCTGAAACCTTATATCATCATTTTCATTATCACATAACAATTCTCAATATCATTAGCAATTTAAAACCATAAATCAGTACTCATATCATATTAATTTCCCATAAACCATTCCAAATATTGAATCTCATACCCTTTTCCATCATTCCAAATCTTAGCATGCAATGCATAATCATTAAATCTTAACATACCCTTATTCAATCATATTCAGTCTTTATAATTAACTAAACATCATTAACTGGACAATAGATAGTACCTCACTCGATGGCTTCCCTACGATCAATCGCTTGTGAAAGGTATTGGATGAAATCTTCAAGTTTTTCCTTCTTCTTCTTCTTCTTGCAAAACCCTTTGCAAATTCTCTCTGGGATTTCTAAAACTCTTAGAATATTAAAAACCATAATTCTCATGAGTTAGTAGTCTATTTATAGGTCCAGGGTCTATTAGAAGTTATTAATTCTCGGAATTCTACCCAAATTGGGATTTCTTGACGAATTTAGGGTCAGGCGGTCGACCAGTTGGCTTGGGTGGTCTACCGGTTGTTGTTCGGTCGACCGGCTTGGTTAAGTGGTCAACCAGCTTGGTCCGTGAAGTCCCTGTTGTTGGTTTTATGCATTTGTCCCATCAATCAGTCGACCAGTTTGATGGTCGATCGATCAGTTTGCCCTATGCTTGTTTGTTTTGTTAATTTTCTTTCTTATCCTTAGTTAATGATCATACAACATATAGTAACTTAGTTAAAACATAGAATAACTTTAATCGAGATGTTTTGAACACAATTTCAATGTTTTCATTCAATTGCACATGTTCCAATACATGGAAGTTTTGAGTCTCTACACTGCAAAGGTTGGGAATACACAAGAGGGAGGGGAGGTGATTGAATTGGTGAAGGAGGTTAGTCATCCAATTTTTGGACTTTTTCAGTGCAACAACATTCACTATAGATGCACTTCTTCTAGAATCCAAAAGAGACGGTTGTTACTACTGGCTTTTTTGCTTCAAATCACAGGTTTTTCTCTAATTTTGATGTCTTTTTTGTTGGCAGCGGACTTCAAATTGTTGGAGGTAGGAAAGGTTAACAGTTTTTTTTTTCATTAGTTTTCTTTGTCATAAGATGATTCAATATCTATTCCAAGCACCAAAGTTTCGAAGATTCTTGATGTGCTTCAGAAGCCTTACGACAACCCTTTGAAGCAATTAAGATTTTCAGTATCACCCAAAGTAAAACTCTTCCACTGTGAATGGAGGTTTGGAGAAGATGGTCTTTCAAACTAATCAAGCTCCACCATATTTGAAAGTTTGGAGAAGATGAGCAAATCCCACCCATAGCCCGCAAATCTGTGAATGAAGGTGTTAAGAAGAAGATTTGGGGCTTGGGGGAGGGCGGTAGGGTTGGGTACGCATTGAGAAGAAATTCTTAAAATAAAAAATGGAATTTTAATATTGCTGTACAGTAAGAAAATATTGGGGTGCTTTTAGCAACACCCCAAAATTATCATCCTTTGTATTTGTAATTCCCAAACTACTCATATCATAAGACAAATTTTGAGTTGCTCCGATTATCTCTTTGAAAAGAATGACTCCTGTGGCTGAAACTCTCTACTCATTCTTCCTTCTTTCTTCTCATCCACCTAAAAAAGAGAGATTGTATCAAAGTCAATTGCAATTGAACTCTCTCCGAGTTTAATATTTTTTTCTTCTAAAAACCAAGGTTATATTCTTGAATGTCATGGGTTAGCAAATCTTAACCACAATTAACAGATGTTAAAGGGGACATGTGTTGACCTCTAGGTGTGATTGAACTTAAGGACTGTTATTGGATCTTCAAAAAAAGTAGCGGCCTGACAAAAGTAGCAATATTTTTATGTCTTCTTCTAAAAAAAAATTGAAAGTGGATGAGAAGTAAAGTGGACATAGCATTCCCCTTCTCTTATTTCTTAAGATTCAAGGACAGAAATTGTTGTCTTTATGGGCCCGCTGTAGGGACTTGGAAGGGAGGATGCTAGGGGTGGTTATCAAACAAAGGTGCCCGCGAACAGTTCCAGCTCTGCTCATTAAAAGCTCAAGCTCTTTCGTTTATTTAGTAAACAAGTTAAGCTCAAGCATGATTTTCGAGTTTGTTTGGTTAACGAGTCAAGCCTAAACACACTCCTACTCGGCTCGATTATATATCTAATTAACCTACTAAAATATATAAATATATTAACTTTATTTAAATTCTAAAATTAAGTATAATTATTACATATTAGTAAAGATTAATTATATATAATGTATTTTACATAATAAGAATATCCTTTATACAATTACAAACTTTCTTAAAATTCTAAGTAACACTGCAATTTTTTTTTTACCTCGTAAGGATAAAAAAGTAAAATTTAAACCTAATAAATAGTTATATCTAATGAATCAAGCTGCTTGCGAACTGTTCGAGCTCGGCTCGAGCTTTTGTGTTAAAGCTAGAGCTTGTTTATTTAATAAACAAGTCAAGCTCAAGCTTGATTTTCGAGCTCGTTTACTTAATAAATAAGCTTGAACACCCCACTACTCGCTCAGCTCGATAACACCCCTAGAGCAGATCTCTCTCTCCCGTGCATTCTTCACCTTTTTGGAATCTATCTCACCTCTCTGATGGGCCATCAGGGGCAGAGCTACATTGGACCCGGGGGGGCTTGAAATTTTGGGAATTTTTTTTGCTCTAGTGTAGGGGTAGCTTGGGAGAGGGGCGGAACAAGGGAGGACAGGGGCTCTACCCCCCCTAAACTTTTGAAATAAATTTTTTCTTTATAAACGGAAACAAACAGAGGTGACGACCCATAAACTTGGCGCTCAAAAAAAAAATTAGGGGGCTCCCGGAAGCTCCATTGTTAGCCCTCCTACAAGAGAATTCTGGCTCCGCCCCTGTGGGCCATGGCACTCCCTTGCAAAGCAACAAAGATCAAAGGGCTCTAGGCAGCTGGTTTAGGCGCTCATACGCCCTTCAGTCATCCAGTCACGTGGCACTCAACCGCACTACCTTGGTCTAAGTCATCAATAACCTTATCTGCCCAATTAAACGAGCGTATTAAAACTTTCATTATGAAAGCTGTCTTTGAAAATTTGTGGGAAATTTTGAACTAGATCTAGCGTTTAATTAAGACTCAGCTTTTCCACATTATGTCTCCCTGTAGATTTTCCCTTTGCTAAGAACCTGCTGGACTCTAGAGATAGCAGCACAATAAACATCTAATTAATCATATCCTCGCAATTTTAGATCGTCGTTGCATAGGCAAAGAACACGCTTACTGATACCGAGCAATCTCAGGGAGTTAGGATGGGCAACAACGCAACAGCGCTGTTGCCCCTTTGTGTCTTACAAAAAATGGGGCCCTGATTCCTAGTTTACCCCTTTTGAACGTGCGGCCCTCCTTTATAAGAAACAAAAGAGCAACAGCGTGCGCTGTTGCCCATCCTAACTCAGTCTGAGGGCAACCTAAGACCAGCGTGCGCTGTTGCCGCTTTGTGTCTTACAAAAAATAGGGCCCATTTTTTTTGATTCCTAGTTTACCCCTTTTGAACTTGGGGCCCTTCTTTGTAAGGAAGAAAGGGGCAACAGCACAACGTCATGCGCTGTTGCCCATCCTAACTCAGTCTCAGGGCAACCCAAGACCATTTGCATTTTGGCGAGATTTTAGGATGTCTGGGATGCCGTAACATCCCGGCTACTTACTAATCACATACAAACTTTTCTGTAAGTAAAATAACGTGATTTAGGTTAAACAAGGTGATTGTTATTTTACTTGATTCAAACAAAATAACATTATTGGGTTAAAATAACATGAAACAGATTTTAAGGGATCAATAAGTAGCAGGGACACTAAGGCTTTCAAAAAAATCATACCCTAGAATCCTACATCCCTGCGTCCGGTCTCAAGATTGCCCACCAAACAGTAGAAAAGGGAAGATTAGGGGAAAAAATTCTGGAAAAGAATTCTCTTGGAAATTTTTTCTTTTCCATCCCATTTTCCTTGCAAACAAACACAGCCTTAGGGAAACTAATTAAATGCCAATACTTTTGTTGTTAAGCTTCTGGATTTTATTGTCATTTTGGAGCTCTGCCAAGGCATTAACCAAACTCTATGAGGCAGTATTGAGCTTGAGATGGAACAAGGAAGCATCCTCCAATTAGTCAAATACAATGTATCCAATACAAGAACAAAAGAATCAAATACAGAATTCGTTAATTTGTAAGATTTTTCATTAGGTTTATAGTTTGGGCAATGCTTATCGTCCAAAATCCGGTTATAATGAAAGAGAGAGAGAGAGTACATACTATACTCCCATGATCTTGTAGATTATCTATAATAGTAAATTTTAGTGAAATGAAATGAAGTTATAGTTAATGAGTTGATGTCTATATAGAAAAGTAATGGTTGAGATAAGTAAGGCTACCTATAAGTAAAAAGTCAATTAATTACAAATGACATTCTAAAAAACAAAAGATACCTCTTCAATTCCAAAGAAGGGCTCATTAAGAATTGTCATGACCTCTCACGACTCATTCAGCGGCTCATTCTGTCACGTCCTAAAATCTGCACACAATATATCTCATATTTGTATAGATCCCAAGACGTGATCCGGAGACAAACCCCAACAATAATTAAATTTATTTCTAATAAATATCATTAAGATATATCATCAAGTAACTGAAGTTTAAACAAACCAGAAAGAGTAAAAGAGTTAAAAGCAAATTAATTAAACATCACTACAATTCACTCTACCTCATATAAATGTTCAACTAAAACTCAACAAAATCTCAACAATAACTTTGTACTCCCGACTTCCTAACCTCTTTAGGTGTCTCCTGAAAATTTCAATAATGGCAAGAATGAGCTCACAACTCAACAAGAAAATACAGCAAGCATGCAACAGTTTACAAAAGCAATTGACATTTAATATCCAAATTAAATATGCATTAATTACTGCAGTTAATTTCAATTGGTCTGGTCTGGTGCTCTGCCCATAGGGTTCTCTTAGAGTCTACCCCATTGGCAGTGGTTTAAGGTCATCTAATTCATCGTTAAGAGACTCTTAAGTCGTATTGTCACACTAAGAAGTCCCGGACTCCTGAGTTCACAAATACACCTAAGGTTATCTCACTGAGAAATCCCGAACTCTCCAGTTGAATCTCCTAGAGATCACTCGTAAACTTAGACTTCTTCAAGAGTATCATACCCTTCCCAGTCATCCCTTGATTATACATTTTTATGAAGTTGTGACATGAGAATGTTAACAAAGACCAAGGAATTTATATGGGGAGTCCTTGACATGAATGAAGTTAAAAATTTAGCTATAATCAAATAATGGTATATTAAGTATCAAATATGTAATTTGGATTATAAGATGGTCTTAAGTTTCCTTGATGGATTAGGACTCTAATGACTAATATGCAATATAAAAAAATAATATGCTATCGGTCCAACTCTATCCCTAAGTAAAAAAGCCTATAGAAAAGTTACTTACCCATCAAAGGCTGTGCAGCCATTGTGTCTAAAGACTGCATTTTTCATGTAAAGCATTCAAAATTCTTTTACATTATCATCTTTAATGGTTGAACATTTTCAATTCTTTAATAATACAACAGAAGAACTTAAATCACACACTAAAAGACATTACATATCAAAACACAGAAGTGGACGGACTAATTCATGGTGCAGATTGTCACAAGGGACACTGAATAGGCATGTCCAGTTCAAATAACATGTGCAAGTCCGTAGCAAGCATCTAATTGCACTACCGAGCTTCTTGTGGAGTTCTAATGGAGTATAGAGGTGGTTTTAAAAATGGCGAAAGTTCTAGTCTTAAAAATGTAATGCTCAGATGTGCTTGAAGTCAAGTGAACTGAAGCTTTACAGAGGAAGAATTTCTATTGAAGAGAAGGATAACATGGAATTTGCACTTTAGTAAAATTTAAATAAAAATTGAGACTGCCCAAGAAATGACAAAGACGGCTCAAGAAATGGATCTAATCTAGGCAATACAATGAGGGAGAACGAAATGAGAAGGTAGGGTGTTATAGCTTCAAACAATTTTCAGGGGAAGGAGAAAACCATAGAGATTTACTGAGCTGCGAGACAGGTGCTTGAGCCTTCTTTTCCCGTCTTATTTATTAGTCATCCGGGCAAAGAAATTGCTACAATTCATCATGACACTACCAGATTCAGCTTCTCAACCTGTTAAAAAAAATTGAAAACAAAGGACAATGCACTATAAGCAGAGCCGAATTCTCTGTGCATCCCTCTCTTCCCGCACGATTGCTGATGACTGAGTCTCTCTCTCTGCTAAACATCTTTTATACGGAATGAACCCCTTCATAAACTTGTCCGGGTTGGCTCTTTGTTCAGAGTGACTTTGTGACTCAACAACATCCCAATTCTTGTCCCCATTTCCCACCTCACTCACTGATGCAGTGCTTGAACCCATCGAAGATCCTTCCTTCTGAATTTCTTTCCCTTCCTGGACTTCTTCCAAACAAGAATCTGGTGTCATTTGTGTGGAAATATGGGTGTGGGTTGGAACAAGAGGGAATGAGAAACCTCCGTATAAAGCCCACCCTGGCAGAGCAGCAGTAGATCCCAGATTTGGGTCTTCTTTCTGCAACTGCATGTAGAACACTGGAGGTGCTCCACAAGGCCAAGGACAAGGACTCGAACAACCTTTGGTCGCCCCCAGTGAAAATTCTGTATGTGTTGTGTTCCATGGTAGCGTTTGCACTGGCTTCTCCTCGTTCATATCTAAGTTCTCTTGATGACTTTCAGATTGGAATGTCTTCTGTGTCCCCACAGTCGAAGAAGGTGGTCTGTGGGAATCAGTCACCAAGATTGTCCTTCCAAAGAGTTTAAGAGTGGTGGTCGGTGCTTCCACAGCTAAATCTTCTGTAGAACAAACATTGTCTTGGGAGTCCGGATCAGATTTCTGGACATTTGTCTGAACCAACAGAACAAAAAACAAACAAAAAGAAGCCCAATCAGGCAACTAAAAATTAATAGATTAGCAAGAGAGAGGGTAACTGGATTGCTAGTACCATGGAAGATTGGTCCACCTGGAATGAACCAGGGGTTACTAGGACCGATGATGGGGATCCATTTTCTTCTTCTGTTGATGAAGCAGGAGTCATGGACCCATTCACTTTTTCAGAAAGTAACAAGCTGACAGGGTTTATTACACCTTCATAAGATGAAACCGGTGATAGACTATTGTTGTGTGGATTTAAGGTTGTGGAATCCAATGTATCTGAACCAAATGTAGATAAAGCCGATGTAGGAGATTGGTTCTCTTGTATGGAAGCTGATAGATTTCTGGACAGAGGCCTTTCTGGTTGCCCTAGAACTGATATTCCTTTTTTCAGTGAATTAACTAGTTTTCGGGGATAAGGGTGCATCGGTTTTCTTTTTGGACGAGGAGGAGGAATCACGATGGGCTTCTCAGAACCTCCGTTGCTACTACTTGACTTCTGGACCACCTAGACCGTAAAGATAAAACAGAGGAATGAGAAATATGTATAAACCTGAAACCAAAAAACCCTGCATAAGAACGATTGCATGCCTTGGGGTGACAAATAATATAACTTAATATGAGTACCCCATGAACATATTATGGTAGAAAATAGGTAGCAAAGAAGAGTGGTAAACCTTAGAGAAGAATTTCTGAGCATGGCTTCGAATCTGAACTGCAGTCTTGGTCCCTACATGTTCTGCAAAACACAGTAATTCAAGAGATGGACAAAATAGACGGGTAAAAAAATCAGAAAACATCAGCTTCCACAAAAATCTAACCTTCGATCCGGCGCCAAGCACGACCATACAGCTTCAAGGCTTCAAGGAACTTCTTATGTTCATCCTCTGTCCATCTTTCTCTGTGTTTTGTAATCGTGTAAGGTTTCCTCGCCTATTGAAACAGCAAATAGAACAATGAAGAAAGAAAATAGAAAGCAGTGAACATTTAAGTGAAATTATCCCTCAAGTGGAGGCAGAATTGACAGGCAATGGAAAGAACAAAACCTTTGGTGCATGATCATCCCCAGAAGAATAAATCTCCTCTAGTTGGACTCCAGTTATAGATTGCGAGCCAACGTCCAAAAACATACAATTGTCAGCTGTGGCAATGGTTTTTGGATTTGTGCCTCCACTTCGATCCTAAATTCATGCGAAAAAGAAGAGTAAAAGGGTAAATCAAGTAAGAAAACATAAGCCAAACAGTTTTCTACAAACTTAAAACATAACTGTGTTAAAAACTTCATAGCACAAATTAGAAAGAAACTGTGGTAGATTCCATTTCTTTGAGACTCTGTGTAAATCAGGTAATAGATCTCCATTAAGAGGTAGCCAGATATAAACCAACTAACTACTTTCATCTGCCATATCCTTCCAAGTACCCAAACTCCTAATATTCCAAACACAAACAAACAATTGGAGCGTAAACAAGTAAGCCAGCATAAATAAATCGACAGCATCAATATATGAAGTAAAACCCCTTTTTTAATCGATATAAAGGAAAAACCCGTTTAAATTTAGTCCATGAACAAATGGCACAAAGCTCTTCTGATTACAATTTAACAAATTCTCTTCAAATATTAGGAATCTTTACTCCTTGTCAATAGGCAAGTATGTAGATAGATTGTAAAAAGAACTGAAAAAAGGATTGAATTTTCGGAATTGCATACCTGAGCAGCCATATCTGCAGAAACTTTAAATCCCGCCAGTGTATAAGATCTCCTTCTGACTCCAGATTCCTTGCCTACTACCTTTCTATCTAGAACCAGAACTCCAAAGTGATTTATAAGGATTCTATTCTCAATAACTTCCACAGAACAAAAATCTCAACCCCATAGCTTCAATCCCTGTCCTTAGATCGACCAATTAAGAACACTTTCCGATCGAAAAACCGGATTCAGGTGACTTCAAAAGAATGACCAAAGATCTATGAGAGAGCGGTTTGGCTTACTTCTTTTTATGAGGTACTAAGCAAAAGAGTCAAGAATATCAAACTCGACCTTGATCTGAATGAAATAGAATTCAAAAACCAACGGAATCAAACTAGTTCTTCCCTTATAACCAACTTACTTCTACCTAAGATGTTCAGAAACCCTAGACTTGAAGTCTCTAAAGATCAAGAACAATCCAAACGCCTTTAAACCGGATTATACTAAAAAAAACACTTCAACTCGACAAATTTCCTTGTTCTACCAAGATCAAAATTCTACTCTTTCAAATAACAGCAAAAATCCAAAAGATCTTTGGTTTCAGCTGCAAAAGACACAGAAAACAGAAGAAAATCATGTAAGTTAGGGTTACAACAGCATCATCGACCTAAAAAAATCAACGAGATCAACAAGGATCCGTCGACAAAAGAGCTCTCGAAACTCTTTCCCAGAAAACTCAAACCAGATAGATTTTTCAGGAGAAGAAGAAAAATGATTCTCCAAAGTAAAAATTACCTTAGTTCAACGATCCTTCCCGGAAAAACTTGCCGGAAAAGCAGAATCCATGCCTCCGATTCGCCGGAGAATAGAGAAACAGAGAAAGGATTTAGAGAGAGAGAGAGAGGGATGAGAGAGAAGAAGAGAGGAGAGAGAGATCAGAAACAGAGGAGAGAGATTGGAAAGACTTGAATGTTTGGCCTTTGAGGAAAAAGATGAAATCAGAGCTTGCCACGTCAGATTTCTTTATTTTCTTTTTGTAATTTTCATTGAAAACTCGAGAAGTTCTGTGGAGTCTTGTGGCTGACATCGATTGCCGTCACTGACACGTGGCGTTTCCTTGTCTTTGTCTCCGCAATTCAATGTCTGGCGTGCTTTTAGTATTGTGATGAAAGAGACCAAAGCTCGGATAGAAACAATTTGATGAGGCAAAGGTGGTACGCATCTTTAATGCGCGTGTCATACACATCTCTGTGGGGGGTACCTATTTAATAGGTTGAAAAATCGGCTCTTATATTATAAGTGTCAACTTCTAACCGACAACTCAAAAGCCGCCCCACACCCCGCCTCTTGCGCTAGTGGTGGAGTGTGGCCCTATGTGCTGAGGGAGGTCTGGATATCTAATCCTCTGGGTGGTGAGTCCGCAAGAGCTTCAATCTCCGAGCTTACCTTATAACCATTGTTCTAATCATTAATTGTAGTTAAATGATAATCCCAGATAAAAAAACACACGCACAAGCCGCCCCCACTTTTCATATGTTAGGATGATGCATGCTAAGTTTTTTATCCCAACACCCTACATCTTGTGGTAATGGTGAGGTGTGATATCTCTCAATTAAGAGGTTTCGGGATTCGTTCCTCCAATGACATTCTTCCGATGACAAGTAACACCACTTCAATGCTAATCACAAATCTTGTACTAATGTTTGCAAATGATATTCTCTAACAAATAAAAAGTTTTTATATAAAAATGTTTAGTCATAAGCTATGTCTGATTAACCCTATAGGGTTTTCCTATATGCTTTGAATTAATATTACATCAATTAAAAATTTCAAAATGTAAAGCGAGGAGATATCTGAAGTTCAGAAAAGGAGTTTGGTTTGCTTGACTTATGTGCTAGGTTTAGGTTTGATTAGACAATTTTCTTGATCAAATGTGTAGAATCGAAATTATAATATTAATAAAATTAATTTTCTTAAAAAGAAAAATATTCACTTCCTCCTTGATTCGAGGAGGTGAGTTACTGTCTTACCCCTTTTTAAGCCATGTGTCCCTTCTTTATTTCCTTTAATTGTGGTTATGATTTCCTAATTCTTATCGTTAAAACCTCTAATCTTAGTTTTTAGAAATTAGTTTAATCACAAAGATTAAAATTTTTTAACTATAGTTCAAAAGAGTTTTGTGAAGATGAAAAGCGCATAGTTGAGGAGATGGCAATTGTTGTTTTTAAAATAAAAAAATGTTACCCTCAATTAAAGTCTCCAAAGACGCAAAGTGGTAGCAACAAGTGTCAAACTATTTGGAAGGTCCTGGGTTCCATTTCTCACTTCCCCTTTGAGGCAAGCCTCGCACGTGTTTACATGGACTTACTTGGTGTGATGGTTGTGGGCTCGCGTCGCACCCTCAGGGATTAGTCCTGACCCAAAGGTTAGGGACACCCCGAGTTCCAAAAAAAATCAAACTATTCTTTGTTATAGGGTAGCAACACCACATGTTGCACCCACCTTGTATCTTTCTAGAAAAAAATTGACTTTGTGCCAGTGTTGTCATAACCGGACTGGATCAGCCGATCAAACCGTTTAAACTGGGAACCAGTTCCCAAACCCCCCCTAAAAAAAAAAGGACTTAATTAAAAGTCGGTTATTTTTTGTCAAAATCGGAAGAACCAGACGGTTAAACCGAAAACCGGTGGTAAAACAGGTTGAGAATCAGTGAGAATCAATTAAGAATCAGTCATAAATGAGTAAAAATAGAAAAAATATATTTTTTCCATAATAAAAAAACACAACCAATTGAACCGGAACCGGCCACTCAACCCATGACGGGTCCCGTTCTCATTGCTTTGTGCGTCTGAGTCTAACAATCTTTTAAAATAGGGTCCATGAATTTGGGTTTAAGGAAAAATCGAAACTAGCCTCAGCTATTACCATTTGGTACACCTGATTTCAAAATACGATTTAAGATGTGCTTGTCACGCGCAATGCACTCGTAGTCTTAATATTATTTAAAATTTTAAAATAAATAAATGACATTAGTGACGACTTAGAAAAGTTAAAAAGGAAAATATCTATAGCCACCAAATAAAAAAGAGAAGGTAGGCCAGCCACGAGGTATGAAATAAAAGCCAGCGATAAGCTTGGCCAACCCCAAGTTTGCTTTTAGCGCTTTTTTGCCACGTTAGCTGCATCGGCTACCTTTACTTATCAAGAGATAGCCAATCCAATGGGTTTAATGAATCTTTTGTCTTTCTGCCAGGTGTCTTGTATCTGATAGACAACATCCACAGGACCAATGAATGACCCCAGATATTTTTCTAAGATATTTTCTCTATGGACAGAAATACCAATAGTATCTCTATTCAGGTTGTTGAAATGATATCTTGTAAAACACACTCTCTAAACACAACGGGTCAAACCTGAGATGCTATAAGGATAAGTCAAAGCAACCACTTCAAAAGGCCCGGTCTTAAGGAGGATTAATGGCCTCCCTACGAAGTTCAATTCCCAATCAACGTGGGACTAAATTCAAGATGCATCCTAATGCCTTCGGTACAATAGTATCTTCTTAACGCTTATAATTTAGAGTTGTCAATGAATCAAAGTTAGCTTTCGAGCCAAATTAATTTGTAACTGAGTCAAGTTTGAGTTTCCTATTTAAGTTTGTTGGGTCCTACCAAAAGTTAAATGATTGAGAGTGTTTGTTATTCAAGCCGAACACAGCAATGAGCGACTCTGTTTGGCTTGGCTCAACTCAATTAATTTTACTATAATACTTATTATACCTTAATAAAAAGTATTATAGAAAAAAATACCTTAATAATATTAGTTTTCATATAAAAATTAAGAAAAATAAATATGAATTTATTGTTATCAAGTAATTTCATTTCAGAATTTATTGATGCTTTATATGATGTTTCTCTTATTAGACTCACAAAATAATTATAATCAATTCTTAAGTTTTCTTTTTTGGGAGGGAGAGGGGAGGAGAATTTGATGAAAATATTCAATGATTTTGATTTGAATATTTTCTTATTATAATAAATTAGCGGGTGGCACATGCAATGCACGTGAGAGCGAGGGGAAGGAGTTAACCATAGTTAATAAGAGTTAAAAAAGACACATGTTAACCTGCAGGTACTAGTTTAGGAATTAAAGTAAATCATGAAATCAAAGCTTTTTGTTTTATATGAGGGTTGTTTGAGAATTTTAAAAAACTCAAGGTACATCTGTTTCTCCCATTATAATATAATAGTAAAAAAAGATAAAAATGATAAACTAGCCTACAGTAATAAGATAAGCTTGCTGGCTGGCTTGAATTTAGTTATTTATATATGAGCCGAGTTTTTTTTTTTTTTTGGTAAGAGATAAACAAATACATTCAAGAACTATCAAAACCATCGTGGATCTCCAGGATGACAATATCAAGCTGCATTGCCAAGGGGATAGTCTCTGAGGGAGCATTTGAATTGAACTCGAGACCAGCTTAAGGATATATATATTACGAAACTCAGACCCTAACACATATCCCTCACGCGGCATGAAACGAAAAGTCAATGTGTATGAGGACACGGGACGAGTCTTACACGCACCAGTAGGTACTTGTGATTATTACCTGTCCTTTGTGTATCCCATCTTGGATCACGTGTACTAAGGGCATTGAAGCAATGAACCCACCACCATCCAAAGGGTTCCACCTAAGAAATTTACTTATCTGTCCTTTCAAAGTGCTCATCTAATTTCCACCAAGAAACGGCTCTGCTACGTGGTAAAGGATGCTCTTTGCCTCCAAAGTCTTCCAGAACAATCAATCTCCTTCTCGGCCGCCCATGCAAATCACAATACCATCCACTCTCGCCGACTGCTGCAAATCCTTATCTTTCCATCTTGTCAAATGGGCCCTTCGGTGGGGCCCCACCTGACCCTTAAAGGTTGAGGAAAAATAATTCATTGGTGACGCGAGGAGGTGCGACTTGGGTCCCGTTTTAATGTTACGTGTCCTCTTTTTATCTCTGAAATCTGTTTTTTTTTAAATAGAATAAATCTTTTTTTAACCATAATAATTTAAAAAAAATTAACTATAGTTCATAATTGATTGAGTTGGCTTTGTGACAGCGAGGAGTAATAGTTCGTTTCTCGCCAATAGAGCGAACTATTGCTCAAGATAGAGAGGGCTTCGGATTTTGGCATGGGATTGTCTATGACAAAAGCCAAAAAATTGGTTTCGAGCTTCAACACATCATTCAACATGTGGCGATAAAAGTAGAGAAATTATTTCATTTTCTCCCCATGGTTTTGATTTTTTCCCAATTGATATCTCATCCCTTTTTTATCAACACATGTCGAATGATGTGTGGAGCCTGAGACCATTTTTCTAGCATCTCCCGGAGACAATCCCAAAACTTTATTTTTCCTATGCTCAGCCTGATATTCTAAATTTATGGTGAAAACCTTGCTGGCCCTCTATTCATTATTATACATATTAATTTTTTAAAAAAATTATAGGTGTGTGTGTGTATTGGTGCCTGTGTGTGTTATGTTTGATAGAATTTTTATTTATTTATTAATTAGATGCTAAAAGGAGAAATCTAATAATATACAATAGACCTATATGGACAAATAGTTACTAAGATGAATAGAGAATTAATTCATAGATAGATAGTTTTAGCTTGAGACTTATACTATGCTAATATAGGTATGATGGAGAGAAGAATAGAAACACCATCCATATAGGCCATCATATACTATGAAGATTATAGAGGAAATTTTATTATTATTATTGAAGGGGAAAAACACCGTCACGAACACGCGTCAGCTACAGCTCCACACACGCTCTGGTTTACCGGTAGAAGGTTGGAATGGAAGGTGTGACACTCTAACCTGTACTCCGATGGTAAAGTAAGTAGATGTAGAAGATGATGAACAGTAAACTCTGAAATAGGCACTGAAAGTTATGCAAGATTCTGGGAAGCACTGAACAAGTATCCTCTGAAGTACTGCCAAAAACGTGATTTTAAGCACTGAAAATCACGGGGTATTTATAGGGTAAGGTTGGTATGGCCATCGATGACCATGGATGGCCATAGATGTCCATACCACGTGTCCTGCACTCATTGCCAAATATGTCAGACATATCTGCTACCTGTTGCATCACATGTGAGAGCCTACTATGAGTTCAGTCGGTCGGGATCTGACAGTACGCAGAAGTGACCAGCATTAAATGCCAAAACAGTGCTTCGGTACACATGTCAGAATTATGGATCGCCTCCTGATCACTTCCTCCTACGAGTCGGTCTCGTTGTTGACTCAAGCTCGGTTACGGTGTAGATGTCTTAAAATACAATCAGGACATCGTTGTCGGTGAGACAACGGACTCGTTGTTCATGTAACGACAAAAACGTTGTCAAGAGTACAACGGTTACGTTGTGCTTCAGACAACGAGCACGTTGTCAAGCCACAACGGAAGCGTTGTTCTACAAGAAAACAAAGATGTCGTAATGCGCACAACGTGAACGTCGTGCATCAGACAACATGTGATCCCTCTATTTTAAGCACGTGACCCTAACTCGTGTCCACGTGTCACTTTCGTGAACAAAACAACAAAAACGAGCTCGTTCTCCAACGCTAAGTTGATTTTACGAATTTTATCTGTTACAATTTGCCCCTTTATGATGTTTGGAACGTAGTTCGAAGTGTCATAAACGGACAAAAAGATCATACCTGGCACTGCTCCAGAAGATGTAACGTTACGTGCTTTAAACACTCGCTGAGAAGATCGACCGTTCACGCCAGCTGGCTGCTCGTGCAAGCCGTCACGTCGCTTTAATGCGGACAGGCTATCATCATTGCCGTTTCGATTTTCAAAATGCTTTAATAACTCTGACGGTTACTCTCTTTTGGTGAAAAGATGATCTTGCCACTGCTCTTCTCCCCTTTGACACAGGTGTACGGCTCTGATGAAGGGTAATGGTGTAGTTTCACATATCTGTGCTCCATCGAACGCACCTTCTCTTTCGCCCTGTTCCTTCAAGTACTGTTACTCTGCCGAAATTTTTTTCTCAACCGAAAGTTCATCTTCCTCAAGCTCTCAACAGTCTCTCTCAGTCGCCTTCTGTTCGGTATGCTCTTCACCATTCTCCTTAATATTTCTTACTGTTTCTCCCTCTCTCTTCTTCTCTGGTTCTTTGAGTGATTCTACTCTGGGTATTCTCTGTGTTCTGTTCACTGTTCTTTGTTCCTTTTCGCTGTTTCTTCCAACTACTATGGCTGCCAACATTCCCGTAGAACCCACTAGGTTAGAGGAAGTTAGAGGCCCTACTGAAGATGAGGCCAGTTGCACAGGTAGCGCACCTCATGGTGCCTACATCGAACAATCCTCAACTCTGCGCCAACATCAGTTGGCACATCTGAACCACTACAGGGAAAGTTTCAACTTCCCTTCCCACGTCAATCTCCACTTCAAGCGAGATGACGCTCTCATTGATAAGCGTTCTGCTTGTACCGTCGTCTACTTCTCCCAGCTCGAGGCTGGCCTTCGCTTCCCTCTCCATCCCGTCCTGGATGACATTCTGTCCACCCTGCAACTCGCACCGAGACAAATGCATCCGAGCTTCTACAAATATATGTCCATGATGATCAAATTCATCAAGGACGATTACCCAATAGAAGCTAGGCATCTATTCCACTTCAGCCATGCTGTCAGATGCCGAGGCACTGACGATGGTTTGTTCTGCTACTACTCGTGGAACAAGAAACCTCTACATTCAGAGCTCGTCTTTGGCATTCTCGATAGAGAAAGAGGGTGGAAAGCCACTCCTTTCGTTGTGTCTGGCGGTTGGAAGGCAGAGAATTCCACGGTCCCCAATGTCTTCCAAGCGAAACCAGGTATACTACTACGGTCGTCTGTTGTCCGTTGTGCACCACTGTTCTGACTTTGTTTTCGTTGTACGTTGTATGCTTTCGTCCTGCTGACTCTCGTTGTACTCATTCTGCTTTTTTCTGTGTGCAGTTGACGGAAAGAAGATCCCATATAAGAAGTTGGCCCCAGAAGAAGAAGGCCTCCTTACCAACATCAAACGTGTTCGAGGTGGGGAATACGTCCGGTGGCAACCACTGGAGCCTGACACGTGGGTCGCCTTCAGCACTCCTATTGCAACTGCTCAACGACGACAACAACAACTACAACAACAGCAACAACAACAACAACAGCAACAGCAACAACAACAGCAACAACAACAGCATCCAGGTGCTTCTACTTCTGCACATTCACCAGCAATTAATTTAGACGAAGAAGAAGAAGAAGACATGGCTGGCATAGATCCACCTCCACTAAGCAGGAAGCCAAGGTCTGCTCGCCTTGCAGTTCTGCTGCCACCACCGTTGAAGAAGAAGAACCCTCCTTCCAAGGGTACAACGACTGCTGACCCGAAAAGAAAGCTGTTGACCCAGGCCGAGTACGAGGCCAGAAAGAAAGCGAAGGCGGACAAACGCTTGGAGAAAGAGAACGCAGCCATTGCTGCTCCCCCCTCTACCTCTGCCGTTCCTGCAACAATTCCAGGAGCAGAAGTGACAACGGCGGTGCCCGAAGCCAGCTCGGCACCTACCCCTCTCGAGCTGCAACTGCTCCAGCCAGCTCGAGTTCCGCTGTGGTTGCCCTGGCCGCAACGGAAGCTGGCACAACGAGTCTTCTAGCTCGTATGCTACCGGCGAGCGCTCTGGACTGGTCGCCCGACTTCTCTCGGTACGGGAGACCGACTGTGAACGACTCGGTGCAAAGATCCGACAAGGCCGCCCGAGCTCTGACTCATGCTATGAGGTTGCCCCGAGACATTGCTGACGTCGGTAATCTCAATTTGGCCGACCTGTCCTACGCCGCCTGCCAGTCTGTGGCGTCAGTAAGTTTCTTACTTCCTCTTCTTCTTACTCTACTGCTGAAATTTTACTCCTCGTTGTGCTAATGCCCGGATACTTCCTTGCAGATGAACGTGCTCGTGCACGAACTCTGTGATCGTAGCCATTATAGCTACAACCACCTCCGAGACGGGCTCAAGTACTAGCAAGACAGGACTGAGACGCTGGAGAAGACTCTCGCCGAAGAGAGACTCAAGGCAGACTTTGATCTGTCTCAAGCCAAAGCTGGCGCTATTCGCGTCGAGGAGAAGTTCAAAGCTGCCACCAAGGCACAAGAAAAAGCTGAGGCTGAGACACGATCAGCAAAGGAGGCCGAGAAGAAGGCCAAACAGGAGGTAGAGAACGCTGTTCTACGCATCAGCGAACTGGAGCTCGTCTCCCAAGCTTTGGGCAGACAGCTGGAGGAAACTGAGGCAGCCAGGACAGCACTGGCGGAGGAGCTCGAGGAGTCCAAGAAAGCTGAAGAGACCATCGAGAGGACCGTGACCCTGAGACTACAACAACACTATCAGTCTCAGCTGGACACGCTCTTGGAGGAGGATCGGGCAGAGACCGAGAAAGAGATACTCGAATCGCTCCGCCAACAAGGCCGTTTGAAAGAAGACAATGAAGAGGACGCCATCACGTTCTCTGAGCTTCAGAGCAAAGACGTGATCGAGCTAGACAACGAGGCCGAGGTCCAAGGCGTAGGACAACCTCACTCTCTCAAAGGTCCTGCACCTCTCCCAGCTGAGCCGTACTTCGAGCCAGCTGCTCCCGAAGCTCCTGCTGCTGCCGATGAAGCTACTCCAGAAAAAACCCCAACTGCTGAAGCCTCTACTTCTGCCCCTGCTGCAACGATGACAGACGCTGACCTTGAGCTCGCCTGATCTACTGCTCCCCTTCATGTTTCTGTTTCTCTTTTGATGATGTAAACTCTTCTCTTTCCTTTGTTACTGTAATTACCCAGAAATGGGCCTTCTGCATGAATGGATCACTTACTTTCTTATGTACGTGTCTCTTTCCACCTCGTAATGTAGCACAACGTATGCACAAACAATACAACACAAGTAGTTGAATTAATTTTCACGGTTCACAGCATTGATGTGAATATGACACTTTACTATATGAATGTATGTATGAGGGTGAAAATTATAACTGATGCACATACTTAAACAAATTATTTTGATCAAAGCACTACGATCAGAACACTACGAGTAGAGCACTACAAGCAAAGCACTACGAACAAGTACTACGAACAAGTACTACGAACAAATACTACGATCAAAGCACTACGAACAAGCACTACGAACAAGTACTACTCCAGATACATCATTTGCGTAGTTCAATGTGAATGCAATCTGACAAATAAAATTCATATGATGAACACAATGTAACTCAGTTTTGAAGCACATGCTCAGAGGATGTCATTAGGATAAGCCACTGGATTTGCTCAGATGACACTCTTATATAAGCCACTCGTGTTCGTTATGAATAGGTTGTTTAGTCAAAATTTTATTTGAATTACTTGCAAAACATTCACAATATTACACTGATGAACCAGACAGAGAATAGTGTAGACAACGAGAAGGCGCATAATATTGCAAGTCATATGTTGAAATATGAGCACTATGATTATGTAAAATCACTAAAAACTTGTAAGCACAACGATGCATGTAGTAGCATAACATAGATTCTATTGAAAGAATTGCCTCAAATTCATAATGTTCCAGGATTTTGAGATGAGGTTACCTTATAAGTCTTTCAAGTAACAGACTCCAAGACTTCCCAATCGTTCTACGATATAAGGCCCTTCCCAGTTAGGTCCCAACTTGCCACTGTTAAGCTCTCTCGTGTTCTAGAACACTCTTCGGAGAACGAGATCACCGACCTGCAGCACTCTCCGTTGTACTTTCTTGTTGTAGGCTTTCCTCAATCGTTGCTGATACCTCCTCATCTGAATGCTGGCATCTTCTCGCTTCTCTTTTAGCAGATCGAGATGAATAGCCATAAGTTCTGTGTTCTGATCTTTCTCTCCATCCTTCTTCTTGTTGTGCCAAGAACGCACCGTAGGCAAACTGATCTCAATAGGAATGACAGCTTCCATACCATACGCTAGAGAGAAAGGAGTTTCATTGGTAGGACTCCTCGGAGTTGTTCTGTACCCCCACAAAACGTTGTGCAGCTCGACGGTCCACTTCCCCTTCGAATCTTCCAGTCTTCTCTTCAAGGCATTGAGAATATTCTTATTGGCTGTCTCGGCCAATCCATTCCCCTGAGGATAATATGGGGAAGAGAAAACATGCCTGATCTTCAGCTCGCTGTAAAAGTTGGCAATCAAATGTCCTGAAAACTGCTTCCCGTTGTCAGTAATGATGGACTGCGGTATGCCAAATCTGCAGATGATATGTTCCCACAAGAACTTCTTCACCTCTTGCTCTCTGATACGAGCAAGAGGAACAACTTCAATCCAAAGAGAGAAGTAATCAGTTGCCACTAGAAGAAAGATCAGATTCCCTGGAGCCTTAGGGAAAGGTCCTACAATATCAAGTCCCCAACGCGCAAATGGCCAAGGCTGAGATACAGTGTTGAGCTCTTGAGCCGGAGCATGAATCAAACGAGCAAACCGCTGGCACTGGCTGCACTTCTTCACATACTTCTGAGCATCAGCCTGCATGTAAGGCCAGAAGTAACCTTACCCCAGAGCTCGATGGGCAATGGTTCTCCCGCCTGAATGTATACCATATATACCTTCATGCAACTCAGCAAGTATTCTCTCCCCATCTGCAGGATGAACACACTTCAACAAAGGCCCACCAAAAGATTTCCTGAACAACTCTCCTTGCACCAAGGCATAACGAGGTGCCTTGAACAGAATGTGCCTCGACTCCTTCACACTGATAGGAAGAATTTCATCCTTCAGATAAGCCACCAGCCCTGTCATCCAGCTCGGAACTGGATTGACAAAAAACACTTCTCGCTGTGCCTGAAGAGCTATTGAAGGATACTCTTGGAACTCCATCAGAACAACCTTAGGCTCGTCAGCCTGCACCATGGAAGCTAGATATGCCAAAGCGTCAACATGCATGTTCTCATCTCTCCGGGTGTGCCTGATCTCCACAACGGTGAATGCTTCACACTGCGAACGAATGAGAGTAGCATACTACTTCATCCGGTCGTCCTTGCAGTCATAAACACCATTCACCTGATTCACCACGAGCTGTGAATCACAAAACACTCTCAACATGGAGATCTGCAGCTCTCGAGCACTCTGCAACCCAAGCAGTAAGGCTTCGTACTCAGCTTCATTGTTGGAGGCAGTGAACCCAAGACGCAACATCTTCTGCACTTTGATGTTCTCCGGACTTATAAGCACAACACCTAGTCCTGAACCACTAAAATTAGAAGATCCGTCCACGTACAATAACCAATCATTCCACTCTGATGACTCGGCTCCATCCACAACGACATCTCCGTTGTCAACTTCAATAGGAAGTTCCCGAAGATCAACAACCACCTCCTCTGCTTCCTCCTCCACAGGGAAATCAGAAAGAAAACCTGCCATTGTTTGCCCCTTTTCTGAACTCCTAGCCCGATACTGAATATCGAACTCACTCAGAGCCACAGCCCACTTCGACATCCTACCCGCCAGCTCGGGTCGTCCCAGCACGACTTTCAAGGGATACGTTGTGATGAAAACGATAGAATGAGCATGAAAGTAAGGATGAAGCTTTTCCGCAGAAAAGACAAGAGCTAGACATACCTTTTCGAGCTTGCTATAATTGCACTATGCCTTGAGAAAGGTTTTGCTGATGAAATAAACAGGTTTCTCCACGCCATCACAACTCCTGACCAGGACGGAACCAAGGGCTTGCTCTGAAACAGATAGATAAAGATATAAGATTTCACCTGGCTCAGGTACCGAAAGGATAGGAGCTGAGCCTAAATATTCCTTCAAGGCAAGGAAAGCTCGAGAACACTCTGGAGTCCAAGCAAAAATGGAGTCCTTTCTCAGCAACTCGAAAAGAGGTTTGCAACGATCGGATGACTTGAAGATAAACCGATTGAGTGCAGCAATCCGGCCTGTCAGCTTCTGGATCTCCTTCTTCGACTTAGGCTCTGGCATGTCCAGCAAAGCACGGATCTGAGCTGGATTAGCCTCAATCCCCCGCTGACTCACAAGATAACCTAAAAATTTTCCTGAGGTAACCTCGAAGGTGCACTTCTCTGGGTTGATCTTTAGATTGAAAGATCGCAGAACAGAGAAAGGCTCAGCAAGGTCCGTCACCAGAGTACCTCGTACTCGACTCTTTACAACAATATCATCGATGTAAACTTCAACCGTCTTGCCAAGAAGTGACCCAAACATGAGATTCATAAGACGTTGATAGGTGGCACCTGCATTCTTCAAGCCAAAAGGCATCACTCGATAACAGAACAACCCCCGCTCCATTATGAAGGTGGTCTTCTCTTGGTCTGCTTCCGCCAGGAGGATCTGGTTATAGCCTGAATTAACATCCATGAAGGATAACATCTCGTGGCCAGTAGTGGCGTTGATGAGCCTGTCTATCCTTGGCATGGGAAAAAAGTCTTTGGGGCAGGCCTTATTGACACCAGTGAAGTCAATACAAACTCTCACCTACCCGTTCTTCTTAGGCACAGCCACAACATTGGCTATCCAATCAGGGTACTGCACCTCCTGAATGAACCCAAACTGAATCAGCTTGTCAATCTCCTCGTTCACTGCATCATGATAAGCTGGAGTAAGCCTCCGAGGTTTCTGCTTCACTGGAGGGATAGCAGGATCAACATTGAGGTGATGACAGATAACACTTGGATCGATGCCAGTCATGTCTTTGTGAGACCATGCAAAGACATCAAGATTCTGCCTAAGGAAATTCAGCAACTAGAGCTCTTCCTCCGCTGTCAAGCTCGTCCCGACCTGCAATACCTTTGGCTCTTCTTCCGTTCCCAAATTGACAGCTCTCGTGGGCTCAACGGAAGGTCTGCACAACGAGGTTTTCGAGCTCTCTTCCACAACGGGAACGACCTGTAACTGCTATGGAGGCACAACAGAAGCAGGAAAATCGCACTTCTGCGATGCCAACTGATCACCCTTGATCTCCTGAGGCCCGTCCTGCGTTGGATATTTCAACACCTGATAGTACGAGGACGGAACAGCCTTCATCTCATGGGTCCACCAACAACCCAAGATGGCATTGTAAGGCGATGGCGCATCCAGAACGGAGAACCTGGTCTAAAGGACAACGGGTCTAGCCACAACGGGTAAGACAACGTCGCCTACAGGCTTTATCGAGCTGCCATCAAATCCAAATAGTGGAGTCTGAGCAGAGATGAGAACGGAAGGATCCAGCTTCATCTAGGTGAAAGCATGAAGATACAAGATGTCTGCTCCACTCCCGGAATCCACGAGCACTCTCTTGATGTCGAAATCTCATATTCTCATGGTGAGAACAAGAGCATCATAGTGAGGTTGGATTACTGCTGCCAGATCAAGATCAGTGAAAGTAAGTGCCTGCTCAACGCTTCTGGTAGGCACTTGCACCTGACACACTGCAGCATCGTGAGACAGCTTCCTGGCCTTCGCCCTGAAGTTCCTCTCCACATCTGCTTCCGGCGCTCACACGCGGCAAATGACATTGATCGTGCCCAAGGAAGCTCCTCCACTGGTACTTGGATTACTGGCAGGTTCTCCTCCACGAGACTGGGATATCGGTTCCCTGGCATACTCCATGCCGCCGTTGCCAGAAGCAAGATACTCTCCCAAGTACTCTTCCTGAACCAGCCTCTCCAAATACTCCCTCAGAATACGACATCGGTTGGTGAGATGACCACGACACTTGTGATAATGACAATACTCATGCACCCGGGGTCCCGATGTAACATCCTGCACAGCCCTAGCCGGTCACTCGAAGTATGCCTGATCCTCCATTGACCTTATGATGGTCGCCGGGCTAACTGTGAAATTGATGGGTGGTGCTCGATCTGCAAAAGGTCGCCGCTCACTAGGCTGCACGCCTCTCTCTTGCTGTACTTGAGGCTGCACCTGGCGTGGCTGATACTGCTGTCTCGCCTGCTGCTGATCATTAGGACGTCTCTCCGTCCTACTCTGCTGCTGATTAAAGTTTTCTTCAAGTGGACGCCGAACTGGCTGATCCCGCTGAGTCACATAGACTACTCTCTCCTTCTGCTTCCTTAGTGGTGAGTCCTCAGATGATGAAGACTCGTACCTCTGCTTCTTCTCCTTCCTCTTCGAAGATCGGTGTGTCCTCTCTACGACATCCATCACTCTCGTCCTGGGCTTCGGCACAACGGATACGTCCTCCTCATACCTTCCGTACTTGGTGGCACGAACCATCATCTCGTCCATCTTGACAGGATAGTCAAGAGCCAAGGACTTATAGAGCTCGGAATGCCTAGGGATAGCATTCTTGAAAGCAGCGATACAGCTCCCTTCGTCGACTTTATCGATGTTGTGGACTTCATCAGTGAAACGCGAAATAAAGTCTGTCAAGGATTTAGCCAGCTTCATCCTCAAAGAGAAGAGAGTATCTGCACCTGCTTTCTTCTTTTTATTGATAATGAAACGATCAATAAAAGCTGACCTGAGCTCTGAGAAATTACTGATGGAACCAGGAGGCAAGTTCTGAAACCACTTCGACGCTGCCCCAGACAGGCTGTTGGGGAAAGCTTTGCAATACAGGTCATCATCTGGATTGCGAACAGCCATCGCATGTTTGAAATCAAACAAATGATCCTCTGGATCCGTCCTTCGAGTGTACATGGGGAAGATCGGAGTCATAAACTTGGAAAAAGTATATGACTGATTGATGACGTCTGTGAAAGGAGAGTTCTCAACGTTGTCCTTTGCTGACTGAGCAAAGTGGTCAGGAATCCCTCCCTTCATGCTCTTAACACGAGCACCGATTAAAGCCTCCTCCTCCTTGGCAGTCACCCAAGTCTTCTGGGCGTCTGCACCTCCGGTACCCCCTCTCAAGTCTTCTCGCCCTGCCCCTTCTCGCAAATCCACACGATCTGAAGGAATGCTCTGCTCTGCCCGAACCTGAGGCTGCCTTACATCCCCTTCAGTAGGAAGAAGCACAAACCTGGTTTCACAGTTCTCCGGTGCAGAAGGAGAAGAAGAGAAGTCAAGCTGACGTCTCACGGAAGACCTCTGCAGTGGCACCTCATCCACCTCGAGCCTGCTATGCTCGAACGCCTCCAGCCTCTCCTGCATCAACTGCTGCTGCCTGGTGATTTGATCCAAAGCAGACTGCTGCCTTTGCAACATCGCCAAAATGCGATCAGAAACAGAAAGCTCAACAGGAGGAGGCACGGTCTTCTCTGGTTGCCCAGACGAAGGACTGACCCCAGGGATGTGCACGACAGAAGGTGCAAAAGGAGTGGCCTGAGGGGTTTGATCCTCAAGCCCGAACACCAATGACTGATCAGCCATGATCACAAAGAGCAAATGGGGGTTCGTTTACAGATTGTTCCCACAGACGGCGCCAATTTTGAAGGGGAAAAATACTGTCACGAACACGTGTCAACTACAGCTCCACACATGCTCTGGTTTACCGGTAGAAGGTTGGAGTGGAGGGTGTGACACCCTGACCTGTACTCCAATGGTAAAGTAAGTAGATGTAGAAGATGATGAACAGTAAACTCTGAAATAGGCACTGAAAGTTATGCAAGATTCTGGGAAGCACTGAACAAGTATCCTCTGAAGTACTGCCAAAAACGTGATTTTAAGCACTGAAAATCACAGGGTATTTATAGGGTAAGGTTGGTATGGCCATCGATGACCATGGATGGCCATAGATGTCCATACCACGTGTCCTGCACTCATTGCCAAATATGTCAGACATATCTGCTACCTGTTGCATCACACGTGAGAGCCTACTATGAGTTCAGTCGGTCGGGATCTGACAGTACGCAGAAGTGACCAGCTTTAAATGCCAAAACAGTGCTTTCGGCACAAAACAGTGCTTTCGGTACACATGTCAGAATTATGGATCGCCTCCTGATCACTTCCTTCTACGAGTCGGTCTCGTTGTTGACTCAAGCTCGGTTACGGTGTAGATGTCTTAAAATACAGCCAGGACATCGTTGTCGGTGAGACAACGGACTCGTTGTTCATGTAACGACAAAAACGTTGTCAAGAGTACAACGGTTACGTTGTGCTTCAGACAACGAGCACATTGTCAAGCCACAACGGAAGCGTTGTTCTACAAGAAAACAAAGACGTCGTAATGCGCACAACGTGAACGTTGTGCATCAGACAACGTGTGATCTCTCTATTTTAAGCACGTGACCCCAACTCGTGTCCACGTGTCACTTTCGTGAACAAAACAACAAAAACGAGCTCGTTCTCCAACGCTAAGTTGATTTTACGAATTTTATCCGTTACAATTATTATAAGACAATTATATGTATGAGAAGACTCCTCTATCTAAGCACCATAAAAAACTATTTAAATCTAAACTTATTGTTTGCTTTTTTGAACCAATTCTACACTATTATACAAAGAGACCAAATCCTCTACGGTGATAACCGGATTTGGCAAATCCGGTTATCATCCCTGAGGTCACTATGTGTCCCTATTGACACCCCTTAACTGTGGTTAAGATTCACCCACCCATAGGGTTCACCTACCCATCCTTGGTTTTAGAAAAAATAATAATTCTTTTTTAATTTATTTTAATATTAAAAAATCCTAAAAATTTGTAATTAATATAAAAAAAGAATAAATATTTTTTTCTAAAAACCAAGGATGGGTGGGTGGGTCTAGGGGTAGATGAATCTTAACAATAGTTAAAGAGTGTCAAAAGAGACACATGGCGATCGACCTCAGGGGTGATGATTGGATTTGTTAAATCTAGTTTTCAGGGGTGATGACTGGATTTGTCAAATCTGTTTTTCATTGTAGAGGATTTTGTTTCTTATGTAAACAAAGGTTAGAGGGTGGGTTTTTTTTTGCTTTTTGGTAACAAGGGTGTTCGGGCCTTTTAGATCGCTCCCGATGCACTAGGTAAGTAGGGATAAATCCTTGAGGGTGACCAACAAGAGAAAGGGAATCGAACTTAGAACATCTGCTTCTTGAGGAGTGGTCCTGGCTAGCACACCAACACTCCTGTTGGTTGTCACAATTCCTTAAAATGCATAATTATAAATAGATTTAAGAGATAGAAAGAGAATATAGGGACACTGATATAAGAGGAAACATAAAATTAAAGAGATTTCAGGATTCATATGAAAGAGTAGGAATTATATATGTGATTTTAAATGAGGGTGATGTAGGACCACATGATTTCATAAAAACTTTTATACTCTAGCCCGACCTTGGGCCTTGAGATTAGAGCTTGGGCTTAGTTAATTTAGGCCCTCCGAGAACTTGAGAGTTTAAATAGATAACCCAACACTCTTAACTTGGAAACATTATTGAAGATAATCCTAATATACTAAAGATACTAATATAAGGATCAAGATCTTCATGAGTTTGCCACAAGTCAAATACTCCTCATCCTTGATCTTCTTTGATAATTTGTTGACAAATAATTAGAGCATCCAACTGTACTTGGTGGTCACCGTTAGTCTGTGAAGTCCATCTCTGTCACATCCCACTCATTTTTGAGTCTGTCGAAGCTGGTGGCCCACTAGATCAGATTGTCATGATCTTCTCCCAAAGCACATGAAGTATGACCTACGATTTAAAGAAAATATCTCATTGGAGAAGTTTTCAATAAATGAAAAGAAAAAAAGAGATCCATGAGTATGAGTATGATCCTAGGGATGGTAAAAGTATAGAGAATGATAGTAGGGTTTTTATTTAAAACAAAAAATAAAAATCAAAGGTTTCACACCTGGCGGGTGGTGGTGGCACCACCCGCTGGAAAAGAGGAATCAAACAAAAATATCAAAATAGGTGGTGGATCACCCGCTCTGATACCATGATAGAAAATAGATTCTATTGAATAACTTGGATAATCTCTACAATGATCCTTAGAGGGTTTATATAAAGATGGATTACATTTAAAATAGAAACAAAACCTCAATCAAATCTATCTTACCTAACCTAATCAAATCAAATCAAATTTAATTCAAATTCAAATATATGACGAGATACAGTATATATCATCACACCATATCACACTAGTACATATTATTCTCCTAGACTCCCTCTCAAAAGCATGGGGATTGAGATCATCATGGGTTTGCCACAAGTTGAGTACTCCTCACCCTTGATCTTCTTTGATTTGTTGATAAATAATTAGAACATTCAACCGTGCTTTGATACCATGTAGAAGACTGAATATTATATATTGATTTACTTGAATAGATTACAATGACTCATAGAAGGTTTAAATAGATATCCCAACACTCTTAACGAGATCCTGTGTATCTCATGGATATTAACATCATTGTTTCCTTAACATAATATTTCCCTAATTCTTATAAGTGAGGGTTGAGCCTAATATGGCTAGGCCTTGCCCATTGACTACCCTAGTGTCAACCCATATTACACAATATTCAATATTCTTTGTGTGTGTATGTGAGCAGTGAACCTCAATTTAAAAGAGATATCCCAAGTTCTCTTGAAAAATGTATGGTATGAAAAATATGGGAAGTTTTTTAATAGTATAAATGTAGTCTCCTCACCACCCAAATTGGTTAACAAGAATTTGTAAACCTAAATAGTATAATGTTCCATTCTAATAGGCTGATAAGGAAATTGGATGGAGGACCGGGTTACGGTGTGGGGGAGGTTTTAGGTACCCACAAGTCCCTACAATGTCAACATATATCTACTTGTATTATATTTGCGAACTCAATAAAAATTAAGCATCTATCTATATTCTATATACTATATTATATGATGGTGGTATCCCCGTGACATATTCTGTTGCTATCAATTTGCTTGAGGTTGGTTCTACATCATCCCAGTATTTGGACCAATAAAATTCCTTTCAATCCCATCTCAACCAACTATTCCCTTCACTTCAAGAATTGGAACAAGTACCCTTATTTCTTAAGAAGAAATAATCTCACTTTAACTTAATAGCCTCTTTCTCTTGAGAAGTACTCATTATATATATTATTTTATTAAACTTAATTATTGAAGGCAAAATGATGACAAAGAGTAAAAGGAAGGAGTTGAAGAGACTAAAACTCTCTATAAGCCTAGGACAATTTCATATCTGCTTGCAATGGCATAAAGAGAGATTTAAATAGAAAACTAAACTCTAAAGTTGATCATGACCAACCAAGATCATAAGGATTGACAGTCCAAGATGCAAAAGAAAACCCTAAAGAAGAATTACAAAAATAACAATAGAGTTAAAATTACAAAATGCCCTAAAACTAAAATGCTTTAAAAACTATCAAAATGATCCCGAAACAAAACTTTGAGCATCGAAGAACCGCATACGTAGTTTAACCTAGATTCATCACATCGAGGCACCCCAAATCATATACTATAGTAGATAAACGGATGCCTGGATCAAAAGCTGTTTATTTAAAGTTCTACCGCTAATTGACATTATTAATCACCATTTATTTAATCATAAATTATAAACTATATTTATATATTCCTTTCATAGTCACGTCATCACCCTCCCTTATTATCAAATTAAAATCAAATAAATCAACAATTATATGTAATTTATTTATCTTCTTAGTATCATTTCTAATTGAGTATAAAATCTCTCAAAAGTCTCTCAAGACATAATTAATATATAATTAGAATAACGTTCTTACTTTGTTGTAATTTAATTTGAAGAAAACATTATAAATTAGAGGGATTACATTGTTGATCTATATGCCTATTTGTAAAGCTCCATCTTCTATATAAATGCACATGAATATTGATAAATAACTAATGCTACAGTCCTATTGCTTTGATGGCCAATACTTAAGGCTGTTGTGCTTTAGAATATCTCAACCTTTTAACTCTCCCATATGGGGCATTTCATGATGTACGTGGTGCAATCAATCTTTAGTAGTTTTGATCAATGCATCGAAGGGCCAAAATGTATTGTATGAGATGGAAGCACATGTAATGTATGAGATGAACATGTTAATAACTGAAATCAAACCCCAACTAATAGACGTGAATCATATAAATTATAATTATTACGTTATATACTATTCAAGTGCATGCTGCTCTTTCTTTCTTTTGTTTTTGTAAAATTTAAATAATGAGTCATATCGTGTAGAAATATAAGAAAAACTTTTGAAAATAAAAAGAATGTTCATAATCAAACGAATGAAAGACTTTTGAAAAAAATATAAGAAAATGAAATCAGATGAGATCTCTTTAAAAAAAAATGCATAATGGGAGTTTTCTTTTTTATCCGTAAAAGAAAACACCTTCGAGTGGGGGAGGGGGTACCCGCAATACTCCCAATTATTGATAAAGAAAAACTAAACTAGTTAGGGCGCAATGTCTATGCCCTACCCTTACTACAGTGTAGAGAACAAATATATATTAGAAATAAATACATTTTTTTACTATGAAATCCAATGGGTTCTCTAACCTCTCTTAGGAATTCCTTGAGAATATATAATGCAATAGCTTCAACTTCTTTTTACTTCATGTTTTTCTTCGTAACCACAACTTGGAAGACTTCATTAATGAGATCATCACTTAGGCCTCGTTTAGTTTAGCTTATTGTGGTCACAATTAATTACACAATAAGTGATGTCATGAATAAGCAATGTTACAAATAAGCAATGCCGTGAATAATCATATTTGATTAGCACTATTAATAGGTGATACCTAAGAATTTCAAGAAATGATAGTTTAGTCATTTTAAAAATAAAAAGATGTTATCGGGAATGTCTATAAAGCTTAAAGTGGGTTTTGCACCCTATAATCACTCCTTGGTGAGATTATAAAAATCACTGGTTATATACATAATCAATTATTATTATTTTAACTTGTTTATTGGTGGCCCCAAAGGGCTCTCCTAGGTGATTAGGCCATCCTATCAAGGCGGTACTAGACTGCTCTACATAATCAACAATTATATAATCACTTATTATGTGTTGAACCAAAAGCTATTATTCAAGTTATAATAATCCCTACATAAACGGTTATAAGCGATTAAATTGGTTTCGATAGTTCAAACCAAATGACCCCTTAAGTTTTCATCCTTTGTCTAGGATCTTCACAGTTGGGAATGTTCTTACTCAAACAAACCCTTAAAGCTAAGACTCTTACACAACCAACTTTGATTGGGTGTATGACACCCGATCTCTAGGATTGAACACCCACACTTTATTAAGCGTGTACATACAACTAACAAAGTCTCTAGTGAACACACCACAGATTACAAGCTCAATGACATCATAATCTCTAACTATGTATCTAGTCTTATTTTGTACATGTACATAACCAAATCTCCTTGATTGTAGCTCATTCAGTCATACACAATAATATTTATATGGAATATAACCACAACCCAAAGTGTGTGAAAAATAATTCTTCCAATACGTGTAACAGTTCTTTCAAATACC
Organism: Tetracentron sinense; assembly: GCA_015143295.1. Lineage (NCBI taxonomy): Eukaryota > Viridiplantae > Streptophyta > Magnoliopsida > Trochodendrales > Trochodendraceae > Tetracentron > Tetracentron sinense. The sequence continues at coordinate 33,683,789 of CM026554.1, forward strand.
TCCCTCAAATGAAGGGCTCATCTGATCAGCATCTGACTTAGAGATGCTGGTAGAGAAACAATACTCAATGCTCGCACATCAGACCCTCATGGCTAGAGAGAGATAAAAAAAAAAAACAAGGGCTTATGATAACAATATGCTTTAGGTTTAATAAATAACATTTGAGTCTTCTTCTATAGTTTCCACAAAAACTTGGGATTCTCTTAGGTTATAACAGGTCTCAAAACTGGAGATGACATCTCTTCCTTTTCCATCCATATAATAATGACACACTACGTGAAGGATAAATGTCATTTCCAGAGTTATAACAGGTCTCTTTGAGACTGGATATAACCTCAGAGAATCCCAAGTCTTCAACAAAAAGAATAACGTGAGCACTTGAATGGGGTAGCAAAAAACTCATGGCTCATGTTAGCTAATAAGCTAGAGCACAGCCAACGGCATGGACCGTTCAAAGCTACTCCGGAGAGCTCTAGCTCTGGTTCGATTCGGCTTCTTCTTAATGCCCTTGAGCTCTTTCTCTCGAGCCGCCATGCTCGTCCCCGAAGGAAGCTGTACAGTTGATGCAACCTTTTCAAATCCATCTCTGGTGGCACCACCATGAACAAGTATCCGCGTAATCCCAGAGTAGTTCAACGATTCAGCAATCTGCAGGGCAGTCACACCCTTGTTGGTTTGTGCCTCTACATTGGCTCCCTTCTTTATGAGCAATTCAATCACCTCAACTTGGCCCGACTCGGCGGCACAGTGTAATGCCATGTACCCATCTTCATCTCTAGCATTAACATCAACACCCTTCTCTATTAGCACCCTAACAACATCTAGCCATCCTTTGAAGCAGGCTCGGTGTAGTGCAGTCCACCCATGTTGATCCCTCCCATTAATTGATGCGCCATTCTCAAGTAGTCGGCCGATCGTTCGCACATCTCCCTTCCGAGCTGCCATACATAGCCTATCGCCAAATCGAAGTGCGTCGAATAGCCGAGTATGCCCATTTTCGGCTGCTACATCATAGGCACTTTTTCCAACCCTATTAAGGATATCCTTGTTAGCTCCCTTCTGTAACAAGAGCTTCACCATTTGCTCATCGCCTAATCCCGCCGCTATGTGTAGAGGTGTGTCACCATTTCCTGTGTTACGAATATCGGCCTTAGCTCCACTAGCTAGCAAGAGACGTGCAGAGTCCCTTTGGCTTTCATCGACGGCTAGGTGCAGCGCAGTGTAGCCGTCCGCTGTGAGTGCATTCATATTAGCTCCTTTGAGCAATAGAAGCCGCATCACTTCCATATGCCCACCTCTGGCTGCAAGGTGTAGAGCCCCCCATGTGGAGGATTCGGGTCCTTCGGTGCTAGCTTGATTAGCTAGCAAAAGCTCAACAATTAAAGTCTCTCCCGACTCCGCCGCTGCCTCAAGGGGCCTACGCCCTGATCGGTTCCTGGCTTCGACATTGGGCTCGAATTCGAGTAGTAATTGGACAAGGTCCGGTCGACTCTGAGCTATAGCCAAGTGGAGTAAGGTCTGGCCGTGTTCATCAACTGAGTCAGCAGCCCCCCATTCCGAGTCACTCCTTTCAAGTACTTCTCGAACTTCTTCCATAGAACCATCGGCTACAAGCCGAGCCAGAATCGGCGATCCGACGAATATTACTTTAACACCACTATCAGTAAACACTTGCTTCTTTTTTGTTGTAAACCAATCATTAGGTATTGAATCAAAGGTGGATGAAGGATCCTTAACAGCTGCACCAGGAACCACAACACTATGTAAGAGGAATGAGTCATCCGAGTGAGGGAAAGAGTCAGGGAGATTTGAATTTGGTGGCGAGACATAAGTAATCTCTAGAACAAGCGTGGATAGAGGCGATATAATTCCCGATTGCGGCCGAACTGTGTATCGATTCTTGTTCATAGGTTGAAGTATGAAGGCGACCGGCATGGTGTACATGACGTTGCGCAAGGTGAGCTCACCGTAACATTTCTGACCCAATTCGATCCTGATCACTACTTGGTTCGATGGCTCTAAGCTTATAAGCTTATCCATGGTGGATCTCTAAGCTTAGAAGCTTCACTTCTTCGTTTTCCTTCTTTTATTGAACTGATCCTCAAGGGGTTTTGATGGAAAATCAAAACCCATGAAGGGAAGGAAATGAGGGAGCAAGGAAGAAGGTAGGTTTAATGTGTTTTAAAGGAAGGAAAAGCAGGCCGGCTCTAATGAGAGAGTGCCACATGCTAGTGTTAAAAACAATGCTGACTTGTTCTATCCGGCGTCCGGACTTCATATACCCTAAGATACATTGTTGTATGTAAGTTAAAAACCAAGAGTTATCCTCCGGGTTGTTTCTGCAAGTCCTTTTCACTGTTCTTTAAGAGTCTATATATACATGAAATCATTGTTTTTAGTTAATTAAAAACACTTGTTTATCGTCTCTACAAACAAAGACAATCAAAGAAAGGAATAAAGAAATCAAGAAAATTTTACAAATCCAATGAGAATTGCACCATCGTTTGCTCCACAATAAATAAATATATATATGGGTTTAAATACAAAGTGGAGCTTTGATTTAAGGCTGAAAAGGGGATATCCCTTTTTTATTTTACCAAATGGTTGTTGTAATCTTATGATTATGAAGAGAAAGTTATTTGCAAAACTATCATACTCTTCTCTCTTCATTGTTACAAAAGTGTAATCCTTTTATTTCGTGAAGGAGAGCTCCGCCTGTAGTTAAATTCTCTCTCTCTCTCTCTCTCTCTCTCTCTCTCTCTATATATATATATATATATATATAGGCAATGCTAAGTTCATTGTCCTTCTCATCATCCACTCTCTCTTCTTGAATAATAAAATTGAAATAAGTGTGTACGGGGTTCACAACTTATTTTTTGTCTTCATATCTAAAAAAAAATTGAAAAAGGATGACAAGAAAAATGGACTTAGCATTGCCCTATATATATATGATTTTGCTAGCCCCATTCTCCCCTACTGCAGTATTCTTTTTAAGGACATGTAGATAAGGATTTTGAGGTGAGGCCATGACTACTCGACACAAAATCCTTGCCTTCTTACGGAATGAGGGGAGAGTAAAATAGGGGAAGAGTGGGCTAGCACTCCCTACAAACACACAGAGATAGAGAGAGCCTTGATGTTTACTCATTGGTAAGTTCTCCTTGTGAAGTATGAAATAGAAACGGGCAAGGTTCAAAAGTACCCTTTAACACCATGGTGTAGGCAGTAAAACAAACCCTTGCAAGTAGCTTTTACCTTCAAGGGACAAAAAAAAAAATGTATATAACAAGATATTGCTTTGGAACTTCTCTTGGATGTTGACAAGCTCCATAACATCATAATCTATTTTGACAGTGCAAAGACAGCTGGTTCTTAGATTAGGTCATGTAGCTTTCGTCTTTGTTTGTTCAGTATTTTGTTTATTGATTTCAGTGGATTTTTCTTTTGCATCAGTGAGACAATTGGGCAAGAGAATCAAAAAAGTCTCCTCTTGTCTATATCATGCCACGTGGAGCCATTTGGTTTGTGAGTTTTATGCTTAATGGATCTTCTGTTGTTTTCCCTAATAAAAAGTTCCCAAGACCAATGAAATTGCACTGTTGCAAGATCATGTCCATTAATTATGAAATATTACCAAAATGCCCTCACCTCAGAAATGACTTTATAATTATTAGAATACATGATAATTTTTTTTCGGCAATCAAATATATGATAGCTTAGTAAGGTGGGAATAACATATAGGAAGGTGGGAATATTGCAGATTTAAATCTTTGTGGATGGTTCTTATCTCAGGTTTTGGCAAAAGGCAAGGATGAAAATTATAACTGTAATTTGAACTTAATATTATATAACCTCTGTAAAACAATTTACAAATATGGATTCCAGGCTTCAGTCTCCAAATTTGTGGAAATATAAGAGATTTATGTAGTTAATGTAATGGGCTTCGACTTCACCAATAGCCTTGCAAGATGGCTAGGTTCTTGGTTTCTTGAGCTGCCGTTTAAGTTAAATGGCTGGGCACAGACCTTAAGCCTTTGTACTGATGCATCCAAACTGGGTACAAAGGCTTAGGGCCTTAGGGGCCTACTAGCTAGCCACTCTAGCTCATTCGGACTTACCCCTCTAGCTCAGATGGTTCAGATGGTGAGGTGTGCTTGTTATTTTAGGATGGTCCTAGATGAAGTCCTAATTATAAGCGGGGACTCTTTCTCTTGATAATGTGGCATCCAGAGGTCTAATCACAATTTAATAAGACTAAATGCTAACAGAGATAAACGATCCAAAATATTTTGATCCTGTCAACATAAGCAATTTAAGTTGACCACTTTCTTATGTATTGGTGGATATATAATCAACATTCGCTTATCTAAACAATTCCTGTGTTAAGGGCAAGGATCTTTGGTATGTACAAGAGATTCTAGCCTACAACACAAGGAAGGCCATTTTGGTTCTAACACCCCGCTTGCGCCAGTGGTGGGGTGTGGCCTCTCAGTTGAGGGAGGTCTGGGATCCAATCCCCCCCCGGTATGAGTCGCAAGAGCACCAATTCCCAGCTAATTATTAACCCACTAACTTAGGTAAATGATATCCACAGCCCCCCAAAAAAAGACAATTTGGTTCTGGCCTTATTTACTGTTATAATGTAACAGTCTATAAGATATAAGATATCTGACTCTATTATTAGCAGTATCCATATATAAAACCATGCTTACAAGTAGACAATACGAATTGCAAGGGCGTTTAAGTAACTGCAGCTCCTTTTAGGAGCAGGAAAGGACGAATTAAGCCGAACATATACCAAGTCTAAGATATGCCAATGCATTTAAAATACAGAGTTTACAAGCACTAGAAATGGCGCTAGGCATAGGACAATTCGATCACCTCAACAACTCTCTTTGTTAGAGTATTTGTGATCTCTGAGTATAAGAACAAGGTTAGAACAACAAACCTAACCCATTTATTTTAGATATTCTAATTCAAATGTGGCCGTACAATACTTCTAACAATTACCCTTTGTTTGGTTGTCGAGAAAATAAGTGAAAACATAGAAAAGAAAAGAAAAGAAAATTTTACAATAAACGATTAAGAATTGTATTAGGCATCTGTAATTTTCGTTTATTTTCTATGTTCACTTATTTTCTCGGCAACCAAACATAGCATTAGGTTTAGAATAATTAACAAAGAGAATTTTTAATGGAGAACCAAGGGGAATGACATGAAAAATGAAAGATAAGAAGGCCCTCAAGTCTCGTTCTTAGCAATATACTACTGCCCTGAGTAACAGTATCCATGGTTCAGTCTGTTTTTCATCGTTAATCGCCGTCCCAAATATGCCGATAAGAGAGTTGAGCAATGGACTAATCTAAAATACTGCTCTTCATGTGGAAGTTACTTTTTCCTATATGACAGACCTTTGGTTTTCATTCTCTTCGCAACTAGGAACCCGAATAGTCCCTCCTTCCAAACCTCAATTAACCCAAGTTTGGTCCCATCACCAGGCATCCGAGATCAAAACGGATGTCTTGCACCAATATTAAAAAGGAAAGTGATTTAAAACTCTTGGTAGTACCAAACTAACCTGGGTTCAACCCTTGACCATCAGGCAATAAATAAATAAAAACTCATTCAAGCAACTTAGTAGCTTACAGCTTTACACCTTCAAAAAAAGAGAAAAACAAATTCTGAACTACCCTTTTGTAAACAAGGTATTGCTTAGGAACTTCTCTTGTATGTTGGCAAACTAGCCCAATGACAAGCTCAGTGACATCATAATCTGTTTTGACATTGCAAAGACAACTGGCTGTTAGATTAGGTCATGTTGTTGCTTTCTTCTTGGTATGTTTAGTGTTTTGTTTATTGTTTTCAGTGGATTTTTTCTTTTGCATCAATGAGACAACTGGGGAAGATAATATAAAAGTATCTTCTTGTCTATACCATGCCATGTGGAGCCTTTTGGTTTGTGAGTTCTATGCTTAGGGTTCCTTCGTTTGGTGAGAAAGTGGGTGAAAGAAAAGAAAATAAAGAAAAAGAAAAGAAAATTAGGGTTTCTCTCAAAATAATCATCAAAAGATGGAAGAAGTTTTTGAGAGAAAATTTGTAGCTATTGAAAAAGTGCAAGAAAATGAAAATATATTTCTTATACACCAAACGCAAGAAAAGTACAAGAAAACTCACTTTTTTTTTACTTTTTCACCAAACGAACACACACCTAAGGGATCCCCTCTTGATTTTCCCGATATGCAGTCCCAAGACCAATGGAATTGCACTTTTGCAAGGTCCTGTCCATTGATTATGAAATATTACCAAAATGTCCTCATCTCAGAAATGACTATAATGATTATAATACATGATAGCTTAGAAGGAAAGAAAACACAGTAGTTTCTAGTATCTCAGGTGGTAAGGTGCAGGGGAATAACATATTAAAAGGTGGGAATAACTCTAATGTAAGTTATTGAGATATAAATCCTTGTGGATGGGTCTTATTTTGGTTCTTATGTGGACTCTATTGAGGAGGATTAAGAACAAAGGGTGAAAATTACAATTGTGATTTTAGCTTAATATGATATAACTTCTGGAAAACAATTTACAAGTTTGGATTCCTGGCTTCTGTCTCCAAGTTTGTGGTAAATATAAGTGATTTGTGTTGTAAATGGAATGGGCTTGAGCCGTACCTAGAGCCATGAAAGACGGCCAAGTTCTTGGTTTCCTGAGCTGGCCTTGACGTTAAATGGCTGGGCATAGACCATGTATATTTGGCTTGATAAGCCCTTCTTATAACAGGAAAGCCTTCTTTTCACTCTGGTCAACTATTTTAACTTTTAGAGTTAATATTTTTTAATATTTTTTTAAAAAAACCAAGTTTAGATAATTAAACCCTAAGAGTTAATAAATCATAACCACACAATTAAGGGATATTGAAAGGGACACGTGTTGACCTGTGAGACGTAACTGGACTCCGAACTCTTTGGTTGGCTTGACCAAGTGTGCTTGGATCTTGCTCATTCTAACGGATTCAGCTCGTCTGCTTGACCAAGTGTGCTTGGATCTTTGCTTGGCTTTGGTTCCTAGCACGCCACCACACATTACTTAAGATCTAAGGGTCACGATTAAATCTGAGGTTTTAAACCATTTTTGGGTCCTAAAATGAGCGCCAAAACACACGACTCCATCTTCTCTCTCCTTTTCGATTTTCCTCTTCTCACTTGACCTGTGAACTAACAGAGTTTGGGGTTCTGGCGAATTAGCACGACACCAGCAAGGCGGCAATGCGAGATGAAAATAACCCCATTTTCGAACCCCAAATGGAACGATTATAGTGTTGTGGTAGTCGAAAGATGAAAGAACAGTAATAGAGAGAAAAGAAATTACCTGATGAAGCATTTGAAAATCAAGGCTTGTGCTTCGTATTGAAGGGTGAGCAAAATCAAATAGATCCAAACCCTTTTATCCCTTCTATCTGAGCTCGTCCGAGGACTTTTACGATTGGTTGCCGCCATTAATGGCAACCTGAGATGAGGTAAGAGTTTTTTTTTACGTTATTTTGCCCTTTCTTTCTCTTCTCTTTTCTTTGCAGAGGAGATGTCCTTTGGAGCAGGAAGAAATGTTTTTTCTTCACTTTTCGTTTTCTCTTTCTGGGATGCAAGGTCCAAGAAATCCTTTGGAGCGGGAAGAAATGTTTTTTCTTCACTTTTCGTTTTCTCTTTCTACGATGCAAGGTCCAAGAAATTGTTTGAAAAAATAATGAAAAAAAAATTTCTTTCCGAGTTTAGCTTTCCATTAAATTATATATTTTAATACCCGTTTTGAGGAGTGTTTGGGTGATGCTTATGCTGGGTTGCAAGTGTGGTTGTGTGTGTGTGTGTGGTGCGGTGTGTGTTTCCTTTGTCTTGCCTTCAACTATTGCCTTGTGGTGTAGTTGAGTTAACAAAAAAAAAACCCACAAAATTGTATTTACATTTTATAGGCTAAAATAATTAATTTCTCTCTCTTTCATATGAGAAGTTTCCATTTAATCGTTTGAATTAAACGGTTAGGGTATGGGATTACCCACAAACTGATTCTTTTGAAATCTGAATATGACTTTCACTCTGACAAAAACAGCCTGAACTAATTTACACAGAAATGGTGTAGGTAGAAAATTTAGTTCTTGGAAGAATTGGCAAGGATTATAATAGGACCTAGATGGAGAGGCGCAAGTGCATTGACCCAGGGATCGGTGTTGGCCTTGTGAAATTATTCTCAAATCAAAGTCACAAACCAAATGCTAGCTAGCAACCTTACTCACTCATCTCATTCCTGAAGCTTATACCACTAATTTATGATCTGGAAAACTAGAAATGAGTTTATTTTTGAGAAATCCAAACCTGATCCTCGTGATACAGTTGAGAGAGCAAATGTGTATGCTCTGGAGTTAGTCTCTTCCGCTCAAAATGCTAACCCGGCTTCAGATATCTTCACTTCTCAATGTCTAGACCTCCTGAAGCTGATTCAAATAATTTTCTATGGATCGCCCCTCCGAGTGGTTGGTTGAAGATTAATGTGGACGGGTCTTCTTCTGTGGATGGGTCCATATCAAGCGTGGGTGGGCTAGCTCGGACTCATACTGGCAGGTGTGTTGCCTCGTTTTGTTTTCCCATCTACCCTAGCAATGCGAGACAAGCTGAGGCAAAAGCGATTTTTCTTGGGTTGATGCTCTGCCTCCAAAATAATTGGAATAAGTTCATCCTCGAAGGTGACTCTCAATCTATTATGCATGCTATTTGTTAGGATGCAGGGTCCCTCATTGGGATATCAAGTCAATCTTTGAAGACATCAAAATTTTATGGAGAAATTTCCCAAATTCCTCTATTTCGTGGGTGCGTAGCTCATAATCTTGCAAAAATAGCAAATGTGGAGGCATCAAAGTTTTTTCAAACTGGAATATGTACCAAGGAAAATCTGATCTTTTATGGTAGAGGTTATAACCTCCAGGCCCATGTACATCGTTCCTTTATTTGAATAAATTATTAGTTTCCTACCAAAAAAAAAGCAGGGTATTCAAGAAGAACATGAATTATATTATGAAAAAAATTTGGGTTTTTGATCTTTTTCAAAAATAATTTAATTTTATTTCTATAAGGGTATATCTAAATGGGATGACAATTAGCAGCCACTAAAAGAGAGCTCCAAACCCTTCAATGAAGAAAACTCATTTCCCCAAACCTTCCTCTATTTACTGGTTGTCTTTATGGATATATTTTTGATACAATTTATTGGTTCAAAGCTTAGCACTGATGGTCTTAGCAATTTCATATTAACTCTATTCTCATTTCATTTTGTTTAGTACTAATGCTCCGAGGAATGAAGAAAACCCATTTCCAATAAGTTGTTCTATTATATTCTTATTAAGACTAAATGATGTCTTGAAAACACTTCTTTAAATGATGTTTGTGTTCAATTTGGGATGCCAGTAACACGAAAATGGATTTCAATTAAATTGTGGATTTTGATCATGGTATCTATCTAACTTCAACTGTATGATTGGCTTTTTCTATTTCTTAGTGTTTCTAAGGTATCCATGTAACAAGGTGTTTTGATATCTCTTAGCAGATCACTATTTGCTTCAGCTATTGGGAATGAATGAGTTAATGACTACAACTGACATTATTGTGGATGACTTGGGTGCTTAATCTGTAGAAATTGGACTTGCTTAGGTTGTTTCTAAACTCAATTTTTACTTAGGTTCTTTTGATTTTAATCAATCTATTTTAGTTCTTTTCAAATGTTCCAGTAGTGGGTTATAATTCATCTTTAGATTTGAATGGTTAAATTGTTGTCTGGACTGAAAACCAATAACTTTGCATAACAAATAACAATTTTGAATCTCTATTTTACCTTCCAAAAAAAAATTCTGAATCTCTATTATTGCTTTGAAAGAGAAGTAATTTGGGATACTTGGGAATATTATGGATGCATGAATGATTGTGATTTTTATAATCTGTTGCACCAGTTCAATTGTTGGTTCTAGTTCATTTGTTGGTTCAAATTTGCCGCCCATATGGTTCTAAATATTTCGTGGTATGCATCTGGTTTTATTGGCTCAACCTCACTATTTAAGCAAGTCCAATTTTCATCTGGGTCCTCTTGTCAGTGAGAATTTTTGATATTGTTGGTTCTGCTTCATGGTGCCCAGATCGCTTGACATGGAGACACTCTATGTGCAGGTGCTCTATATATGTGGATTTCCATCCGCAACAGCAAAGGTGGATAGCTTGTGGACATTTTTTGGTTAAGTAACGGAGATACTCTAGTTCATATCTTGAGTGTTCATATGAGCAGGGCCCTTTCATGTTCAGCTTCTAGTCCAAAAGTCTGATTGACTGGTTGATGTTAGCCTTTTAACCCTGCTGTAAAATAGGAGAACGGTGAATATATGTTGTTTTTTTTATTATTATATTGATTCCTACTCTCTAGACCCCAAATGAGAAGCTACAGAGGTTGTTTGGCAGTTCCTTATATGTTGTTGTTTTGTTTATGTTGATTCCTACTCTCTAGACCCCAAATGATAAGCTACAGAGGTTGTTTGCAGTAGAATCATGCACAATGGCTGATGAATTTTAGGGTTTAAAGCTTTCACTTTGATTTAGGTCATAGAAGGTCTTATATTTCTAGGCCAAAACTGTCTACCGCTGGTGTCGCCCTTAGTATTCTTTAGTATTCTTCTGGATGTCTGAGATGAAAGCTCTACATTGAAAGAGAACTTATCAAGACCCAACACAACCAGAGATTCCAAGTTTGGTTTTTGGCTGCAGAAGGTGGCCTTTTTCTCCCAACTTCTTTTTTTTTTAAAGTCATCTGTTATTGTGCAGCTCAAATTTGAATATGGTTGAGAGAGAAATTTGATGCTGACTTCCACTACAAGGTCTTTTTTGGATAGTTTTTGAATGGAATTATTATATCTATTGCTTGACAATTCTACACATGGCTTCATCTTGAATTATTATATCTACAGATTTCATGAACCTGGGTAGATTGTAATCAACTAACAAACTATCTCAACTTGGACTGGTGAAAATGCAGGCAATGAAGAAGTTCCATGAGGGAGATGCTATTTTGACATTGGATCCAAGGCTCATCCGGACTGCTACAACTAACATAGCACTAGAAAAGATTCTTGAGCTAGTTTTACAATGCTTGGGTCCGACCAAACAGAGCCAGCCGAGCATTAGGAAGTGTGTGGAAATCCTTTGGAGCATCCGTAAAGACTATAGACAGCTATTAGCTTCAGATTTCCACTCACTATCCTCTTAATCCCAGAGGATTGCTGCAATCTGAGAAGAATTAAGTGGTACATTGCATGAGATCTAGATCTTCACGAGAATGCTTAGATTAGTGAGGAATAATTTGATTCAAGGGAAGTGGAAAGTATGCAGAGGTAAACATGTGGGAATGCTTTTAGAAGAATTTTTAATTCATTATACTTCTCATGTTGGATTGTCTTGAATCAAAGGAGCTGTGAATTGCTCAGAATCTAATGAAAGGTGTGTCCAAGATTTGAAGAAGGTTGACATTATTGCATCCTCATGTAGAATACTGTATGGATATAATATATATAGGAACTTCAATGTAAGATGTAGGGTGGGGTGGGTGGATTGGGAAGCTTCAACTGAATGTGTGTTTTGGGTATTTGTAGCATTGTGAAGCGGAATGACAATTTTCCTACGAACATTCTGTTGCTAGGGTGGGTAGATTATCATTGTCAATGACAATGATCCTTTGCTCTTTATCTCTATGTATTTCTACCATTATTTTGTTGTAATAATATACAGAGTCCTTCCTAAAAAAATCAGTGCTCCACTCGTCAACGACTGTATGGATGCCGGAGGTCCCATCTTGGGCATTTGCCAGAGATAAACCGAAGCCTAACCCTTAATTCCATCTCAGCCATGTGACCAATAAAAGAGTGAAGCAACACATACTCAAGGCAACATTATTAAAAAGAATAATTGCACGACTTAGTTTTGTGGCAATCAAAATGGACCTTATGCCACTGAAACCAAATCCACACGTACAATAAAACAGCATCAAAATTTTGGCTCAAAAAAGTTCTCATTCAGGTTTGCTTAGAACAGTAGCAGTCAAACAAGAAATAACCCCCTAATCCTAACCATTTAATGGTAAGACTTTTTTTTGAGATTGCTTCACTAAGCTGGGTGCTTAGTTTTCTAAAAATGCAGATTTTATGAGGAATAGACCTTATGGACCTTCAACATTTGTTTGGAGTTCCTTTAGAGTCCATGTTTTGTCGCATTATTACTATTAATGTCTTGTTTTTCGGCTATATCTCAACTTTTACTATTTTACACTCCTCATTCTGCTAGTGTATATGGTAATGATTATGATGCCTTCATAGTCATGAAACACAATTAATTCTTTCGCTAATTGGAACTTAGCTTGGATTTTACCGCTCTTTTAATGTAGGGAACCTAGTTGTAGCGCGTGAGCCTGAGACAGTAGAGGAAGAGAGTGTAGAATCCCAAATTTATTATTCTTGATATTCGTGATAATTATTAAATTTTATAGAAACCTGTGTTTAAAAATTTAATGTGAACAAGCTCATAAATTTTAGATGAAACTCATTTATTTTAAAACTCAAATAAGGTACTTAATTTAAGAGATTTTTAGAGTGAAATTGCATGAAAAGAAAGATAGGCAAAAAAAAGTAGCAAAAGACAAAAAAAAAAAGGATCGGCGCTCCGGTCGATCGATCGCCCACAACACCGTTTTGGCCTCGATTTGCGCGATTTTTTGATTTTTGGAGTCCCTAAGGCCCTCAACACTATAAATAAGCCTTATATTCGTGAGTTGAGGGTTTCTAAAGCTTTCTAAACCTAAAACAGAGAGAGAGAGAAGGAGATTTTGGGAGATTCAAGAAGGGAGATAAAAAGTTTTGTAAGGAAAAATGATGAAAAGACTTAGATCAATCTCATTTGCAAGCGTTTGATTGTAGGGAAGCGATCGGGAGAGGAAAATATAAATTTCTTCCTACCAATATGGTGACTTTAAGATAAACAAGAGAAATACGTACAAGTTAGCACGTATAAGAATTGAAATTGAATTATGCTTCCGCACTCTGAATTGTTTATATGTGTTACATGTCACGTTGAATTTTAAATTATGCCTTATATTAAATGTTGCTATATTGTTAGCTAGGAGTTTATATATACGCGGGATAACTTGTTACTCAGCCGATGACTTTTGTTGTCGGTAGATTCTAAGTTTAATATTTGTGTCTCAGGACCTTGGGAAGAGGAAGAATACGAGGAAGAAGAAGAAAAGCCAGCAGGTGATTAGCCCGATGGTGAATGGAATTTGGACCGTTGGCCATTTCCAGGAAATTAATTATTAGTATTTTGATTTGGAGTTTTAGACACTGTAATAGACTAAATTTTAGACTTATGGCCGGTTAGATTGAATTGATGATTGGGAATCATGGAGGATGATTCAAATTATTTATGATGTTTTTAGTATTTAATTCAAGACATTAGACTTAATCATGATTTATTTAAAGAAAAATTTTCAGATTTATGTTTTAGATTGCCTTAAATGCTTTATGACAGGAAGTTATGGAAGTTGATGGTTAAGTCACGTGCCAAAGTTTCACATTAAGCTAGGTCGGATTTTGGGGCGCGACAGAGGTGGTATCAGAACCCAGGCATTAGGATCATAGGGATTGAGGTGTTTTTCCAGTTTGGACCTATGATTGATTTAATAAATGTTTGATACCACAACAGAGGTGGTATCAGAGCAAAGGCATTAGGTTAGCTAGGGCTTAAGTTTTAGGGATACAACAGGCTAGTATTCATTGTGATGTTAGTGTAAGGTTTGAGTGTTAAAGTAAATTAATTCCGAGTTAGACTAATTGTTACCGTTTGCTCTCAGGAATATCATAATGAGGCGCGGTGGTAGAGCGTAACACTAAGGGAAGCGTTGGAAGGGGTATTGAAAAAGGACATCCAATTGGTAATGATTAGCCTGACTTGACTGAAGTGTTCGGATCAATTGCCCAGATCATGGCACTCCTTGCAGCCAAGCAACCTGCTGCAGCTGCTCTTGGACACGCAGAAGCACATGCACCTCCTCCACGTAGGGCACATGCAGGGATTGAGGCATTCTGGAGATTGAGGCCTCCGTCATTTTTTGGGACCACAGATCCAATACCTGCAGAGGCATGGATCTTACAACTGGAGAAGATATTTTCAGTTCTGTCTCCAACGGATACTGAAAGAGTGACATGGGCAGCCTATATAATGGAAGGCGAAGCAGAGCATTGGTGGCGAGAAGCCTCCAGGAATAGGGATTTGACGAGAGTGGGCCAACCATGGATATGGGGGGAATTTCTGAATGTATTTTATAAGAAGTATTTTCCATTTGTCATTCGGGAAAAAAAAGAAGCAGAGTTCCTCATTCTTAAGCAAGGGAAGATGTTAGTGGCCGAGTATAAGGCCAAGTTCTTCGAGCTTTCAAGGTTCACACCTCACATGATTGCCACAGAGGCGATGAAAGCGCGGAAGTTTGAAAGGGGTTTAAGAGATTTCATTCGAGACCGAGTCTCAATGTTTCGACTCGAGACTTTCGCTGAGGTGAACGATAAAGCACAGTTGGCTGAAAAGAATTCAGAGGAATTCTTGAAAAAGAGAGAGATGAACCAAAAGGAGAAGTTTGGTAGGGGACATCCAAGCAGGGTTGGACCACAGGATAAGAGGTCTAGATTTTCAGGCCAACCACTAGTAGCTAGGTCGACTCCTTATCAGAGGCCAACACCTCCATCTGCACCTGTGCCTCGTCCTACTACTTCTTAGGTCACTTGGTATGTGTAGCCCAAGTCTTCTACACCTATGTTTGATGTTTGTGTACATTGTGGGAAGAGGCATCCAGGGGGCGACTGTCGAGCACTCACGGGTGGATGTTTCCAGTGTAGGCAAATGGGACACCGGATTAGAGATTGTCCTCACCGTAACCAGCAGACCCAACCTCAGGGGAATAGGCCACCTACCAGGTAGGCACCACAGTAGAAGCCTACTCAGGCTCCCAAACCCCAGCAGCCCCCGCAGCAGCAGCCACGCCAAGTGACTCAGGGTAAAGTCTTTACAATATCAGAACAAGATGCACAAGCATCAGATGATGTGGTGTAAAGTACACTTTAATTATGTCTATATTTGATGTGATATTTTTATGATTAATGTGATGTTTATAATTATGATGTATTGATAAAAATATGCTACTGATATTATGTTGATAATGCACAAGATTGACACTTAGTTATATAATAACTCAGGCACCCTATTGATTAATGAATATCTGGCACATGTACTAATTGATACGGGATCAACTCACTCATTTGTTACACCTAGTTTTGCAAAGTGATTTGTTTAAGAACCGAGCCAATTAGATAAGGAGTTGTCCATCTCGACTCCTATCGGTAGATCAGTAGTCACCAACCAAGTATACCGAGCTTGTGTCATCCAAGTTGGACAACATATGTAACGACCCCAAATCCTACCTTGACTAAAATAGGACCTTGGGTAGCCACATTTCTTGAACATGCTTAAATCTATGACATACAAGGCATACTAACACGAGTCTCCAAAAATGAGGATAGTAAAATTTCGATTATATAAAGTGAAACCATCCTATATAATGATAATCTATCCAACATAACCCACCATAATCGGCAGGGGCGGAGCCAGGGGCGGGGGGTGGCCATGGCCCCCCCAAATTTTTTGTAATTCCTTATTGCACTAGTATTAATAGTGGGCCTCTCAATTAAAAAATAATAATTTTAGTATACTTGCCCCCCCCCCCCCCCCCCCCCCCGCCAATCTTTTTGTCCTATATAATATAGTGGCCCCCCTAATTTTTTTTGTCATATATATAGTGGGCCCCCCAATGGAGTCCCTTTATGCCCTTGAGGTTGCCACATGTCCTTATTGACACCCCTTAACTATGGTTAAAATTCACTCAATCTCAGGTTCACCTACTTATCCTTGGTTTTTAGAAAACAATATTTAAATAATTTTAACTTTAGGTGTTAGTTAATTTTAAACTAGGGTTCAAAAAGAAATTTGATACTTTTTTTAAAACCAAGGATAGGTGGGCGAATCTGAACCACAATTAAGGGGGTCTTAATAGGGATATGTGGCGACCTCAAAGGCATTACTGAGAAAAAAATCTCAAAATAAAAAAACTACCAAAAAAAAAAATTTCTTGGGGGCTATGCCTCCAAACCCCCCAAATTCCATACCCTCAAATCAAATTTTTTCTTATACATGTATTTTGGCCCCCCTCCCCCCAATGAAAAATTCTTGGCTCCGCCCCTGATAATCAAGATAGAGTAAAGTCATCAAATAATAGTGAACAGTCTAAGCAACATCCTGAAATAACATAAGTTTATTACAATCATTTTCAAAATGTAAAACAAGGCCTAATAAAGTGTCCACCCAACCAACTCTCGAACTTCCTCAGCCGGAGGCTCGCTTTCTTCTTCTATCTCGACATAGAAATCCTCAACCACGGCTCAGCAATCAACTCACTCTAAACCTACCGATAATAACAGGTCGACTGAGCATTAACAACGCTCAGCGGATATCCAGTCTAACTAACAATAGCAATAACTCATGCTCATAATCAATATTAAATTCACACAGCAGTTACAAAATCAATAACATGTTCATATGACGTTTATATAATCCATGACAAGTTCATATAGCATAATCAAATGACAGGTTCATATGACACTTGCATAATCCATGACAGGTTCATATGACATTTGCATAATCAGAGTGCGGAAAATATGTGAGCATATCATGACGTGTTTCATTGCCCTTATAATTCTGTGTTCATGATTCAGTATTTGTAATTCAGTGTCAATGTCCAACAACGCATGATAAGTTTCATATTCATGTTTCAGTACTTGTAATTCAGTTTCAATATCCGACAACATATGATAAGTTCCATATTCATGTTTCAGGACTTATAATTCTGTTACAATATCCAAAAATGCATTATAAGATCGACAATGCATGATAAGATCAGTGTTCATAATTCAATATTCTTATCCAACAATGCATGATAAGATCGACAACGAATGATAAGTTCCGACAACGCGTGATAAGATCGATAACGCATGATAAGATCTGTGTTTATAATTCAATATTCTTATCTGACAATGCATGATAAGATCGACAACGCATGATAAGTTCAATGCTCATATCATCACCTTGAGTCATGTACTTGTGAGAATCCTAGACTTAGGATACAACATGATTATGAGATGGTGGTTACGCTTATGAGTCCATGAGCAGGTTATTCAAATCATGCACTTATTCAGATCCTTCATTAGGCTTATTCAGTCTATCAGGCATATGCAATGCTTATGATTGTGGTCCACATGTGTGACTTGTGAAGCTCTTATCTTAACATACACGTGAGTTTGTGCATAAATATCACAATTAACATTCGAATTGGTCATCGCTTAGATTCCGATCTCCCACAATGAAAACTCCACTATACTGTCTCATACCATATAGTTAGAGAATTTCTGGTTAGAAAGACCTTCCTCTAAGTTTTGTCCTACTCGAATATCAATCACCATACGATATAGATAGGCATAATTTAACATTCATGATTAATATTCGAACTCGGTCATCGCCTAGACTTCAATCTTCCACCAAGAATCTCCGCTAGGTTACATGTCGCTAGTTAGAGAATTCCCAACCTGGAGGACTTCCTCTAGGCTTTGGCCTATCCAATTATTGATCACCGTACAAGTATAAATAGAGCATAATTTAGCATGTGAGAGTTTAGGGCATAATTTACATAGTCATAACAAACAATATCTTATCATGATTTCACAATTTTCTTAACCAACTTAATAAATGGTAAACTTCATCCTATTCCCCTCATTCATAAAACATCATAATAATATAATCGTACTCAATAGAATTTGTATCACAAGTAAAACCCTCATGTCATAGATATAATCCCTCTAGTCATGTTCAATAGAATTCATAATATATGCAAAAACCCTCATGTTATAGATAAAATCTCACATTCATTTCATAGAATATATAGCACATGCAAAACCCCCATGTTGTATAAATAGCACATAATTTAGCACGATAAACCATAATATCTTATTCGCTTAGTTTCTCAATTCTCGTTTAACATCATATTAACATTGAAAACACTCTCAAGCATTTAAACAATCACCTTAAGTGTATTTATTATGTGTACATTGCCCTTCTCTTTTTTTTCCATCATACAATAGTCATTCATATAATCTATGAGCATCCAATTCAAGCTCAACCCCACTTCATGCATCCATAATCCATCCCTTTACCATTTTAACCCAACCACCATCATTTCCATACATCCATAACTCATAAAACATAACTCATAATCCAATTAAGCTTCTAACATACAAATTCATCTATATCCTTACTTAAACATGCAATATCTCATACAAATTCATCGTTTATCATACTTAATCAATAAACATAAGAATACAAAGTTTAGATTGGAGAGGATATCGACTATTCATACACAATAGAGCTTATAGCACATGCAAAACCCTCATTTCAAGAATAAAATCTTTCATTCATGCTTATTACTTACTCATCTTTGTTTATTCATGTAATACTCTTGATAATCCATAAACATTTATATTTAAAACATGTAAAACATTTACTGAGG
This sequence comes from Tetracentron sinense, assembly GCA_015143295.1. Lineage (NCBI taxonomy): Eukaryota > Viridiplantae > Streptophyta > Magnoliopsida > Trochodendrales > Trochodendraceae > Tetracentron > Tetracentron sinense. The sequence goes on from CM026554.1 coordinate 33,702,524, forward strand.
TTAGATTAGAAAAGATATCGACCTTAGGATCATTCCCTTGGATCCAAATCGCTCCCAAGAAGCTTTGAGGAAGATCTTCAAGTTTTTCTTGCAATTTTCAAGCTATCTCCTTCTTCTCCAAGAAATTTCTCCCTCAAAACCCTAGATTTCCTCTTTTCCCTTGCCAAATTAGGGTAAAAGGGTTTAGAACCCTAAAATCCTCTATAATCAAACCTCTATTTATAGCCCCAATGGTTAAAAACCCAAAAAAACACACTTTTTAACAAAATATGGGTGCGAGTGCGATCGATCACACCTTTGGTGTGATCTATCGCACTTAGACCCAAAAGAACTTTAAAAAAGCTTGCCTGAATGCGATTGATCACAGAATTTTGTGATAGATCGCACTATTTTGCAATCGATCGCACTTGGTTTGTGATAAATCGCAGCTCCCTTTTCAGATACCGACTGATTTTTATCTTATTTTGATCATAAATTTTGACTCGCTTATCAGATTTTGATGATTCTACTTGAGTTGGACTCGTCTTTCGAAGGGAAACAACTTTGTATCTAATAGATAAATCCTAATTTTGAGTTTTTAAAGGTCTAAATGGGCTCTAAATCTGATTAATCTGTAATTTCATCAGACAAAACATCGGAAAACCCACTTTTGACTAAGCTTAGACTCAAAATCTGGAAAAACATTAAACATAAACCTCAAAGAGGATTCCAATACCTTTCTAATGGTTCAAGAATTACTTGATTCTGATAAACGGTGACAAAACTAAAGCTTCCTAAAGTTTGAGAATATATTAAGACATCCCTCTCTTTACAACTTTGATTAAGTCTTGATCACACTACACCAATTAGATATAAATACATATGCATAAAATATGATAAAAGACTAACTACCCTTATTAAACAAGATAGAAATAGGGAATTTAGATTCGGGTCTCTACAACATGAGTTACTGGCAGACCTGATCCTCCTAGACTTCCAAGATTTTAATATCATTCTTGGAATTGATTGGCTTCCAACTTACCACGGACAAGTAGATTTTTTTGAGAAGATGGTGAAATTCAAGCTAGTTAATGGAACTCCCTTCCATTTTAGAGGATTATAGAAGAAAGATATCGCTAGATTTGCAGCCTTAAGTCTTTCAAAGTCAGAAGTAAAAGATGGTTCTGTCATCCCAGTAGTCATCAAGTTCATTGATGTATTTTCTGACGAGTCACCAGGGTTACCACCAGATAGGTAGATTGAATTTATCATTGACCTAACTCCAACCACTGCACCGATTTCTAGCGCACCGTATAGAATGGCTCCAGCATAACTAAAGGAGTTGAAGGTACAGATTAAGGAATTACTGGAACAATGTTTCATCAGACCAAGTATGTCACCATGGGGAGCTCCAGTTCTCTTTGTAAAGAAGAAAGATGGGTCAATGAGGATGTGCATCGATTATCGGCAACTAAACAAAGTCACAATAAAGACCAAATACTCATTGCCACATATTGATGATCTGTTCGGCCAGTTAAAGAGAGCAAGTTCTTCTCTAAGATAGATCTAGGGTCAAGGTATCACCAGTTGAAGATTAGATCAGAAGATATCCCTAAATCAGCATTTAAAATGAGATATAGACACTTCGAGTTTTTGGTTATGCCTTTCGGCTTAACAAATGCACCTGCATCATTTATGGACTTGATGAATAGGGTATTTAGACCAGTCTTGGATTGTTATGTGATAATGTTTGTGGACGAGATCCTTGTATACTCACCAACCAAGGAGGATCATGAGAAACATCTTCGGGTTACACTTGAGACTTTGAGAGAGCATAAGTTGTATGCTAAATTGAGTAAATTTGAGTTTTGGTTTGAGAATATGGCATTTCTAGGCCATGTCGTATCATTAAAAGAGATTTCAGTAGACTCTTCTAAGATTGAAGCTGTTGCAAGTTGGGATAGGCCAAAAGTGTTACAGAAATCAGGAGTTTCCTAGGCCTCGTAGGTTATTATAGAAGATTTGTAGAGAGATTCTTTAGCTTGGCACTACCACTCACTTACCTGACCAAGAAAAATGTCAAGTTCACATGAGATGATAAATGAGAGCAGAGTTTCTTAGAATTGAAGAAGCGCCTCACTACGGTCCCAATTCTCACTATTTCATCAGATAGTGGTGGATTTGTAGTTTACAGTGATGCTACGCATGTTGGATTAGGTTGTGTTCTCATGCAACATGGTAAAGTCATTGCCTATGCATCACGGTAATTGAAGAACCATGAGAAGAACTACCCTACTCATGATTTAGAGCTAGTTACAGTGGTTTTGCTCTAAAGATCTGGCGGCACTATATGTATGGAGAAGAGTTTGAATTTTTATAAATCAACAAACCTCAAGTACTTATTCTCTCAGAAAGAGCTCAACTTGAGAAAGAGTCGTTGGGTAGAGTTTTTGAAAGATTATGATTGTTCGATTCAATATCATCCAGAGAAAGCTAATGTTATAGCAGATGCACTTAGCAGAAGACCCTCTGATTTACTGGCACACTTAAGGGTCAAAAGGTGGGAATTTTGTTCTCCTTACCACACAAATAGCCTCACTGCTGCTGCATGCCTTCGATCTACGCGCAACCTCGCAAAGAACCTTCGCCCTCCCGGCCGGAAACATCTCATAGATAAAGTGAGTTCCCGATATCGGAAATTCTTATTATTCGATCCCCCACTCGAGCTATGTTGGACGGTCTATTACCTGCCCCCTCCACTATAAGGGCGCGCTTTGGGATGCTGAGGAGCTATTATCGCCCCTGTAGATTCTGGCCCAAGCCTGAGTTGAAGCGACCTTCCATCGGACCCTGAAAGAGAGCAGCTTAATGCGGAGGCAGTTCCAGTCCTTGTCGCAGCGCAGTAGCCCTTTACTAGTAGGGGTTTGCTGGATCGATCGATGGAGTGTTAGTTTCATCTTGTTTAAGCGGGTGAGAAGTATGGCTTACTTTGGTTGGGCAAGCTAGTTCAGTGGATAAGATGGCTGCAGACCCTGAGTCTGAGTCTAGTTCGTCAAGCTAATTGAATCTGCCGATGCATTCGTTCGGATACATTCTTCCTTCTTATGTATGATTCCTCGTCTACTGCCGCGTCCAATGAATGGGTTTCGAAGATAAAAAAACTTTATTGGGTGGGATTGGGACATAAATTGACCTAGGTAAATCCATGAGCTCAATTCGATTATTCCTTACCTATTCTTAATAAGCATCTGAGCTAATTCGTTCAGAACTCAGTTGACTGCTGCTATAGATAAGGCGGAGCATCCTTGGCCTAAGCCAAAATGTTGAATAGTAGGAGACGGGTATACCTAGAAGACATGTCTAACAATGAAATAAGTTTTAGTCTTTGTACCTTTGGACCGTTGGTAGCTAATATTGTTGTCAGATCATATATTCGAGTCAGAATCATAGAATTGCAAGGTTCTGATGAATAATTGTTAGCTTATCAAGCTAAGTCCTTCAAAAATGGTCAATAGGATTTCTCAATTAATGGAAAATGAGCCATAACATTTAAAGGCAGGTTATGTGTCCCAAATAACGAAGAATTGAGATGAGAGATTTTTGATGAAGCACATTGATCCAAGTATACAGTTCATCCCTGTGGTATTAAGATGTACCAAAATCTCAAGAGGCACTATTAGTGGAGGAATATGAACAGAGATGTGGCTACTCATGTATCTTAATATTTGGTCTATCAACAAGTCAAGGCCGAATATAAGAGACCTGCAGGATTATTGCAACCTCTTCCCATTCCTGAATGAAAGTAGGAAAATATATCAATGGATTTTATTGTAGGTTTGCCAAGGACATCTAAGAATTTCGATGCTATTTGGGTAGTAGTGGACCGTCTGACTAAGACAACTCATTTTCTATCTTATCGGACTACCTATAATGCTAATAAGTTAGCGGAACTATATATTAAAATGACGTAGTTTATCTCCATGGAGTACCTGTCAGTATAGTTTCTGATAAAGACACAAGGTTTATATCAAGATTCTGGAAGAGTTTTTAGCAAGCCATGGGATCTCGCCTAGATTTCAGCATGACATTTCATCATCAAACAGATGGTCAGACAGAGAGAGTGAATCAGGTTATTGAAGATACGCTCCAATCGTGTATGCTTGACTTTCAAGGCAGTTGGGATGAGCATTTACCCTTAGTTGAATTTGCTTATAACAACAGTTATCAAGCAATTATTCAAATGGCACCATTTGAAGCCTTGTATGGTAGGACTTATCGATCTCCTATTTGTTGGGATGAAATAGGAGAGAGAAAATTATTGGGTTCCAAGTTAGTTGAACAGACCACAGACAGGGTTAACTTGATTAGGGAAATGTTAAAAACTGCTCAGAGTAGACAAAAGAGTTATGCTGACACCTGGAGAAGAGATTTGGAATTTCAAGTGGGAGACTATGTCTTCGTCAAAAATATCTCCTACAAAGGGGATTATGAGATTTGGAAAGAAAGACAAGTTAAGCCCAAGGTATGTTGGACCTTTCGAGATTATCAGGAGGGTAGGAGAAGTGGCATATAGGGCTACCCTGCCTCCTCACATGGCAGCAGTTCATAATGTCTTCCATGTTTCTATGTTGAGCAAGTATATTCAAGATCCATCACACATCATTGACTTTGAACCTCTGAAAATTTGAGAAGATTTAACAATGGTAGAACAACCGGTTCAAATTCTAGATCAAAAAGAGTATGTTCTACGCAAGAAGACCATCCATTTTGTCCTCTTTCGATGGCAACATCACCCCGTTGAAGAAGCCACTTGGGAAAGAGAAGATGAAGTTCGAGAGAAATATCCCCACTTGCTTTAACTCAGGTATGTAATTTCGAGAACGAAATTCTTTTAAGGGGGAAGGATGTAGAACCCTGAATTTATTATTCTTGATATTCGTGATGATTATTAAATTTTATGGAAACTTGTGTTTAAAAATTTAATGTGAACAAGCTCATAAATTTTAGGTGAAACGCATTGATTTTAAAACTCAAATAAAGTACTTAATTTAAGACATTTTTAGAGTGAAATTGCATGAAAAGAAAGATAGGCAAAAGACTTATAAAAAAGAAGGATCGGCGCTCCGGCCGATCAATCACCCACAGGCGGCGGCGATCGATCGCCCACAACACTGTTTTGGCCTCGATTTGCATGATTTTTCGATTTTTGGAGTCCCTAGGACCCCCCAACACTATAAATAAGTCGTATATTCGTGGGTTGAGGGTTTCTAAAACTTTCTAAACCTAAAAGAAAGAGAGAAGGGGATTTTGAGAGATTCAAGAGGAGAGATCAAAGGTTTTACAAGGAAAAATGACGAAAAGGCTTAGATCAATCTCATTTGCAAGCGTTTGATCATAGGGAAGTAACCGGGAGTGGTAAATACAAATTTATTTATATCAATATGGTGACTTTAAGATAAACAAGAGAAATAAGTACAAGTGAACACGTATAAGAATTGAAATTGAATTATGCTTCCGCACTCTGAATTGTTTATATGTTTACGTGTCACGTTGAATTTTAAATTATGCCTTATATTAAATGTTATATTGTTAACTAGAAGTTTATATATACGTGGGATAACTTGTTACTCAACCGATGACTTTTGTTGTCGGCAGATTTTAGGTTTGATATTTGTGCTCCAGGACCTTGGGAAGAGGAAGAGTACGACGAAAAAGAGGAAGACCTGCAGGTGATTACCCTGATGGTGAATGGAATTTGGACCGTTAGCCATTTCCTAGAAATTAATTACTAGTATTTTGATTTGGAGTTTTAGACAATGTAATAGACTAAATTTTAAACTTATGATTAGATTGAATTGATGATTGGGAATCATAGAAAATGATTCAAATTATTTATGATGTTTTTAGTATTTAATTCAAAACATTAGACTTGATCATGATTTATTTAAAGAAAAATTTTCAAGTTCATGTTTTAGATTGCCTTAAATACTTTATGACAGGAAGTTATGGAAGTTGATGGTTAGGTCACGTGCCAAAGTCTCACATTAACCCAGGTGGGATTTTGGGGAGCGATAGAGAGTAAATGATTTTGTGGGTATCCATGTCCCTGCTTCCAGTTAATGTCATGCTTTTTGTATACTTTTTCATATATGTAAATGATATGGCTAGTCAATGTTAACTAAATCACTGCTTTCTATAACTACTTGAAAAAGGGTTCACCATAAAGGGACCTTGTTTTGTAAATTGTAGTATCTCGTATGGGTTCAAAGTCTTCAAGATGGGATCATCTTTGGAGTCCCACTCCCATGTACAGAAATGTGTACAAGTATCAAGTTTTATTGTGTATTACTAGAAAATCAAAATTTATTTTATTGGTATCTCAGGAGAAGTTGGTGAGAAAGAAATACTCATTTTTAGCTATTTTATTGCATCAGTGATAAGGAGGTTGATACTCTTTAATTGTAACCATGGCTTAATTTTTAAGCTTCTAGAAATCAAAATATATTCCTTATGCGATGTCGGGATGCAGGATTTGATGTGTTTTGTTACAAGCACAAGTATGGCTCATCACATGCCCTTGGATGAGTGTTTATCAGTGTAAGAGTGTTCTAGTAGTCAACCATGATTGGGGGCAGGTATAGGGTGCAAACATGTTAGGGTTTAAAATGCCCCTCCAAGTGGGCTGCTTGTAGACTATACCATAGCCTATTCTATATGCTGAATGCTGGGGTAATGCAGGTGTTTTCCTAAAAGGTTTAGGGCCACTTAACACCGTACATACGAATCCTTGGTTTAGAACATACCTGAAAAGGGACGATTGATGTAAGCAGGAACGTTCAGAATCCTTCCATGAGGGTAATCACCTAGCATGCGTAATTCCGCAGACCTCCAAGACTTTTAAGCTTCTGACATTGAGGATAATCATCCAGCAACCGTAAGCGTAATAAGCCTGTCTACTGGGTTTCATAAATTATTACACTACTATGATATACACAATACACGATACACCCTAATATTAGGCTAAATACTTAGGCATTTGAATAATTTTGAGTTTTATTTGGCTTAAACCTAGGTTCCGGGTTGAACCTTAAAGGAATATTTCCCAACAGAGTCGCCAGAGCTGTGAGCACGGATTTTGTTACTCACAAGATTGATTAAGATTAAGAGTCACCACCTATTTATTCTAAGGGATAGGTCTCAGGATTATGGATAAGGTCTTAAGATCTGCATTAAAGTTCTAGGTAAGAGGTTCGATTAAGTCTTAGAGAAGGTGTTAGGTGGGTACTCTGAGACCCCCATTTTGCAATAGTTATCTACTCCCTAGGTATAAGCCAAATTAATGTCAAGTATTATTCAAATGCCTTAGTTTTTAAATTAGACTAATCCAAGAAAGAAAAACTAATTAGGGTCGAACCCGGGTTGAGTTGCCTACGTACTCACATAGGGTAAGATCAAACCGAGCGTAGTTCTGGCACATGAGCCCATGCCAAGGCTAAAAGAGTGTGTGTGTGTGTGTGCATTGGAGTGACTTAAGGGTCTAGCCCAGGGGGCTAGGGATGGTTAACCAGGTTGGTCAAGTGCATGGTCTAAGGTTGATTCAGTCCCGGAGGCCAAACTTAAGCCCCGAGGCTTGGGGTTTAGTCCAGTAGACTAAGATTAGGCCCGATAGGCCGAGGGTTAGCCCAGTAGGCTAGAGGTTGGGCCCGGTAGGCTAAGGGGAGCTTAATCGGAGTCAAAAGGTGGGTTAACCATGGTTAGAGTTGTTAACCATGGTTGGCAAGGTCCAAAGTCAGATTTTTAGTTTTTTATATTTTTTAGATGTTTTTGGAAATTTTTAGGATTTTTCCAAATGTTAAGTGAGTTTAACCATGGTTAAAATTTAATCAGAATTGAATTGACCTTTGTTGAAAGGTATGGTCTAGTCTGGGTGGGCTTAGGTAGTTTGACAGGGCATAAAATGGCCTCCTACCGGGTCTGGGCCCTGTGAAAGACCCATTTAAAAGAAAACTGGGATTGACCGTAAACTGTTTATCACAAATTCCAATCATTCAGAGATTTGGACTGGCAAGAGAGAGTTCATCGCCATTCCCACTCTTTTTTGAGAATGGCTTTGCAGGTCAGGGGAGGAATTAGGGGTTAACCCATGGGGTCATGGACCCTCAAGGCTGGTTAGGGGACTTCCCCACTTGTCCTGAGCCTGTTATGGGCCCTGGGTTTGGTCTAAAATGGGCCCACAATAGTCATGTTCGCACTGTAAATGAAATCTCAGAATGGCGGTAGAATGTTTACCGTCATTCTGGACAATTTGCTTTCAGAGTGATTTTAACCATGGTTAAGCAAGTTAGGTGAGCCTCAAAGGACCAGGGTTGGCTGAGGGAGGTCCTAGAGACCAAGTCTGTGCCCTTGAATGGACCAGGGCTCAACTAACTGGGGTCCACAGCCACTGGAAGGAAGAAGGTCCAGAATGACGGTATTGTGTTTATCGTCATTCTGGAAAATTTTCAGAAATCGAATTGGGCCCCATGGTGCTGCACCGTACTATTTTCAGTGGATCCCTCATGAGCTGAGGTCCCCCAAAAGCTAAAGGGGTAGACTGAGTGGTGGGAGGACGGCCTAAGGTCGAACTTATACTCTTGAGGGGAACCCTTAAGCCTATAAAGAAGGTAAGGTATCCTCCTTTGAGGGTTTACAATAGTCAAAATGCTAAAAAAATCCCATGGAATAGGACCAGGGGCTCACATGATGGTTTTACAAAAAAAAAAGGGGTAGGGAGAGGCCCTACCCTGCTGCTACCCTTCACCAGTGGTGGTGGCTTCGGTGGTGGTGGTGCAGGATGATGGTGGCGCACAGTGGTGGTGTTGCACGGCTGTAGCAAGGCTTAGGATGGTCCTGGGGGCCTCTGGTGAGGCTTGGGTGAGGTTAGAACTCGAGGGCAGTAAGGCAGAGGCTCGGATAGGTGGTTCAACCGTTGGAGATGAAGTGAGGAGCTTGGGATTTTATAGGAGGAGGGCTAGGGACCCAGGGAAAATAGTACAGTGGTAGGCGGAGGCTACAGGAGGGAGTGAGGGCTGCTAGAGGCGTGCTTGAACACTAGGGGGAACAGTTGAGCTACAAAACACGCAAATAGGGAATATCTGTAATTCCAGTACCGCCATTCCCCTACAAAACCAAAATGATAATGGTGGTAAAAACTTTACCGCCATTACTGGTTTTTACCCAAATGGACTTGACCTTGCTTGCACGCGGTACGGCTTGGGGGTTTTTGAATTTTTAGGCCCTATTTGGCCCAGGTTAGGGTTTAAGCCTTAGGGGCCTTGGGTTTTGATCTCTTGTGGGCCATGGGCCCATGGCCTATGATCTTAGGCCTAGGCTAGGGCTAGGCCAGGGTTTAACTATGGCTTAGAGTTTGTCCTAGGTTTGGACTAAGGTTACACTAGGGTTTGTCTTAGGGTTTATCTTGGGGTTTAGGGTTTTGACCTAGGGTTAACCGGGGTTTAACTAGGGCTGACCTAGGGTTAGACCTAGGATTAATTAGGGTTTGACCTAGGGTTTAACTAGGGTTGACCTAGGGTTTGACTAAAGTTGACCTAGGGTTTAGCTAGGGTTTGACAGAGGTTAACCTAGGGTTAAGAAGGGTTGTCCTAGGGTTAGACCTAAGGTTTGACTGGGGTAACCTAGGGTTTACTCAGGATTGACTGAGGTTAACCTAGGGTCAGAGAGTTTAACTATAATTAAGAAGGGGTGCAAAAATTGGGTGCTTACAGGGTGGATTTGCAAAGGATTTAAAAGTTAGTGGGGGGTAAAATACAAAATTATAAAAGGGAATGGGGTATTTACAAATGACTAAAAAGATAGGGAGTTTTCACAAAATAAAACCTTCATAAAACACAATTCCTCCATCATATAATACTATTCTCCATTCACATTCATTCATAAACCATAGACATTCATCCAAACTCATCCACCATAATTTCTCATCCTCCGTTTCACTCATTCATAGAGTTAACATTGAATATCAACATCATAATAATTGAATAATGTTCAATAGAACCTATAAACACATGCCAAACCCTATTTCATGCTCCCAATCCCACAATACATGTATAATTATGTTAATATATGAAAAAATCCAGTGAATCTCAAATCTATGTTTGAGTCAAGAACTCACAAACCTAAGGGGGTGGCTAGGTCTTCCTACAAGTTTATCTACCTTTTTAATTTATGTAATCAAATTATTAACTAAGGGAGGATGAACAATAAAGTACGGAATAAGAGAAACAAACAAACCACAACACAAATATTTGTACGTGAAAATTCTTTCGGGAAAAATCACGGGAGCTAGTCCAGTAAGAGATATCATTAAGACAAAGTAACAAATACTTACAGGACTCAAACTGTACTCAACCGAACTCGACACTATGGTCTTCAGTACTCAGTCCTCCACGCCTCGATAAGCAATCACGATCTTGCAAGACTCCCAATCTATCGTAGTAGCCTGTTCTTAATAAGACTGGCCAAAGAAAGATAAAATTGTCGACAAGGAGCTGACCAAGTGGTCAGGATGTGCTAATGGAAGAGTGTCGCAATCGCCAAAGAAAAGAGTGTGGCACTCGTCTTTGTCTCTAAACAAGACCTACGTGCCTGATCAGTGCAAAAAGATTCTAGGCGGTAGTATCCGCTTTAAAGATAGACCCGCTCTGCGATCTCAGCTGATAATTCCTGAATGGGTTGATGGTTGTTCAATTAACATTCCCTATATGGATTTGAACGGAATAAACAAGCAAGAATGATCAAACAATATCTTGCATACTCTAGGATGGAAAATGAGAGGAGAATGAGTTTGGAAAACCTTAAATCACTCAATAAAACTCTCTCAAACTTCTTAGGTTCGAATGTGGATTGAACCCAACTTATATAGGGTCAAATAGTGTTCTAATCAAGGTAGGGGACCAATTTCACAAGGAGTGGTCGACTGGTCTTAAAAGTGGTCGACTGATCCGCTAATGGTTGACTAGAGGTATGAGTGGTCAACCACCCATTAGTGTACACTCTAGAAAATAACACCATACAATTTTTTTGTATGAGCGGCAGACCAGAATCAAGAGCTGTCGACCGATAGACCCAGAATTGGTCAAAACTTCCTTCATGAAAGTTGTAGATCTTTTTGAGGGCTTAAATTTTCATATATTATGGACTAAAATCAAAGTAACAGTCAGTGACTTATGCCCCATACACTGAACATAAGTTGTTTTGCATTTCTAACTCCTCTTATGCCTATGAAGGCTTGTATCTAGTCACCTAAGGTACATAAAATGATTCTAAGTCAATTTTCCCCTAAGGTAGAAGGTATCTAGGTCACTTACCATCCTATGAGTGAGACGAATGCGACGTTTTGAATGTCTTCAATTGAACTTCTATGATCCTCATCATCACGGACTTTGATGCTTGTAGGCAATGACACAAGACACTTTGTTTTGACATCGGAATATGTTAATACCAAAGGTATGGACTTACAATATATAACCCATTAATCTATGCATAATCTTACTTAAACATATCAAGAATCATAATAAGGTTAGGTTAGACAGTATATCGACTTTTGAGATTGTACGATCCAATTGCTTGAGGATGACCTTTGGGGCGATCTCCAAGCTTTTCCTCCATTCTCCAAGAAAAATCTCATGAAAACTCTAGGTTTTCCTCATCTCTCCTTTAAAATAGGTTTAGACTCTTAGATACCCTGAAATTAACCCTTGAAATATTAAAAGGACTATTTATAGTGGTAGGGTTTAAAACCCTAAAAATCACGCAACTTAGGGTTTTCCCGAAATATCCCGTGTGACACCGTTCGAACGGTTTATATATCGTTCGAACGAATTGGGTTCTTTTGAACAATTTTGGATTCGGGAGAACAACTCAATTGCATTTCACTAGCACCATTTGAACGAACTTAGAATCGTTCGAACGATCCGGGTTCTTTCAAACGGATTTGGCTACTAGAATGACAGTGCAATTGATCTTATTGGCTCCGTTCGAACAAACAATGAATCATTCGAACAGTTCCCCATGTTTTCCTTATTTTTCGCTTTTCTTCCATTTCTTCTTCATTATAGTTATTTTAAACGTTTCAAAGACATTACTTAACATCAAACAGATAATACATATTTAATTTGGCTATTTTACCCTCATTAATTATGATAATGACATAAGTACAAAAGTTGGATCTCTACGGACCAGGTTTTGACAATAGAATTTGCTAATTATAAATGTGGACCCTTCACACTTGAAATTACGGATAAGGCTTTTGTGACTGCCTGATCGTAGAGTAATCTGAGACCGAACACGAGGATGCAAGATTCTAGGGCGTCCAATTTTTTGGGACACCCTAGTATCCCTACTAGTTGTTCATGTATAATCTATTTCATGTTATTTTAACCGAATCATATTATTTAATTGAATCATTTATCTTGAGTGAACTACACAAATTACCTTTACCTGATTCAAGTAAAATAACCGGAATCATGCAATTTTGAGTGAGTCATGCATGTTAACAAATTTAAGTAAAATAACTCAAATCAGGTTACTTAATTTGATTCACGGTATTTTATCAGAATACGCAAAGCTTTTCATCGGATGAGTAAGTAATTGGGTTATTATGTATAAAAAAATTTTAAAAGAAGAATAGTTAGGATATTAGGGCACCTCAAATTTTTGGATGCCCTAAATCCCAGCCAAATGTGAACGATCTCGGGCTGTCGGGTTGAGGCTTAATATCGTAATTTGAAATTGTAGGGATTGGAGTTTAGAGATCAAAGATGAGTCATATTTCTATATATTATAGTATAGATAGATATATATATACTTAATTTTATTATTTGAATGATGTAAGCATATTTTAAATATTTTACTGTGGTTTGGGCTTAGTAAACAAGCTCGAGTGATTGCTATGAAGAAGCTCGAGTGGGCTATTAAAGAGCGAGCTCAACACGAGCAACATGGTTCGTTGACTGCTCCTAGGCATTCCATTCGCGCTCCTGGATGATATCGCATGGGCGTATTAAAAGGGGATGCCACTCATCCTTACCTTATGTTTGGTTGTTGAGAAAATAAGTAAAAATATAGAAAATAAAAGAAAATTGAACATAACATAATTAAAAATTAAAAAAATTTCTTTTCTTTTCCATCTTTTCACATATTTCCTCCTCAATCAAACATAGCATTAGGGTTAAGCAATCTAACTATGATTTTTAAAAATAATAAAAAAAAAGGAGCCAAATCCTCTCCGGTGATAACCGGATTTGGCAAATCCGGTTATCACCCCTAGAGGTCGCCACGTGTCTCCTTTGACACCCCTTAACCGTGGGTAAGGTTCACCCACCCATTTTTGGTTTTTTTTATTTATAAATATTAATTCTTTTTCTAAAATTTAAAAACTGTTTTTATTTTAATTAATACAAATATTTAAAATACCTAATATTTTTTTCTATTACTTAAAATTTGAATTAACATATTACATTTTCTGAGTGATTTTCTTATGTATAAATAATTTTTTAATCTAAAGACAGTTTTTTAATTTTAGAAAAAGAATTAATATTTTTTTAAAAAAAACCAAAAATGGATGGGTGAACCCTAAGGGTGGGTTGTGTGAGTGCTCTGTGCTTTGTTGCATGTTGGGGTGTGTGTGAGTTATGTGTGTGTGTTTGTGTTAGTGTTATATACACCAAAAAAAAAAAAACCCTAGGGGTAGCTGAACCTTACCCAAGGTTAAGGGGTGTCAAAGGAGACACGTGGCGACCAAAAGGGGTGATAACCGGATTTGCACCGGAGATGATTTGGCTCCAGGAAAAATATAGAACTTTTAACTTTAATTTAGTTATGTATAACCAAGATTGAAGAGGTGTTAAAATGGACACGGGACACTGCGGTCAGCCTAGAAGCGGACTGTAGGGGTCAGCTTTCAGGACTCTTTTAAAAGTACTGATACGGAAAGGAAGATTCTGAAAATTCTCTCACTATTCAAACAAGATAGCTCTGAACCTCTGAAGGGAAGATTTTGAGAAATTTTTGATCATATTATATATAAGGTAAGTAGATCGATCAAGATTCTCCTCACTCTACGGAAATTATGGAAACGACGATCATCTTCAATGGAAGATTACAGCTATCATCACAGAAGCAGAGTTGGAGAAAAGTGTTTCCTGGTTCCTCAAAACTCAAAATCAAATCACAACCAAGGCAAGCACAACCCCTGTATAATCTCTCTTCTCTTTCTTCTATATCCCTACTGTGTTCATATGTTTTGCATTTCTTGAATGATGTCTTTTACCGTATAATCTCATTGGCTAAAGAGGTTTTAGTTCCAGTTTTTGCGTATAATCTTCACAAACCTAACCCTAAAATAGGGTTTGTCTTTGTTATTGAAGTTCTAGGACTTGTAATTAATGGCCAAGAAGCTGAGCCTGGGGTATGTGATAAGTATTCTTCAGGAGGTGAAGGAGGAACTTGAGATGGAACACTGTGTTCGAATTCAGGACGAAGCTTTAATCTTTGCTGCTCATCTTGCGAGGAATCACTTCAATGGTTTGTTCCATCTTAATCGAGTTTTTCAATTTTGAATACAATTTTCGATTTCCTAATTGGTTGTCTGATTTAATTTAGTCCAGTCCATTTTCATCTTCTTGTTTGAGATCATCTATTTCTGTAATCTGTCAATGGTGTGTATTCTTGTTTGTTGATGAAGGGACTAAGCTGCAAGAGAAGGCATTTGAGCTTGTGAGGGAAGCCTGTGTGAGGTTGAGACAAATGCTGAAGAGAACGAACTGGATATGATGGAATACACACTGCATTCGTCACGGGTTGAATGCAATGAGCTAAAGAAAGAGAAGGACGAAGCTAGCAAAGCTTGGCTCGTTCAAGTAATAATTACATGGAGCCACATTCGCTCTCGTGGCTCATCGGTGCATTCCCTGGGTAAGTAAGTAGAGGGTCTGCTTCTTTTGTTCTCCATGGGAAATCTGGTTGAGTTATTGGTTGGTTTTGTTATTATCCGTATGCAAAAAGACAGAATTTACCGATCACCAATTCGTATGTAGCAGTAGACCTGTAGATAAGAATTCCAGAGTCCTAATGTTTGAGAACTGCAACTAAAAATCTGTAGATCACCAGTAACTCGTTAGTAGAGAAGATCGAGGCACGTGTTTTGACACGCTGACCTTAAGGTGAAATCCGCCCCTACAGGTTCTCCTCAACCTGTGATGCTCGTAGGATAAATGCGGGCACCCCCAAGATACAATAATCTATTTCAGAGATAAGGGAGCACTCTCCTTTCTCTGGTCACAGCGAACTCAACTTTACCAAAACTCGGAAGATCACAATAGAAAAAAAAGCTTTTGATAGAACTCTGAAATCTGTGTTATTGTTGTGTATTGTGTACAGAAACAATTACACTTATATAGAATTTCGAAATCCAAAAGGAAATTTTTTAGATCTGAAACCGAAAAAGGAAATTAATTTTCTTAATACCGTTTTTTAATAGAATGATTAAATTTTTTATAACAGTAATAAAACGGTAATAAAACGGTAACTTTTAGTAACCCAAAAGGCAAGGAGTAAAAAAAATAAAGAAATAAAAAACCAATCAAGATCCCACGCGCGCGGTCCAGCCCGGCTCGGCCGGCCGCGCGTGTGTGTGTCTTTGATGTTTGCGCACAGGACGCGACCCGCAACGCGTCGCCCATGAAGGGTTTTCGGCCTGGCTCGCCAAATTCCTATTGAAACCACTTTGGCCTCCCCTTGGGCCTCACACATGTGCGAGGGCTTAGCCCACTCATTTTCTATTACCCAAGTATTAAAGTGTTAGAGGTTATAAACTCTTTCACAACTTTCTCTCTTTCCGATGTGGGACTAAAAACACAAGGCAAATTAAGTTTTACACTTTTTTCAAAACACACCCACAACACCAAAGAACCCCACACAATTATACAACTTTACCGTTTACGTTGGAAATTTTCAGAGCAGACAACTACAAAGAATATGGTACGGGACAGCTCATAGAGGCTGTTAGGATGATGGTGTACAGTGTTGTCCTGTTTGACAAAATTGAGAAGGCCCACTTTTCCATTATTGATATACTGTCAGTGATTGTAAGCGATGGTAGTCTAGTAGATGGTGAAGGGTACAGGGTTAACTTCACTAATTCATTGATTATTATAGATTTCAAATGTTGGAGCAAAGCAACTCTCTACCACATGTAGATGTCAGCTAGAAAATGGTCAAAGCCAACTCATTATCACTAGAGAGCGTAGGCCTGTTGGGCTGGCTTGGATAAATCACTCAGTCAGACACAGATTGTAGGACCCCCGGAACTTTTCGTGCCTAATGAACAGTGTTCTCGTAGTCAATTGACCTTTCACATAATTTAATTAATAAATGAAAAAGAATTTGATGATTCTGAAACGCCAGAAATGTTCCTTTTTGAAAGACGAATTCAACGCAAGTTGAATCGTCAAATCCGACGAATGAGTCAAAAGTTATGGCCAAAATACCAAAGTAGAAAAAAATAAGGAAAATCAGCAAAATAGGCAAAACACAGACCAACCGGTCAACTGCTCTAGCCACCAGTCGACCCGTTGCCTACCGGTCGACCTCTCTACCCACCGGTCGACCACTCTCGCACTAAAACTTGTATGAGGAATTTTTCCAGAGAGGTGATTTTGACCGGTCGACCGCCCCTCACCACCGGTTGACTTCTAGCCTACCGATCGACCGCTCCTATGACCGGTCGACCGCTCCTCGGGCACTTGCCTATTTGGTTGGTTTTGTCCGAAATTTTAAGAGTAGGATGGTTCATTTGATCACCCCTTTTTCTATATAAAGCCCCAACTCGTGGGTGAGGGTTTCATAAACCCTCAAAGCTCATATTTGGGGATTTTGGGAGATTGAAGAAGGAAGAGAAGTGAAGCTAGGGTTTGGCCAAGGGTTGGTTTGTGTGATTAAGGGGAAAGCTTGGATCTCATCTTCCCTCAAGTTCTCCTCTAATTTTGAAGGTTAGTACACCCTACTAACTCACTTAGCAATAACCTAGGTTTCCTTATTGTAAATGATGCTTTCGTTCTTGTGTTCCTCTTTTCTTGAAATATGCTATATTCCCTAAATATAAACAAGATAATGTGAATGGTGGAATGTATGGATGGATGAGGGGTTTGAGGCGCTTGGATGCCGTGTAGATGTGGTGTAATGTGTGTGATGGAAAATGGTGGATGGGTATCCTACAAATAATGAATACACCTTGATATTTTGATGGAATGTATGCACTAACAAGAGGAAATGAAACGAATATGAAAGGTTGCATGTCATGTGTTCGATTAAATGCTTAAATGAAAAGTTCCCCAATAAATGAAGAATTTGAAAGCATGAATATGTGTAGTTTTCCTTCAAATCCATAACCTTGATCAAATGCCATATAGATTATCTAAATCCTCACATGTTTATACTATGAATTGAAATGCTACACCCTATCCTTCATGTCATATTGTTATCATGATTACTACAAGTGCCACACATACCCACGCATACATGCATGAACCGATGTTTTTAAAGTACTAGTATTTGAAAGAAATAAATAAGAACAAGAAATGCGATTCACGATACTATTGATAAAGCCGGACATCGGACCGGTTAGGGGTAGGGCATATCCCTAGGATATGTCATACCTGGCTCACAAGGAAAACAAACACAAATGTCAAGGGTATGACATATCCCTAGGATATGTCATACCTGGCTCACAAGAAAACAAGACAAGGAGGTTGGTGTACCTTTTTCATATATATATATATATTTCGCTCAAGGGAATTTACATTCCCGGCTCACAAGTCGCATCAAGGGCACTAACCTCTGGCTCACAAGTATACAAGCAAGTCAAGTCAAGAACATGACAAGAACAAGCAAGACATGTATGATTCTCACAAATAAGACCAAGATAAGAAACAAGTTTTCAATTATGACGAATAAGTTTTGAAAGAAACATGAGACTAATTTCAAGTATAAGACATGGCTTTTAAGTACGAGTTTTATTGGAGTTTTTGTTTTTGCATTCATGCAAGCATGTCAAGATTATCATACTACTTTACTTTCAATGCTATTGTCATTATTTGTTTTTGAATGGATGTGATGAATTATATCTTGTTACTTTGTGTGATTGTTATTGCTATTGTTAGTTAGTAGCTTGTACTTGCTGAGTATTCCATACTCAGCCGGACCGAAGAAGCCCTCAACCCCGAGCTTTGGGTTGAGGAAGAGTATGTTGAGGAGAGAGAGCCTCCTATCCCGATACAGTCGCAGGAGGATAGAGACCGTGATGTCTGGCCATACTTAGATTACTGTTGAGCATAGTGGGCTCAATAGTTCTTTTTGTATTTTGCTATTTTGATGGGTGGGCATGTCCACCTTTGACTTGATATGTTTTGTATATTCTCACTTGGAATACAGACCACCTTATATAGAAAAGAAAATTTTGGTTTACGCTTCCGTACTCATGTTTTAGCTTCCGCGCTCTGATTATTATTGTTATAGTATTATGTTTATCTTGTTCATTACTGGATGGTTTGACAGGTACGAATAGTCACCTCTAAAGTATCCCTTAACTCCTAGGGGGTATTTTGGGGCGCGACACAGATGTATGATACAAGGCAGTGGTAGAGATCAAGTTCTACCAGAGGTAAGATGTGGTAGGGAGTAGAACAATGAGGACGGACTTTGGAATTTATGTCAAATTGATCTACATTCGATGACTATTCGTGTCATTTTTGGCAGGTAAGGTGTCAATTCAACCATCAGTTCCTAAAATTGCTGGATGCTGTTATTGTGTTCAATGACTGTTGTAAAGGGCAATTGAAGGCTGTTGCTAGGCTCCGGCTGGGGGATATGGCCACCGCTTTGGCCAAGAGAGGGGTCACTCGATACGCATCTGATGCTGCTTTGTCTATTATAGCAAATCGGGCCGTTATACATTTTGTGAGTATCTTTTCTGCTTAATGTGAATGATGATTTAATTGTTTGAAATTAGAAGCAAACAATACATATTTGGAAAAAAAAAGAGAGAAAAATAAAATAAATTAAAGGAAGATGAAAAGTTAATGAGGGAGTATAGGTGAATAAGAGGAGCAAAGCTTTCATTATAAAAAAATTTCTTTTCTGTAGGAATTAGAGCTTTTGTTGGTAAGAAGTTGTTTGGAATTGCAAAAAAGATCACCAATAAAACCAACCAAATCAAGATCGATACGTATCGATGCAAAACCTATCTATGGCATAATCAATATTTCCCAAATAGGTATCGAT
The DNA here is from genome assembly GCA_015143295.1 of Tetracentron sinense. NCBI lineage: Eukaryota > Viridiplantae > Streptophyta > Magnoliopsida > Trochodendrales > Trochodendraceae > Tetracentron > Tetracentron sinense. The sequence continues at coordinate 33,721,838 of CM026554.1, forward strand.
GCAAAACCTATCTGTGGCATAATCAATATTTCCCAACATATTTCCTCATGTTTCTTGTCATGTGTCTTGTCGTGTGTACAGATTGCTTTCTTAGTAATATCAATACAATGTTTCAATTGATATGTATGGAATACCTGACTATAACATTTCTATACCAAAGTATTTGAAATTCTTGATTTTCCTTGTATGCTATTTTGCATAACGTATTTAGAAGTAGAAATCAAATATATAATGGGTATTCCATTAGATATAATTAGCAAAATTAGGGACTCCAATGGGTTGGTGTCGTAATTAAAATGTAAAGTATTTATCTTTTTATTCAGATAGAAATTTTAAAAATGTTATTATAAACCATAGTTGCAGGGAGGCCATGTCCAAGGTGAGAAGCTCGTATGCCTGGAAACCTGTTTGGGAAGCTAGTTCGATTCAGCTTCCCCATTTTTCGGCAAGCATTTGGGAAGTGATTAGGAAACGCTCTGTGGTAGTTGAAACAATTATGGGAATTGCGTGAGAATTGTGAGGGACAAGTGATGGAAATCGGAAAGAAAAGTTACAACAACTAATTAATTTTTAACTTATTCCATATTTATTTTCTTTACTTTTTTTTCTCACTTTCTTTTCTTGTTATTCTTTCATTTGAAAGACATTCGATTCACAATGGTTGTACTTACCAATATTTTCTAATTGCATTTAGAAATGCTAAGGCTAACAAGAAAAGAACTCGTATGAAAAAAGAAAGACAGATTGGTCATGGCTTCAGCTATATCATCTAATTTCAAGGACTTGTTTAGCATAACCAAGTCCCCTGTAAAACAAGGACTTGGTTATGCTAAACCTTCAACAACATGAATAATATCATTGTCAATTGCAGGTAATAAGTAATATGTAATAACATGACAATAAGATTTAATGCATATATATATATATGTTGTCAATTGCACTTAATTTTATAACAGCATCGTCAATTGCAGGAAATGCGTGTACTTTGCACTTAATTATTGTTTTCTATGAATGCTTGTGCTATGGTTGTAGTAATATTTTTATGTCCCTAAACTTTCTATATTTTCTTAGGCTCAATATATTTCCAAGAAATATTTTCATTTTCTAGTGAGGCCTAAATTTATATCGAAACTAAAGTTCAACATATTGTGTGAAACGAAAATTAGCTAATAATTGAAGGTGCCCTTTCATAAGATGTTGGCAGTTTCCAGCGACTGGTGGGTAGACTGATATATCTCTCACTAGGTCAGACATTGCTTATGCTGTAAATGTAGTGAGCATGGTTGTTAAATCGTTGCGATTTGCGATTCAAATCTTACAATTTGAATTGAATCATAGGTAAAATGGTTCAAAATTCAGGTGGAAATCGTAATTGGGTTAAGTCTCATTTGATTTGCAATTCCGATTGTGATTTGTGATTCAAATCCTATAATTCATGCGATTCGAGCATGAATCCCTGTTATGGATCAATACTTAAAAAAAAAATTTAATGTATTCATTTTTTCAATTTTCTAAAGGTACCTTATGACTTTTAAGAACAAAGAAGAAATGGGGAAAACCCTACTCCTGTTACGGACATGATTGGGGTTTTCTCTTTGTTGCGCTATGAAATAAGGAAAGAAAGGAGAAAGAGGAGAGAGTGGAGGAAGAAGAATGTGGATGGACTTGGGGAGTTGGACTCTTGGAATACTTGATAGTCTATTTTAATACTTGATCTCATACAACATGATTATATGAGTTTACTTTTTTTGATTTATCTTTAATGATATTGGGTGGATTATTTCATTATTATGATTTATTAATTTTTTAAAAACAATTTTCAAAAAAGAAACTAGATTGAATCTTATGATTTACGCTTTGAATCCTGATTTGAATCAAATCGGTCCTGAAACGATTTTACGATTCAATTACGATTTAACAACTATGACAATGAATAGATATATGCGTGCTCCTAGATCTTTACATTTAGAAGCAACATACAGAATTCTGAGGTATCTCAAGTCAATTCCGGGTAGGGGACTCTTATTAATAAGACATGGACATATGAGAATTAAGGTGTATGTAGATTGAGCAGGTGCCAATGATGATAGAAAGTCTACATCTGGCTACTACTTTCATGGGAGATAACCTTGCAACGTGGATACGTAAAAAGAAAATTGTTGTTGTTAGGTCAAGCGCAGAGGTTGAGTTTAGATTGATGGCTCATGGTATATGTGAATTGTTGTGGTAGAAGATCCTTATTCAGCAATTGGATTTCCATGTTAAGGGACCTATAGTTTATACTTCGACAATAAGGCTGCAATCAAGGTTCGAAATTTCGTATATTTCGACAAAATTTCGTATATTACGATGATATGTATCGACTTCGGAGGGTCCTAACATATCTAGACCAAGAATTCTATTTTTTTACAATTTTTTGAATATTTCGATTGAAATATCTCAAATATGACACGATAATTTGTAAATCGTGCGATATTTTGGGAAAATTTTTTGACTTTGTTTTTATATTTTTCGTTAGATGTTTTGCGATTTATGGGATATATTGCATGATATATATCCCATATATCATGCGATATCGTTTTAAAAAAAAACCAGAGTAGTAAACTCGTGAAGAACAAGAAGAATCTAAGTTTCAGACTCTTGCAGATTACTTGTGATTCCGTGAAGGGCATGGAATCCTTATTTAAACCATGGTTAAACCTCAACTCAAAAATCCATGGGAAATACCAAAATAGAATTATAGAAGGAGAAAAAGAAAAAAAAAGGTTTGAGAAGGATTTGGGAGTGGATGAGGAATTAGGGAGGGGTATATACTCGTAGAAGAGGACTCCTTGCCGTTGCCATCATCCTTTCTCACCGGCAACGTCGCCGTCACCTTTGTCGCTGAGCAGCCGAGGACCCGAGGTAAGTCTCTCCCCTTTCTCTCGTGTTCTCTCTGAGTCTATATTTTTGGTTGATTGAACTAAACTTAGAACAAACAAATGAGTTTTTATGTTTAGTGTAATGGATAAAATTCGTAAATGAGCAAGTGTTGTAAGGGCGAGTAGAATCCTCGTCCCCGTAAATGACAAATGAGGTTTCCATACTCCGTTTATGGTATGAGCTCGTGCTCCTTAGGACACTATCAGATATCGTAGTCATTAGGATGATTTCAGATATCGTCGTCTCTAACATGATTTCAGATATCGTTGTCTCCAGGACGATTTCAGATATCGTCATCAAGAGGATGGTTTCGGGTATCGTCGTCTGCAGGACGATGTCAGGTATCGTGTTTATGATAAGAACGAGCCCATGCTCACATTGAGGATGGAATTGCCTTGTAGGACGAAATAATCAGGAGACGATCTATTTACTCTAATGTTAGGTGGAAAACACTGTCTTGACATTTAATGCTGGTCATCTCAGCATGCTTTCGACCTGAGACTGACCTTAGAATTAGTAGGCTCACACGTGTGACACGTTTGCATGAAGATTTGTCTGACATTTTTGATAATGATCATAAAGCAAGTTGCATGACCATTCATGGGCATAGATGAGCATGGAGAGGCATGTAAGCTTAAGCTTATAAATACCCAAGACCCCTCATAAGGTAAAGACTACTGAATCTCGACTATTCAGCCCTCCCTTACGTATAAACCCATTGAGAAAATCACACTTGAGGAGAAGTCCTTAACACATTCTCTCTCTTTCAAAGTTTGTTCTCTGCACTTTATCTTCTACGTATACTGACTTGATCATCGGAGGACTTTAATAGGAGGAACCCCCACCCGCATCAACAAAGACGAGCTGTGATCCTACCTTCTTCCTTACCAGTCAACCTGAGTTCGAAGAGCAAGTGTCACGTGGACAATCCAAGAAAATTCATCACATTTAGCTATAACGGTTATTTACGAAATAGAGCCTTAGTTATTCAATAATATCTATAAGGTAGCTACTTATAAATACATTTCATTCTTATGTTTTAACATAGAAACCTCTTTTTTTTTCTTCTTTTTTTTAGAGACCTCCCTTACATTACACACTAATGATGTTAAAAAAATTGTATAAAATGAGAGTGTAGGGAGTATTAACCTAAAAATATTCCACAAATTAATTATTATTTAACTATGCTTAGTACTAATCTAATACGAAGTCTTTTTTATTTTCTTAGAAAAATTTATTTTAATAAATTAATATTATATTGTTTTTTAGAAGGATATATATTATTAAATATATATGTTAGTATTTTTTAAGGATACATTTGATCAAATATTTATTTTAATTTATCTATTTTAAGGATATATATATTTTAATATAGATGTCATAGTGTTATTTTGTTAAAAATATATTTTATTAAATATATATCATAGTGTTATTTTCTTAAAAAAAATATATTAATAAATTAATATGATATTTTTTTTTAGAAGGATATATATTATTTAATATATATGTTAGTATTGTTAAGGATACATTTTATCAAATATTTATTTTAGTTTATCTCTTTTAAGGATATATTTTGTTTAATGTATATGTCAGTGTTATTTTGTTAAAAAAATATATTTTATTAAATAAATATCAGTGTTATTTTTTTATAAAAATATTTTAATAAATTAATATCATATTGTTTTTTTAGAAGGATATATATTATTAAATATATATGTTAGTATTTTTAAGGATACATTTTATCAAATATTTATTTTAGTTTATCTCTTTTAAGGATATATTTTATTTAATGTATATATCATAGTGTTATTTTTTTAGAAAGATATATTTTATTAAATATGTATCAGTGTTAGTTTTTTAGAATATATTTTATTAAATACTAGTTGGCCCGATAGGCCGGCACATGCAGGATATCCTATTTTCTAATTAAATAAATCGACAACAAAAATTAAATAAATCAAAAGATGATATATGTTAATAGGTATACATATATAGAATTATTATTGTGCATAAAAATATATATGTACCATTTATATTAAATAATTAATGTTTCAACTTGTGTAGCTTATTTTCATTATAGCACCGGACATAGGTTGGTCGCATGGAAAACCAGGTGGGAATAAAAATTGGTCAGTGTGTAATTATTGCGGTAAAGTGATAAAGAGTGGGGGAGTGACTTGGCTGAAGCAACATCTTGCCAGGGTCATCGAAATGTGTCAGCCAGTCCATATTGTCCACAGGAAGTTAGAAAAGCAATGAGAGAGAACCTTACTGCTTGGGCTAAGAATAGGGAGGAGATCGCCATTCGTGAGAGAGATTCACATGGAATTGAGGCGTCCTTTATGACCACCACGAGCTGTGGATGAGGAAGATGATGAGGTTTCTGACTGTGCATACCCAGTTGACTATATAGGAGTTGACGAGAGGATTGCATATCGACAGGCCCAGTGTAGTCAAGGCATCGCCTAGGCGACGCTTAGGCCTTTTTGGACCTCAATCGCCTAGGTGCCCTTCTAGGCAGGCGAACCTCATAAAATATTAAAAAAAAAATCCAAAAAATCCCAATAAATAGAAAAAAAACAAAAAAAACATGTAGTGAAGAAGTAACAAGATTCTAAATCGTTTTTTTCAATAAAAATATCATTTTTTTGAACTAAAAATATCATTTTTTAAGCAATCTGGGCCTATTAGGCCCAGATTGCAGATGCACTTCGTGCGTCGCAGGGGGGCTCTCCCCCTTGCCACCCCCCAGGCAATCGCAGGGGGGCTCTGTCTAATATTATACATGTAACATGGACAGTGACACGAATTTGGGTATTTGGCCCAGATTTTGAAGTGTTTAATACTCTACTATGTCAACATGTCTTTGGTTATGTGATGAGTGATTATAATAGACTTTTTATTTTATGTTTTTGTGGAATGTGGGTGTGGAGTTTTGGTCTTTTGGATGTTATATATAATAATATATATATGTGATATATATATATAATTATATATATATTTATATTAAATTTATCGCCTAGGCAATGCCTCACCTAGCCGGGGCTAATCGCTTAGGCATCGCCTAGACGCATTGACTACACTGGACATGTCTACCGGAAATCTATGCGGAGTCAGTGAGAAAAACAGCAGAAGCGTGAATTACAGTCCTCTGGTATCACTGTATCAGAGTAGTACAGGTGCAGGACCATCACGGTTAGGGGTGTATTCTAGCCGGGCTGAGCCGGGATTAGCCCTGCTCGGTTTGATATTTTTTCATATATGCTGGAGCTCGGCTTGGTTTGATATTTTTTCAACTATGTTTGAGCTTGGCTCGGATCGAACCTGCTCGGTTAGGCTTGAGCTTGGCTCGGGCTCGAATTGATTCGAGCTCGAGTCATGCTCGACTTAGCTAAAGCTCGGATTGAATTATTAAAAAATAATTTTTAAATAAAATAATAATATTTTTGTTATATATATACATATATAATTATATAATAATGATATTACTTATACATAATAATATTTTTTATAAAATATTCAAGCCGAGCCGAACCAAGCCTTAATCGGGCCGAGCTTCGAGCTGAGCCGAGCCGAATCAAACAGGCCTTGGCTCGAGCTCGGCTTGAATACATTTTCAAACTCAAAAAATAGCTTGACTCGGCTCGATCGAGCCTATTTTCTGAGCTCAAGCTAGGCTTTTTCAGGCCGAGCTAAGCCAAACTTCGAGCTAGCTCGGTTCGATTACACCTGTAATCACGGTCGAGGGGTAACATAGAGAAAGATATTGGGAGTCAGAGGAAGTTTGGACGCAGTCAGAGCGTGAGGGTCCCCAGAGCCACCACATGATTCAAGTCTTTACAAGAATCGAAACGCAAAACAGAGACGGTTGAAGTATCTATGAAGTGGGGAAATCTAGTGGAGATGCTTGGGACAGCTGTATTGAAGTTCTTTATACATAGTCACGTGCCTGCTAATGCCGCCTCGATTGCACAATTTAAGAACATGATCGACGAGGCCGCACAGGTTGGTCCAGGGGTACTGCCTCCCTCTTCGTTTGAGATCACGGGAAAATACTTAGATGCAGAGGAGGTAAGGGATTATATTGTGTGACGCCCCAAACCCGCGCTTAGGGAATCATGTTCCGAGACGAGTGCCCGTTCGTCATTATCACGCGAACGGAAGACTTTACTCACGAAAATACGGAAAATTTAAAACATTTATTAGATGCTTTCGATAAAGCAATATACACTGTCATCACAATAGCCATCTTATAAACCATATACTTGTATTAATTACATCAAGTCTGTTTTACAAAAGTTGGCCCCCATTACTGCACCGGGTACAGTCTATACAATATCCAAAATCCAGAGGTCCATCACCTACTGATCAGCAGCTCTAAGATTTGCTGACATGAAACGTCAGTGAGCTATGAAGCCCAATAAAACTACAGTCTATTTAGACTATTTTCTATATAATAACACACATCAATAATGATATAATAAACAGTTTAGTTTGCATGTTACAGTAAAATATAACAGCATATAATAAACTATGACCCAAGGTCACTTAGGGTTACGTCACCCTAACCAAGGTTACTGACCTCATTATTCTCCAATTATTAAGTTCATTTATGAAATGATGTTCACATTATCCAGTTATCATTTCAATCATCAATCATGTTTCATTTCGAATCTTTAGACTCTATTAACTGGACACAACCCATAAATGTTTATGTTAAAATCTCTAAATCACAACTATACATGGAGCCATTTAGACTCACATACATTGTTCCGGCTTTCACCTGAATACAACCAAACCTTGAGTATACCAACCCAAACCACTTGGAATCTGAAGATTCCATACCTAACCCCGAGTACACCGATTCAGACAAATACACAAACCCTGAGTACTCTGACCCAGACAACTTCGTATCCGAAGATTACACACACGACCTAGGCATTCACCCGATAAGAACATACTTCTCAATTCAACTGACTGACAATATTTACCGTGTGTTCGCTGCCATCGCCCTGAGTATCAGTCAAGAAGGAACCACGACCAACCTGCCTACTGTCATCTTCTGGCTAGTCTATGGAGGAACCCTGACATCTTTACTAATGCCGACATCTCCTGACGTTCCACTAAGAAGGGACCCCGATAGACATGGTGCCGACATCTTCTGACCCAACCAGAGAGGAACCTCAGACTATACACTATCTGATGTTCAGCCAGTTTAAACTCCCTAGGACTCTGACATCTCTTGACTATCAGTCACGGAGGAACCACGGGCCTTACTAGACACCGCCACTCCTGACCTAGTCCAAGAGGAACCACAGACGACCTAGACAAACAAACTGACATCTCCTGACTATCAGTCACGGAGGAACTCGTTAGCCTTTAGGTTTTGACCTAAGGTAACATCATTGATTTTGATGATAATACAATAAAGGAATGAATATTGTGTTACTAATGTCTCTTTTGAGTTTCTATGAAAATCAGATTAAGAAGAACATTAGAGTGCCATTCAACCAAAAAGCATGAGTTGAATTATATTAAAGCCTATATACAAGAACAAGTCCTAGTCAAGATCATTCAAGATGACAAAAGCTCAAAGCTCAAAGATGAAATTGAAGAAGATGGATCATCACAAAGCAATATCAGATCCAAGATCAGAAGAGAATTCTCAAGGTTTTTAGTGTCTTAGTTTAAGTTGAGAGTGTTTAGGACTTTTGTAAAAAGTCCTCATTAGATGGTTTGGATAAAAGCTCAATAACCTTAGATTGACCATAGGTTCCTTCAACCAATATAATGATATGATTAAGGACCTTAAAACATGATCATCTTTCTCATAAAGATTAAGTACAAAACCTTAGAATCATATCCTATCTTAAAGGTTTTAAAAAATGGCTTCAGGAAAGAAACTGATCTATCCAGTCGATCAGACAGACCATCCAGCCGGTCAGGCAGACTATCCAATCGATCAGTCAAGCCTTGTGATCGACTGGATAGAACAAAAATTTCCAAAATTTGTCCGCATGTTTAGATCGTGTTGGAAACCATTATGAATCCATATTAGATCATTCCAAAGATTATTATGAGTTGTTAATCATGTTTATCTAATAATTTAAAAGACTTTGGTATGCTTGAAAATCATTAAGGTCAAGAAGATTAGATTTTAGTGTTTTGTTTTGCAAACATTCTCTATCCAGCCGATTAGAAGGGTCTTCTGATCGACTGGATAGACCAAGTTCTGCAAATTCGGTTCTGGCCATTTTTCCCAAATCTAGAAATCTTTGGGACCCTTTTTGACAATAAATAAAGCAGAATTAAGATTTGTCTATTAGACACAAAATTGTTCCCCTTAAAATTTTAAGTACAATAGGAAGTTGAATCATCTAATTTCATTCAGAAAATCAAAAGTTATGGTCAAAATATAGAAGGAGAAAAATCGGATCACCATTCAATCGACTGGATGAACCAGTCAACTTTGAGAGCCTTTTTGGCCATGAAAAGGCAGAATTAGGATTTGATCATTAGAGACAAAATTCTTTCCCTTTTAATTTTAAGTGGAATAGGCTCTCGAATCACCTAATTCCGATAAGCCAATCAAAAGTTATAGTCGCAACACCGAGAGGCAAAAACATTACTCTATCCAGGCGATTTGAAGACTCATCTAGTTGATCAGAGGACTCTCCTAATCGACTGGATGAACTCCAGAACGAACAAAAAGCCTGTAACGACTATATTTTAACGGGTGGTTTCGCATCTATTGCTTCTCCAACGACTATATTCTTAAATGCTCTATACATTGAGATGTTCTATGATTTAAAACAATAAGGGTAATCAATCTATCAATTCCTAATAATTCACGAAGATCCAAAACTCAAATCCATCGTGAAAAATCTGAAATCCCTAATACTCTGTTTTTGAACTGAAATCCAATCCATCATTTGTGAGATTTCTTAGAGTTTGTTATTCCATTCTTATCTAACTCTTAAAGGAGTTTGTATTTCGGGTTCAAGATCCAAAATCTCTACATTGTAAAGGTTCATCCTTAACCTCAAAGGATTATGAAGGTTTAATCCTGAGCTATAAAAGGATTGTGTAACGGTTCATCCTCAGTCCGTAAAAGGATAGTAAAGGTGGTTTCTTAGCCTGCAAGGGAGTGTAACGATTTACCCTTCACTCGGAAGAAGAGGACATGGTTTGAGAATAAAATCGTGGGGAATCCTTGGAGCGGGAATAGCTCAAGGCGGGGACGTAAGCGGGTTGCCGAACCTCGTGAACAATATATGGTGTCAAGTGTTTGCATCTCTCTAATTCTGTCTACTTGACTGATTTCCATTATTGTTTACACTATTGTTAAGCAAAATTGTCAGATTCTCTATTTTCCTTTAACTTACCTTAAAGTTGAAATTCCGCTTAAGGAATTTAGAGTAAATAATTTTTAATTGCCATAGACCCTATTCACCCCTCCTCTAGGGTCTATAACCTAGGCAATAGAACCACGGGCCTTACAGAATACCGCCACTCCTGAACTAGTCAGAGAGGAACCACTGACTACACTTAACCCTGGTTAGGTTTTCTAACAATAGGACTAACCCCAGTTAACTCAAGCCTCACTTGATTAATTGCAATAGGGCCTCACGCCCGTGAACCAAGTTCAATAATATACCGTCCAATTAGGGAACATTTTCAGGCCAATGGATGTCTCCATCGCCTTACACGACACTCAGGCAAACTTTTCGATACCCTAGGGTGACAATACCATATACTCGGGACCCAATCTAGGCTCCCGAAGGTCCACCTGAAGTCCCCACATCATCACAGCCCAAAAATACAGGTCTGGGGACTGGCGATCGATTGCCAGTGCTGGGCGATCAATTGTCCAGACATTTGCATGTTGGCGATCGATTGTCCAGACATTTGCATGTTGGCGATCGATTGTCCAGACATTTGCATGTTGGCGATCGATTGCCAATATAGGACGATCGATCGCCCACTGTTCAGCAAGCCAAAATCCGGGGTTTTTCAACCCTAGACTAAGGGCTACACCCCTCTACTCATCGTCCATGCAAAAATACCCTTCCATACATTATCCACGGGGTCTCCGACCCTTTTTCATCCATGCCAAACAAAAACATACATTCCACATAGCTTAAAATAAGAAAAATAGGGAAGAAAGAAAGGGTTTTACCTCCCTACATGGATTTCAAGACGACTAGGGAAGAAACGGACACTGCCAACGCGCTTAGAAAAGCGATCAACCCCAAGGTGAAGCTCTTTGTCTTCAAATCTTCACTTTCTTTCTCTAACCTTTTCTCTTTCTCTCTCTACACGTTGATCGAGGCACCGGGAAAGAAAACAAACGCCGCCAATGCGTCGGGGATGTTGAAATACCCCAAAATAGCTTCCCATTTTCTTTCTCTTCTTTCTCTCTCTCTCTAGATTTTCTCTACAAAAATCTGGTTAGGGGCAGAACTCTCCACCGTGAGAAGATGAACAGAATGAGGAGCTTTGCCCCCTTTTATAAGCCCAAAGGTCATCTGCTATGCACATGACCATGGTGATGTGACCTCTTTTGACCGAGTCAACGGTTTTGACCATTTGAATTTTCCCCGACTTTTCTCGCGTATACGACCTCCGAATCCCTACTAAATGAAATCCGATTGTGACGAAACTTCAGGTGACCGAACTTGGTGCAATCTAACACCTGCTGTAGATATTTCAGGGAAAAATGCTGAGTTTTGACAGTCAAAAGCAAGTCTGGAAGAAAACTATAAAACCTGCTAATTTCCTGATTTCGGATACAAAACATATTTTCATTTATTCATTTTAAATAATGAACTGCTGAAACAACAGACAGTCGTCCACAGGGTCTACCGACATGCAATGGTATGTGTTTCGCGGATTTCTATTAGAATTCCCAACAATTATTGAGTCCCAACTGAATTCTGGAAAATCTGTAATTTCTTTGTTTTTTTGATTTTCTTATATTTAAGACCCCCACGGTCTCGCGAATCGATACACGACAAAACTTGAATGACGGGTGATCGTCTAGATAGTCGGCCCGTACATTGTGTATGATTTTCGAGAAAAAACACTGAAGTTTTATTGGTACAATCCAATCCCGAACAAAACCCACTTTTCACCAATTTAACAAACACTTAACTAATTAACCTCAATTAAGGACTTATAAACGCATAATTTTATTATATTAAAATTCCGGGTCGTTACATATTAACACCCTTAGGTCATCGTGGGAAACTTTTGGAGTTAAAATTATGTGTGATGGGTGGACAGGGCCTACTAGACTTTCCATTATTAACTTCATGGTGTATTGTGCGGGGAGGACAATATTTTGGAAGTCTGTGAATGCATCTGATCATAATGGTTCAAAATTTCGGTATTGGTCGCCGTATCGGTAAGTCTAAAATAGGATACGTATCGGCGTATCGGTACCATATCGGTTGGATACGACGGAAAAATTTAGGATATGCTAAAAAAAGCTTGGATACGTAAGGAAAAACTTGGATACCTTGCATAAAATCTCTTTTAATGCAATTATAAGCTAAAAACAAACTAAATGAAGGTCTCTAACTACATTTATAATCATACGTATGAGAGTTAAAAAAGGCGTGCGCGCTGATAAATATGTACAAAAATACAAACCATAGTTACTTAACCAAGTGATAGAAGCTCACTTGCATTCATAAATCAAATGTATGAAAATAAATAAGCACTTGGATTCATAAATCAAATGACATACATGATAGAAACTCAAAACCATATTGAGCTTCGTGTCAGCTTATACTTTCACTGTGGGATCAGGAATTAAGTAGAGTGATACATCATAAGTGTTCCAGACATGATGACACCACTGTGTCTAACTCATTATCGTGCGGTACATGCTCAGGTATATTTTTACATATGTCAATTGCTGAGTCGTGAACTAATGATCTGTCCGTAACTGTCAGTCGAAGACTGGGACTGAGCATCATAACCACATTTAATAGGAGTTAAAAGGGACACATTCTAACCTTTTTTTAAAAATAATTAACTTTAAAATTAAAAATTCTTAGCAGTTAATTTTTTTTAAATCAAACCCTAAGAGTTATTGTATCTGAATCATAGTAAATAAGAGTTAAAAAGGACACTTTTGAACCTTTTAAAAAAAAAAAATTAACTTTAAAGTTAAAAATTCTTAACCATAGGGTTAATTTTTTTTTTTTAAAAATCAAACCCTAAGAGTTAGTGTATCTTAATCACAGTTAATAGGAGTTAAAGGGACACTTTTGAATATTTTTTTAAAAATAACTTTAAAGTTAAAAATTCTTAACCATAGGGTTAACTTTTTTTAAATCAAACCCTAAGAGTTAGTGTATCTTAATCACAGTTAATAGGAGTTAAAAGGTACACTTTTGAACTATTTTTTTTAAAAAAATTAACTTTAAAGTTAAAAATTCTTAACCATAAGGTTAATTTTTTAAAAATAAACCCTAAGAGTTAGTGTATATTAACCACAGTTAATAGGCTAGCACTCCTCCTTCAAGGTAAAACTTGCTCATGACTATGAGCTTAAAAGCTTTCAACAACAAAAAAAAACAAAGAAAAAACAGAAGAAGCAAACCAGCAAACCTTGTTTAGCTGAAAGGGAAAGGGGCAAACCGCAAAGTCTATCACTCCTCTTTGATTTTGCTTGACAATGGCAATGGATTTGGGTGGCAATGGCAACGCCGATGAAGATGAAGGCGATCTACACTCTACATGCATAGGTATGTACCTAGTACCCTAAATCCCTAATCCCCCTCAAAAATCTGATTTTTTTCTTTTTCTACTTCTCAATCTCTTCTGTAGAGCGCATTTGAGATTCTTCCATGCGAATCTGTCCTTTTTTGAGGGGATGGATATTACAAACAAATCCCATTTTGAATCTTTGATCAGTTTTTTTTTTATACTGTAAAAAACTCGTATCGACAGAGTATCGACTGTATCGTGCGTATCGGTACCGATACGCACGATATGGTTGATACTTTGTCGATACGGGGTATTTTTTTTCTTCAACCGTATCCAAGTATCGGGTGCTTGAAAAACCGATACGTATCGGCCCGTATCGAATCAGATAAAGGATGCGAAGTATATATGTGGATTAATGAAGAGTGTTGTAGAAGAGATGGGGAAGAAGAACGTAGTACATGTGGTGACTGCTAACGGGTGCGCCTCCATGAAGGCTGAGAAGTTGCTTATGAAGAAGTATCACCTGTACTGGACCCCGTGTGCCGCCCATTGCATAGACTTGATGCTACAGGCCATAGGAGAGAGGCCTACTGTGAAATCTGTTATTGAAGAGGCAAGGATAGTCACCAACTTTATATACAACCATGGTTGGGTTCTTGCAAAGATGAGGGCATGTGTGGTGGTGACATAGTACAGTCAGGGGCGACGCGCTTCGCGACTAATTACATTGCATTGAAGAGTTTGTTGAACCATAAAGTTGGACTAAAGGCAATGTTCACTGATGCTTCTTGGGAAGAGTATGCAGGTCGTCGCATTGTTTTGGCAAAGTGAGTTGAGGACATCATCCTCAGCAATGCATTTTGGGATAAAGCGCGTGACACGACTACCATACTAGAGCCTATCTATCGTGTCCTTAGGTGGTAGACGTGGATAAGTGGCCGACTATGGGTTCTATGTACGAATTGATGCGGGTTATGAAGGAGTCGATAAAGAATGTGTCTCCTCATGGATACAAGTGGGCACAAGATTATTAATAATCGATGAGATAAGACTAGTGAGCATCCACTTCATGCTGCTGGTAACTTTATACTTATATTTTTATTAGATGTTTACATTAAATTATTATTGTATTGTTGTACGAGATTGATTGCCCGAACCCAAGAAAGTTGGCGGCTCGTGTGCTAGCATAGAATGCTTCATCTTCGGCATGCGAGCGTAATTGGAATACATTTTTCCTCATTCACACAAAGTAGCGAAACTGACTCGGCTACAAAAAATACAAAACTGGTATTCTGCCACTACAATCTGAAGCTGCGACTCAGAGGATTGCGCAAAGCGTGATTGGGAGGATATCGGAGCAGGATCCCTTAGACTTGATGGCAGTCGGTCTTGATGAGAATAATTCACTTTCTGAGTGGGTTAAGGTCTGCTCTTGATGAGGATGATGGATGTCCGAATACAGTTATAGCTAGGGAAGCCACTGAGATGGGCATTGATTTGTACAGGGTTATAGCTATCGAAATGGGGTCTAGCACTAGTGAAGATTCATTTGTTGAGTTGATGAGAGGTCCTGTGACTTCCAGTGCTGCAACCATTACGACGGGTGGATTATTTGATTCTCATTTTGATTGTATTAGTGAGGGTGGTGATGACCACGACACTGATGATGAGACTAGTGGAGGCAAAGACGACAATCCTGGGGATAGAGGCAACGTCGGACCAGAGGTGAGCCAGAGGCCTTTTAGCCCATTCACTGTTGAGGCTTCCTTTGATCATTCCACATAGGACCAGGATCATGTACCCCATCATCACATCCAGAAGTGAGCCAACCAAGACATTATATCTCTCGTTGGTAGGGTAGTGGCAGTGGCAGGGTAGGGGTAAGGGCAAGGGCAAGGGCAAGGGCAAGGAGTGAGACAAGGACGTCGACCAGAGGCAAACCATTTGTGAGAGGTATGGATTGACAGGTGCTTGGTTTAAGGCTAGGGAACATCTAGGCTCTAGTTCCAGAGGCCCTCATCGTACTCGGTCCTTTAACCAGGACCAAGATGCACAGTCTCAAACATCGAGCTCTCGGCAATCTGACTATGCACAACCACAACTAGAGGGCTAATATCCATATGGATATGTTTCTGGATATGAGCCGTATGATTATGCGTATCGTCCGTATAGAGGTGTACAACCTCACGTGCCAGTGCCCATGACAGTTATCCATCATTATCTAGAGTATCCACCGATGGGAGTATTGATACGTGTTGGAGTAGATGACTATTAGCATTATGTATACGAGTATACATCAATGTTCCCTCATCAGATGAACTGGGCAAAATATTATACTTATGTGGAGAACCAGAACTTTCATTAGCCTAGTCAGGATTTTGACCCTATGCGTAACTCCATGTGGATGTGAGCTTGTGATTGTACTTGTTGAGGTTGGATACTTGTTATTGGATATAGGTCAGAGATGACTTCGGCCCTCAATATTATAGTGTTATTTTTTCTTGGAAGGATTTATTTTATTAGATATATATCATTGTGTTATTTTTTTAGAAGTCTTGCTTGTTTAAATCAAAAATAAAAAACACTTAAAGAAATTATAGCTCAATAGACATAGAGGTCCTGCTTGTTTACATCACAAATAAAAATAAAAATACTTGAATAGGAATCTTGCACATTTAAATAAAATTACATTAACTTCTTTTTACATAATTATGTTCACTTCACATTTAAATAAAATTACAGTCTTCTTTTTCTCTTGATTCTTGATGCAAAGTCTCCGATAATTCAACCATCTCATCCTCTGCTCATATTGATTCAATCCTGTAAAAACATTGAGGTCATCAATTGACAATATATACAAATATCAAGAAGAAATTATAGCTCAAATAAGTAGAAAACATATGTCATTTAACTCGGAGTTCGAGATACTATTATTATTGTATTAACAAGAGGCGGTAGTAGGAGATTATCTCGAGAGAAGAGGTGAGGGGGTGGTTTGGTGTCCGGTATTGAGGCGGGATTTGAACGATTGGGAAATTGAGGAAGTGTTGCGATTGTTAGCTTGTATTAGCTCGTACTCCCCACGGGTTGAAATTAGGGATTTCAGGGTTTGGTTTGGCAACAACAATGGTTGTTTCTCAGTAAGATCACTTCTACAGTCTTTGGGTACTGGCTTCTTAGGTATGTTTCCTCATTGGGTGGTGTGGAATCCAGGGATTCCCTCCAAGGTTCTTTTTTCCTTTGGAATGCAGCCCTGAATAAGATCCTTACTTGTAATCATTTACAACTAGGGGTGATACTCGAGCCGAACGAGCCGAGTAGTGGGGTGCTCGAGCTGGGCTCGCTAAATTTTACTACTGTTTGAGCTTGGCTCGAGTTTAGTTCAAACATTAATACTACTATTCGAACTCGGCTCGTGAAAACATAAACGAGCTCGAGCTTTTAACGAGTCTACACAATACCATATGATTTTCTTGGGTCTTCATCAAAACCTGCTTAACCATGTTTTCGTTGGTGCTCGCCCCGCTCGGCCAACATTCAATAGTTGCTGCCATGGTGGAACACAAAACAAATCTGGCTTGGAACCATGAGAAAAAACATAAATTTGCATAAGAGTTACAGAGAGATTCGCAGGAGAGACAGATTTGCAGAAGAGTTAGAAAGAGAGAGGGTTTTATTAGTATTCGAATATACCTGTTTACAATCGCATGAAAACCAAACCATGTCTTCCTTTTTTTTGCCGGAATCGCAGCTTGAATCATCGACGGGAGTAACACACGAAGGTAGAAGAAACTTGAAAAGAAACTGAGGAGATTTGATAGCCCTAGGTATGTTTTATCCGGATAAAAGATTTATCCATGGTTTGGTCAAAGACTCAAAAGCCTAAAGTAAGTTCTCATGTACCTTTTACTTTTACCCATTCTATTAACTTACATTTACGTTTGATGCCATTGACCATTTGACGTTTTGATTAACATTTTCATCTATATTTACGACTCGTGCCATTCTGCATAATACATCTATACAATATTAAGGAACCGAGCTTTTGTCGAGCCGAGTAGGGGTGTGTTCAAGCTCGGCTCGTTTACTAAATGAGCTTGAAAATTGTGTTCATGCTCAGCTCGTTTACTAAATAAATGAACGATGCTCGAGCTTTTAGCGAGCCGAGCCCAAGTAGTTCACGAACATCTTGTTCAATAACCACCCCTATTTACAACATAGAGGGTGGATGTTGGCCAACAGGTGCTTTGTGTGCCTACAAATGGAAGAGTTTGTGGACGATCTGCTCTTGCACTGTCCTACTGCGACTGGTATTTGGGGATACTTCCTTTCCCGCATGGGAGTGGACTGGGTCTTTCCCCTTTCCTTTCTTAACATCTTATTTGTTGGCCTAGGGTCAGTGAGGATGGTGCTAGAGAGGCATTGTGGTTGGTGCTCCCGGGAGCTATATCATAGATATTATGGAAAGAGAGGAATAACAGAATTTTTGAGGATACTTCGATGTCCCAATCCAGTATTTGTGCTCACATACGTATGGTTGCGTTGGAATGGGTGGGTCTTAAGTTTGATGGGGAGGAGCTTCAGGAGGTGTTGGGTTGAGCATCCTCGGGCGGAGTTTCTAAACTAGGAGTCAAGACTGGTTCCTTTTCTTATAGATTTGAGTTTATTTGCTTGCAAACTCTTATTTTGATGTTTTTGTTATGTTCCTGTATCCTTGCCCGCATTTTTTTTATATATATGCTTCATTACCGATAAAAAAAAAACTATTATGTATGAAATTGATTGTATTTGAATTAATTGTTATGCTCAGTGTTACCTAGGCACTTCAGTTTTCCCAAATTTTGTCGTGCCGACACTTGGACACGACACGACACTCCATGACACGACACGACACTCCTTGGTATGTGCCTATACCATGTCATGGTGACATCAACATTATGATTAAGCATATGGTGCTTTAAATATGTCGTATCATTTTTAAAATACAATTGCAATGAACTTTTTGTCAAATTTTGTTGCTTTTTTGGAAACAAAGACAAAATTTTACTAGGAGAGAAGCGACAACAACAACGATCAATATGTATGTCTATATTTTCTCTTCTCTCTCTCTCTTGTTGCTCATTTCTACTCCCTATATGAGTATTTTTATAACTTAGGTATGTAGTTTTTAAAAAAATTGGGGACTAGTGATCCCCTTCTTTTTATTTAAAAATTTTGAGTTATATATATATATATATAATCATTTTAACAAAAATTATACGTCTGTGCCGCCGTATTGAGATTTTCAGAGCTTGTCGTGCCGAACACCCCTAGACACCAGGACACTTGGCACCCGTACCACGTGCCTAGGTAACTGTGGTTATGCTTGATTGAGAAATAAATGTAATTTTTTTATGTAAGTTACATCAATATTAGTGAATCATTCATCGTCGTCGGTGTTAGCGCACGTCTTTGGCTCCCTTCTCATTGCATGTCTTATATACACTGTTGTTTTTTTAAAATTTTATTTTATTTTCGAATGTGTATTAACATCTATTTTAACATTTCCTGAAGTTTCATTGAAAAATTTCTTATTTTTCACTATTTTTTTCGATTTTTTTCTCATGATATTGATATATCTTGCGATATATCCCCGATATATCTTTTTTCCATAGCTTGACATGTTATGCGATATCGACATTCAGAACCTTGGCTGTAATTAGTATTGCTTATAACCTAGTTCAACATGATAGAACCAAGTATATCGAGATAGATTGCCACTTATCAAAGGTGAAGTTTGCACTCCCTAAATGAAGACTGGTGACCAACTAGTTGATTTTCGTACTAGGCAGTTAGTAGTAACTGGTTAATTGACATGCTGGGCAAGATGGGCATGCTTGATATTTATGCTCCCATCTTATGGAGGAGTGTTGTCAGGGGTATTCTAGGTATTCTATGTCTTAATGGCGTGCCTATTATGTGTACTGATGCATCAAATTTTTTTTTTTTGTGTATTTATGTAATTCTCACGTTAGTGATAATATATAAAGGAGGAGAGGGTTGTGAATCATATCAAATGCCCTCTGTATCTCTTTCTTTCTTATTTTTTTTGTCTCCTTTCCTCTTATTCTTCCTACTCTCTCTACTAGGTTTGCAATGTGAGCGGTCATGTTGAACGGTCATGTTTTAGGAAGATGATCAAGTATTGGTCATGATTAGTCCCCTCAGTGCCAAGTTTTGGTTGGTGAGCTTAAGAAGACTCAAGATGACTTGCATAGAGGCGATTGTTATCATTTTTGGGAAGAAATCCAAAGGGGTTTTTACTCCCAAGGACCTCAATAGTTGCCTTCTCAAAAAGGAAGATAGGAGATAGTCAACATTAACCATCTTTCGAAGGAATTTGAAGGAGAGTGAGATCGAGGAATGTATTAACCATCTTAAGAGGCTTAAGAAGACTGAAGATGACTTGCATAGAGGCGATCGTTATATTTTGCAAAGAAATCCAAAGGGGGTTTTTACTCCCAAGGACTTCAATAGTTGCCTTCTCGAAAAGGAAGATTAAGGAGATAGTCAACATTCCCAAGATTTTTTTGAATCTAAAAAATAATGTGACAACAACAACAATAAAGAAATGTTTGGAAGGTCCAAGTTCCCCAAAGGCTGTGTTTGTTTGCATGGAAAAGAAAAAATTTCCAAATTTTTTTTTTTTTTCCTAATCTTCACTTTTCTACTGTTTGGCTAGAAGGACAAAGAAGTAAATCATATAAGAATTACCAGAAAAAAACAAACAATTAAAATTATAAAAAATAAAAAATAATTTTTTTTTGGGAGAGTTCGTGTTTTTATTTGGAGACATCTTAGTAAAGGGTCTCTCCAGGGAATTAACTTCCCTCCATATTTGAAAGAAAAAATTTCCATGGAAAATATTAACTTGTGGGAAAAGTTTTCTACAATAAAGTGTATTTTCTAGGATATTAAACACTTGAAGGAAAATGTTTCCCTTGGAAATGATTTCCTACACCTATTTTCCTCTCAAACAAACAAAGCCTAAGGGAAACCTTGTATCTAGACGGTTATTTTGGACAAGACCGTCATTGTAAAAATACCTAACAAATCGTGGCATGATGTGACAATTTCTAATAGGTGCAATATGCACAACTTGTCCAAGGTAGACACAAATCATCTTATATTTCATTATGAGTTCTCTAGTTTCAGGAATGCAGATTTGTTTTTACAAATGGATTCAACTTGTATTTGACGATACATGATGTCATTTTCTTTCTTGTGGGAATTTCCAAATTCCCTTTAATTGTATATGCACAGTTGTTTAAGACGCCTCGAGGCTTGCCTCGGGGCGAAGCTTAAGGAAAACGCCTTGAGGCTCATCCAAGAGGCTTAAACCCCATAAGGCTCACGCCTCAAAGTGTGAGGCTCACATAAGGCACATGCCTCACACCTTTATGCCTCATACATTAACTAAAATTAGGGTTCTAGCCACAACAAGGACTTAAGTTATGAATTTTTTTTGTTATTTGTTTCAACTAATAACAAATAAAACTTTATTTATTTCAGATAAGACATGAAAATGATGATGGTGTTATTGGTTTCAACCAATACTTAATTTAATTGGGTTTTAAAAACCCTTTGAGTCTAATTTACAATATTTCCCTAGTAGACATTGCAAAAAATTTGGAGGCATTGGCTTAGTTCATGACTCAAAAGGGGAAATAACTGTTTATTTGTTAAAATAAGTGATCATGAAGCTTTCTTGTGAGGCTTAAGCCTCACGCATCTTGAGGTCCTAACGCTTCGCCTCACGCCTTCACGTTTTAAAACATTAGTTTAAGTACAACTTAAGTGATTTATCGAAAATTAAGAAGTATGGCATCACAGTTAAATTTGGTAGTGCCATTCTATAATCAATGGTGCCCCATCCAAATGCCTAGAGTTGGTTTTGTGATTGCTATATGGGTACCCATATCCATATGTAGTAGTCAAACTAGCATACATCATCTTAATTCAATGCTTGTACTGTTCAATGTTCATGCAAAAGTATTGACATCACGGCTTTAGGAGCGAGCGTCTTCATCTTCTTCTTTGTCCACTAGTGGTACTTTTATCATTGATTCTTTAAGTAGGTTGCTTTAGATGTGCACCATAGTCTCGGTCCTGTGTGGCATGGTCAATACCCTGCTCCATATCATACATTTGTCTATCTATTTTCTCTAATTTCTTTTCATTGTTGACAATTTTAAAAAAATTTGAATAGTAGCTTATCTTCGGTTAAATAATTATATAACCATATAAATATTTTAATTACAAAATGGATATATGTTTTATTATCATTAATCAAAAGTGTATCATATTTTGTTTCATCAGTAAATCGAACTACATATATGAACATCAAGAGGTTCACAAAGTAGTAAACCAACTACAAAGATCCTACCCCTACCAATTGGGAGGAAAACACCCCAAAGAACACCAGTTACAACCCAGAAGAAGTTCACTTGCATCCAAGTAATCAAACTTAAAAAATGTGAGAGTTGGGATAAAAATAAAAAAATTGATTTTCTCTATTTTCCAATATTTTATATGGTTAAAAATGTAGTTGAGGGGCTTCATTTACTTTGATTTTAGCTTATATTTGCATTAAACTAAGTTTTATGCAAGGTATGATCGGTATCCAAGTTTTTCCCTCCGTATCCAAGTTTCTCCCTGCGTATCCATGATAGTATCCTAAAATCACCTAACTGATACACCTTTCGACACTAATATTTTGAACAATTTTAGACAATAAGGCAACTATTAGTATTGCTCACAATCTTATGCAACATGATAGAACGAAGCATGCTGAGGTGGATTAGAACTTTATCAATGAGTTGTTGAAAGCGAGTTATATCCTAAAATGAAAAATTTACTTTGTAAAATTATGTGTTGGTGAGTCGTAGTTCTGATTCGTATACACTATCAATCATAAACTAAATCAGTAGAAAACACGAAGAGAAGATTAATAATTGGCTTTTAGTAATCCGGTTGAAGAACACTTATGGTTTAGATGTGCCTCTAATTGTACTGTAAACTCCATCAATCAGGTGATCTGAGAGAGGTGGGACTCTTATCTATTATCTCATTCAATGTGGTTATCTTCTCTCCTTAACCTATTCTCTATTTACCTTTTTCATTTTATCTTTTGGCTCTTTTTGATATCGAGACCAAACCTTAATTGCTGGACTAGCATCCATCCCTACATGGTTGTAGAAGGTAATATCAAATTTTTCTGAAGGTTCCATGATGACATCACCTGCCAAATGTTCATCAGATAGTTTTTCACACAACCTTTGGCTTGCATCAGATGATAGTTACCTCGTTCTGGACATGCTAATTATGGAACTCACAATTGCATGCTAGTTGATCTATTTTATGCATCTGTATCTTGACTCTTGCTTGGTTCCTTTGTGTTTGCCTCAACCATGTACCATTTCGAATCCCTAATCAAAACGAAGGAGTCTTTCTTTCTTCCAATACTATAAGACAATGCATTGGCAAGAGAAACAAGCAGGAAGAAATTCATGCAAAAAATAATAGAGAGAAATCGATAGAACGACTGATACAGCCGATCTTTATAGCTTCAAGATAGTTCTCTTCGTTGATTCGTCATCCTCCCAAAATATAGCCATATAGCATTAAAACCGTTAATATTAGCTAATCAAGCCTTTCACTGCATTTGTAGTCCCCAACTCAACTTACATAAATAAGAGAATGGACAGAATTATCTTCAAATCTTATTCTCTCACCTATTTAACCAATGGCTAAAATTTTCCTAAACCCAAATTTGATCCCGAAAAACAGGTGTTGCTGTATTGGCCAGTCATGCCTAATATTTGATGAACTTTTTTGCCTTTTATTTCCCTTATTTGACCAACTAATTGCTCTCCAACTGATCTAGTTAACATCATAATTGCACTCTTGTATCCATCAAATAGTGGCTATATTTTCTCTGAAAGAATTACTAAACTGTTTAATTGGACATATCTGATCTGATGCACAAAGACCGAGTGCTTTTATAATTGTAGGGGTTATTTGGAAGAGCGGTAAATAGATGGCTGGAGGAGACTTTAGTTATGGTGCTATCAGAGATGCTTGCAGAGAATAAGGTCGATCAAAACACCACTATACATTGACTCCCTGGTGGGAACAAATGAGTTGTCTTTTAGCTTGGAGAAGAGCAGAGTTCTGGTAGATGATCTGGTCTTCAAGCAGTTCAAAGAGCCTACAGGGGATTTGAGGATCATGTATAGGAAAGAGAGAGAAATAATCAACCAAATTTATCAGTTGAGGTGAGCGCTATATGCATTGATGACTAGTGAACTAGGTACAGGGGTTATGATTGATTTGGTTCATGAGACGGGGTTGTTCAAGAGTTGGTTAATATGATAGATGCAATTAAGAATACCATCAATCTGACAATAATACCTGATGAGTCTCCATTGGTATGCGATCAGCGACCTCATGCTTTTCTTCCGTTTTCTTTTATTATTCATTTTGTGTTGCAGTTTTGAGCACTGGTTCAGTGGTTTTGTTTGTGAGGTAATGTCCTGCTTGAAGGAGGTGGCTGAGCTTATCATGAGAAAGAGGGATAAGGAAAGTGTTCAGGGTCTGGGAATGAGATTGCGCAAGAGAATGGTGGGAAAACATCAAGCAATTGATTTTGTAACAGAGGCTGTATTGAGGTCTATTGATGCACCACTTGTGCCACATCAGCCAGCTGGGTCATTCCTCTTCTTAGGTCTCTCTAGTGTTGGTAAAGCGGAGCTTGTAAAAGGTCTTGATGATCAACTTTGTTCACTGATGATGGGATGTATCTGCTGATCCAGATCAACTAGTCAGAATACACAGATCCACATTCACTTCCACGGCTACTCGATTCGCCTCTCGGGTAATTGTTCTGTATTTTTTTTGTTTTTTTACCAAGTAATGTTGTGCATTTCTTGAGTTAAGTTATTGTAGAAGTTTTTTCCTATCATTGTCTAATATTCATGTTTGAGGATGCCTGACAATCTTTGGAGGTTTTCAAATGCAGTAGCCATGAAAGTGGGTTGCCTCTCTTAGAAGCTGTGAGGAGGAGACTGTACAGCGTTCTCCTGTTTGATCAAGTTGAGAAGGCTCACCTTTCCGTTTTCAGCACTCTGCTTTGGATGCTTGACCATGGTAAACTAACTGACAGCCATGGAAGGACAGTCGACTTCAGAAACACTAGTATTATCATGGTTTCAGATCTTGGAAACAAGATATTCCTTGCCAAACTTTTTGGCCATTCCTCTCTGTACAGTGTTCGAGACCGAATCATCCAACAGGTAACTAGTTAGAAGGAAACTAGCTCTACTTGGTTCTAGTGCCAGTAGATTGTGAACGGTGATCTTTGCATGTGTGCATTTTTCTGTGTATGTGGGTAGTCTGTAATGTGCATGAGCAAATTCTTTTTGTGTATGCCAATAGTGGCAGTAAACTTAATTGAATTAGTCTAGGGATACTCCCAAAGTGTACTCCTCCCAAATCCTAACCGTTTATCTCAATTATTAAACGGTTAGGATTAGAGCTGATGTGGCATTAGAAAAGACAAAATTAGCCAACTCAAATTCTTGCCCTTAGTGGTTGGTTATAAACGGTTAGGATTATGGAGTACATTTGGGAGTATATTTGGGAGTACCATAGACAGCCTAAACTTAATTTGGTTCTCTTTAAATCTTTTGGGGAATACATAGTTTAACCATTATAAACAAGTGTATCCATTTGGAGATTCAGACCTTTTATTAAGTATGGCCTACCTGGAGGATTCATAGTCAGAAAGTAATGAGATCAGAGGATCACAGGCCCTTGATATTGTCGTTTATATTGTTGCAAGACAGTAATTTATATAGAGAGGTTGAGCCATTTTTTGCCACCACTCTCTGATATTAAAGATTATAAATAATGTCTCTCTCTCTCTTATATATTCCCATTCTTTCATCACTCTTTCAATTCCCCAGTAATTGTACGAAATTGTAAATATGAGTCCTTTCACGCAAAGCGATATTGGAAACTTTCCCAGCTTTTAATCATTGTGGAAGTGGGTGTTTTCCAATTTTGTTGCATAGGATATCTTAAAATAATTTCTTTTTGTTACATTCAGTTCTCTATATGCTTACAAATGGTGGTGTGCTCTGCTAGGGAGGGAAACATTTCAGGTCTGAGTTGCTAAATAGGGTGGATGAGATTGTATTTTTCAATCTTTTCTCGAATGAGCAACTGGGTAAAGTTGGTAGGCTCCCAATGATGGCTGGCGATCATCTGAAAGAGAATGAAGTTTCTCATCTGTTTGACGAGGATTATAAATCAGAGAGTATATACTACCACCAAAAACTAAGATGTTTTTTGGTTTTTTGATGTGGGTAGCTGGCTAAACCCAAGTGTTTCTATTGTTGCAGAAGTGTGGTAATAGGTATCTTAGGATGCTGTACAATGCGGTGAGAAATCTTTCTCAGAGGTTTTTACAGAATGGGACCAGCTGCAAGAACTCAACCACCCTTTCTGCTGTACAGTTAACTGAGGCATGATGAGGTAAGGTGAATTATACTTCATTGAAGTGCCGAGTAAAAGTTGGTTTTGGAAAGAGTCTGCA
This sequence comes from Tetracentron sinense, assembly GCA_015143295.1. Classification (NCBI taxonomy): domain Eukaryota; kingdom Viridiplantae; phylum Streptophyta; class Magnoliopsida; order Trochodendrales; family Trochodendraceae; genus Tetracentron; species Tetracentron sinense. The sequence continues at coordinate 33,748,116 of CM026554.1, forward strand.
TGTTAGTTATGGTCAGAGGTCTACGTATGTGGTCAATTGTGTGAGGCACCTAGAACTGAAAGAGAGTACAACCACATATCCCTATCTAAATATTGTATGCCTCTGTTTAGACTCTGACTTGTTTGTGAATAGTTAAAATTGAGTGAGAGTTATTATAGATCAGATAAAGTTATATGCCAATTTTGTTCATGGAAATCTTTTGGGAAAATGGCAACTTGCTAAGTTGGTAAATTCTGTCGACTGTTGATCCCAGGTGTGCCCTATAAAACCGGTGTGCATCCCTTGACAACCATACTGCTTATCTACCAGAACCTAAAATAAAAAGATTCTGTTCAATGAAATCTCAGATATCTTTATCTTTGTTTTTGTTCATGATAATATAGTTCATTTCGCAATGTAGGACACTTCTCTACTTTGCACTGATCACGTGACATTTTAAGAAAAGCTGCTTTTAGGTGTGTCGAAACAAATTTGGCGATCAAGAAAAAGTTACAATCTTGAATAATTTAGAATGAAATGGTACAACTCTCAATGATTCCTTGAGCTTAATGAAAGGAAAAAATTCACCTCTTTGGTTTGAGGAGGTGAATTACCATATTGCCCACCCTTTTGTGACACATGTATCCTTTTTTTTACTTCATTTTAACACGTATCCTTTTTTTTTTTTACCGTATTAACCACAGGGACTAAAACTTGTTAACCATAGTTTGAAGGGGCTTTGTGAGGGCGAGGAGGAATAGTCTCTCAGTCGAGGAGACTATTGCTCTAATGAAAAAGAGATTTATTGTTGAAGACGAGGGTCAAACGACGTGTTTACACTCTTATTGGAAACCTTTGAATGTGTCCTTTCCATCAACGACTTTTTACTTTTGCTTGATCTCCTTCGAGGGTTGTGTTAGCTTCTTCATGTCATCCGTGCTTTACACATTATTGGACAGGGAGTTATTTTTTCTCCAAAGTTGACTAGCTTTTGCTTTAGCTTTTCTAGTCTTTTTGAGCTCTAATATGCTATGATCATCTTCCTGACGTGGTAGTCTTATATTTATAGACTTCTTGAGATAAGGATCTTGTAGGTTTTACTCTCTTTTTGTGATTTATGGATCTAGGAGACTGACCCTTCTCATTCTTTTGGGTATTGATTCCACATCTAGAGTTCTTGTGTTTGTGAGCCTCTCCATTTGATGGGTGTGGTCAGCTTTAGTTCCTACCCATTTGGTAACTGTATAGCTCGTTCATATATTGACCCATATGGTGGTTGTATGCCACATTTTAGCCTTAAATTATATGGATTTGTGTACGGATTTATGGGCCTTTTACTTTATGCGTAGACTTGGGCTATAGGAGGCTCATTTTGACTTGGTCTTGGATTTTTGGGTTTCTACTTAATGCTTGAACTTGAGCTGTGGGAGGCTATTTAGATTTGGTGTTGATTTTTGGGCTTTCTACTTTGTGCTCAAACTTGGGCCGTAAGATGGCCCATTTAGATTTGGTCTTGGGTTTTGGGCTTTCTACTTTATGCTAAAACCTAGGCTCAAGTTTAAACTGGCAGAGGAAAATGAATCATTCTAATCCCTCCCTCTAGTTAGTCTTCAACAGACTATTTGCCAAATTCCTACCCATTACTCTCTTAAGCATTAGCTAAAACTATCCAAAACACTCCTGAATAAGAGCCTAAACTATTTAAGATGCTCTTGAATAAGAGCCTAATTATCAAGATGATCCCGAACATGAGCTTAAATTGTCCTTAATACTCTCCGGCACAAGCTTAAACTGCCCAAGACTCCAAGACTTTGGTGCAATGTCTCTTGCATTATTCTGAACCCCTTTGGGAAGTCCCCAACATATACGCTGATATCAGTCCTGAAATTTTGTGATCGTTTCTTGAACAATGTAATTTATTTTAAGTTAGTTCCCAGACAGCAAGTCCATCTTGTGCGTCAGCTGGCTAGAAAGGCAGCAGTTGAGGCCAAGAGGCTTCGTTTTGGTTATGTACATAACTCTTTTGTTTAATAATTATCTTTAAAAAAAAGGCATTATCCTTTCGACTCGTTGAGTCTAATGCTCTGTTTATTTTGACGTAAAATAGGGGAAAACAAATCAACTCCGTGGAAAAATTTCTTTTACGGCAAAAGTTTTTCGTAAATGATTTACTCGTAAAATTATTTAAGTGCAAACAAATGGAGCGTAAGTATCCCATATTATTACCCAAATGGCAAATTAACGCATGAGCCCAACCCAATCGAACTCTTTGCACCCATAGTGACTGACGGTAGCAATTGACATTAATTATGATATTGTCTTCACTGGGGCCTAATCTAAATAATACATAGCTACATCTACCTTTATATTGAAATGGAACGCCACACTACAATCTATTTTTTCACTTTTAATGGCTTCAAATAATAGAATAGAATTTTCTGTCATGATAATGCTTTAAATTTTTGCAACTCAAATTTCTATTCTTCAAAGAAACTTGTGTTTCGGTAGCAAAATCGAATGAAATCAGGATTTTGCGGTATCCCAGTTCAGATTTATTGCTGTTTGTTTTACAGTGATTACTGGGAGCCAGTTCTCCAAAATTGTTCTGAAGTCTCATCTTCTCGTTTTGGTTGGTTGAATTCTTTGTGAGGAATGCTTAGCATACTCTCAATTCCAGTCTCACTCTTTTTATAGATAATAAAACAAATGACTGTGTGGAACTCGTTGTGGATTGAGACAAATAATTTTGTTGGGTAAATTACACTGACCTCCCCTGAGGTTTGTGACCCTGTGGTTTGGTGAAATTTCACAAACCTCCCCTCTAATTTCTGACATAACACTGTCCTGCCTTGTCAGATTTATCAAGTTATCACCGTTACACTTTACAATTGTATCCCATTATTTGAGGAAAAGTGTCGTTATGGCTAGGAGTGCACACAAGCCGAGCTAGCTCGATGACTTGGCTCGGTTTGGTTCCCAAGCTTGACACATGACCTCTTTGACATTCATTAACCGTGGTCAAGATTCACTTATCCTTAAGGTTAAACAATATAACCTTAGTTTTTAGAAAAAAAATATTTTTAAGAAATTAACCACATGAGTAAGTGACTCATAAGCAAGGTTAGATTTTTTTTCTAAAAACTAAGGTTATATTATTTAATCATATGGATGAGTGAATCTTAACCATGGTTAATGGATGTCAAAGAGGACATGTGGCGAGCTTGGGAGGTGTGTGAGTCTTATCACTCCACCTAACCTTGTTTTTTTTTTAAAAAAAAACTTAGGTTGATTATGCTTAATCACAATTAAATGGGGCTCTACAAGCCACCACATGTCCCTTTTAACACCCACTAATTGTTTTTTTTTTAAAAAAAACCACTCCGAAGGAGTGGGGGTTTTGGCAAACCCCTACCAGTTTTATTAAATCAAAAAAAATGGGGGGGGGGGGGGGGGGGGGGACATAAAACCTTACCCCTATAAGGAATCAAAAAGAAAAGGAGGGGAGGACATAAACCTTACCCCTATACAAAGAAACAAACCCAATAACTTAAACCCTATTAACCAATCTGACATAGCCATAACCTGCTTTATCAAGAGATATAAGAGCTTTGAGAGTAGGAGGAAAATCAATATCCTGAAAAAATTCACCAGAAGATTGAGTATTACATCCTTTATTAGCAAGCAAATCAGCTACCATGTTGACTTCTCTGTATATATGAGTAAAAGATGACCATATATTCCTCACTTGATGAATCTTCATATTCCATTACCATACATTCCAAGGGTGACTCAAAGAGCCATTTCACGCTTCAACAAGATTTTTAGCATTGGATTCAACCTCAACTTGACTGATGCCAAGCTTTTTGCAAAGGTTTAACCCATCCATGAGAGCTCTAGTTTCTGCAGTATAGTTAGAACTAATTCCATAAAAGGCATAGAAACATGCAATAGTCTCTCCAGAAGAATCACGGATAATACTTCCTCCACCTGCTAATCCTGGATTACCCTTTGAAGCTCCATCTACATTAAGTTTCATTCTACCCTGGAGAGGTCTAATCCATTTGACAACAGAAATGCTGGATCTTTGTTGATCAATAGTATGAGGACCATTAATAATAGAAAGATTCAAAGGTTTTTTATGAGGTAAAGAACCCAACTCCACCATCCATTTATAAATTTTAGCAATGATCACTTCAACAGGCTTACGAAGATCCTTAAATCTACGGGAGCATCTTTCTTTCCAAATTTCCCATATAATGATAAGGGGAAGAACAATGAGAACCTCATTATGCTGACTATCTGAAGCTCTAAACCAACGCATAAGAAGACACTGGATACTGTCCCCAATGAGCGATTGAACATAGCAAAGATTGCCAAAAAGTCTCCATATCTCACCTGCAATATCACTACATAATAAAAGATGGGATAATGCTTCAATATTACCTTGGGAATAACAAGAACAACAACTAGCAATAGGGATTCCAATAGATTGAACTAAGGTATCTATAGAACCGCACCATACATAACTTTCCATCCAAATATCTGAATTTTCTTAGGAATAATGTTAAACCAAACATACCTGGACCAAGCGATCTGATTAGAAGAATATCTAATAAAATCCCAAGCTGATTTCACTGAAAAGTTACCTTTAGGACCTAGCTTCCAAATGAAAGTATCTTTTGAGTCAGAAGTAAAGAAACCTGAAACCTGCATTTCTGATATCAATCTTAATATCCTCAGATAAATGCTCTCTAACAAGGCTAAAATCTCAATGGCCATTGTTATGAAGCATATCTGAAATATAAGGAAAATGGATGTCGCGACCCAAAATACCCCCTAGGAGTTAAGATACCTTGTCGTCGTGAACTCATTACCAAACCATCTTGTACAACACATAAGACATGCTATAGCAGAAGCGAAATACAAAAACATCTATACATCCTATATCCAAGTTTATACACAACCAAAATAAAGAACGAATATGCTCGCTCATCAAAATACAAGTATCAGTCTCTCCCTATCTCACTCATTTTGGGGCCACCACCTATCAAGTATCCTCTGATACTCCTGAAGCTCCTCCAGAGTAGGTATCTCCTCATCGTATTCCTCCTCGAACCAAGGCTCTTGAGGACACTCGCCACAGCTGTCGAGAGGACCTGCCGACATAATATGTACGACTGAGTATTGAATACTTTGCATGTACAAACCACTAGATAGTAATGTCATAAACATGAATACAACATATATATGACAGTTTAAATCATTTCACATGCATTATTTTAATTAGAGCGCGGAAAACGTAATTTAAAACAATCATGTGCATATACTTTGGAAAAATATCTTCTTTTGCTTTACCATATTTACTTTACGTTCCTTTACGTCTTTGCATTACGGGTATTGTAAAATACCTTAGTTTCCATTACTTTCCATCTACAGGTATTTGAAATACCCTAGATCCACCTAAGGAGTCAGGAAACTAGTACCCATGTACCCACATAAATTGGGCGGGCCTACTGTTATCCTCACCTTCGGCTACCTTCGGAGTAGATGACCAGTGTCCATCTCCCTTCCGGGTGGTCTGCTATTCGTCAGAGTCCAACGACCAATATCTGTTTCCCTTCCAAGCGGCCTGCTATCGTGCCTCCCCATCGGTATTATTCGATTGATTAGTACCCATGAACCCACAGGAGATGGGCAGACCTTCTATCAACCTGAGATAGATGACTAGAATCATCCTGTACCATTAATTTCCCATATACTTTCCATTACTTGCCCGTATACTTTTCTTTACCTCTTTACTTTCCATTGGTTCCCATTACATCTTGTACTTTACTTTTGCCTTTACTTCTTTGGATAACCATAATTGATAAAATCTCGATCATACAAACATATGTGCTTGTGTAGCAATTGTGAATAGCATGGTAGACAATTGGAATTACTCTAAGTATACTTAACGTATAGCCAAAATCACATATGTCATTCATAACCATAGCCCATATATAATTACAGTCATACACATCCAAGCACAATTTGAACATATGGTTTTCTCATTAGTTTTCCCAAAAACTATGTCTTTTATCATGCTTTACTTCTTTGAATCACAATATCAAGAACACATAATAGAAATAGGATTAGCTATTTATTCGTTGGTTGAAAGCATAAAAGCATCACAATTTGCTAGTAGGTTCCCTACTAGTTCACAACACAATACAAATGATTTTATCTTGAATTATAAAATGGTTTATGCAATTAACATCTAGTAGAGTGTATCTACATATTAAAATTCATAACAATCAACCTAGTATAACAACAACAAGTAGATTTGATCTAGATTTATAACATATGGTTTATGAAATTAACATTTAGTAGAGTGCATCTACCTTTCTCAAACCAAATCCCTTTGGTTGAGCACTTGAGAAAAGACTTAGAGATGAGCTTCAAGCTTGAAGAAGACTCGTGGAAGTGAAGATCGAACTTTGGAAGTAAGAACAAGCTTCACCTTTTGATCTTCGAAGAACACTAGCAAAGCCCCCTTCAAAATCCTAACTTTCTTCTCAAAATCCCCAAAAATCTCTTCTAAGGGTTGTGTAAACCTTTACCCACGAGTGTGGGGCTTTATATATGCAAAGGGGTTGTCAAAAACCCCGTATACCCTTCAAAATATCTCCCCAAAGTCGGTTTTGGCACCAAAAAGCATGGAGGGGTCGACCGAAGGTGTCCACCGGTCGACCGGTTCATTTAGGGGGTTCTGGAATAAACCCCCATACAAAAAAGTGCTAGACCGGTCGACCCCTGGTCTGACCGGTCGACCCTTAGTGGAGGGGTCGACCGTTGGTCTCCCGCTCAAGCTGCCTTGTTTTGTCTGCCTCGCTGTTTCGGCCATAACTTTTGACTCGGTGATCCAATTTTGACGATTCAACTTGTGTTGGATTTTACATTAAAATGGAACAAATTACATGTTTTATACAAAGCCCAATTCTGAGTTTTAAAGGGTCGAAATGAACCCACAAGTGGACTGGTCCAAACTGTTCCAGAAATTCTCAGCAGATCAGGTTCCGGAAATCCCACATTTGACTTAACTTCTAATCCAAATATCAAAAAGCGATAAACATGAACTTTAAAGAGAGGTTCAATATCTTTCTAATGGTTCAAGAATCACTCGATTCTGATAAGTTATGACCCAACTAGAGCTCCCTCAAGCTGAGGTTATGGTAAGACATCCACACTCTTCGACAGTTAGAGTATTTCATACTCTTGTTTGATTTATCCCAAACACCCTAAACAATTTTCCTATATAATCTAATTCATTCAAAACACCCCATTTTCATCTTAAAACATGAAGCCATAATCCATTGAGACTTTAGGCCTTGAAAAATACTATTCACAGTACTATTCACCGCACTATTCATAGAACTATTCACAGCCTATTTAACTTGGTTCCGGGGTTCTACAATTGAGAGGGGTAGAAGTAGATAACATTATAAGAGGATTCTCTCCAAACCAACAGTCTAACTAAAAATTTATTTTAGATCTATTACCAATTAAAGCAATCGAATTAGAAACTACATCTTTACAATATTTTGTAATTTGAGACCAAGTTTTAGAGGAATCAAATCTAGAAGCAGCATACCAAATATGATTAATTTGAAATTTGGATTTAAAAAATTTAAACCACAAATTATCATAAGTGTAAAGCTTCCAAGCTTGTTTAATTCTAAAGGCAGAAGAAAAATCTTGCATTTTTCTAAGACCTAAACCACCTTCGTTAAGGGGAAGAGCACAAGAAGTTCAATTTATCCAATGACGCTATTTAGAGTCACTTCTATTATTCCAAATTTTTTTTGCCAAGTATCTATCAATAAGGGCAGAGATAGTTTTCGGAATATGGATCCCAGCAAGAAGATGAATAGGAATAGATGACAAAACATGTTTAATAATGAGTCTCCTACCAGAAGATAAAAACTTCCCCTTCCAACCCCCAATTTTATGAAGGATTTTATCAATTAAAGGATTAAAATAAACATTTTTTAGTCTCCCTTTATAAATGGGGATACCAAGATAAGTGAAAGAAAATTTTTTATTAGGTTTCCCACACCAATTAAAGATAGCAAGATTACGAGCCCTAGACATTTTAGAGGAACAATAAAAAGCACTTTTGCCTTATTAAGGAGTTGTCTCGAAGAAATCTCACAAGCATGAATAAAATCAAAGATTTTATTAATGTTATGCTTTTTTCCATTACAAAATATTAAGGTATCATCTGCAAAAAGAAGGTGAGAAATTGGAAAGCCATACCTATCCAATTTATACTTAAGAGATAGACTATCAGAAATAGCTTTCAAACCCCTGCTAAGAACTTCTTCAGCCATAATAAAAAGGACAGGAGAGAGAGGGTCACCTTACCAAACCTAATTATCATTTATTTTAGTGTATTAATTGATTTTGTCTTTAAGAAGGATAATTTAGATATTTAAAAATATTTAAATGATGACATCTTCAAAATTCATCCATATAAGTAATGGCTAACGGCCAACAAACGGAAGGGGTATGTGTTACAGACAATTGAAGTTGAGGGGAGAATAGTGCAATTTCAGAAACTAGAGGGGGGTTTGTGAAATTTCACCAAACCTCACAGTGTACTTTAATTTATTTTATTATATATGAGAACTTTTTGAATTAGCATCTTTCTTTCATAAATTGGTGCGGACCATGTTGGAATTCAACCCATATTAATTAAGTTTTCCACTAATTGTAATAGTACAAGCCGGATGTATTAGAATTTTTTTTCGTTAAAATTCCTATGGTTAGACCCCAACCCTAGTTAGAGTGTTGGACTCTATTCTAGTTAGAGCCTAGGAATTACAGCTTGGCAAGGGTGGATCTTCCCCATCGCATCCTTCAAAACTGATCTTAAAACCTATCCCAAAAAGGAGAGATACACCACCACTGGGACAAACCTATGGTGATTTACTATTGCAGAACGGATTAGATCCGTTCCACAATAGCAAATCACAATAAAAAAGAAAACATCAGAAAAGGTTGAATTAATCCAATTAAATTAGATCTTGACTAAGCTCAATCTGAATTGCTTTCAACTTCAACTGAAGCACGAACATGGAGAGGCATCCACTAGCAATAGCAAGAACTGGATTAGCAGTCGAAATCAGTGTTGTCAGAACCGGACCGGACCGGCCGGTCGAACCGGTAGAACTGGGAATCGGGAACCGGTCCCCTAACCAGTTCCCAAAACCCTCAGAACCGGGCTATTTAGTGAGAACCGGCAGGTTGAACTGGGAACCGGTGAGAACTGGTCAAATATGGGTAAAAATTGATTTTTCTTAAAAAAAAAGAAAAAAAAAGGACACGGTCGAACCGGACCGGTCGAATCGGGAACCGGCCACTCAACCGGTTCGATGACTAGTCCGGTTCTGATAACATTGGTCCAAATCAATATTGGTCATTAATGTTTGAACACCTACCTGAGAGCTTGTAAACTCACCCGTACAAACTTCGATCACTGGCCATGCATGAATTGTCTCTCTTCCTTGCTGGGCTAATCTTCGAACAAAGGAATTCAACCAAGTAAGTTCATATCCTTTCAATCTGAGTAATGATGAGAGGAACCTTATTATCGTCATGGATATTCTTTAATGTGAAGACTTCATGTATAAAAGACACCCATTCCAAATTAATCTCGGGGTTTAATGGGCCATGGACATAAGAGCATTTCCATCTTGATACCCAAAATCTGTCGGTGGCAGGATGATGATACGAGGCTGTAGGGCTAGTGTCATCGCAAGAGGCAAATTGACATACATTCTTCCCTTTAATCAGATACATCCAATAGGCTCCAAGTATGAATCTAATTGTGGCTAGATTGGCTTCATGTTCTTCATTCTTCTTCAATGTATTCTCCACCTTCTCAGGGGCGGAGCTAGGTGGGGGCACGTTCCCCCACTGAAATTTCGTGAAAATATAGCCAAAGGAATGGGAGATCAATCACAGCCAATTGTGATTAAACTCGCGGAGAGCTCAATCGCACCCATAGGCCAACACATATACCTTTGAACCCTCATTAGCTGTAGTTAAGATTCACTTATCATTAGGGTTTAACAATATAACCTTGATTTTAAATAAAATATTAAAAAAAATGTTTGACTATGGTTAATAATTTTAACCCTTAGGATTAATATTTTTTTTTTAAATCGAGGTTATATTTTTGAAACCGAAGAGTTAGTGAATCTTAACCATAATTAATAAGGGTTAAAAGGGACACATGTTAGCCTGTTAATGTGATTGAACTCTCCCTGGGTTCAATCACAATTAGATGTGATTCATTCTCTGGTAATGGAGGCGAGCTCATGAGCTTTGAGTTCGAATCTTTCCAATTACGAGAACTTAGGGTTGCACTCACTCACAAAGGGCCGGGAATCGAAGTGGGAGGGTTAATATTTTTTAAATGTTTCTAAAACCAAGGTTAGATTATTGGACCCTAAGTATTAGTGAATCTTAACTATTGTTAATCGAGTTTAAAAGAGACATGTTGACCTGTGGGTGTGATTGAACTCTTCCAAGTTTAATCGCAATTGATTTGATCCCTAGTCTTTAACTTAAAAATAAATATTTTATACTAAGTTGATTAATTATTTAATTGGGCATAATCATAGACAATGGATAGTTGCCCCTAAAAAATATACTATATTATTTAATTACTTATATGACATAGCCATGAGACAAGGGGACAATTGTCCCTTGAACTTTTGAAATAAAATATCCTTTATAACATATTATTTAATTATTTAATAGGGCATGGCTATAGAGCAAGGAGAAGGAGAAAGTTGTTTCATAATCAAAGAAAACAATATCCGTAAAATATGTACGTAGTAATGTACAGATGAAATAACCCAATAACTTAGTCATCAAAAAAAAATTCGAGGCTACGCCCTTGACCCCTAGACCCAGAATATTTCATACCCAACTAATAATTCTTCACGAATCTATAAAAAATTACTATCATTTTCAATTAATCATTGTGTGCCCCCACTATTAGAAAATCCTAGCCCCGCCCCGCCCCTGCACCTTCTCAACCAAAGCATTGGAGGCCTTTGGAACAATTCCTTTATTCTTTTTAGTTGCCATGAACTTGTAGTCAGTTCCACTTCACAACTAGTGCTCCCAGCCCTAACGATTTTAATTCTTCTACTATCCTCTTCTAAGTGTTCAAGGACAGGATCCACCCTTTAGGCAGCCTTTTAGAATACCCCACAATTCACTTGGATCTTAACCCGAGGTAGGGGTATTTTAGTCATTTTATTACCATAAAGCTGGAGCCAATCCAAGACAATACATTCAGGCTTTTTGTGGAATTTAATGGCAACATTTTATATCATAAAGCTTTTTGAATGGTCTAAAAAATATTTGAAAAATAAATGGTATTTTTGTAATTTGTTAGACTTCCAATTTATAAGAATGTCCCTCAAATGGGTAAAACACACTTAAATCTCTTTGTCCCACATTGGAAGTGAGAGGATTTCTTCTCCTATTCTCACCTTATAAATACCCACCTCCCAAACTCATTTCACCAACCCACTTCCAAGCTTTCACGTCAAGTGCTTTTTCTAGACACATTTTTGCTTTTAAAAATAATTAGCCCCTTTGTCTAATTAATCCAACAATTTTCTTCACATTTACTAGTCCTTCTTAGTTATTTAATCTTTAGTTTTAACCATTCTAAACAAGTTTATGAGAATAAAATTTTAAGTTTTCTAACCTTGACCAATCATGAAAAACTTGAAAGAAAGAAGCCTAACTACATAAATCATCTTTAGTTTAACCTTTTAAAAAAAATTTAGAAATGTCAAACCTTTATGTTTCTCAACTTCTTTATATCTTGAAGAACTTGGAAAAAAGAGTTCAATAGAATCATTCAAAGCCACATAAGGTGAGTCTTTATTTTTATTACTTATTTCAAGCACTTACATTACTGTCTTTGATGCTATATTTTCTTTCTTTCATTGGAGGAATCTTAGCTTAGGTTAGCAAATGAACCTCCTCTAGAGGTAGTTTGAGGCCTCTTAGAGAGCATATTGCTGACTTTAAGAGCTCCTTATAAGAAGAGCAAATGAAAGAACTATTAGGTTTTGTTAGAATACATTATCTTAGATGTTATGATTTTCTTTAGCTTGTGAAAAAAGAAAGTAATAATAATCTTTACTTAAGCTCAAATCTTTCTCATTGGGATATATCTTGGGTACAATAGAAGAGAGTTTCTTTTGGCTTTCTACCTTTTTATCCTACACTTGATTTTCTTTCCAATGTTAATCTTGTTGTCATTTTGCTTTGACTTTGGGGAAAAAGGGTGTCTTTTCTTTAAACATAAAAGTTTAAAGGTCTTTACTTTTCTTTTTGTCCTGTACAAAGGAGAAATCTTTCTAGACTATTTCCTTTTTTTGGCTTATACATGTTCTTGTTCGATTTCTTCTCTAAATTAAAGCTCTCTTTTTTTATGTGCGGACCTTTTTAGGCTCTTCCTCAAACTTAAAGCTCAAAAAATATTTTTTTATTGGAAGACTCTTGGCTATGTTGTAAAAGAAGCCTCTTTAAGCTATTCTCCTTATACTTTCAAGCCCAAATTTTACATTTTTTATTATCTTACATTTTCTTATTGCTTTGACCAAGGAGAAATGATAGTCTTTCTAGATCTTATTCACACCTAAGGTCCAAAAATCCGTTAGGGGATCACCTTTCTAGGTTTTTCCTTAAATTTATGGTTCAAATTCATTACTTTAACTATGAAGAAGAGAACCTCTCTAGGATTTTCTTTAAATTTAATGTCTAAAAGGTTCATATATATATTTGGGTTACTTTTAGCTATAATAAAAATGAGACTTCTTTCTAGATTTCTTCTCTTTCATTTTCTACCCTATATAATCCTTTATTTGGTTCCTCTTTCCAATTTGAATATTTTTCATTTGTTTTGACAAGGGAGATGAGATCTATTCTATAGTTTTTCTCAAACCCAGAAGTTTTTTAAAATGGCTTTTATTTTTGTCAGAATATTCTTGACTAAAGTTAGGGGAGATGTCTTTCTAGACTATTTTCCTTATACTTTCTAGCTTATACATTTCATTGATTGTTTTTGCCTCCCAATCTCAATGATAAGAGAGCCGTTTGACCAATCACACCTCTTTATGATGATTGGTGGTGACTCTCAACTCCGATGTTAGATCATTCGAATTAATGTGAGAATCATCTTGTTTCATGCACTGTGTGTTTTGAAACTCCTTTAAGGCTGATATATTACACAAGTGGTGAGAGGAGGGTGGTCCAACTAGATTGGAATCTAGAGTGTTTGGTCTAATAAAAATATTAGTGTAGCCCTGAAAGAGTAGAAAAATAGTACATCAAACCAACAATCACTACAAAATTGATTGCTTTTAGCGGCGACATTTTACCGGCAGTTTCCAAAAATTATTATATAAGGGGAAAATAGGGCTTAAATTCATTTGTCTAAGGGTATTGAGTGGTCTATCGTTGAAGTATGAATGACTACTCTCTAGCATTCAAAAACAAAGTTAAGGTTCAAATATGGCTTCGAAATGGCTAGAGACTAATATGTAATTTTTGGAAATTACTCAAAAGCAGGGCAAATCAATTTGTTGTAATATTGAATAAGGCTTAGGTTAAGAATTTAAGGTTGCAACACAATGAGAAACAAAACCTTGATGATGCTATGGACTTAGGATGAGGTTCTATGGTTTAAATTTAAAAATTAGAATTTAGACAAATATGTAAATTTCGAAATAAATAAGCAAATGGGTTAAAATTCCAAATTTGTAGTGTTAATAGGGTTCGACTAAAATACTTGAGGACTATGAGTGGTGCGGTAACCTTAGGGAACAAGCTATAGGTTCTGAAACCCTAATTTGACAATGTCTTATTTTCAAAATTCTAAACAGTATTTGTTCTTCCAATGCAATAAGAAAAACTGCAATAATGCCAATGGAACTAATGAAGCCAATCAACCATAATAATTGGACATTTGTATCTCTTTTTCTTAGTCCACCGATTGATGAACATTATCTTTGTATTTATATTCTTATATAATATATCTAACCATTTTCTGATTAAAATAAAAGATGTACTACTAGTAGAGTCCGATGAGCAAATATTAAATCTGGATGATTTCCATGAGCCTTGTATTGCATTTCTGACATTTAATTGATTACCTATCAACTATTCGTTCAATTTTATTTTCATATTTTGTGATTCTCTGATTTCATTTATGTAGTTTTTATTTCTTACTACAGGCATACCACTAGCTGAAGAGCCCAAGGGACCACTACGCCTGCAATGCGCATATTGCAATACATATATTTATGAGGGAGATGTAGTGAGAATAATATAATAGTTTATATTTATTACCACTATTGTTGCATGGATAGAATTCTTGAAATTTGGAATCATTGTAAGATTTGCGATACTATGGTAGAAACTGATGATGATATTACATATGAAATCCATGGGCTTAATTAGACAAGTTTTATATATCATTTCATAATTTGATCCTATTAATTTTGTTTTGTCTTGTGTACTTTTTAATAAATGTTAACTAATACTTAATCCCGGTGTTAATTTTACAGATATGAGATGACTTTACCATGGTAACTGATCTTGCATAAATTTAGTTGATAACAAGGCTTCGTATAACAGTAAGTAGTCTATCTACATTTCGGTAAATTTTGCGTTGATATGATAATGAAATCCATACAAGAAATAATAGAGAGAAATCAATAGATTGATTGACAGAGTGGACTTTTATAGCTTCAAGATAGTTCTCTTCGTTCATCCGTCATCCTCCCAAAGTACACCCATATAGCATTAAAACCCTTAATATTAACTAATCAAGCCTTTCATTGCATTCGTAGTCCCAAATTCAACTTACATAAATAAGAGAATGGACACAATTATCTCCAACTCTTAGTCTCTAACCTACTTAACCAATGGCTAAAAATTATCCTAAACTCAAATTTGATCTTGAAAAACAGGTGTTGCTGTACTGGCCTGTCATGTCTAATATTTGATGGACTTTTCTACTTTTTATTCTCCCTATTTGATTAACTAATTGCTCTCCAAATGATCTACAAAACATCATAATTGAACTCTTGTATCCATCAATCTGTGACTATATTTTCTATTAAAGTGATACAAAGCTGCTCATTTGGACATATTTGATCTGATCTGATGCACAAAGATTGAGTACTTCTATTGTTGTAGGGGTTATCTGGAAGAACTATAAATAGATGGCCGGAGGAGACTTTAGTCATTGTGCTATTAGAGGATAAGGTTGATCAAAACCCCACTATTTATATTGAATCCCCGATGGGAACAAATGAGCTGGCATTTAGCTTTGAGAATAGCTGAATTTTGGTGGATGATCAAGTCTTCAAGCAGTTCAAAGAGCCTACAAGGGATTTGAGGATCATGCATATGAAAGAGAAAGAGATAATCAATGTAGAGAGCCAAAACTTGTTTTCTTGAAACTAGTGCACACTGAATGAAAATATGAAAATTTTGCTTAAACCATTGTAATTAATGTTAATTGATATCTAAGAATGTTTAATTGATGATTAATTATGTCTAAATATGTCTATGTAAAGTTTTAACTAAAGTTATAAGTAGTGCATGAACAGTGATTAAAGTTTAAAGCAAAGAAAATAGTCAAAATAGGCAAAATTGTCTCTATCATAAGAGGAGTATTTTAGTTATTTTACATCATCCAAAATTTATGAAAATTTTAAAGTAGATTTTATATGACCTAAAGTAATTATGGTTCAAATTTTAGGTTAATCCGATAAGAATTGAATTCTATAGAATTATTCAAAGTTCAGTGGCAAAATTGTAAATAGGATGAATAGTAACTACATGAATAGTATTTCGTGAATAATGTTTTTAGCAATTCTAATCACTTTCCAACTTTGGTATTGCTTATATAAGGACATTAACTCATGAATTTTAGATATTCTATCATTCTAAAACTTATTAGAGAGAGAATAAAACCTAGGGTTTCTCAAGGAGTTCTCATTAGAGAAAAAGAGAGAAAAAAAATTATTTTTGAGAGATCTAAGAGGGAAAATCAAAGGTTTTGCAAGGAGAAGAGCGTGAAAGCTTAGATCGAGCTCATTCGCAGCGTACGATTGTAGGAAACCAATCAAGAGAGGTAAATAACTTTCTCTAGTTCTCAATTTTATAACTATTAATATAAAGTATGAATCTAATGATAAAATCTATGTAAAGAACATGATTAATAGGAAGATCAAGGGATTTTGATCACTCTTCATTCAATGTTCTTCATGAATAACATAAATATGATTTCCTTTCTACTAATATGATGATTATTAATATAAATAAAAAGAAATAGTTTAGATTTAAAATAAGAAACAAGATCAAAACATGTTATTTTATGTATATTCCTTATGAAAGATGTTTATGAGTTTTAGAGATGTTCTCTTTATGCTTTTTATTATATATATCAACAAGAGGAGAAGGGAATGTAATTTTTGGTGTATGTATGGATTGAGAATGAAAGAATGGATTAAATTATGGAGTTGAATGAAATGTATGAAATAATTGAATGATGGATGTAGATTCTTTGTGAGATTAGGGTTACATGTTAGTGTGTTTTGTAGATATAATCTATAAGAATTATAATTGATAAATTATGTAATGTAATTATGATATTGATCTTGATTAAAAAAGGAGGTTTGATATTTAAATTAGATTGTGAATTATACATATTGAAAATAAATTATGATTAAAGCCTATTAAATTATTGAAAATATGAATGTTGTGTTGTATTTATTTTTATGTTGTTATACGTGATATATTGTTGGGTAAAAGAACATTTGATGAGAGTCTTGCTTGCCTAGGTCTGGTTAACATAGTGGAATGAGACACTATGATGAGATTTCCTATGACCCTTGACTGATAATCTTATGTATAATTTAACTAAGGATATATTATCATGCACTCACTCAAGATAATGAATATGTACAAACATGATAAAAAACAAGATTACAAGTATTATACAAGTACACACAAAATCGATGAATGCATGATTGAGTTTTGCACTGTTTGAGTACCAACAAACCTAAGATCAAAGTAAGATAAGCCGTATGCACCGGATAATGTGCAGACAAGTCGTATACACTGGATAATGTGTAAACCATGTGATACCTCAGTAAGTAGGGTATATGTTAATCTTCATCCAATATATAAGGTAGAGTTATTTTAAGTTATTGCACAGTACGTGTTATTTGATTTATTTATGAAAAAGAAAGACAAGTCAAAAAATTAAAACAAGAAAGACAAGTCAAGAAAAGTAAGACAAGTAAGAAAAATAAGTACAAGTGAGCACATGAATGAATTAAAAAAAAGAAAGATGTTTCTGTACTCTGATTTACGTATTTGAATTGTAATTGAATTGTTACTTGTATGCATATTATCGTTATGATATTGTTTACTATAGATTTTTATATATGCGGAGTAACTTGTTACTAACCGATAACTTTGTTGTCGACAGGTTCGAGATTTGATAATTGTGCCCATGAGCTTTCAGTTGAAGAAGAGTACGTAAGGAAGATCTTGCAGGTGATCATTCCGAAGAGGAACGTGATTTCGATGGATGATCTTACTATTGGTTTAATTTATTATATATTGTTTAAATTACAGAGAGATTGTAATTGACTTATTATGAATTTATGTTTTGATTTATTAGATTGTTGATAATCATGATGGATGATTCAGATTATTTATATTTAATTTAATTACAAATTTTAATTGATGTTCAGTTGAGACATTAAATGTTATTTCATTGAAGAAATTTTGAGGTCCATAATTTAGTATGCTTTTATTGCTTCGAACAAGATAGTATGATAAGTAAGTTACGTACCAAAGATCTCACATTCTCCTACGGGGATTTTGGGGCACAACAGAGGTGGTACCAGAGTAAAGACATTAGGTCCATATAGGGTGTATTATCTTTCTAGATAGACAAATGAATTAGTCTTAAATCCGGATTGATAGAATGACGGATGTGGTGTCATTAGATTCGCTAGGACTTAGACATGTTATGCAATTATATGTTAATAAAAGTTTTTGTATGCTATTATGTGCTATTATATGCTATTATGAGTTTTGTATGCTAAAGTAATAATTATATGTTAAGATGACCGGTGCCCAAGTGAGACAAGAGTTCTAATTAAATTCTGGTTGGATAACGATAAAGCTAATGCATTGGGTTCTTTAAGGTTAAATATATTATAAGGAAAACTTTGAGCGAATAGGAATTAAATTCTTTAAGACTTAGGTTTTAAACTCATTATAAGTATAGGTTAAACTGATTTTAAGTTAGACTTATGATTTGTTATTTGTTTTCAAGACTTTCGTCATGAGACACCACAACCAAGGTCTTTATTATTTTGATTATAAAGTCTCTCTGATGATTGTAAACATGTTATTATATTATTATATATAAAACATGATATGTTATATAATATATGATTGTGCACCTGATTGCAACTCGTAATTATGTATATATCTTATGCACCTTACTGATCAATGAGTACCTAAATTATATTCTAATTGACACGGTTTTTGACACATTCTTTCGTTACAAATAATAACAATAATAAGTAAAAAATAATCAAAACAAGCCAAAGCATCAAGACAGAAGATCCACCGGTCGACTGACCTACTATAAATTCACCTAGAAACATTCTAAAATAAAGATTCTCGAATGTAATTCATTAGAACGACCACCAAATTACGATTTATAAAATTCTAAGGATATTGATAGAATTCAATAATCATAATGAAATTATGGGGAAAATGTCTCATAAGTACATTGAGATTCTAAAATTAATCTAGTGGGTCATACCCTTGAAGAACGAGATCCCTTTAGATCCCATATGCTAAAATCTTCTTAATGTATTTAATTAAATTATGAATTTAATTTAGTTAATTAATATTCTTCATAATAAATGATGACTACTTATATACTATTTCAAGCCCTCTCTATTATATATGATATAATAAATCAAGAGTTAAGGTATAAGATAATAGAGCCAACTATGAACTTTTTATTTGATAATCTTTAATTAGATTAGATACTAAAAAAAAAGAAATCTAAGTTAATTAATATGTTACTAATATGTAAAAATAAGAAAAAATAAAATAAAAAGAGGAAAAAATAGGAGAATTTGATCAACTTTTACACAACAAGGGTAGACACATAATTCCTTACGGGAAAACATGAAAGCCTGGGTTTAAACCTATAAACATTCAGTTAAAACTCCAAATTTATAAGTTTATGTCTCTTAAATACTAAAAAGCTAAGGTTTGAGAGATAGAGAATGGAAAGTTTGACAATTACTTTCTCTATCCAATTAGGTTTCAAGTTAATTGAGATTTAATTCTTAAATTTAAAACTAATTAATTTTAAATCTAAATTTATTTTTATGTTTTGTTACTTGAGAATCAAGTAATGAGGATTAGAAAAGTGATTAAGACTTATAAATGAAGCACTCATGACTATTAAAAAAAAAAAAGGAGTCTTTTGCAAACATAGTGGCCGTGAGATGATAATGGAGAGAAGTCTGTTGACCGTGAGTTCCACACATGCAAGGTAAGATTTACACTTATCTGGTAAGATAAAAAATGACTCTAATGATTACATTAATTTTTTTTAAATATAATAAGTTTTATTAGATTTAAAGATTAAAATTAAAAAAAAATTATGATTACAAATTTTATTATAGTCATAGATGAAAAGAAAAAAATAATAATAAATAATAATTACATGAGATTCTTTTAAGTATAATAGGTAAGAACTCCCCATTTATTACTAAGTAACTGTGAGCTCTATTCATCAAAGGAGGCCATCACAACCGCATTGTCCGACTACACAAGGCAAAGTCTTTATCATCTCAAAATCAAATGTCCAAATATCTGATGATATGATGTAAGGTACGTCCTACCCTAAGATGACCATAAATGAGATGTCTTAGTAGAATAAATAAATTTTCTGTTATTTTAGGGTTATTATATTACGTTTAATACGATTCTGTGCGTGAAATTGAGTACTATATGAGTATGTGACTTGTTCCCTTGATTGACACACTTAAGTAGATTAGTTCGAGAGAAGTATTTTCATCTATTTAACTAAGGTATGTAATTTCGAGGACGAAATTCTTTTAAGGGGGGTAGGATGAAGAGACCTAAAACTTGTTTTCTTGAAACTATTGCACATTCAATAAAAATATGAAGATTTTGCTTAAACCATTACAATTAATGTTAATTGATGTCTAAGAATGTTTAATTGATGATTAACTATGTCTATGTAAAGTTTTAACTAAAATTATAAGTAGTGCATGATCAATGATTAAAGTTTAAAGCAAAGAAAATGATCAAAATAGGCAAAATTGCCTCTATCATAAGAGAGGTATTTTGGTTATTTTCCTTCATCGAAAATTTATGAAAATTTTAAGCTAGATTCTATATGACCTAAAGTAAGTATGGTTCAAATTTTAGGTTATCCCGATAAAAATTGAGCTCTATAGAATTATTCAAAGTTCAGTGACAAAACTGTAAATAGGATGAATAGTAACCATATGAATAGTGTTTCGTAAATAATGTTTTTAACAATTCTAATCACTTTCCAACTCTGGTATTGCCTATATAAGGACCTTAACTCATGAATTTTAGGTATTCTATCATTCTAAAACTTATTAGAGATAAAAATGGAAGAAAACCCTAGAGTTTCTCAAGGAGTTCTCATTAGAGAAGTGTAAGCACCCAATTTTTACACCTTGCTTAACCATGGTTAAGAATTTTAACCATGGTTATCCCCAATTAAACTCTAGTAGCCCTAGGTAGACCATAACCCAAACCCTGGTAGCCCTAGGTAGACCCTAATCCGAACCCTAGTTTAGCCCTAGGTAGTGTCCTAAGCCTTAGACCAAACCATAGGTCTAACCCTTGGTAAACCCTAGACCTAACCTTAGCCCATATCCTAATACAAACCCTAAGCTAAAACCCCTACGGGCTCAAGGCCCATTTCAATTAATCAAACCTAAACCCTACTCTAACCCTAGGCTAACTCTAACTAAACCCTAGACCTAACCCTAGGCAGGGGCGGAGCCAGGAATCTCTTACTAAACCCTAGTCTAACCCTAAGCTAACTCTAACTAAACCCTAAACCTAACCCTAGGCCTAGCTCTAGTCTAAACCCTAGGCAAATCACCACAGGCTCAAGGCCCATTTGAAGGCCTAAATCATCAAAATGTGGTTATAGTTCATTTTTGGGGCCCAAACATGGGCCCACAAGGCCCAACCCAAGTCGGACCCACTTTATCCTTTTCAAATTTCAAATTTTAGGGCACCCAAGCCCTCAAAATGGCAAAGCCAAGTTTTCTTTCCCCACATGTGTGGTGGTTAGGCCCAAAGAGCAACAAAAAAAAAAAAAAATTTCAAAACGGGGAAGACTATTCATCGTCTTCCCTAGCTGTTGCGGGTACAGGCAGCCTCCTCTTGCTCCTGGCTCCCCTCCTCAGGTGTCCCCCACACCTCTCTTAATTCCGGAATTGCCCCCAAGCTCTGTCCACCTTCCCCATCTTCTATTTAACCCCACCACAGCCACTGTTTGAAGGGGACCTGATTATGAAAAGAAATTTTTTTCAGACCCAACCTCTGCGCAACTTCGGCCAAACCAAGCCAAACTCCTTTAGCCTTCAACCTTACCTCTAAGATCACCCTAGGCCCTTCACGGAGTTACCTCAGGCCACCCCCCACTCGCTATAGCCACTACCTCCTCCATGGTTCAGACACCATCTTCCACACCAAACCCTCTCGGGCAGCTTGAGCTCCACCTATCTCTTACCTTGCCTGAGCATTGGGTAGACCTCTTGACACACCAGCACCCTCACCAGGTCATCCCCGTCTGTCTCAGCTGGTAGCACCACTCACAGCCACCAGAACACTCCACGGCAGTGTAGGGGTCCACCCCTCTTGTTTTATTTCTTTTGTTCAACATTGTAAGGGACCCCTGGTCCCATTCCAGGGGTTCCATGTTGTTCTTTCTTTTGCTATTGCATCAGCAAACCCAAGGATAGGGCCCCCCTATCATCTTCTTCATAGATAGGGGGGGGGGGGTATCCCCTTGAGGCAATGGCCACGGGTACAACACTCACCACAGGCACACGCAGCTCCCTAAAGGTCTAGGGGGTCCTCAATCCATGAGGAACCCCCTGGATTCTCCTTGGTTTTAGCATCCCTACCAAAAAAAAAAAATTCCATTTTTTTTTCAGAATTTTCTATTTTCGGGTCACCACCTGTAATCCCATTTTAACCACAGTTAGGACAGACTTTGGTCAAGACCAGGGCCATGGTTAGACTCACCTCACTTGGGGCTATCCCCCTGAGTCATCCCAGCCCTTAACTCACCCTCTAACCGTGGTCAAATTAACCCCAAAGTGGGGTTGACAGTTTGCAAATGTGGTGAACAAGGCACCTTTGGGCCCCTGTGGGGCTCACACTTGACTTCCCCCTGGGCCCACCAAAGGCCCTCTGGTGCACGCGAACTTACTTGATTCACTTACTTGGGCGTCCATGCCTCTTGATCTTAGATTATTGGTACTCGGGCCGTGCAAAACTCAATCATGCAATCATACTTGTGTAATACTTACTTTTCGTAGTGATCTTTTTCATACTTGTGCGTGCGTTATCAATGTGAGGAAATGTGAGTAAACAAGTGATAAACCCTCGATTAAATTATGCCCTAGATTATTGGTCAAGAGCCATCAGAAATCCATCATAACAACCTATATCGCCATGATAAAATCCTAAGCAACTGAGACCATAATCTGTAGCCAAGACCATCATCCAAGGCTCCTTTAACTGAACACATATCACAACATGCAAAAATCCGCAATCATACATCATTCATAATTATCATGACATATAATCTCAAGGTTGGTTCAATTAGACATACATGATCATGGTACTTCAAACATCAAGTAGTAATAGGTTATTCATCATGCTTTGATTTTAAGTTGTTCATACATAAGATAATAGCCTTAACATCTTTAATTGCACAAATCCATAAATCTTGCATCCAAACATACAACTTTTTAAACAACTCTAGCATACACCCCTTTCTCCATATTCAAGCATGCATACTATAGAAATCAATCTATTCCCACTTGTTAATCACATATACATAATCATAATTGAATCATCATATATCAATAATTATGGTAAAACTTGCATAGGAGGGATTCTTATGATGAAAACATACTTTAATCATGTTCTTATTTCAAAACTTATCTTATGTTTTCTTATTAACATTAATGATCATGCTATTGATAGGAAAGAATCCATATTTACCTTTCACAGTCACTTCCCTATGATCACAATCTTGCGAATGCACTTAATATCCCGATCTCTGAGCCCTTCTTCTTCTCCGATTGAGAGCCCTTTAAAAAAATCCTAGGCTTTTCTCTCCTTGTCTCTCTAAGAACTCTAAGAATGTTTAGAAACCATAAACCCACGAGTTAAGACCTATTTATAATGTTTTAGAATCCTCCTTTAATTGGAATTCTTGGAATTAGAAGAATTTCTGGGTAAACCACGAGCTAGGTAGTCGATTGGTTGCTGGTTGGTTGATCTGTTTGGTCAGGCAGTCAACCGGTTTGGGGTGATGCCCCTTATTTGATTTCCCATACACTTCTTCTAACAATCGATCGACCGGTTTGGCCTGGTGGTCAACCGGTTTGCCATATTTTGGTATGTTTTCTTATTTTTCTCCATCATAGGCCAATGGTCACATGACGTATATTAACATAGTTAAACATTTAATGAGATGTTTTGAATACAATTTTAAGGTTTCATTCAATTTGCACAAGTTTCAAGACAAAAGAGTTTTGGGGCTCTATATGAATTGTGCGGCGGTTGAAAACACATAGATAGTGGGAGAGTGGGAGAGAAAAATATAAGAGTAGATGATTGAGGGATGTTAATAGATTTGAAATGACATTAATACTATTAAATATCTATTCGAGGGTGGTTGTATGCCCCAATTTAGCCTTGAATTATTTGGATTTGTATTTGGATTTATGGGCTTTTTACTTTATGCCTAGATTAGGCCATAGGAGGCTCATTTAGACTTGGTCTTGGATTTTTGGGTTTCTACTTTATGCTTGAACTTGAGCTATGGGAGGTCTATTTAGATTTGGTCTTGAGTTTTAGGCTTTTTGTTTTGTGCTCAAACTTGGGCCGTAAGATGACCCATTTAGATTTGGTCTTGGGTTTTAGCCTTTCTACTTTATGATCAAACCTAGGCCCAAGTTTAGACTTAGGCAAAGAGGAATATGAATCATTCTAATCCCCCTCTCTCCAGTTTGTCACCTACTTAATCTACTTGCCAAATCCCTACCCCATCTATTACCTACTACTAAGGCAGAGTTTCTCCTCTCCTTCTACCACATAGGACTACACCTTCATGCCACTTGTCAAGCCACATAGGATTCTAAATTCCTATCATTCCATCTTTCCAAATAGTCTTTACGTCTTCGTGAATAGGCTTTACATTTATCAAAAAAACGTTTTACCAGTCGTTCATGTCTTTACTCTTTATATCTTCCCATAATGTAAACGGTTACGTGTTTGATTGTTATTAGAGTAGGGCGTGACACTCGGGAGGTAGAGAAGGGTTATATGTGATTTGAAGAAACGTTTACTTGATTTCAATGTTAACGGTTTAAAATCTCTAAAATATTCCTATCATGGGGTGTTGGTAACTCATACCGAGTCTGTAACGTTCCTCCCAACTTTTTACATCTTACAGGACTCATCTGCCTCTCTTAGTTACATTCTATTCCATTAAACTTTCACTTATTTCATTTTAATGTCCCATAAGCCTATTGATGACAGAATGGTCTACTGCGTCTGGTTTTCTCCCTTCTGCATCAATGGAATTGGATCTTCAAGAACCTATGTAAGTTTCAAAGCTTTAGCTTATATTTTACATATATCTTAAGTGTGCGGTGGCTGTTCTAACTTCGAAAGAACCAGATTCTTTTCTTCCAACAACCCGTGCATTGCACGGGCCGTTTGCTAGTTACCTTCCTAAGCATGAGCTAAAACTATCCAAATGCTCTTGAATAAGAGCCTAAACTATTTAAGATACTCTAGAACAAGAGCCTAATCTGTTCAAGACGATCCCGTGCATGAACTTAAACTATCCAAATGCTCTTAGGCAAAAGCTTAACTGTTCCTATACTCCCAAGCGCAAGTTTTTTTTTATGAAACCCAAGTGCAAGTTCAAGCTGCCCATACACTCACAGACACGATCTTAAATTGCCCAAGTCTACAAGACTTTGGTCAGACTCCAAGACTTTAGTACAATGTCTCTTGCATAATTCTGAACCCCCGTGGGAAGTCTCCAACATATGTGCTGATATCAAAGAGTCCTTGAGGAATGTAATTTATGTTAAGTTTGTTCCTGGCTAGAAAAGCAGCAGTGGAGGCCAACAGGGCTTCGTTTTGGTAATGTAAATAATTCTTTTGTTTAATATATTATCCTTTTTCCACTAAAAAAAAAAAAAGAAAAAAAAAAAAGCATAGCTACATTTACCTTTGTAATGAAATGGAACGCCACACTACAAGCTAATTTGTCACTTTTAATGGATTCAGATAATAGAATAGAATTTTGTCATGATAATGCTTTAATTTTTTGCAACTCAAATTTCTTTTCTTCAAAGAGCTTGTGTTTCGGTAGCAAAATTGAATGAAATCAGGATTTTGCGGCATCCCAGTTCAGATTTTGTTATAAGCTGTGGTGTTACAGTGATTACTGGGAACCAGTTCTCGAAAATAGTTTTGTAGTTCTCATCTTCTCGTTTTGGTTGAATTTTTTGCCGAGGAATGCTAAGATACTTTCATTGCTACACAAATTTTAGATAATTAAAAAAAGGACTTTGCTATTGAGACCCTATTAGGGCTGAGACCACCGAGACCATGCTTTAAGAGCATGGGCTTTCAGGTGGGGCCATTTCACATGGTAGGCCCCACCTGAAATCTCGGTCTCGGTGGCCTCGGCCCTAAGGAAGTCTCAGAAGCTTTATCCTAAAACAAATGACTGTGGCTCATTGTGGACTGAGACAAATAATTTGTTTTATTATAAAAAAGGTAGTATGAAAACTTTTTGAATTGTGAATTGTGAGAATATGCTTTTAGCATTCCTCTTCCGGCGGTCATGTTGGAATTCAACGCATATTGATTTTTTTTTGGTCACTAACCCATATTGATTCAGTTCTACAATAATTGTAATATTACAAGACGGGTGGATTGGATTTTTCTTTTGTTTGAATTCATATGGTTAGGCCACATATTTATTCTAGTTAGAGCCTATCAATTGCAGCTTGGCAAATGATGGATATTCACTATCGCAACCCTCAAGACTGAATTCCAAAACCTACCCCAAAAGAGAGAGATATTCTAAGCTCAATTATATCCGTTCCACAATAGCAAATCACAATAAAGAACATAGAAAAAAAAGAGGTTGAAATAGCCTAATGAATTAGATCTTCACTAACACAATAGCAAATCACAATAAAGAACATCAAAATAGTTTGAACTAGCCTAATGAATTAGATCTTCACTAAGCTCAATCTGCTAGACTCTCTTCCAAGCCCCTCTGAATTGCTTTCAACTTCAACTGAAGTACGGACATGGAGAAGCATCCACCAGCCATAGCAAGAACTGGATTAGCAGTCCAAATCACCCTATCCTTAGTCCCAAATTTCATTATATGGACCCATTCAATTTCCTCCCAAACATCATAGAGAGTTGCCGAAGAGGACAACAACCCCATACCTATATACCATTATGGAATACATGGGACTAGTGACTCAAGCCACCATCCAATTTATGAAGCTCCGAGTGTACCCATTCTTCTCTAAAACCATAAACAAAAATTCCCATCAAACCAAGTCATAAGCCTTGAAAATGTCAATCTTGATGGCTGCTCAAGGAGGCCCCCTGTCGAAATGATAGTTGTGCAATAAATCCTGACAGCAAAATATTCTCTGAAATCGTTTTCCATTTCACAAAAACTGACTATTTATGGCTCACAATCTTGCCAACTACCCTCCTCAACCTGTTGGCAATAATTTTTGCTATAAACCTGTAGATCAAACAGCAAACCGATCAAGATTGGTCTATAGTCAGAAAAAATTTCTGGAGAATTAAGATGATCGATGCGGCATTCATCTTTCCTAACAACCTTTCACCATGAAAAAAAACTCATACTAATTTTTGTCACATCTAGACCAACTACCTCCAACATGATTGGAAAATGAGTGCCGTGTACACATCGGGCCCAGGCACCTTGTTGGCATCAACCTCAAATACAATGCTCTTTATCTCCTTTGGAGTCACAGATTCGGCCAATTTTTTTTTGCTTCAATCTGCATTATACTCGTGTCTTTGTGTCCCAGCTGACCTGAGAAGAAAGAAATGGCCTCTAATCTAATCCCATTGTTCCCATCTGTCGATCAGATAGAATCAATATAAATGTGATCCTTGAGCGAACGGTTTTGAAGAATTCATTATTTTGCTCACCCAATATCAACCATTGCACCCTTGATTGTTGTTGCAACGCATTCTACCCCCAAAATATGCTTGTACCTCTTTTACATTTCCTCATTAAATGGATCATGTTTGGGCTACTGCCAATTGTTGTCTGGCTTCATCGACCTTCATTGATAAAAGAGCCGAACTCCGTCTTACTCCATTGTCTAAGCTTTCTTTCTGAGCCCTTTAATTTTTTGCGAGAGGATGAACATTGGGGTGCCTCGACTCTGATTACTTGAAGCTTCGTGAACAATATCCATAAATCTCATGCTATCCACCCAGTAGTCATAGAACTGAAACGGTTTTGCACCATAAGATTCACTATAGAAGCAATGTACCATCATGGGGGGATGATCAGAAGTAACCGAGCTTAGGACATCAGCTTCCGACGCACTAAAAAGCTGAACCCATTTCAGATTAACAACCAAGGCACAGTCAAGCTTGCAAGGAATGCACACTGAGCCCACCAGGGGCGGAGCCACATGGGGCCCAGGGGGGGCTGAAGCCCCCCCTGAAATTTTGGAAAACAAAACCCCCCTTTTGTAAAACTAGGGGTGCAGCCTTGGAAAAGGGGCAGTGCCGGGGCGACGGGGACTCTAGCCCCCCCTGAAATTTTGGAAAACAAAACCCCCCTTTTGTAAAACTAGGGGTGCAGCCGGGAAAGGGGCGGTGCCGGGGCAACGGGGACTCTAGCCCTCCTAAAACTTCAAAAATATATATATATTCTTTTAAACGGATACAAACAAATGTGCTGACCCACGAACTTGGCACTCAAAAAAAAATTTCGGGGGTTCCGCCCCCGAACCCCCATTGTTAGCCCCCCTGCAAGAGATTCCTGGCTCCGCCCCTGGCGCCCACCACTCCATTAGTCCATGTAAGCAGGGGAAATTTCCATTTTAAATTCATCAAGCTCAGCCTCATGATAAAGACCATCTCTAACCAGGTCCAATCTATTTGAGTAAAAAGCCTAGGAAAGCTTTCTTCTTTTGCTAAAACAAAAAACAAATCCTAATAAAATGTGTTTTTTAGATGAGTTTGAAAAAAATAGAACCCTCTTTTCCCTTGGTCTAAATAATAAAAACTTCAAGTTTAAGAAAAAACCTAGAAAGATTTTCCTCTCCACCTAGTCAAAGTAAAAAAGTTATAGACTTAGGGTTAAGAAAAAACCTAAAATGGCTCTCATTTCCCTTAATTAAAAAAAAAAGGACTTTAGGTTTAAGAAAAAGCATAGAGACAGGATCTCAATTTCCTTTAGTCGAAGTAAAAAACAAGGACTTTAAATTTAAGAAAAAGCTTAGAAATGATCTCATTTCCTCTTTAGTCAAAGTAAAAGGCTTTTGGACTTTAGGTTTAAGGAAAATACTAGAAAGGCTAACTATTCACTCTCCCTTGTCAAAGTAAAAAGGTTTTAAATTTCAGGTTTAAAGAAAAACATAGAAAGACTCTATTTCCCCTTTAGTCAAAGTTAAAAACTTTTAGCCATTAGGTTTAAAGAAAACCTTAAAAATGCTCTCATTTTCTCTTAGTCAATGTAAAGAGTTTATGGACTTTGGGTTTTAAAAAGCTTAGAAAGACTCTCCTCTTCCCTTAGTCAAAGTAAAGTGAGACAAATATTATATGATTGGAAAATAATCCAAAATATGGGCTAGAAGGTAAAATGAGAAAAGCTCAGAGAGATTTGCCCTTATATGATAGCCAAAACATATCACAAAGAAATAATATAAGCTTAAGATAAGATTACTATTACTTCATTTTTCTACAAGCTAAAGAAAACTAAAATTTGAAGATAATATCTAACAATGCCTAAAAGTTTTTCATCCCCTCTTTTCATAAGGAGCCTACAAATTCAGCAATACTCTCTAAGAGAGTCCAAACCTTAATAACCCAAACTGCCATTACAAGTGTACGCTCCCGCTCTCAAACGTAGCTGAGAGCGGAATCGCTATAGGAGCACGGTTTGTTATTCTGTGGAGCGCGGTTGCATTTTTTGGAGATCGCGGTTGCTATTGCTTGGGTAGTGTTGGATTGTAAATCCATTAGGCCGGAATTTTTTTCTCTGCAAACACAGTTTGACAGAAGAGGAAGATGAAGGCAAAGACAAAGACGAAAGGGATTCTAACTTTTGATGTAAAATCCCGTTTCTACCCCTATTTCCATGTTGGTGGGAATGATACTTTTTTAATCTACTTTTACTCTTTTTCTCCTTTAACCCTATATCGACACTAATCTTTACTATTATAATGCAAGAGGCATGGATAGATGACTTTTCCAAAATTCTTAAAATACCCTTATATTATGTAAAAACAAAATGTTGATTTAATGTTTTACTTTAATTCCCAGATTACCCATTGCCTTTGATTTAATTTTTTACTTTAATTCCCAAACTAACCCTTGCTCATCTATCTATTTAGAATTAGAATCACAGCCAATCGCGATTGAACTCGGGGAGAGTTTAATCGTACCCGTGGGTTAATAGGTGTCCCTTTTAACTCCTATTAACTGTGGTTAACTCATTTCCCTCACTCTCACGTGTATCACATGTGCCACTAGCGAGTTCAATCGCACCTGTGGGTTAACACGTGTCCCTTTTAACTCTTATTAACTATGGTTAACTCATTCTCCTCACTCTCACGTGCACGTGCCACCCGCTAGTGCTTTATAGTAAGAAAGGCATGGGCACACGAACTGCGATAATGAAACTCGATGTTTGGGACTTGGACTTTGGCAGTGGTGGGTTAGTTGTGCGAGTTGCCGGTGTAACCTCCCTCCCTCCCTCTCGTTGTATTAATAAACTAAAAATAAATAAAGAAAGAAAGAAATCTTAAACTTCTTTTTTTCTTCTAGTTTAGAAAGAGGAAAGAATATATTTATATCAATAAATAATTTTCATGAAATATATATATATATATAGGGAATAGCTATAAACCACGTAGTGCATGACTTAGTTATCGACCACACTAGACAATATTAATCCCATATACCTTAAAAACTGGGGGCATTTTATGTAAATATTCACATTTTAAAACACCCCAAATTTTAAAAATATATATATATATATATAGGGGATAGCTACGTGATATATATATATATATTGACGCTCCGAAGATGCTCTCAACCATATTCTAAATTGAAATTTGACTCTCTCACACTCTCGCTCCTGCTCACCGCTTTGGTTACTTAGTTCCAAACTACTTAAAGAATATGGTGTTTTACTATCCTAAGGCTAATACAAAGATGGGAAAAAAGAAGAACAAGAAGAAATGACGGAAAATATATACCAGTGCTATAACTGAATGACACCTAAATTTACAAACCGTTGTAGCGTGAGAGGTTCTCTTTGACTCCTTTCTTATAAGCTCTTCAAGATTGGTAGAGTTATTATAAACCTAAAGGTTTAACCTCTTAAAATAAGTTAGGATGATTAAAACTAGGGACTAAGTAACTAAAGAAGACTAAGCCTAAGAGAGATTAGGGTGAGAACTAAGATTCCCGAAGGTTAGATGATGAACCCTAGGGGTAAGTAAATCTTAATCACAGTTAGTGGGTGCTAAAAAGGGTATGTGGCAGCTTATAGAGCCCTTAACTGTGGTTAAGCTTAATCAACTTAAGGTTAATATTTTTCTTTTTTCTAAAATAAAGGTTAGATGAATGAATCGTAAGGGTGAGTGAATCTTAACCACAGTTAGTGGGTGTTAAAAGAGACACATGGCAGCCTATAGAACCTTCTTTAACCATGGTTAAGCTTAAGCAACCTAAGGTTGCTTAAAAAGAGGCACATGGTAGACCGTAGAGGTTCAAGAAAGAAATATCTTAGCGCACGTGTTTGGCTTCAAAAAGCATCCGAAGGAACGCAGACAAGCAAAAGGTACGCAGACGCGCAAAGTATCTATTCCCTAAATTAATTCATCTAACCTAATAAAAATCAGATTTTAAATTAACTTATTCACTAACATAACCACAAGCTTTAGTACCAAATTACTAATTTTGAAATTGACTAAATTCTGATTTTAAACTTAACTAGTAAATAGCCCGTGCGATGCACGGAAGATCAAAATAAGAAAAAATATAATAATATTAGAAGATAATAGAAGATATTTTACAGTAATGTAATTATTCCTCTGTCAGGAATTTTTTTTTAAAAAAAAATCCTAATTTTAGTTGTCTTTGAAATTAAATCGCATGAGTAAAACTTAAAGTTCATTATATTTCTTAACTAATTTGACCTTTTCTTTTTAAGGTAATGCTTCTGAAACCGTCCAAAGTAGAGATCGCCCCTGATATTGTGCATGTTATGCACAGGATCCAAAAAAAGAACACATATTTTAAAAAATGAAACTTATGCATAACATGAATAGTCTTGGGGCGGTCTCTGCCCTAGATGGTCTCCGAAGTGTTACCTTTTATTTTTATTTTTTTTATTATATGCTCTAGCTTCAACCCTGCAAAGAAGTGAGCTTGTCTATAAAATGTTATAAGCATCAAATTACCCAAAAAAACAAAAAAATTAATACTATTATTTAATAACAAAAATTAGAAGAATAAAAAAATTCTAATTATGTGGAATCCTAATAAGCTGAAACAAAAAATAATGGATACATATGGATAGATGCCTCTAAGCAGTCAAGTGCTCTATAATACATATATTGTTGACATCACAATGCCTCAATGAACACCATATACTCTGGCATTCTTGTGAACCGTCGAAGTTATTTTGCATTGGAAGAGGAAGAAGAGGAAGATATATTGCATCAATAAGAGATCCATAGCTAGCGATTTCCTTTTGCTATGGTAGTGTTGCTAAGATGCCCTTATTGCAGTAGCCTTTAGATGAATGGACTGTTGAGGACTCCTGCCGGCCATGTAGGTATAGTTAACCACTTTCTAATCGTCAACCAATAAAACATTATTTTCTTTTATCAACCACCTTCATGTGGTCTCATTTTATAGATGAGATACAACTAAAAAGGAAAAATAAAAATAAAAATAAATAAATAAAAGAGATTTGAAAAGGGTGGAGAATGTAATGGCTTGAAAACGAAACATACAAAGATTATAAAAGACATTTGTCAAATACAAAAACAAAAAAACTCTTAAATTTATCTGTATAGCCGCCATGTGTCTCTAACATTCTCTAACGCTACCACGTAGGAAACCTTAAAAGTAAAAATAAGAAGTATAAAGTAATAATAGAAAAACACTAAAAATTAATTATTTTATAATTAAATTTAGAAAATAAAACTGTATCCAGATTGAAAGAATCTGCAATTACACCCTACCCTAGGGAATTTTAACATCTTATCCTATATAGGGTTGTGGTTTTTTTCTAAATTTTGAAACCATTAAAAATTCAATAAAATTTGAAATTATATTAAAGTTAATTAATAAAAATTAAATATAAGATAATTAAATGGTTTTTAACCAGGTTTTTCAAAAAAAAAATCAATAAAAAATTTATGATTTTGACCAAATAGATCATGTGCAAACCTGATGTTACAGCCATATAAGCAAGTAAACACCAAGATAGTCTCTTTCCTACTTTGAACGGATGGATCAAAAATTGAATGTTTGAGTTACTTACATTACATGGTGGGGTAGGGTCCATTGCCATCACAAATTTCATACTTTCTTCCATCTAACTAAGTACCATTACTATTGGTTGTAAACCTAAGAGGATGACACACATTCTTCCATGGCTATCTTACGCCACCTAAGACTGGATCACAACTGTCGCTTCACCTCAGTTGCCACTGATAAAGATTAACAACAACAAAGAAAAGACATAGATGCACTCCTATGTGGATTGCAGGTTAGATACAGAATATATATCTCTTGTAACATTTGTTATCGTGCATATCTTTTGATTTTGAATTGGTTGGACTCATGCATATATATCCATCCAAATTCTGCATATGGCTCATCCCCTTAAAGATAAGGTTGGAACCATCACACCTTTTAATAGAGATAATGTTGGAACCGTTACAATTGAGTAAATGATTTTAATAGAGAAAAATGATCATGTACGTTACAACTTCCAAGTTCAACTCGTTAAAGGCCCTCTCCTTGTAGTTATCATCAAGATTTAATGCTAAAGGAGTTACAATTCAAAGACCGGAGACAAAGGGTTGAAACGTTGTTATATCATGAATGAATACCTAAAACTCTTCTAAAATTGCAAGAGGCGTGGGCGGATAGAGAGTGAACGTTACATCCTCAAAAAAAGACCCCACCCCTTCTCTCTTTAATCATTGTAAAAATTAATTAATTAATAAATAAAAGACATAATACCTAAAATTCTTCTAAAATTGACATGTGTCCAAAACCTTCCCTAAGGCCGACATGTGTCCACCGACCTGCTCAGGTTTCATAGGTAGTAATTTAATTAAGATTTTATACTATGTAATTATCGGATCCTAGGCTAATCTACAGATTCTTTATCACCCGAATTAGTGAATTAATCTGATTATAAATTCTGATCCAATCCAATTAAAAAAATTCTCAGATTAAACTAGTCGATTTTAAATAAAAATCAGATCCAACCTAATTTAATTAGAAAAAATTAATCTATCTGAAAATTAGATGATCAACTAACAACGATCCGAATTCCGATATAAACTAAACCCGTTACTATGTAAAAATTAAAGTAATTAGCTTTAAAATGGATTGACAACTAATCTAATGGCTAGATTTAAACTAATTTAATTAACTAATCGGATTTTAAAAGACCTAGTTCATACTTTAAAATAAGTATATTACGGACAAATAAGTAAAGAAAATGAAGGATACTACTTACAGGGGCAGATTTAGTCGAAGAGGGTGTGCTTTTCCAGTGTGGAAGGCCGAGCAAAGGGAGGAGAGGTAGCAGCTCATGTTTAAACCGAGAATGAGAGGGACTGTCAGTTCAATGGTTGTAGAAAATGTGAGTTCCAGAGAGAGAGTTAGCTCCGTTTGTTTTGAGGTAAAATAGGGAAAAACAAATGAATTTCATAGAAAATATAATTTTTCTCACATATTTTCACAAGGATAATTGATATTTTCAGCGAAATTCATTTGTTTTCCCATATTTTACATCAAAACAAACGGAGCGAGTTGGATACTGCTACTGTTCATGTGAGAAAATGGGATTTTGGGAGCAGGGGCGGAGTCAGGTGGGGGCCTGTGAGGGCACGTGACCCACTGAACTTTTGGATGTTTTTTTTTTTACACATAGCTTTGGGAGAGATCCAATCACAGATTCATCACAACCAATGGCGATTGAACTCGGGGGATAGTTCAATTGCACCCACAAGTCAATACCTATCCCTTTTAACCCCTATTAACTGTGATTAAAATTTATTAACCGTGGTTAAGGTTCATTAACCCTTAAGATTCAACAATCTAACCTTGGTTTTTTAAATAAGATATTTAAAAAAATTAACCTTAGGGGTAAGAAATTCTAATCACAGGGTTAATTTTTAAAAAATAAAAACATAAAAACCAAGGTTAGATTATTGAACCTTAAGGGTTAGTATTATGACTAATAGGGGTTAAAAATGACACGTGTTGACTAATAGGTGAGATTGAACTGTGCCGAGTCCAATTGTGATTGGCTGTGATCCGATCTTGTCATGAGAATGGGGACATGAACTCAAGGAGAGTTCAATTGAACACACAGGTCAACACATGTCCCTTTTAATCTCTATTAACTGTGGTTAAGATTCACTAACTCTTGGGGTTCAATAATGTAACCTTATTTAAAAAATAAATAAATAAAATAGTAATCCTAAGATTTAAATTCTTGACCAAGTTAAACAGATTTTAAAATATTTTTTTCTTCTCAGAACCAAAGATATATTGTTGAATCCCAAGAGTTAGTAAATTTTAACCATAAAAAAAATTTATATTATATACTAAGCTGTTTAGTTATTTTATTAGGCATAATTATGACAAGGTATAGCTGTCCCTAAAATAATTATACTATATTATTCAATTATTTAATAAGTATAGTCACGAGGCAAGTGAGCAATGACTATTGAAAACTAAATATATCTTTTATAACATATAACATGTTATTTAATTATTTGATGGAACATAGTCATGGGGCAAGGGGATAGCTATCCCATAAATAAGGAGAAACAATAATCGTAAGATATGTAATGAAATGTATGTACAAAATGATCCAAAAACTTAGTCATAAAAAAAAATCCGGGGTCTACGGCCCCAAACCCTATCCGCCTAGACTCAGAATATTTTATATCAACCTAATAATTCTCAACAACTATTACTATTTTTCATGAACCATCGCGTGCCCCCACTACCAGAAATTCCTGGCTCCGCCCCTGTTTGGGTGGCTACTTGTTATGCTTTTGGTTGTCCACTCGAAAAGATGAAGATGGAGGGGGCGTCTTACTCCATTGCCATGAATATGATGAGAGGGAGACGCTGCTACAGACAACGCGGCAGTACTGTGAAGGAGATAGGATGATGAACGGGCATCTTACCTCAAATGAAAGTGGATAAGGATTTGATGCATCGTAAACAACCAAACTAAGAAAAACAAATGGGATTGACATAAATTTACCAAAGATACAGAATCTGACTCACGAAAAAAAAATGGAAAACAACAAAGACGAAAGGGTTTCTTGATAATAGACAGTTTCTAAACTCAACCTTTGCACCTCTAGAAGGAAAGGAAGATATTGAGCTTAAAGATAAATCCAATATTCATGCAAGCTTGGATATGAAAAGAGTTGGTGTTACAACTCATTCCTAACATATAGATTTGAATTTAATTGTAAAGATTCTTTTGTATATCTTCTTTGTAATCTCTTTGGAAGGTTTTCCTTAACTAAAGGAAACCTTACTTATCTCATTGTAACCACATCTATATAAGTTATTAAAGCCTTCTCTACACTCACGTTTTGAGTGAGAGCATTGTCTGCCATTACTTAAATTGTTTTATGGTATCAAAGCTACACCACAATTCTTTGTGTGGTAGTGTTATTCATCTTGTTGCAGACATTACTGAAATTGTTTTAATGGCGTCATCTTCCTCCTCAAGCGGTTTGACACTCCAGAATTTGGGTCAAATCATCTCGATGGTGTCTGTGAAGTTAACATTTAAAAATTATCTGCTATGGAAGGAGCAGATTTTACCTTTGATTGAGAACATTGATCTTGTTGATCATATCTTGGGTGACTCCAATGAGCCCAAGCCGATTATAACTTCGTCTGAAGGTGGAGAGGAAGCTAATCCTAATTTTCTCGCTTGGAAGCGAGAGGACAGGTTTCTTAAGAGCTTGATAACGGGTACACTATCCGAGGAGGTGTTAACCCTGGTGGTTGGTCTGTCTACTGCGAGAGAGACCTGGAGTTGTTTGTCGAAGGCATAGTTGTCAAGGCAACCAGGCGATTTGAGGCGACAGACCCCATGGACACTTGAGGCGGTAGCCTGAGGCGCCCGAGGCGTCGCCTGATGAACTTTTTGAGATATATGTATGATGCATATTCTTTATATAAGAGGCCCTACATTCATATAAATTACACCATTGTTAAGCACTTTGATATAACTATCGTTAGAGGCAGTTCTAAGAATAATAAAGGAGAATTTCAAGCGTTGAAAAAAAAATGGAATAAAAATCAAGTCTACAATGAGTCAATGACAAAACTGAATAAAAAGTAGAAAAATAGTCCGACAGTCAAATGTGACGTTGAATAGGAAAGAAAGAAGAGAGGGAGGGAGGGAGAGGGAAATGTTGTACCTTTTACTATCAATTCTTTATTTTTCTCAATTATACTCAAGATAAGCAATAAAAATAATATTGATAAGTAAAATATATAACTATAGGATCTGCACTTATTTAAATTTTAAAAGACTCATTTAAATATGAGTTTATGAGAGTTTTGGGGGTCGTAGAAGAAATTTGGGGCATTTAAAGGCTCTTAATTTGTTATTGGGCCGCTTGAACTACCTGTAATTTAACAACCATGAAAAAAAACAAATTGGGACTATATGATCCACCCATGAACAAAGGGAGAGAGACCAATTGGTCTACCAATTAAGAGATAACAAGTTAACATGAAGGAAACATATTTGACACCGTTCATTTCTTCTTTCTTCTTCTATTTGCGAATTTTTTTGTTGGATATACAAATCCTAATATATTATATTGTAAAAGACATTAAATTTATATATAATAACATATTTTTTTTGTTACTGAACAATCATATTCAAATAAAATAAATTTATATATCCTTAAACAATAAAAAAATATTACATATATCAGATTTTTAATAATGACCGCCTGAGGCGGCCAGTCGCCTGAGCCTAGCAGAGCGCCTGGTCGCCTAGGCGACCGCCTGAGGCGCCTGAAGCGACTCCTTTAACAACTATGGTCGAAGGCATTTGCAGATGCCTCAAAGGACCGAGAGCTTTAACTGGTTCGAGATCTACAGAGTATGAAGAAAGGTACTAATTCTGTACCTGAATATCTCAAAAATTTTAAATTTGTTTGTGACGAATTAGCTGCTATTCAAAAACCTGTAGAGGAAGAAAACAAGGTTTACTGGGCTTGTACTGGTCTAGGAAAAAAATACAATGTTTTTACTACCTCTGTACTAGCTAGGCCCCCATTACCTACGTGGTCTCAATTTGTCTCCTCTCTCATGAGCTATGAGAATAGAAATCATGCTCAGAATCTTGAAGGAGATGGGGGATCAGATTCTCATGCCTTTTGAGGTCAGAATAAAGGCAAGGGAAATCGTTTCAACAATGAAAAAAATTGGAGACAAGGCCAGGGACGCCAGAATGGAAATCATAAATTTAATTCTCAAGGTCGCAGTTTTACTCAAACCGGACAAAATCGTGACAATTTTGTACCGCGAAATAATGGAGGCGACAAGAAACAACCTAATCAACACCGAGTCCCTGGAAATCAAAATGGCGCTTTAGCCTGTCAGATATGTGGTCGGTTTGGCCACTCGGCCTTGCGGTGCTCTACTAGGTATAATCATGCTTACCAAGCTGAAGACATGCCCCAAGCATTGGCAGCAATGAACATTGATGACCCTCAAGATCCAGAGTGGATTCCTGACACAGGTGCAAGCTCACACATGACTAATGATCCAGGTATTTTTACTACCCTCAAACCGTATCAAGGGGATGATAAAATTATTGTTGGTGATGGACAAGCACTTGAGATTTCTCATGTTGGTAGTGCTACTATTCCAATTGGGTCTAAGAAAATTATGCTTGATAATGTTCTACTTGTGCCAAAAATTGCTCGTAATTTATTGTCTGTTAGTCAGATGGTTGATGATAATTCCTGTATTTTTGAGTTCTCATCTATTGGATTTGTGATTAAGGACCAGAAAACAGGGAGAATTTTGGCAAGGGGATCTAGAGATGGAAGTCTGTACTCGTTTGGAGCTAAAAGAAGAGCTTTATTTTCTATTCAGTCAAGGAAGGCAACAGAAGGAGTTTGGCATCAACGTTTGGGTCATCCACAGCCAAAGATAGTT
This sequence comes from Tetracentron sinense, assembly GCA_015143295.1. NCBI lineage: Eukaryota > Viridiplantae > Streptophyta > Magnoliopsida > Trochodendrales > Trochodendraceae > Tetracentron > Tetracentron sinense. The sequence continues at coordinate 33,787,281 of CM026554.1, forward strand.
CGTCTATTGAGTAATAAAATTTTTATTTCAGTTGTTCAATGGAATAAAAATCAGTCTTTGTGTCAAAGCTGTCAAATGGGAAAGAGCTGTAAGCTACCTTTTATTTCTACTAGTAAAAGATCAGATAATATTTTATTTAAAATACATTGTGATTTGTGGGGACCTGCCCCTATCCAATCTATGCAACATTTTAAATATTATACTGTCTTTGTGGATGATTACTCACGTTACACATGGATATATCTACTGCGACATAAATCTGATTTCTTTGACTGCTTTGTCAATTTGAAGAAGATGGTGGAAAATAGATTTGACAGGAAAATTAAAATTTTCCAGAGTGATGGTGGAGGAGAATTTATTAAAACAGAGTTGCTTGATTTTCTTAAAGACAATGGTATAACAAGGCAAATGTCATGTCCAGGCACTTCGGAGCAAAATGGGGTGGCAGAAAGAAAACATAGACACATCACTGAACTCGGATTATCGATGATGTTCGCGAGCAAAATTCCGAAAAATCTTTGGGTTGATGCTTTCTCAACTGCAGTCTTCTTACTTAATCGGGTTCCCTCCTCCGTCTTACAGATGGAGACCCCATTCAAGTTGTTGTATGGCAAGGATCCTGATTATAACTCTTTAAGGATTTTTGGTTGTAGGTGTTATCCTTACCTCAGAGACTATGTAAGGAACAAGTTCTCTCCCAAGACTTTACCATGTGTTTTTATTGGCTACAGTATGATCCACAAAGGCTACAGATGCTTCTATCCAGACACAGGCCGTGTTTATATATCTCGGCATGTTTTTTTCGATGAAAATATTATGCCATACACTGATGTTCACTCTATGCAGGATCCAGTTTCATCTCAGGGGGAGCAACAAGATCTTACAGTCACAGTTTTTGCACTATGGAATGATCCTCATGATATTGCTACATCAGATTCTTCTACATTGATTGATCAACCTGATTAGTCAGTTCCTCATGGGGATTCTCATCGATCCAATACTTCTTATGAAAACTTGGCTGATATATCTGCCAATTTCATAGAACAGCCAACCTCACCTGAGCCGCCTGAGCTACCAGCCTCGCCTGAGCCACCTGAGGTATAAGCTTTGCCTCTGCCACTTGCCTTGCAATCTGCTTCACCGTCTCCTAACTCCTCGACTATTGATGTTCCGCCTGCTTTGCAACCCTCGCCTATGCCACCCTTTTCGCTATCTGAGGGTGTTGAAGGCTCTGTACTGACTCCGGTTCCATCCTCCAATATTGTTACTACCTCCTTACATCCCATGAACACTAGGACACGAGATGGCACTCGAAAATCAAAAGTTATATTTTCTCTGGCAGCAACATGAAGTTATTCCTTCTGAACCCAAAACTATGAAGTCAGCACTCAAACACCCTGGATGGGTGTCTGCAATGGAAGAAGAATTAACAGCATTGAAAGAAAACTCGACTTGGGTTCTTGTCCCTCGTGACAAAAGCATGAATGTAGTAGGGTGTCGTTGGGTCTTCAAGACCAAGTTAAAATCCGATGGCTCGTTAGAGCGATTAAAGGCGAGACTTGTCGCCAAGGGATACAGTCAACTTCAAGGCATTGATTTTGAGGAGACTTTCAGCCCGGTTGTAAAGCCTCAAACTATTCAACTTGTTCTGACAGTGGCTATGTCAAAAAATTGGCATATTCGACAACTCTACGTGAAAAATGCCTTTCTCCATGGCCATCTTAAAGAGGCCGTGTTTATGGAGCAGCCCCCCGGCTTCGCTAATGTCAAATATCCTACTCATGTTTGTGAGTTGAAGCGAGCCTTATATGGACTTCGTCAAGCACCACGAGCTTGGTTTGAGAGGTTTATCAATTTTCTCTTAAATTTTGGTTTCTCCTGTAGCATGCATGATCCCTCACTATTTATTTTGCGATCATCACATGGAATTATTTTATTGCTTCTATATGTGGATGATATTGTGCTTACTGGGAGCAACGTTGCTTTTCTTCATTCCTTCATCACTATATTGGGCTCAGAATTTTCTATGAAGGATTTGGGCTCTCTTCATTATTTTCTTGGTATTGAAGTTACTCCTACACCTACCGGGATCCTTCTTTCACAAGGAAAATATGCTAGAGAAATTCTCTCTCGTGCTTCTATGGACACGTGTCGATCCATATCTACTCCACTAGCTCTCAAACATGGATATGGTGTTACAACTAATTTGTTAGACAAGGAGAGTGAATATCGAAGCTTAGTTGGCGCTCTTCAGTACCTTACTCTAACTCGGCCAAATTTGACATATGCTGTGAATTTAGTTTGCCAATTTATGCATGCTCCTACAGTTGGTCATCTTCAACTTGTGAAGCGTATTTTACGCTATGTTCAGGGTACTCTTGACTATGGTCTACATATTCTTCGTCATAACTCTATTGATCTTTATGCCTTTTCTGATGCTGACTGGGGGGGATGTCCTCTCACTAGAAGGTCTACGACAGGTTATTGTGTGTTTCTTGGCTCTAATTGTGTTTCCTGGGCAGCTAAGAAACAACTTACTGTTGCTCGATCAAGTGGCGAAGCAGAATATCGCTCCATGGCAGCTGCTACTGCAAAATTGACTTGGATATCATTTATTCTTAGAGATATTGGTGTTTATTTACCTCGTCCTGCCACTCTCTTTTGTGACAACATGAGTGCTCTTTACATGTCAATCAATCCCGTTTTTCATGCAAGGACAAAACACATTGAGTTGGATTATCATTTTGTTCGAGAGAAGGTTGCATGTGGTTCTCTCGTCACACGTTTTGTTCGCTCCGCCGATCAGCTAAAATCCAAGCCCAAACCAAACTTTTTAATGGCCTGTTTAAAAAATCTTGAGCTATCTATTGCCCTATATATTTTGGAGTTGTTGGATTATCCCAACTCAAAAATCAGAATTGTTGTCGTGCCAGTAAGATAGTGGGTCTATTTTTGTTGATATGTAATAAAAGGGTTGTTGGTAATGTGAAAAATTGAAGAGGGAAATATTATTCAATAAGGCTACAACCCAACTTATACAGAATCCCAAACTCAATGCCAAGCCACCTAGATTAACCAATTCTCTCCATCGAAAATGAACAGTGAGCACCGACTTGCAACTCAATACTGAACCCATAATTTGCCTGTATACCTAGAAACACCCAGAAACTACTCGCATACAAAATGTGTGCGCTTTACTCATGCATAAGCACCACAATAGCTAGATGAACAATTGCAAAGGAAGTGTGCCATGAGTCAAGAGTGTATACAAAGTCCTATTCTTCACTAAAAGAGGCAATGCAATTGGTTTAAACTACTTTCACTCATCAGAGATCAAAGAAGAAGCAAGAAAGATCCAGAAAGAAAACACACTAGATATATTCTTGTAAGGGATAAATTTCGTAAAAAGCTTTGGCGTTGGAGGACGAGTTAGTCATCATTGATATACTCACGGATAAGCGACACGTGTCTAACAGAGGAGTGATCCATTGTTGAAATGCACAATGCGGGTCTAGGTTCGGGTTCAGGTTCAGGTTCAGGTTTAGGTTTAGGTTCAGGATTTGAAATTTGTGCACCCGGCCCTTGGGAAGAAGAAGAATGCATCGAGGAACCTGAAGATGATTATCGCGAGGAAGAAAAGGGACCTTAATCGATGGCCCTATTATTGAAATTGTGTTATGGTTATTTAAATTCCGGATGATTTTAATTATTGACAGTCACGTGTTATTAGTCTTTTATGTTTATGGTCTAGATGGGTGACCAGGATTTATTACTTTTCAGTTGGATTATGGGATTGGAGTTTTGGTTGAGGTTTTATTTTAAGAAAAAAATTTTAGGTCCATATTTTTGTGCCTTAATTGCTTCTAACAGGATGATTATTAAGTGAGTCACATGCCAAGATCTCACATCCTCCTAGGTGGAGTTTTTGAGCGTGACAGAGATGGTATCAGAGCAAAGGCATTAGTTCTGTTAGGGTGTGAGTTAGGAATTCCATGAACTAGGAGTCGTCATTGGATGCTAGGACTAGTCATTGTTTGTTTGCATGAATTTGTAGTGGTATATTTAAAGCTAGTTACATGACTAAATGTTGGTTACCGTTTGTTCTCAGGACTGTTATAATGAGACGCGGTGGCAGAGGACGTGGATACAATACCAGGGGGAATGCTGGAAGGGGCATGGGAGAAGGATGCCCAGAGGTTTATGACCAACCAGATTTGACACAGGTTTTGGGCTCCATTGCCCAAACAATGGCCCTCCTAGCAGCCAGGCAACCTGTTGCAGCTGCACCTGAACATGTGGAAGTGAATATGCCACCATGTCCTCCTCCTCCGGTACATCATACTGCAAGAATTGAAGCCTTTAGGAGACTGAGGCCCCCAACCTTTTATGGTACCACTGATCCAATGGCAGCTGAAGCATGGATCATGCAATTGGAGAAAATTTTTAGGGTGCTCCGGTGTACTGAAGAACAGAGGGTCGATTGGGCTGTATTTGTTATGGAGGGAGAAATTGAGCACTGGTGGAGAGCTACGGTGAGACAGAGAGACATCACAAGGACTGGACAGCCATGGACATGGGCGGAATTCCTGGATTTATTCTACAAACAGTATTTTCCAACCTTTGTTAAGGAATAGAAAGAAGTGGAATTCCTCACCTTGGAACAGGGAGAGATGACAGTGGTGGAATATGAAGCAAAGTTTGCTGAACTGTCTAGATTTGCGCCTCAAATGATTTCGAATGAAAATATGAAGGTCAGAAAATTTGAAAGGGGTCTAAGGCCATTCATCAGGGACAAGGTTTCTATATTACAAATAGGAACTTTTGGGGAGTTAGTGAACAAGGCAAAGATAGCTGAGAAGAATTCTGAGGAGTTCTTTAAGAGGAGGGACAATAACATAAGGAATAGGAAGATGGTGAGAGGCCAGACCAGTGAGCCAATTCAACTAGAGAAGAGGGCTAGGCTTGCCCCATACCTGGTTACAAGGCCAGTGCAGAATACTCAGAGGCTTACACCCGCCCCTTGCTCTTCTATGACTACAACATCAGTTAATCGTCCTACCCAGCCTACTCCTCCAGTAGTGTTTAAGACTTGTGCTCATTGCGGGAAAAAACACAAGGTCGAGGAATGTCGCACTCTCACTGACGGATGTTTTCAGTGTGGTGAGTTGGGACATCGGAATAGGGATTGCCCTCAGAAGTCACAGCCGGCAACTCAGCAATCCCAGATGCAAGGAAACAGGCCTCCAGCTAGACAGGCACCACTGCCAAAGCATCCTTTGGCACTGAAGACTCAGCAGACACCTCAGCCCCCTCGCCAGAACACACAGGGGAGAGTCTTTGGCATCTCAGAACAGGATGCTCTAGCATTAGATGATGTGGTCCAGGGTACGTATGATTCATAGTTTAATTGAGTAGAAAGAATTGCATATTGTAGATTGATTGTATGACATGATACTTATAAAAATATGTTATCTGCTTATATATATGACTTGTTGAAAGTAAGTATATGGTGTGATTTTGATTATAACATAATAAATTAACACTTAACTATTTATGAACTCAGGATCGCTATTAATAAATGATTGTCTAGCACATGTCTTAATTGATACGGGATCGATCCACTCTTTCATCACACCTAGATTTTCCCAAGGCTTTCCATCTGAGTCGAGTCTGCTAGATAGTGAGTTGTCCATTGCCACCCCCCTCGGTAGCTCAGTTATCACTAGTAAGGTGTACAGAACATGTATTATCCGTATCGGCCAGTATGAGTTACCAGCAGATCTGATAGTACTCGACTTCCAAGATTTTGATGTGATTCTGGGTATGAATTGACTTTCAACCTACCACGGAAGTGTCAATTGCTTTGAGAAGAGAGTTGATTTCAAACCAGTCAATGGAAATCCTTTCCACTTCCAGGGATTAAGGAAAAAGGACATTGCTAGATTTGCGGCTTTGAGCATTGCTAATTCAGAAATGCCAGAATCAGTGCACATACCAGTTGTTAGTGAATTTATGGATGTATTTCCAGAAGAACTGCTAGGCCTACCTCCAGATAGAGAAGTGGAATTCATGATAGACTTAGCCCCCAAGACAGCACCAATATCAAGAGCACCTTATAGGATGGCTCCAGCTGAGTTAAAAGAATTGAAAGAACAGATCGAAGAATTGCTTCACCAGGGTTTTATCAGACCAAGTGTGTCACCATGGGAAGCTCCAGTGCTGTTCGTGAAGAAGAAGGATGGATCGATGAGAATGTGCATCGATTATAGACGATTAAACAAGGTCACCATAAAGAATAAATATCCTCTACCAAGGATAGATGACTTGTTTGATCAATTGCAAGGAGAAAAATTCTTTTCCAAAATCGACTTAAGGTCAGGATATCATCAGTTAAAAATTAGAGCAGAAGATATTCCTAAGTCGGCATTCAGGACAAGATACGGGCATTATGAATTTTTAGTGATGCCTTTCGGGTTAACAAATGGGCCTATAGCATTTATAGATCTGATGAACAGGGTGTTCAAGCCAGCCCTTGATAGTTATGTTATAGTATTCGTGGATGATATCCTGGTATATTCCAAGACTAGAGAGGATCATGACCATCACTTCCGGATTACACTTGGGACCTTAAGAGAGCATAAGTTATATGTTAAACTGAGTAAGTGTGAATTTTGGTTAGAGAATGTGGCATTTCTAGGCCATATGGTTTCTGGGGATGGGATTTCAGTTGACCCTACAAAGGTTGAAGCTGTGTCAGAATGGAAGAGACCGAAGAGTGTGACAGAGATCAAAAGCTTCCTAGGCCTTGTTGGATATTACAAAAGGTTTGTAGAGGGATTTTCGAGATTGGCAGTACCACTCACCCAACTGACTAAAAAGAATGCCACGTTCACATGGAATGAGAAGTGTGGAGAAAGCTTCTTGGAGTTGAAGAAGCGCCTCACTACAGCACCCATCCTTACAGTCCCAATGGATAATGGAGGATTCGTAGTGTACAGCGATGCTTCGCATGTGGGTTTAGGATGTGTTCTTATGCAGCACGGGAAAGTTATCGCTTATGCTTCCCGGCAGTTGAAAGATCGTGAGAGGAACTATCCTACTCACGACTTAGAACTGGTAGCAGTTGTTTTCGCCCTCAAGATCTGGAGGCACTACCTGTATGGTGAACAATCTAAGGTGTTCACGGATCATAAAAGCCTCAAATATTTATTTTCACAAAAGGAGCTTAATTTGAGGCAGCGCCGCTGGGTAGAATTTTTGAAAGATTATGACTGCTCGATTCAGTATCATCCGGGGAAGGCAAATGTAGTAGCTGATGCACTTAGTAGAAGGCCCTCCGGATTAATTGCACACATGATGGTGAAGAAGTGAAAGTTGTTAGAAGACATGTCTAACAACGAAACAAGCTTCAATGTTTACCACGGTAAAGTATTAATGGCCAACCTTTCAGTTAGACCATATATTCAGGCTAGAATCAAAGAGCTGCAAGAATCAGATGGGGCACTCTTAGCCTAACGAGCTAAATCCTTGGAAATGGGGCAGGAGGATTTCTCTACGAATGAAGATGGAGCTATAACCTTCCGGGGTAGACTTTGTGTACCAGCCAATGAAGAATTAAGGCGTGAGATTTTGGATAAAGCTCACAGATCTAAATATACAGTTCACCCTGGAGGTACAAAGATGTACTAAAATCTCAAGAAACATTTTTGGTTGAATAACATGAAAAGAGATGTAGCTACACATGTGTCCAAGTGTTTGGTGTGTCAGCAAGTCAAGGCTAAACGCAAGAGACCAGCAGGATTACTACAGTCTCTTCCCATCTCGAGTGGAAATGAGAAAATATATCAATGGATTTTATTGTGGATTTACCAAGGACATCTAAGAATTTTGATGCAATTTGGGTCATTGTGGATCGGTTAACTAAGTCGGCTCATTTTCTCTCTTATCGGACCACTTATAACTCTAACAAACTAGCAGAACTATATATAAAGGAAGCAGTACGATTGCATGGAGTACTGGTCAATATCATTTCTAATAGAGATGCCAGATTTACATCAAGATTTTGGAAGAGCTTTCAGCAAGCTATGGGGTCCCGAATGGATTTTAGTACAACATTTCATTCGTAGACAGATGGTCAGATAGAAAGGGTAAATCAGATCATTGAGGATATGCTCCGGTCATGCATGCTAGACTTTTAGGGCAGTTGGGATGAACATTTACCATTGATAGAGTTTGCTTATAATAACAGCTACTAGGCTAGTATTCAGTTTACACCTTTTAAAGCATTGTATGGTAGGAGCTGTCGATCTCCTCTTTGCTGGGATGAAGTGGGAGAAAGGAAACTTCTAGGCCCAGAGTTGGTGGAACAGACTACAGATAAGGTGAATTTGATCAGGGAGAGGTTGAAGACTGCTCAGAGTATGCAGAAAAGCTATGTAGACACCAGAAGAAGAGATCTAGAATTCTAGGTTGGAGATTAGGTCTTTATCAAGAAATCTCCTACCAAAAGAATTATGAGATTTGGGAAGCGGGGCAAGTTGAGTCCAAGGTATGTTGGGCCATTTGAAATCATCAGGAGAGTGGGTGAACTCATATATCGGGTTGCCTTACCACCTCATATGGCGGCAATCCATAATGTTTTCCATGTTTCCATGCTAAGGAAATACATTCCGGATCCATCCCATGTCATCGATTTGGAACCACTAGAAGTTCGAGAAGACCTAACGATGATTGAACAACCAGTGCAAATTTTGGATCGAAAAGAGCATGTTTTGCGAAGGAAGACTATCCGTTTTGTCCTCCTACGTTGGCAACACCATTCCAATGAAGAAGCAACATGAGAAAGAGATGATGAAGTTCGGGAAAAGTATCCTCACCTGAAGGTATGTAATTTCGAGGATGAAATTCTTTTAGGGGGGGGGGGGAGAATGTAATGACCCGCATTTAATTCACGGCATTCGTAATTCTATGAGTGAAATTATTCAATAAATGTACCTAAAATAATGTGTAAATCCTAGGAGAAATCAATACATTAAAAATATCGAATCACAAAACTCATTTAATTCACTAAATTTAGTGAATTTATGGATATAAATTGCACTAAATAAAAGAAGAACAAAAAGTAGCAAAAAAGTAATATAAAAAAAAAATTCCCGGCGCCGGTGATCGATCGCCCAAAATGCCGTTTGGCTGAGGGCTTGCGCGCTTTTGTGGTTTTTGAGTCCCTAGGGCTCCCAATGTATAAATACCCTCTTTATACTCATGGAGAGGGTTTTCTTAAGCTTTCAAAATCTAATAGAGAGTTTTTGAGAGATCAAAAAGAGAGAAACTGTAAGAGTTCAAAGATTTGGTCGGAGAAAGGGAAAAGTGACGTGGAGATCAAGGTAGAACCCTGTTTCACAAGCGATAGATTGTAGGGAGACGATCAAGTGAGGTAAATAACAGATCTAATATTCAATATTTTGAATATTTAAGTCAAATAATGAATAAAAAGAGATGAATCTAGGTAAGGATGTAAGAATATGTGGGATGTGAAGAACTATAGTTGCCTCTATATTAATGTTGGTGGATCTATTAAAATAGGATATGAAGAACATGTTTATGATCTCAGTTATTATTTTTACGAATAAAATAGGATGTGAAGAACCTATCTGCGATGTATTGTTTCTTGATAGTTAAAATAGGATGTGAAGAACCCATATATAATATTGTATCATTTATTTTGATGGTAAAAAAAAAAAAATAGGATGTGGATAACCGATTTATGATTTTGGTCTCTTTATTTTGATGGTTAAAAATAGGATGTAAAATACCTAATCATGATACCTTTTATTTATTCTCGAATCATTAAATACGAATGATCATGTTTAAATTAATTATGATTCAACAAGGGGATTGAGAAAGTTATTTGAAGTAGGTGGAGTTATAAGGAAAATGAGATTATGGATGAGATGAAATGGATGATTTAATTGGTGATATTTTAATAATATATGAGCTTGATTTTATGTTTAATACCAGGAGAATTATTATTAATTAAAGACATTATAATTAAGACGTTAAACTTAATTAAAACGAATATGAGATTTCGATATGTAAGTTAGCTCGTAAATTATGAATCTTTTAATGACATTGGTGATGTTTGATTGTATTATTATATGAAATACGATAAATTGTGTGTTTCTGTTATATCCTTATTACATGATATACTATTGGGTAAACGAACCTTTGATGGAAATCGAGCCTGCCTAGGCTTGGTTAACATAGTGGTATGAGACGCTATGGTGAGATGTCCTATAGCCTTCGACGGTTAGTCTTAGGTGCAATTTAAATAAGAGGTATATCATTGTGCACTCACGAATGAAAAATCGATAAAAGTAAGAAAAAGAATTAAAGACATTAATGAGATGTTAAGTAACACCAAGAGTAAAGTAAGAAAAATATGAAAGTAAGAAAAAAAAATGACACACGAAAACGATAATGTATGTTGTGTTGTGCACCACCGAATACCATCAGAAAGGGCGAGATATATGCCAAAGTAAGTAAGTCGTCGTACCGGGAAAAATACTAAGCCGTCCGTACCAGATAATGTACGAATGGTAGTATCTCGGTAAAGTAAAGTATAGTAACCCCTTTCCTTATACGGTAAAACGGTATTTTAAGTTATTACAAATGCATGCGAATCGGTATTGGTGTGATGATAATATATGAAATACGAAAAGTAAGGAAAGAAAGAAAAGTAAGAAAGAAAGAACAGATAGAAGGAAAAAGAAAGAAAGAAAGAAAATTAGCATAATGTAAATGTTTAGCTTCCGCACTCTGATTTTATATGTAAGTAAATGTGTGAAATGATGAAATGCATGTAAATGTTATTCTTTATATTGTTTATTATGCTATGTTATATATGCTGAGTAACTCGTTTACTCAGCCGATGACTTTTGTTGTCGGCAGGTCCAGGTTCAGGTTCAAGATTTAACATGTGTGCACCTGGCCCTTGGGAAGAAGAAGAATACATCGAGGAACCTGAAGGTGATTATCCCGAGGAAGAAAGGGACCTTGATCGATGGCCCTATTATTAAAATTGTATTATGACTATTTAAATTCCGGATGATTTTAATTATTGACGGTCACGTGTTATTAGTCTTTTATGTTTATGGTCCAGATATGTGACCAGGATTTATTACTTTTCAGTTGGATTATGAGATTGGAGTTTTGGTTGAGATCTTATTTTAAGAAAAAATGTTTAGGTCCATATTTTTGTGCCTTAATTGCTTCTAATAGAATGATTATTAAGTGAATCATGTGCCAAGATCTCACATCCTCCTAGTTGGAGTTTTGGGGCGTGACACATACCTCCCAATCCCATCACCATTCATTCAAACCCAATCCATCATCATTTTCCTTCCAAAATTATCAATTAACAATCCAGTAAGCTTAAACTATCATTTCCCAACTTAAACATATGCCAAAATCCCCATTTCATGAGTAGAAACCCCCATTCACAATTATATATCAATTTTCATGAAAATCATGCTAGAAAACTCTTAATAAAACCTACTTGAGCATAGAGATTACATAATCAAGTAAGTTAGAAGGCATATCGACCTTAGGGATCGTTCCCTTCGATCCAATCTCTCCAAGGAAGCTTTGGGGTGATCTCCAAGCTTCAATTCTCACTCCTACAAGTAATCTCATTCCTCTCTAATCAATCTCCCTTGAAAAAATCTAGCTTTTATTTCTCTTTTTTGCCAAATTAGGTTTAGAAAAGTTAGAACCTTAAAACCCTCAAAATAGAATTTCTATTTATAACCTAGGAGTTTAAAACCCCATATTCCCTAATCCTTTAAAAACAATCATGTGCGTGACTGCAATCGATCGCACATATAATGATCGGTCACATATCACATAAAGAATTTTCTCAAATTTTTGACTGAATGCGATCAATCGTAAACAGAACATAGAATTTCCCCAGTTTTCGACTGAGTGCGGTCGATCGTAGGTCTCCTACGATCGATCGCATGCTCTGTTTTTTCACTTTTTATTCACTTAAGCATTTTAAACACTCCACACCGCTTAGACATAATCAAAATATGCATAATAATATAACAAAAGACCATTCTACACTTTTTAATCGTATTAATGGCATGAAAAAAAGTTTTTGGGTCTCTATATGGTGGGTGGCTTACAGTACCTAACTATGACTAGGCCAAATCCATCTTATCCAATGAACTCAATTTGTCAGTTTATGGAAAAGCCAACAATTCCTTATTTTCAGGATATGAAGAGAATTGTGAGATATCTGTCAAGAACCTTTAAGGTTGGTTTTCGTATTATCTCTCACTCGTCTTTAAATCTTTTATGATTTTTCAGATGCATGGAGTGCTAAGAAACAACCCATTGTATCCCAATCCAGTGCTGAAGCATAATATAGGTCTGGTCTCTACAACTGCTGAGATGACTTGATTATGCTTTATTCTGCTAGATATTAGCGTTTATCTTCAACCTCCTATTCTTTTTTGACAACTTAAGTGCATATACATGTCCGTGAATCCCGTTTTCCATGCCATAACTAATCCCAACATTATACATACTGGGGAGAAGGTTGCTTTGGGTCTATATTGATCACCAAGTTCATCACTTCTGCCTGTCAACTAGCTGATATATTTACAAAACTCCTATCTAAAGATGTCTTTAGGTCCATGCTCATCAAACTAGGCCTTCAATCCAGGCCTGTTTGAGGGGGGAGTAATAAAGGAAAGGAAGTAAAGGAAGGAAAAGAAATAACGTGATGTGCGTTTCTATTTCCATGTTTCAAGAAATTCTATTCGTGTAGCTCTACTTTTGAAGAGTTTCTACTCTCGTATAACTCTCCTGTGTACAATTTAAACTATGTACAAATACTAAGCAAAAGATCTCTTCTCATGCATTGAGTGAGTTTCTATCAAGCTTTAGTATTCTTATTTTCTGATATTCTTTAGTAACATGTGTAGATGCGCACGTGGGCACACATCTTTTGCTTGATACTGTAGATCTTGATGAATGGATTGACTTGCATATTTGGAGATGGATTTTTCAGAAATTTTTTTTGAGAATCATTTCTATGACCATTCCTATGCAGATGGTTGGGATGGGTTGGGCTTTACCTTGATCTGACCCGATTGATAATTGATTCTTCAGACATATAATGCCCCAGATCCAAAGTAGATATGAAGACTTCCATGAGCAGCAGGGGTTTAGCAAATGGGTTGGCATTGACCTCATTTAGCAAATGCCTCACCAGAACTCGGTCCAAATACTAACCAGGTTGAAATATGGCAACCTCAATCCTTTGGAAACTGAGATGGCCCGCTCTCAGATTCAGATGTAGAAATAAGAGGATTGGTAGACCCACCAAGCTGTAGAAGTAAGGGCTCCAGTCAGACATCTCCGGAGGCTTAAATCACCACCGGATGCAGCTCATCCAGAACATGAGGATAACAGCAAATCTGAGACAAACACATTGAATGCAGTAACTACAAATTGAGACTATTTAGAGGTAGAAAGAATCTCCGTCCACCTGATTGAAGGGTTGTTGAATGATCAGTCTATGGGGAATCCATGGATTGCTCTGGCACACTAAACCCAACTTGAAGGGTTTACTCCCCTTTAATTTAGAACTATAAGTGATCTCTCTACCTGAACCAAGGCATGTGGTAAGAGTTTTGGCTAGACAAACCTGAGGACTAACTGATCACATGTAGCCTCCCTCACAGCACCTTTTCAAGAACCATTCTTTTATGATATTGACTGAGTCAGAATAGCCACGGATGAGAACCTGTTTATCAGTTCACCGATCATATTGGATTGATCCACCAGTGTTTTAAACACCTGTTGAGAACCTTCTTGATGCCATTATCCAATGTCCAGTTTATTCTCCTTTCAACTCTGCTACACAAATAGATAAGCAAACTTCTCTCAGCTAAACCCAAAAAAACCTCCATAAACTTGCATCTTCCGAATATGAAGCAAAGCAGACACTTATTTTAAGTGGGCTGCACTAGAATATCATACATTGGAATCAATCTAAAATAAAGCTGTTTTATTTCCTTCAAAACCAAGAAAGTAGCAGAGATGTTGGGATTGATGAGCCGTTACCATAGTTAACAAGAGAAAATTTTACTAGTCCTCAATCATTCACTGTCAAATACGAGACTCGTTCAAGTATATAACAGAATTGAGATTCCATAGCTTCAGATATTGATTACTGAATGATGAGATTGCTGAATAGAATTCTCTGCCTGATTTAAACATCTTTTCCTGTATCTCCTCCATGCTTTTTGAATACAGGTTGCTGCAAGGCCTTTCCAATAGAGTGATTCATACCTATCACAACAATGAACATTACATTAGCATGCTGGGTCAATGGTTTCAAAAAAGATATAGAAAGTCTAGTCTCTTCTTTCTTTCTGGCTTGATGTTATGATGTTTGTGACCTAGGATTGGTTATAACACCAGAGGAGTCTAGGTATTAAAACAGAGAGGAATTGGATGCCCTTTCTAGCTGAAATATGCCACCAAATGGCATTTGCAATACCAAACACCCAAAAAGGTTTGCAAGACCACATAAATTTTGCCATCTGAAGGCCCCATTTGGATGCACTGTCATTTTTCTGTTTTAAAAAACTGGAAACGACTTTTAAGCAGGAAACACGTTTGGCATAACTAACTATTACTTGTTTTAAAAAACGAAAAAACGGAAAAACACATTTGTTAACCACATAGCAGTATAAAAAATTAATTATACAAAGATATTAATCTCTAAACAGATAAGTGTCCTACCCATTCATCTACTTAAGGGTTTCAATGAAAAATCATAAACTAAAATATCATTTGTTGTGGTGGATTTGTTGTGGTGGTGGTCCGTGTTTTCTACTTTTGTTTTCTATTTCTAAAAATAGAGGTAGCAGGAATTTTCTGTCACCTTGATTTTCGAAAATTTTGGTATCAGACTTTAAGAACAAAAAAACAAAAACATGCTTTTCAAACATGTTTTATGCAAAAAATTCCAAATCTTTGTTTTTTTTTAAACAGAAAATAAAATAAAAGTGCAACCAAAAGGGGCCTTAAACATTAGCAGAGAATTTACTTCTCTACCCAATATCTGATTCTATCTGTGACTTTCCTAATATAAATAACCCTGAAAGAAGAAGATATAAATCTAAGAAAAACTTTGAAATGATTAAAGTGTGGTGGGTGTAAAACGGGCTATTTGCCATTGTGCATCATATGCCCTATTTCTATCCAAGATTTGGATAAGCATAGGTACAACCTTATGGCTTCTTGAACACGAGGGCTCTGAAAATATCTTGCAAAAAGAACAGTGATTTCTTCCAGATCAGCAGCTCGGAGTGAATATGAATCGACATTAGTTAAGCATATCACTGTTCTGTCAGAAAACAATCGCTGACCTGGCATCCTGATTTTTTGTCCCTCTGCAAAAGAAATCATTCCAATACCACAAACCGTTTATAATTCGCGTTCAACCTCTCACAAGAATGACAAGTACATGTTTACATCAAAGCCATAACCAATGTAACAGCCCTTTTCTAAGAAGGTTAATATTTTTTTCGCAGTGGGAGGATGAAAGGATGAGGTGCAGCTATTCTTCCTATCTATGCCATACCATGCACATAAGGGTTTGGGAACTCTGACCTTGGACGGATCAGATCTAGGAGGTCTCCAGATCAAGTTCATATGATGAGATGACCTAATCATCCAATCAATCACATTTTTTGTGGTTGGTCAAAAAGTATTGATAGATGCTCCAATTTTGTGGTTAACATCATTATATCAGGATGGATTATTGCCTACAAATGGGAGACAGGTGGCTGGATCCCAATTACCCTGCACGAGCAGCAATTATCTGCCATGTAAACAGTGTACCACCTCCCATCTTGAGGCAGGTATTCTTCAGTCAAGAGATAAATGTAAAGACACCTCCCTTAAGTCCATTGGGTTTTTCATTTTTTATTTTTATTTTATCACCATTGACTAGTTTACAGAAATACTACTGAAATATTTCCATTTCAAATCATTTAGCTAGAATTGTGGATGGTTACAATATCTATTAGGCTTCATTGATAGCTAAATTGTGGACGGTTACAATATCTATTAGGCTCCGTTCTTTTAGTGAAACTTTTAAAGTCTAGAATTTTCATTGTTTCATGCCTAATTTTACTTGATGTCTATAATTATATTATTCTATAGAGTGCAAAAGTTCTACAAATATTGAACTTTCAAGTTCCACCAATACATTTGGATTTTTTAAGTTCCATAGATGTGGAACTTCTAACTAAATTGAACTCATAAATTCAAGATACCATCAAGGAAAAGGGTTAGAAACCCTCTCCCCTCTCTTCCCATACTCTTGCCACTTGTTCCAAAACATTGATTTTTTGGACTTTTAAAAGTTCCACCAAAAGAACGGAGCCTAATTACTTTTGGCCAAAAGAAGTGAATTAATGTTTCCTAATCACAATCGAAGTTACACCAAACATTGAATGTTGAGCCTATTCTAAATCTGTTTAGCCATCTATTGCTTCTTATTTCATAGAGTGAATAGGATTGCAGGGCATGAATAGGTAAACAAAGTTACCTGTTCCGCTTTATGAAAGTTAGAAGCAGGGTACAGGATAGGCTCAGGTCTTCCTTGCAATGCACCAACAGGAAAAGGAAAATGAAAAGCATCGAGCTTATACCTTTGTTCACTAACGATTGCTCAAGACACCACATCAGAAGCTCCTCACCACAAATGCCCCCTTCTGACAAGAAGACTATATTCCCATCTTCTCCAATGCACTCCATTGTCCCATGCACAATAAAAACCATCTTCTCAACTGGACCTCCATGATACAAAATTTTGCTTCCTGCTATGTATGTATTCTGTTTTAGTCTCTCGCCTATGGCATCTAAGATAGGTTCATCCATTAGGGAGAAAATCCTGACCTGCAAATTGATTCAGCTCTCGATTCTTAGAACAATCATGAGAAGCTTATAAAAAGAGCACGATTATGAGGCAATCAAAGCATCATGTGGGCATGGTTTAAAATTTCGATACGTATAGACCGATATGTATCCTGTTTGGAACTACCCGATACACTAGTACGTTGAAAAAAAAATTCCCTTATATTGGCCCATATTACACTAGGATCCACAACACAGATCCAATATGCATCATCTTGAGGGGGAGTATCCGAGTATTGACAGGGGTATTTAGAGGAAAACTAACTTGTTTAAATTAGAAGCACTTTGCTATGACATCTTAGCCATTTAAAATAAAAAACAATGATGGGAAACAGATTTTTATATAGGAGGGCCTAGTTTCAACACCGTTCAAATGAAATTAAATATTCAATGTGTTTTCCCTCATCAAGCTTGCAAATGGTATCTTTGAGCAAACAGGCCAGTATCTCCATTATTTTTGCTAAGCTAGGAATGTATCATTTTTTACATTGAATAGCTGTTGAAATAATTGTCGATCGTGGGCAACCAACTCCATGGACAACTATGTAATACCGCGAGCTGGAGAAAGGAATGTCACCTTGTTCCAGAGTCCCAAGTTTGCTTATGCCATGGCAGTTGTCAACTTGTTCTACTAAACAACTATAGATCCAATCATGAGACACAAGGTCATGGGGAATTTTTTCACATAAAAATAATTGTATGACAAAGATGCAATTACATGGAAACAATGGATTAAATAGGCATAAATTCTTGTATATAGGCTGACAAGAGGGAAGAAATTTCCTACAAATTGTGTTTAATATTAGTTCCATGTGAGACGTGCGATACATGGATGAAGCATCTACTTCTAGTCTGTATACAATTTCTCAGATTGTGCTTTGGAAAGACGTGATAATTCCTCAAGAAACAATGAAATATATTGCTGTCATGATGCCATCCAATATTAAAAAACAAAAGAGAATAGAAAACATTGACTCGCTGACTTTGAAATTTGACCAGACTCTGTACTCTGCAGCCTTGGAATCAAACTCAATGCAGGATTCAATTGAGTCAACTTGGAGGGTCATGTCACTTTTGTTAAAAAATTTATAAAAACACACAATTATAGGCTAATTCAAGGTGGAAATATGATTATTTTGCTAATCCATCATTAATTTAATATAAAAAATGTTCTACAACTTAGAAGCCACAACATAAATTATTATTATGAATTATATCACCACATAACAATGAACCTTTGAATACCTTGTATTCAACTTTTTTTGACTAGAGAACATAAAACACACCAAATATAGATATAGAGGAAAATACAAAATTGGAACGTAGAAGAATACAAAAAATCAAATAAAGATAAATCAAAATTAAAAATTACTTCCAGATTCTGTACTTATCAATGTTTTAATAAAAGAATACAAAAAATAAATGAAGATAAAAAAATATAATTTTACTTCTAAATTATGTACTTATCAATGTTTTAAATAACAGTTTTGGGAGACTATAATGGTCAGGTCGAATCCGCTACGTAATGACGAAACTATTACGAAAAGGCTGTTACGGCCCAAGACTATAATGGTTAGCAGTTTTTACTTAAAATGTTTTTTAAAAAAATTAAAAAAATACTTCTTAAAAAATATAAAATTTTGAGAAAATGATTTATTTGTCATATAAACACAACTCAGTTATTACATACATTAAATGACATAGAAATCACTATGTATCAAGTTCAACCAACACTAGTTTATCAGTTAAACAATGTTTTTAGAAGAGAAGTGAGAAAAGAAAGCTTATATATTAACATAGACTGGATTTCTTTTCGAATCCATAAACATACGATTATTGCAACATATTCTAACAAATTTGACAAATTTAAAGTTCAAAAGAAGAAAAATTACCAAAAATGGAAGCCCCAACTTTCTAAAATTGAAACCTAGGGAGTTTAAGGTTTGAATCTTCAGATTTAAATAGTTTTTGATTGCAATAAATGAAAGGAATGGCCGAAAATTAGGGTAGAATCAAAGCGGAGTGAAAAAATTGAGAATGGGGAGAAACATGGTTTTTTACCCATAGATGGCGTTGGCTGTTATGTGATGGAAATCCGTTATGTAATGTTTGTAGTGCGGAAACAATGCAATCTTGGGGTTCGAAGATAACATAATAAAAAATAAAAGCACAAGACAAGATATACATGGTTCACCCATCATTGGGCTACGTCCGTGATCGAAAACGATCCAAAATCTTCACCATAATGAAAATGGTTACAAAAGAGAAGAGTAACCAAGAATACAACTCCAAAAGCTCACATCCCCTGATTAGCTCTCACAGCCCAAAAATTATTGTTCTCACTCACAAACAAATCCTAAACCGAACAAAGTTTAGGAAAACCCAAAATATAGAACAAATCACGAAAACTCGCCGCAAGTCGCTCGAGCCAACACAATCTCGCATGGGCAAGATTGCTAGAAACAAAATCAAACAATCCAAATCCTTAAGTTGTAAGGATAATCACTCAAAACCCGAATCCTTTAAGGTGTAAGGATACTCAAAACCCGGCTCCCTTAAGGTGTAAGGATACTCACTCTCAAATTCTGAGTCCCAAGATAAGCCATGAGCATGCTCTTCTTCTCAAGAGCCAAAACTAGTGCTCTCCATGAGCGCAAACCCACTCTCCTTGGAAACCCTAAAACTCACATCTCAACAGCTCATACTAAATAAGCCAACACCCTAGGCCTATTTATAAACATAAATCAAATCCTAAAGCAATTAGAAATTTTCTAAATTCTAATTCTAACAAATAACTCCATAATAGAAGTTTACACAATAGAATTCTAGGCAAATTCCAATAATGTTGTTTCGGCTAGTATGCAAACCCCCCCCCCCCCCCCCCTTTTTTTTAATGTAACGTGCATCGTAACATCATGCCCACTTCTGGATCTGCTATGTGACAACCATTACATAACAATTTCAGGCTTTTTTTTTTTAAACCATGATACCTATATAAAGGAAAACTAACCGAAAAAAGTAGATATTAAGAAAAGAAGATCAAGAGAAAGAACCCTATATACATGTATACAAAAAAGACTCACATATGTTTGATTTTTGGCGCAGGGTTCCTAATATGTCATTCTTCAGTAACAAAAGAATAAGCAAGATACTCTTTGTGAAACCCAAAGGACTTGACAACTATTGACAATATATTTTCAATGAAAATGCGGATTTTCAATGAAAATGCAGTTTTTCATAACATACACCTATTTTGTTTCAGGTTTGGCGAGGATTAGATCATATTCTATAATACCTTTTAGAACCACTAAAGAGTTACTACTTATGCTATCATTTCTGGGACAGACTCAAATGATTCCGGACTTAGGGGAGTCACATGACATGGCTAAAGTCACACAAGTTGACGCAGCAACCGGAATTCAACCCAATGACTCTTCCCCTCGACTCGGAAAGCCTGAGAGAAAACTCAACTCTTGAGAGTCAAGGATTCAACTCAGGGAGGATTCAACAAGCTATGCCCCAAAAGGATCTAAATAACATATAAAATATTCACTGTAACCAAGAAAAATGCAGAATGCAGAAAGGTATTCTAGTTCTATTATGACGATCATGACATATTCTGAAGCTCACTTTCTTGCCAAACTTAAAGAGATGGCTGCGTATTCCTCTTTGTAGTTCCTCTGGCAAATTTTCCAGTAGCATGTCTTCACTCACACCTCGTGTTGCAGTCCACTTATACCATTCTGCTTTCCGTACTTGCCTACAATATATAACAATAACATGAGTTACGAGTAAGATCAACCAACCAAAGTTGTGTTATGTAGACAAAAAATCCTACACACAGTCACCTTTTTCAATCAAAATTCACTCCTCAGGCAGGATTAGAATAAGGAACAGTTTGCATATAAAATGAACAAATCAACATGACCTAAAAAAAAACCGTACCAGCTCCACATTCAATATTTCCTAACAGGTGTTAAGGTAGGATAGCAGAAGAGAGTTTCATGATGCTCTCTCTCACAAGTTACAGTCTATACAGAGATGTAATGCTGTCGTTGTGATTACTACTACCCACTTTTCATATAATGTGTCAGGTTATTTCAAAGGAAGTAGAGTGCGTCGCCTTATCTACTCACCATCTTCGTGAAAGCTTTCACTCCTTTAATGACCGGGAAGTCCAAAATGGTGATATTAATCCTTTTTTTTATACTAAGAACAAATGAAATTATCCCCTCTTACATTTGCAACTGTCATTTTAAGATTTGTCAATGCAGATCAATTTTCAATTATTATGCTGAACATAATGCTAGCAGATCAATTTTTCTGGTGTTGATCCTTCCATACAGCAGCAGATCATGGACACTTTAGGGTCCAGTTCGGTGTGTTGCCTGTTAGATAGTTGGGGCTCCCTTTAATGAAAAGATTTTTGATAGGGACTTCTGGCAGATTATTGATGAAATGTGGAAGAGACTAACTGGAAGAGAAGATTTATATCAGATTCTGGTCAACACAAGCTCATCAAGTCAACCCTAGTTTCCTATCAAATTTATTACGCTGCAGCTTTGGTATATCTTGGAAGATAATGACTCAGATTGAGAAGATGATAACGAATTTTCTTTTGTCAGGACCAGGGTTACCCGATTCACTGCCTACTATGCTGAACTGTGAACCGGTTCGTGAAAATTATCGAACCTACTATCATACCCAATAGCTCAGATTCAACAAATTTTCTGTTTGGGTTTGACGATTTTTTTCTTTGGGTTCGGTGAATTTTTCTTTTGGGTTCATGAATTGCTCATAAAAGACATTTTTTAAATTTTTTTTTTAAAATTAGTAGTTATAATATATTTACTTGCATGCTTTTATAATACATGCCATATATATATATTTTATACTACGTATTATAATTTTTTTTACATGCTTAGGTAAGTAAGCAAATCTCAAGTATGGTGATGGTAAATGGTTACATGTATATATTTTATTTAAATGTATTATGATGGTACATGATAAATGGTTACATATATATAAAAGCAAACCAAACTAAAGAACCTAAGTGAACCGAGAAACGAATTGTCTCATCCTACCCCTATCAAACCAGGTCACTCTAGAGTGGTGAGTGCGAACCTGAATTCGAACCGACATACCAGGTAACATTGGTCAGGAATTGATCTTAAACGTAAGTACTTTAAAATAAGAAAGTGTATGCTTATAGTAGATTTCTCAAGAGTAGTTAGGGTTTCAGTGGAGAAGAAAGGAGAAGAAGAAGATGAGAGGAGAAAGAGAGAGTGAGACGTGAATGAATAGACACGTCCCCTCTATCCTTTTATTTAAAACTCTTAAAACGGTAAACGTAAATGCCCTTATTACAAAGGTTGAATATAAAAGAGTCTACAGGCTTATATTATTAGGCCCATTACAACACTCCCCCTCAAGCGGGGCATAAATATCTAACATGACCAGATTGTCTATAAGCACCTGAAGCCATGTAGAAGCGAAAGCTTTTGTGAGAGCATCCGCCAACTAATCTTCAATTCTGACAAAAATTAGACCAATGATCTAAGATACTACCTTTTCTCATATAAAATGCCTATAAATTTCAATATGTTTCCTCCTGTCGTGCTGAACCGAGTTAAGTGCAATTTTGATAGCAGTTCTATTATCACAATATAACTTCATCTCTGATCTCTGTTTGGTTCAGAAACCCAAGTTCTGCCATAAGAGTCTTGATCCATAGTAATTCAGTGATGAATTCAGATACCTCAATACTCTCTCAGCAGCCTCTAGATGAACAGTCATTGGCTTATGCATAAACTATCTAATTACCCTCACAACTTAAGATATATCTGGGCAAGTCAAGACAGATAAAGCAACATCCTAAGAAGTCTCTAATACATACCAACATCTTTGAGCAATTCTTCACAATTATGGTCAAGCTTAATATTGGCATCCATAGGGGTCTCTACTAGTTTTGGCCCAATTTTTTTTGTCTTTCAACAGATCAAGAATGCATTCCTTTGAGAAATGAAGATATCTTTACTTGATTTGGATACTTCAATTTGAAGGAAATACCTAAGCAATCCCAAATCTTTAATCTCAAACTCCCCAGCCAAGAGATCCTTAACCTTATGTATCTCACTTAGGTTGTCATGATTCATAACAATGTCGTCCACAAAGTAAAGTAGTAGTGGCTCCCAAATGTTTTACAAATAGTGTAAGATCAGAGTGACATTGCTTGTATCCAAACCTTTTAACAACTCGACTAAACCTCTCAAACCACGCTTTAAGAGACTGTTTAAGACCATTGGCTTCTTCAAACGACATACTTTGCCCTCCTGATTCTGAGCATTGAACCCAGGGTGTATAGCCATATAGAGTTCTTCCTAAAGATCCCTATAAAGGAATGCATTCTTTACATCTAACCAGTGGTTTAAAGGTGAAGCGTGGGGCATGGTGTTGGGACCTCAAGATGCGTGAGGCTTAATCCTCACAAGAAAGCCTTACATTGCCTCATTTTAATAGATAATTAAAAATAATTAAGAATATTGGAAAAAAAATCAAAAAAAAAATAAAAGTAATACACACAAACCTACATATATGTGTGTGCATATGTAATACTATATAAACTATTCAACTATAAAAAAATATTTAAGAGAGACAAGAAAACTAAAATTTAGATTTAGTTTTTTGCTCATTTACATATTAAAAGACAGATAATATTCAATAATCTTGTAGTAGATTTTGGATTCCAAAAAATAATTACAAAGTAGTCATCCAACTACATATGTTTGGCAAAGGCTCAATATCTTTGCAATGTCTACTATGATAATTAGAGTGAAATATACTAAGAAGGTTCTAAAAAGCTTAAATACTTTAGATATAATTAATTATTAATTCAAACTAATAAAAAAAGGAAAATTTTAATATTTTATTATTCACAAAAGAAATTATGAGGCACACATCTTATAATTTAATGTTTAAGTCGTAGTTGTGTGGCTTAAACCCTATTTTCTATTAATCTATAAGGCACACACTTTGACCATCAATATTCCATTCATATATAATTTTACTAGAATTGGCAGTATTAAAAAAATTGTGATCTTTATTCAAAAAGAAGATCAGGAAAACTAGGTCGAGGATAATATAATTTGGAAGATTGACTTTGAGATTTATTAAAATAGTTTATTTTGTTAATTTGTGATATATCTTTTTGAATAGTTGTAATTGATCTAGTTTCGGTTTATTTTTTTTAAAAGGAGATAATTCTGCTAACTTAGTAGATATTTCATCAAGAAGGTTTTGATTTTCATCAGCAAAAGAAAATTTTAGGGGTTTTTCCCAGATTGCCCCTTTAGTATGGGGTTCTTTCCCAAATAACCAAGTTTTAAAAACCAATCTCTAAATGCCCCCACACACATGTGCATCTATTCACACATCCGAATTTTTCCCATTTTATCCCAATCATTTGAAAAAAAGACTTTGGGTATCCCTACCTCATTTCTGACGAGTTCTTCGTCCCCACCCTATTTCCGACGAGAGGACTTCATTCCCACCCCATTTCCGGCGAGAGATCTTTGTTCCAAGAGCGTTCTTTCCATGTTCTTTTCGTGAAAAAACGCCATTAACCGAAGAACAACCCTCATTTTCGGGTTTCTTGTGTTTTAAAAAAAATGAATTAAAAAAAATCATTACATGTATGATAAATTCATGGAAAAATGTTTATAATCATTGTATTTATGGTTCAAAACCTTAAATTTCATGTTATATATGTGTTCACATATGTTTTTTTTTCATTTTCTATGATTTACAGTCATGTTTTCAAGCTTGAAGACGACGGTCGATGCATTTTGCACGAGGTCAATGCATAAAATGTACGAGGTCGATACACTGTATCGACCTAGTGCATTTTGTACGTGGTCGATGCATTTTGCACTGGGTCGATGCATCAAATGCACGAGGTCGATGCATAAAATATACGAGGTCCATGCATTGCATCAACCTAGTGCATTTTGTACGCGGTCGATGCATTTTGTAGGAAGTCGTGCATAAAATGCACGAGGTCAATGCATTATATCAACCCAGTGCATTTTGTACGCGGTCGATGCATTTTGCACGAGGTCGATGCATAAAATGCACGAGGTCGATGCATTGCATCAACCTAGTGCATTTTGTACGCGGTGGATGCATTTTGTAGGAGGTCGATGCATAAAATGCACTAGGTCGATGCATTGTATCAACCTAGTGCATTTTGTACGCGGTCGATGCATAAAATGCACAAGGTCGATGCATTGCATCAACCTAGTCTATTTTGTACGCGGTCAATGCATTTTGCACGAGGTTGATGCATAAAATGCACGGGGTCGATGCATAAAATGCACAAGGTCAATGCATTGCATCAATTTAGTGCATTTTGTACGCGGTCGATGCATTTTGCACGGGGTCGATGCATAAAATACACGAGGTCGATGCATTGTATCGACCTAGTGTATTTTGTACGCGGTCGATGCATTTTGCACGGGGTCGATGCATAAAATGCACGAGGTCGATGCACTGTATCGACCCTGAGCGCAAAAAACTTTGGGAAACTCGGATTTTTGCGATTTTTTCATCTTTTCTTCTTCTTTTTTATTATTCTTCTTTCAAAATCAATATAAATGGTAATGGAGGGGTATTTGGAAGATGAAGGGAGTGGGTGAGCTTCATTCATCTCATCCACATACGTATCTTCTTCTTCTTCTTGGAATGAAAAACTCTCGCCGGAAATGGGGTGGGAACGAAGAACTCTCGCTGGAAATGGGGTGGGAACGAAGAACTCTCATCCACGAACCTAAATCCCTCTTCTTCTTCTTCTTTTTCTTTCAAAATCAATGGAGGGGTATTTAAGACTTCATAAATACTGAATTATGGAAAATAGATGATAAGGGCATTTAGAGAAGGGTTTTCAAAACTTGGTTATTTGGGGAAGAACCCCATACTAGAGGGGCAATATGGGAAAAACCCCAAAATTTTAGCTTTTCATCAAAAGGTTTAAAAAATGGTTCATTAATTTTAGTGACTATTATTTTTTCTTTTTGAACAATTTTTTCTATACAATCTAGTTGGGTACCTAAAGTTTGAACATATTGATTTGTATAATTATTTTGTTCCATCAAACTTCTGATAGCACGAGTATTTCCTATAGAAGTCATATAAGCATCATCAGGTACTTTTTTGTAAGGAGATGTGATAACAATATTATTTTGATGATTTACAGATACAGCCTCATTAGGAGGATGAATACTTTCCACTAATTTTGAAGAGGAAGTGGAAGAAGCAATAGTCTTCCAAGTAGTTGTTCTTTTGGTAGTGACCATGAGATGTTGCTTTGAAATAGGATAAGGGATAGTTTTCTCAAAAGAAACCACGTGAAGAATAATACTTGGCTTATTATTTATTTAAAAAATCATAGTATATAATGAGATAATCTTAAGTATGTTTTTCAGTGAAGGTGTTAAAGTACCATTCACGTTTTTCTTTATTTTTTGGTGACATAAAGTCTATATTTAAATAGGGTTTATCAATTGTAAAGGTTTCTTTTTGTAGTACGTTTTTCTCTGATTGAGTTGGTGACATCGGTTGTGGTTCAGATGGTTCAACCGGCTCAATTACAGGTTCATTTGTAGTATAATACGTTTGTGGTATAGGATTTGTATTTATACCTTCTAACTTTGTATGAATACTATGAGGAATAGTATTTGTGGAGTGTCTAGCAGGTCGGATCAGGGGCTGATTCGAAGAGCCTGCAACACTTTTGATTTCATGTGTTTTTCCTAAAACTAGAAAATTGTAAAATCACATTACCATCAGGATCTGTAACAATTTGTTCCAGATCTTGGTTATGCGGAGTTTGAGGTGGTGCGGCAGATGGTAAAATCCATTCTTCAGGGATTCTAACATCAGACCATTTGACTGGTTTTGGAATAACAACAGAAGATTTGTTAGGATTGGTCTGATGTAAAACAGTTTCTCCTATAGGACTTTGTTGAAGAGATTTAGGAATAATTGTATGCATAACTTTAAAATGGATACGATACATAAGAGTAAACGGGTATATTTGCACATTATGTAAGTCAAATCCCTGGGTTTGGATATTTAGAGTCATGGAATCTAAGATTCCTTCATCAAATAAATAAACAGAAAAGTTAAGGTAACAATTAAAGTAAATAGGACCGTTGCAAAGACTAGATACAACTGAATCCAGTAGGGTATTAGAGAATTGCCTATGCCTACAGTCTCTTAAACGAAGTAAAATAGATGTATTCATACCTGTTCGGGTAAGGGGTTTTATAGCTATTTGTACTAATCCATAGTGTAGGTATTGGTATTTTTGTCAGTATTTTTGAATTGTGGGGTTATCTAATAGGTGAATAGTTTCATATTCATTTTTGAGAGAAATAGTCTGTTCGGTCGGAAATTTTGATATTTTATCGGGTTAAAAAATCAGAAGTACCGATTTTGTAAATAGTTTTGAGGAAAATTTTGGGAATATTCCAGCTTTGTAAATCATTTTCTATTTGATCAAAACTATATTCATGTGAATTAATAAGAACAGAAGATGGGTGTGAAGAACTAGAAGAAGGTTTCATAGACGTAGTTCTGAATAGGGAACTCATCTTTGGGCTAGGATTCTCCTACAACTCTGTAAACCAACGGATTCACTGCCTCTAACTAGTTCTTACTACCAGGATGCAACTGTACTAGATCTTCCGAGGTTAGGATGAATGCACTATGATTTCGATCGCGTTCACACTTATTTCATGTTACTCATTAATAAACACATGTCTATAATTTTGTTGTTCTCAAGTCAACTTGGTATTAGAGCATCTCAAGATCTAAGGGATTGTATAGTTAAGGTGTAGATGACATAATTTTTTCTCTCATCTAATAAGCCTTGACGTGTAGGGATTTGTGGTATTGATTTTAGATTTTTTTGAAGCTTGGAGATGGGAGTTTTGTGAAGTTAGTTGATTGTGCTTGATCCGAATGGGAATTCCGAAGATATTGGTGGAGGTCTCATTTTGATTGGTGGAGAATTGAAGATTTACTCTCTCTAGTTATCGTAGAAAGGTTTTTTTAGCTTGTTTGATTTTTCAATGAAAATGTGCATGGGAGATGGCAATTGGTCTCTCATGAAGGTGGTTAGCTAGTTGGATGACCCTAAGTGTTTGAGGAAAGTTGTGTGAAAGTGGAAAGTGTTCCATAAAGGTAATGTGGAAGTTGGTTGCCCTCCAAGTGTTTGAGGAAAGTTGTGTGAAACTGGAAATGTTGTTTTGGATTGTATAACCCCTTGGGTGAAGTTGGAATTGGTCTTTCATGAAGATGGTGTGCTAGTTGGGTGCCCCTCAAGTGTTTGAGGAAAGTTGTGTGAAGTTAGAATTGTTTTGGGTTGTGTAACCCCTTTGTGTGAAGTTGGAAGTGTTGATTTAAGTTGTATATCCATTTGTGGTGGTAGTTTAAGGACTTGATTTGTGCAAATCAATTCTCTTGAAGTGCAATGGATGAGTCAGAAGAGAGCCAAGACTCTTCTAAGCCCATGACTAGTGGTGAGCAAGTGCCCCTTGGACATGAGGATGCCCCAAACATGTAAATCATTAACCATTAAGTTGAAATGGTAGCAATTTTTTAGCATGGTCACAATCTGTTATATTGTTTGTGAAGGGAAAAGGAAAGATGAGATACTTGAGGGGTACCATTCCTATGCTTGAGGAGGCTAAAAAGGCCTTTGATAAGTGAGAAGCAGAGAACACAACTATCATATCCTGGCTCCTTAACTCTATGCAGCCCATCATTAACAATAGCTACCTGTTCCTTTCCATGGCTACGGAGATATGGGATGTTGTCAGTCTATCACCCAAACCTACTCGGAGATGGGGAAGAGGGCTAGAGCCTACGAGCTACGCCAAAGAATCTCCCAGTTGAGGCAGGGATAGCCCTATTTCAACTGAATACTCCAATCTTCGACGTCTAAGAGAAAAGTTGGATCATTACTACTCCTTCCAAGCGAAGTGTAATGTCGATGTTGCCGCTCATAGGAAGCATATGGAGGATGATCGGTTGTTGGCGGGACTGAATCCCAAATATGAGCAAGTTAGAGTCCAGCTACTAGGGAAGGAGCCACTCCTGCCCTGACAGAGGCCTACTCATACCTGCATAGAGAGGAGAGATGTCCCACTACGATGCTCAATCCTCCTCAGGAGAGGTCTGCTCCTCTATTGTAGAAGAATTCTTCTCTTTTATGTTTATATTTCTTTTATATACTATAATCTTGGTATACTATTAGTATCTCTTATATACTAATAGTATACCATTAGTAGAATATAAATAAAAAAGTATAGGAGAGAGACAATTAACTTCCTATAATCTTTTCCATAATCTCTTCTTCTTCTTCCTCTTATTTTTCTCTCAAACCCTAAACCTAATCAAACCAAACCAACTTGGTATCAAAGCAGGAAATCAAGGCCTGCATTTTTTCTTTTCTGTTTTTAATGGCATGAATAGTGCCTGTGAATAGTATTGCGTGAATCTGATATGGCTTAATAGATCGGCATTTTTAGGAGTTGTGTTTTTGAAGTTTGGAGATGGATGTTTTTTGAACCTCTGCTTTTTTTATTAGAAAAAATCAGATTTAGAACAGTGAATCGTGCGATCTGTTGGGTTTTTTTTGACAGCATAAATTGGTATTGTTTGGTCCATAGTAAAATTTTGAATTGTATGAAACAAATTTCACGCAGATCGGATGAGTATTGAAGGTGGTGATGATTGATATGTGCATTTTTTCACTGTTTATTGGCCCTAAAATTCTGGTTTTTGTTTGATTTCATTTCCATTGTATTTGGAATACATCCCAGTGACTGTGATCTTTGTTTTCCATGAGTTTAGGATGGTGATACCCTATTTTGGTGATTTTTAGGGAAGTAAAAACCCTAATTTTGTCCTTTTTCTAGGATAGTGAATCCCTAAGGTGCAAGTTTGTGATTATTTGTTTTTGTTTCTTCATTTGGAAAGCATGGCAGATGATTATGAGATTAGTGAGTCCTCTGGTATCCCTGTGCAGGGAAGAGGAAGTATTGAGGTTAGTGCAACTATGCAAGTGGTTCCCTCAATCTCCAAATTAATACTGTGAAATTCGATGGAACTAATTTTTTGGCGTGGTCTCAATTGGCTACATTGTTTGTCAAAGGCAAGGGGAAGATGGATTATTTGACTGGTGTCATTCCAATCCCTGAGCCCTTAAATGGAACTTATGCCAAGTGGTTGGCTGAGAATGCCATTATTATGTCATGGCTCCTTCACCCGATGCAACAGGATATTAATAGTAGATATTTGTTTCTCTCCACGGTCAACGAAATATGGGAAGTAGTTACACATACCTATTGTAAAGTGGGCAATGCAGCTCATATATTTGAGTTACGACAGAGCATCTGATAGTTGAAGCAAGGAGATAAGTCTATTCCAGTGTATTACTCCACTCTTTGTCGTCTCTGGGAGAGTAGGACAATTATCAGACCTTTCAGGCTCAGTGTCCTGAAGATGTTGTTGCTTACAAGAAATTATTAGAGCAGACTAGGGTGTTTGAACTCTTTGCTGGCTTGAATGTAGATTATGAACAGGTGTGGGTTCAAGTCCTTAGTAAGGAGCCCTCCCCATTCCCAATGGAAGTCTACTCTTGTTTGCATTGTGAGGAGCTTCGGCCGAGTGCTATGCTCCAAACCCCTTCTCTTGATAGATCTGCCCTAGCCCCCTCATCACAGAGAGGGGTAGGTTTGGACCCTCTGGTTCATCCAATGATGACAAGGATAGACTTAAGTGCGACCATTGTGAGCATGAGGTTGGACCTGTTCTTCCATTGTTTCATCACATGATTGTCACTCAATATGATGAACAATACCATGACATTACTTTCTTTGAGTCTACTCCCTATTATTCTGACAGGGAAACCTCTCTTCAGGAGAAGAGATTGAGTGAAGAGATGTCATCTCCTATGCTTATTCCCTCATTCTTGTTTGACAGTGCTATCAAAATCGAGGGTGGTAGTGAATGACAGGGGGAGTTGGAAATTCATATTATGAAGGAGAAAAAATTGCAAGTGTATACTAGAAGGAAGAAAGATCCTCATGAGCCCCATCAAGAATCCTCCTCGGATCCAAGTATCCTTCCCCTAGTCCTGATAATGTTGAACCTGAGTTACTCATTGCCCTTAGGAAAGGCAGTAGGTCTTCTACTTGACATTCCATTGCTAACTTTGTTTCCTGCCATGCCTTGTCATCTTCGTATCATACATTTGCATTGGCTCTGTCTTCTGTGTTTGTACCTCGTAGTGTCACAGATGCACTGTCTCAACCAGAATAGAGAAAAGCTATGAAAGAAGAGATGTTTGCTCCTGAGAAGAATAATACCTGAGATATGGTAAACTTATCTAGAGGAAAGCAGTCTGTTGGGTGTCAGTGAGTTTTCACAGTAAAACACCACTCAGATGGATCAGTTGAAAGATATAAGGCCCGCATGGTTGTAAAGGGGTATACTCAGATATATGGGATAGACTATCAGGAAACATTTGCCCCAGTTGCTAAAATAAACTCAGTGAGAGTTCTTTTGCAACTTACAGCTAACCACGATTGGCCCTTGTACCAACTTAATATGAAGAATGCCTTTTTGCATGGTGACTTGGAAGAAGAGGTGTATATAGTACCTCCTCCTGGTTTTATTTGTCCCTTTAGTGAAGGAAATGTGTGTAAGCTGAAGACGATATTGTATGGACTAAAGCAGTCCCCTAAAGCCTGGTTTGAGCGATTTCGTAGTGCTATGGTGAAAGTGGGTTACAAGCAGAGCCAAACAAACCACACATTATTTATCAAACAGTCTCATTAGATGATGACTGATCTGATTGTTTTATATAGATGACATTGTAATAACAGGTAATGCTATGGATGAGATTAAGTTACTGAAGAGAAAGTTAGTAGAGGAGTTTGAGATCAAGGATCTAGATTAGTTGAGATACTTCCTTGGGATTGAGGTTGCTAGGTCAAAGAAGGGTATCTTCATCTCTCGGTGCAAGTATGTCCTTGATCTTTTAGAGGAGACAGGTATGATGGGTTGTAAACCATGTTATAAACCCATTAATACTAACCACAATCTCAGTGATGGTAGTGAGAAATGTTTACGAAATGCAGACTAATACCTGAGACTTGTCGGTCGCCTCATTTATTTATCTCTCACCAGACTAGACATTGAGTATACAATTAGTATGGATGGCCAATTTATGCATGCTTTGACCAATGGACATATTTTTTTTATCAATAAACCAGAAATTGCATTGAAGAAAATAAAAGAGCTACAACAAGAGTTTACAAGAGAATAAACTCAAAGCAAGAAGGAAAAAGCCACCCCCAAAGCCTAGGCATAATTCACGCCATAGACAAAGTCAAACCAACATAGTACCCACATCCACCCTATCTCGGCAGATGGAAATCCAATCTTCCACTAGTCTGCGAATACGATGACAAATGTGAGGCAGGGAAGAGGGAGAATCATCGAAGACCCTCCTGTTACGCTCTCTCCAAATCGACCAAGAGATGGCACCAGGGAGAATTGACTAGATAGCTTCCTGTACACTATCCACACTTACCAAAGACCAACATGATAAGAAGCTCAGAAAGGAAGAAGGGAAGACCCAAGCCATCCCTACTCGAGAAAGGAAGAAACTCATATCTCTCCCACAATAGGGCAATGCAGCATCAGATGATCCATCGTCTCTAACCAATGGAAATATTGACACAGTTAATAGAATTCTTTGCTATTTGAAGTTGCTTCCAGGGAAAGGTTTTATGTATAAATGTCATGGGAACTTAAGAGTTGAAGCATACATTGATGCAGATTAGGCCAGGTCCGTTTCAGATAGATGATCTACTTCAGGGTATTGCACTATGGTTGGAGGCAACCTTGTTACATGGAGAAGCAAGAAGCAACATGTGGTTGCAAGATCTAGTGTGGAAGCAGAATTTAGAGCCATGACACACGAGGTATGTGAGTTGCTCTAGCTTCGGCTATTCCTTACTGAGATTGGATTCCCTAGTGGTCCGATGAGCTTATATTGTGACACTAAAGCAGATATTAGTATTGTTAGCACCCATTTTTTGCACGGTTCATTTTGAAGAATTCCTCACCTCTTCTCATCAAAATAATAAGATTAATCACTTAAATTTTCCAAATTCAAATTTTCAAAATTAAATTCTATTTTTTATTTTAAGAATTCTTCATAATTTTGAGAATTAGCAAAATACCCTGGGCCTTTTAAAATTTAACAAAATACCCCTAGGGTTCAAAACTAATCAAACTTTTCAAATATTTTGCAAGATATTATTTAATATTTTCTGCTAGTTTTTCTATATTTTAAGTAATTTTTTTGTATTTTTCAAAAAAACCAAAACAAAGTAAAAAATACCGGCTGTGTCCCTATCTTCTTCCTCACGACAGGGACATTCCAGCCATTGGTGTTCGGTTTTCATTATTTTTCTTTCCCTTTTTACATAAAATCATCAAAGTAATAAAATAAAAAACATGTTTAAACTTCAAACATTATCCAAATCAAGATTATCCTCATCCAAATCAACCCAAGAGTCCCCAAACCGTGAACCTTGGAGGAGTTTGGATAAAACCCAAACTCCTCCATTCTCATCCTTTCCTAGCTTATCCTCATCCGAATTCAACCTAAGCATACCCATTTTAAATCCTGTAAATACTCCACTTGTCAGAACAAATTCGGAGAGAAATTGAAAGGGAATTTTTGGAATTTCAGAGAGTAGAATAAAGAACTCCATTGTTCTTCATCGGCTTCAACTTCAGCCAAGAACAAATTTCTTCGGCAACATCACCCTTCTCTACTTCTCTTTTTGTGTTCACTCACGTTTATTTTTGTTTGTAGCAAGAAAACGAGGCAGTAGCAATGCGGCAACAATCTACAGAGCCACTGTGCTCTCAGCTCAAACAACGGCAAAAGTCATAATCCTGGTCCTTTATCCACGGCAGCAACAGGTAATTCCATCTTCGCCTTTTTCAATATAGTTAAATGATTTATTATGAGTTATAATATAATCTATCATTTAGTTTGTAGACGATATTGAATCTGATTTTAATTAGTTTGATTCTAAATTAGGCTAGCTTAAGTCCAAACTTGGGTTAATTTTAGATTACTAAATTCTGAATTCTAAGATTAAGTTTAGGATAATTAGATCGATATTTTATGTGAATTACAATGGGTTCATCAAGTAGGTAACTGTCGATCCGATGGGTACACCGGGGTGCCTAACAAGTAACACCTTCCCCGGTACACAAGCAAATCTCCTTACCTTCAATCTCTAAAATCAACCGGGTTTCCTATCCAACACCAAAATTGGGATAGTTGGCGACTCTGAAATTTCTCCTTATTCGGATTAGGGATATCCTTGATCCCGATTTGAGTGAGTGCGAAATCCCTTGCTCACAAGTATTGCATACAATCCTATGCAACATGACAGAACGAAGCATGTTGAGGTGGATCTGCACTCTGAAGGCGGGTTATATTTACACCCCTTTTGTACAATCTGAAGATTAGTTAGCTGATCTATTGTCTAAGGGGCTTGGTGGTTCTCAATTTCGAAGTATTGTTAGCAAGTTGGGCATGACATGAGTGACATCTAAGAACCAATTTGAGGAGGAGTGTAGAAGAATGGTTCTCTTTTATGTTTATGTTTCTTTTATACACTGTAATCTCGATGTACTATTAGTATCTCTTACATAATAATAGTATATCATTAGTGGAATATAAATAAGAAAGTGTAGGAGAGAGACAATTAACTCTCTCTAATATTTTCCCTAATCTCTTCTTATTCTTCCTCTTCCCTTTCTCTCAAACCCTAAACCTAATCAAACCAAACAAACTTCTATGTCATAGGGAGGAAGAGGCGGTGGTCGTAGTACTCGTGGCGGAGGCTGTTCTGGTACCTATGGTGATGAACGTGCTGGCATTCTGTGTGAGCATTGTGGTCCCCCACATCACACTAAAGAGATATGCTAAGAAATTCATGGTCAACCACATAGGGTGTGGTCTACTCCTAGCAAGGGTTTGTTATTATGCTCGACGTGGTGACACTCGAGTTGAGGCCTATACTAATGCAGATTAGGCAGGATCGGTTTCAAACCCGTGTTCTACTACAGAGATATGCTAAGAACTTCATGGTCGACCACATTGGGTGCGGTCTACTCCTGGCAAGGGTTTGTTATATGCTCAATGTGGTGACACTCAAGTTGAGGCCTATACTAATGCAGATTAGGCAAGATCAGTTTCAAACCCGTGTTCTACTATAGGGTGTTGCACCTTTGTGGGAGGCAATCTATTGACTTGAAGAAGTAAGAAAAAATTTGTAGTTGCAAGGTCTAGTGCAAAAGCAAAGTTCCAAGCTATGGCACATGGGGTATATGAACTCCTTTGGGTTCGAATGTTATTATCAGAGATGTTTTGCCTATCCATGTACCTATGAGATTGTACTGTGACAATAAGGCAGCAATCAATATTATACATAATCCAGTACAACACGATAGAACCATAGTTGTCAAGGCGACTAGGCGACTTGAGGCGAAAGACCATTGGAGAACCAAGCAAATTGAGGTGGATTGCCATTTCATCAAAGAAAAGCTGAAGTTTGATGATATTTGTACTCCATTGGTGAAGACTGGAGACCAATTAGCTGGTATCCTAACCAAGGGGTTTGGTGGTCCACAGTTTTGTAGTATTGACTATTAACAGAGGTTGCAACTACATGATAGATTGGCTGCCCTGCTGTAATGAAATCCTACACAATATGTCTGAGAAACTTTTTAACAAAAGGAGCCTTCAATCAAAAGGTTGAAAGGATATTTGGTCCAAGAATTCCCAGACCCTCTTGCATTGCTTTGATGGTTGTTCGCAATGTGAAACTAACTCAAGATCAACTGGTCAAAGTGAAGAAAGTGACCAAATGTTGGTGTAAGGCACAGTCACTTCTTTGCATGCCATTTTCCTCAATCTGTTGGGAAAAGGATTCTTTTTCAACTTGGTTTTAGAAGAAGGTGCATAAAGAGTGGCAACAAGAACGAGATTAGATAATTCATTGCTCTGGTGATGATTTCCTATTCAAACTCTATTATACATTTGGCTTTGACAGCCTGGAGTGAAAAAAATAATATCTCTATTAGAGAGTAGACATCAATTTGAGGTGAAATAGCTAAAATTATGCCTGATGTGTAAATCAAGTGTGTTTCAGTCTCCATGATTTGCATGCTCTATGCTATTATTGCTTTATTGTTAGTAGTATATATA
Organism: Tetracentron sinense; assembly: GCA_015143295.1. Taxonomy (NCBI): domain Eukaryota; kingdom Viridiplantae; phylum Streptophyta; class Magnoliopsida; order Trochodendrales; family Trochodendraceae; genus Tetracentron; species Tetracentron sinense. The sequence goes on from CM026554.1 coordinate 33,823,648, forward strand.
CGCTGAGTATTCCATGCTCAGCCAATATTTGTTATCATCGGCAGGTGTTCGGGTTCCTTTCAACTTATGTGGTTCGGAGCCTTGGGTAGAGGAAGAGTATTACGACCCGGAGCCTTCTATGGACCACTACCAGGATGATGGCCCACTAGATAGGCGTCACGACTTCGACTTCTGTTGATAGACTTAGAAAGACATGATATTTTGTTAAGTGAGAGTGGGACTTGTCCACTTCACATTTTGGATATTTACACATATGTATTATGTTGGTTCAGACTTGAACTAATTGATAGGAGTAATTAATTTAGGTTGCTTCCGCTATGTTTTATAAATCGTTTCCGCTATGTATGTCTGTGTACTCTGACAGGTTGTTACGTGTGCCTTATGTATCATATGGAATGTATGATACGGCGGTCACGAGTTAAAGTATCCCTAACTCCTAGGTGGTATTTTGGGTCGCGACAACTACACTGCTACAAAGTACATATATATATATATATATATATACATAGAGAGAGAGAGAGAGAGAGACTTGCCCTGTCACTCAACACACTCATGCAAGAAACCAAGGGAAATTAAACATTAGCAAGTCAAAAAAAGATACAATAAGAAATTAACATGTTAAACATTCGAAGGTTAATTCATGAAATGAATTGTATGATTGAAATCCTGAGGGATAGCAATAAAATGAAAAATGAGAATAAAAAGATAAAAGGAAAAGGAAAATTATTGTTTATACCGTCTTAGTTCTTCGGGCAAGTGCCGATAGCTCATCCATTGCTCAACATCACGACGCCTTCGTTCCATTTCTAATCGACTGAAGAGAAAAATGAGTAAAGTCCATAGTCAATAGTTTTCAGTTTGATAAATGGGAAAGCATTCAATTAAAAGAAATAAAAACTTCGAATGCTATGTTTAAAACATAGAACTGTTGTATGATATTTTAAGAAGACAAATAACATGACACAAAAGAGAAAACTTTGAAAACTACACTTTTGTGGTCACTAAGGAATAATTAATGGTTTCTGAACATCAATGGAACCAAATGGAATTTTAACTTCCAAATAAAGTGTTGTGCAACCATCAGAAACAGCAGTCCTTATTCTAGGACTAGTAAACCATGCCTACTTAGATACAAAGACAGAGTCTTTGGTACAACTTATCAAAACATATGAACTTAATGGCTAAAAAGTTAAAATATAAGTAAATGATGGTACCTTACACATATATGTTCATTATATATATATATATGCCAAGTAAAGATCGCAACACATATTGAATTGTATATACATGATAAATCTACTTAATCAATAAACCTTTAGTCTCTAAACATAAAAAATCAATAATGGAGAGAAACATCACAATAAATGATCCTAATATCCCATATATCTGATACCATTTAACTGGGACTGGTATCAATCCATAAGGATCATGTCAACTATGTATTTGCTGACATGAGACATACAAGATGTGAGAATAGGTCCAATAAAAAAAGTGAGCTGACCTCATTTACAATGGGGGATGGATATACCCAAGTCTTCCATTTGAGCTTTGTTTAGCAATTATTGACGCTTTAACGCAATCTTGTAATCATTAGAATTTAAAGTTTGATCCCAATTAGAAGAAATGTTTTTCACCAAAAAAAAAGAGGAGAGATCAGTCAACCTCCATGATTCCTCCTAACTGTTATTTAGAGAATTACTATAAATTATAAGCATTAGAGAAAACCCAAATTAACAGAGAGAGAGAGAGAGTTACATTGATGGCTCTCCATTGTGCATTACTCACCCAACTACCCAAGATAGACTTATTAAAAGGGTTCTTCTGACTCGCTCTTCATGCGTGTTTTGCAGATTGTCGTAATGGGCCTTCTAAATAAGCCTATTACAACTTTATTACTACTTACTTTATTATGTCTTAGTGTCTATTGTCTTTTATGCAACTAAGGGCATTTATGTCCTTTCATTCTATTAGTGATATCAAAAGGGATTGGAGACATTAATTCCAAACCCTATTCCACTCTCATTCTTTCTCTTCTCTTCTATTCCTCTCTTCTACAAACCTTAGGTATAAAACCCTAGTTTTCTACTTGGTATGAATTCTTTTTTTAATTTTTCAATGGATTGTTCGTGAATTACTACCGTGAACAGTACCCGTGAAGAGTGTTTTTTCATTGGTTAGAAAAAGTTGATTTTTTAGAGATCTATATTTTTGGGGAATTGTGATTATTTTTTTATATTTTTTTGATAAGTTCTAGATGGATATTTATCTAGTTGTTTGATTTAGGGAAAAATTTTCAGTTTTGAATCAAATAATTAGAAGAAATTGTTAAGGATTGAAAGTCGTTGGTTGATATAAGTTGATGTGTTTTGGTGATTGGAACTTAATGGAACAAGAATCGTGAAGTTTGGGAGAGTTTCAAAGTTCCTATATCGTCTTTTCTCAAGTTCACATACTGAATTTTCTCTTTTTTGGTACAATTGAGCTATGCTACTTGATTATATGAAGTTGAAAAGCCTACTGGAAGGTTGTGAAGTATGTAGGTTGCTGATTTATATAAATCAACACTGATTTAGACCTCTAGTTGAGGTGTTGTTGGCGTACAGGAGCATGGTTTAAAATTTCAATACGTATTGGATGATACGGGCCGATATATATCCTATTTGGAGCTACCCAGTACACTGGTACGTTGGAAAAAAAAACTCTCTTGTATTGGGCGTATCGGACCGATATAGACCCAATACAGAGAATTTTTCAATTAAATTTTTTTCTTCCTATTTACACTAGGATCCACAACATAAATCCGTTACACACAACTTATTTACATAAAATATTATTTAAGTATATAGTTCTAAATTAATTTTACTTTCATTTACTTACGATGTTTATATGTAAATAAGGTTATACTCCCTACTTGAATTCAATAAAAATTATCCTGGATCCAAATTTCTGAAAAATGAAAAGTCAACTTTTCATTTCAAGAACAAAATCATCTTTTTAGCGCTTTTTAGGAACATTGATCAAAATATTGATACGTACTGGCCGATACGTATTGATTTTTTAGGTACCCAAGACATAGATACGCTGGAATAAAAAAAATCTGCGTATCACAACCGTATCTGTAGTATCGGTACCGATACGCACCGATACTCTCGATACGGACTGATACACATAGTTTGAACAATTTAAATTTTTTTTGGGGTGCTGATCAATACGGTTTATGTATCGGACCGATACAGACCAATACAGGCCTTAAAACTATACTTTTTCATTTTAAGGTGTTTCAAAACACCTCCAAACCCTATTCTCTCCCAAATTTATTTCATAATCAAATTCTAAGTTAAAAACAACAACTTCATTGTTGAAAAACAAAGATCTCAGTATTTGATTTTGGATTTTATAAACTTTACTCAAAACTTTAAAGATATGAAAAAATTAATTCTTCATTTGACTTCTTTACATTCATGAAAATAGGTTCTAATCAACCCAAAATGAATAGATGAGTTAGCCACAATGGTGTCATCATGTCTGGGGCACATATAATGTATCATTCAACTCAATTCCTAATTCCAAAGTGACAGAGTATGAGTCGGCACGAAGCTCAATGTGGTATTGAGCTTCTATCATCTTATGTAATTTATTAAATGTAAGATTTTAATATCAAGATTGTATTTCCTATACTTGGTGAAGTAACTATGACTTGTATTTCATACATATTTATCAGTGCGCACGCCTTTTTTATCTTATAAAATTTTTAACACTCATTTGTATGGTTATAAATGTAGTAGTAGACCTTCATTTAATTTTTTTTAAGCTTATATTTGCATTAAAAGAGGTTTTATGCAAGGTATCCAAGTGTTTCTTTGCGAATCCAAGCTTTTTTTAGCGTATCATGTTTTTTTCCGCCGTATCCAACAGATACGGTACTGATATTCTGATACGTATCCTATTTTGGACTTACCGATACAGCGATCAATACTGATATTTTGAATCATGTTTAAGAATTAGGTCAAAAATATCAACTTTCAAATGATAAGGTATTTCTTAAGTATTAAAATTTCATAAATTCTACTATATCAATATCTCCTCCCTTCCTTACATTTTGAAAAAACATAGAGATTTTTGGCAAAAGCAATCATTTATTAATTGGGTAATTTTCCTTTTGTGAGATCCAATACATTAATGAAAGAAGCAATGTTTTATATCAAAACCTCAAAAGTCTGGCAAAAAAAGTCTTATTTTAGTGTTCAAAAATATTTTTATCTACATGGTCAAAAAGTCGACTAACAGTGTAACAGTTCAGCATAAAAAGACTTACATTCAAGGTTATAATTTATGGTTGTAATTCAAGACATTGTAATTTAACACACGGAATATAAGATTTTAATATCTAAATTGTATTTCTTATACCTGACTAAGTGAGTATGGTTTGTATTTTCATACATGTTTATCAGCGCACATGCCTTTTTTAACCTATAAAATTCTTAACTCTCATATCTATAGTTATAAACATAATTGGAGGCCTTCATTTAATTTTTTTTTTGCTTATATTTACATTAAAAGAAGTTTATGCAAGATATGCAAATTACTTTTTCGCGTATCAAAGCGTTTCTTAGCATATCTTGATTTTTTCCGCCTTATCCATCTAATACAGTCTGATACGCCGATAAGTATCTTGTTTTGGATTTACCGATATGACACCTGATACCGATATTTTTGAACCATATTCAGGAGCCTCAGTTCATATGTCTGATACGTCCTCACTTTTCTCATCTTACAACTCATGTTATAGTCCTTTGAGAGTAAAAATACCTGATGGTTCCTTTTTATTCGTGTCAGAGAAAGAAAACATCAATGTCACCCCTACTCTCTCATTATCCTTTGTATTATATGTTCCCGATTTTTTTGCTAACCTCTTTCGTGTTTAGTAATTTAACAAAGCATGTGTTGTAGTGTAACATTTTCCCATCCCATTGTGTATTTCAGGATTTGGTGACACAGCGGCATGTAAAGTTGATGAGTTTTACATCTTGGATCAGGCTTCTACCCTTATCTCTAGTGCTTTTCAGTCTCGTAGTTCAATTACTAAAGACTAGATTTTTCTTTAGCATCATCTGTTAGGTCACTTGTTGTTTCAGTCTTCAAAAATTTTGTTTAATTGTTTGTTTGAGTTTGTCAATTTAAAAAGTTTGCAGTGTGGAACTTGTGAACTAGCAAAACATAGTCATGTTTCTTTTTCTCCCACTAATAAAAGTTCATTTCTGTTTGAAATTGTGCATTCAAATGTTTGGGGACCCTCTCCCACTCTATCCTTGTTCGGATATCGATATTTTATTTCATTTATTAATGATCATTGCTACTGCACATAGTTGTACCCACTAAACAAATACTCGGTGAGTAGACTCGAAACTCGGCCAAGTCGACTCAACTAGCTTGTGTTTCAGTTCGACTCGGCTAAAAAACTCAATCACACTCTTTTACCTGAGTAACTCGAGTGACTCGACTCGAAAGACTCAACCGAGTCACTTGAGGACTTACATGTCTTTTTTTTAAAATCACGTTCGACCCATATCGAGGTCTCATTTGAGCCCTAAATCGAGGAGGAGGTAAGTAGGGCTGTTTTTCTGAAATTGTGGCAACCTCCTTATGAGTTGTGACCTACTTGCCCAGCTTCAATTAGGCTAGCATCTAAACTCTGCAAAAGTGAATTGCATTGGAATTAGGATTGATATTAGCATCACAATTTACAACCATATTTACTTTTAATTTCTGAAATTAACAATATCATTATAATTTTTTTAATTCGGATTAATTTTAGGTTTTTAGCATTACAATTACTTTAGGAATGTTTTTAATTTGTAGTTTACAGTAGAATTGTAGAAAGTAGAACTTATTTTGTTGTAGGTTTTTTTATCTAAGTTGCATGAGGTTGCTCGAAACTTGTTTCTACAGATGAAAGCTGAAAAAAAAAAGCTTTGGTCTGATGAAGTGCTTACATCGGCGTATTGGATTGACTAGATACCCTCCCGAGTTCAAGTCTCCTCATCAGTTATTGCATCCTAGGAGTCCTCCTTTTAATCTTCTACTTCTTGACTTTGGTTGTACCTATTTCCTTAATATCTTAGGTCCAAACCATTCCAAGTTGGATCCAAACTCCACCATATATATGTTCTTGGGATACTTTTCGACACAGAAGCAGTATAAGGTGTTTGATCCCCAAACAGTTAAGAGGTTTGTCACTAAGGAAGTTTCTTTCTTTGAATTTGTTCTACTTTCTTATGGGGTTCCTCTTCAAGGGGAGAATGTTTGTAAAGAGATACCCAGATCCACCTCCTACTTCTCCAGTTGCTCTCAGTCCAGGTAATTCTTCGTCTTTACCCATTACTACTGATCGTGATGTTCTCATTGCCTTACGCAAAGAAAAACACCCTTGGATATCTCATCATATCTCTAACTTCGTTCTTATGAATATTGTTCTCCATCTATTTGTGGTTTTGTCTCATCTTTATTTTCACTATCTATTCCATCAGAGTCAGATGCATTGCAGCACCCTAAGTGGAAGGAAGTCATATGAGAGGAAATGAAGGCACTCCCAAAAAATAATACCTGAGAACTTGTTGATGCTCCCAGGGACAAAAAACTAGTTGGATGCAAGTGGGTTTATACCGTAAAATACAAGGTTGATGATACTATTAACAGATACAAAGCAATTAGTCAGTAAAGGATTCACACAAACCTTTGGGGTTAATTACCATGAAACATTTTCTCCTGTAGCAATGAAGAATACAGTTAGAATTCCTCTTTAAAATACAACAAATCAGTCATGGCATCTCTATCAGTTGGATGTGAAGAACGATTTTCTCCATGGAGATCTCTAAGAACTTTATATGGCTTTACCTCCTTGGTTCAATGTTCAAGATCAAAAGGGTAAAGTTTATTGTTTGAAGAAGGCAATTTATGATCTCAAATGATCCCACATAGCTTGATATGAAAGGTTTAGTAGAGTTATTAAGAAGTTCTGGTATACTCAATGTCACTCAAATCATACGCTATTTGTGAAGCATCTGGAAAACATAACTACTGCACTTTTAGTGTTGCTAGATGATATTGTTGTAACTAGAGATAACCCAGGAGAGATAGAATGTTAAGGATCTTTTGGCCAAAGAGCGAGATTAAAGATTTGGGTAGGTATCTCCTTGGGATTGAAGTAGACCACTTAAGTAATGGCATCTTCATATCTGAGAGGAATTATATCCTTGATTTGTTGGAAGATACTAGAAAGCTTGGCTCGAAACCAGTGGCAACTCCTATTAAAGCAAATGTTAATCTTGATCATGAGAGCGACGAGTTGCTTAAAGATGCGGGTATGTTCTAGAGACTTGTTGGTAGGATGATATACTTATCCATGATCCGTTGCTTATATGGCGATTGTAATCAACTAGTTCATCCACAATCCTAGGACTGTACACCTTGAAGTTGCAGAACGAATTTTGATATACCTGAAGTTCTCACCAAGTCAAGGGTTATTCTTCAGAAGGAATGGGCACTTGAATATAGAGGCATACAAAGGTGTTGATTGAGATTGACCAGTCACAAATCGTTGATCTACGTCAGGCTATTGCACCCTAGTTGGTAGAAATTTGGTTACCTAAAGAAGTAAGAAACAGTCTGTGGTTGCATGGTCTAGTGTCGAAGCGGAGTACAGAGCCATGGCTCATGAAGCCTGTGAGTTATTGTGGATCAAAACCTTGATGATAGAACTGGGTTTCCTAAATCCGTCAAAACTCAGAAATGACATTTTATTTTAATAATAAAACTGCTATTAGCATTGCACATAACCCAGTGCAACACGACAAGACCAAACATATTGAGGTTGATAGACATTTCATAAAAGAGAAGATAGCTTCGAAGACAATTAGTCTTTCCTTTTTTAGAATAGAAGGACAGTTAGCAAATGTTCTTACGAAGGCAATTGTTTCATCATGGGCTTATTGGCAAGCTTGGCATGCTGGATGTTCAAGCCCCACTTGAGGGGGAGGGTCGTAATGGGCCATTTAAATAAGCTCATTCAGATTTATTATCTAGTTACTTTATTATGTTTGAGTCTATTTCCTTTTATGTAACCAAGGGCATCTATGTTCTTTCATTCTATTAGTAATATAAAAGAGATCCAAAGGGTTTGGAGACATTAATTCCATACACTATTTCTCTCTCATTCTCTCCTCTTCTATTCTTCTCTTTTAGAAACCCTAGTTTTCTACTCAAACGAAAGGTTGAGAACATAAACCACTTATTCTTTGGGTGTACCTTCACCAAGAGGGTATGGAATGGAGTTCTTCACACCAAACAAGTTTAGAGAAGAATCGCACATTCTTGGATAGTAGAGGTTTAGCAGCTGATAGAAAAATTTGCAAGGAAGGACCTGATAAGAGAATTTTAAAAAACTTTTTATGTGCAACAGTGTATCATCTTTGGAATGAACGAAACCACTGATTGTACATGACATGAGATGTAGATTCATAATTGCATTAAGAATGGCCATGACTCTCCCAAAGAGAGGGAATTTTTTAATCCTAGGGTTGCACTGTGAATTTTATTAATTAATCTACTATATGGTTCAAGTGGTCCCTCCGGGCTGAAGGTGCCTGGAGTGTGCATAGTGATGGATCTTTCAGATACGAAATCACTGGATATGGTTGCCTTATTAGAGAACATTATGGACATGATGGCTTTATGGTGGGGTGTACACTACATATGATCATTAGCCACGATATTTAAGGTACTAGATTTGGGAAGCTTCTGGCCAAACGAGGTCTGCGTCGTCTTACAGTGCCTTCAGATTCTCTCTTGGCTATAGGTACTTGAATCACGAGAGCGATTGGCCATGGCAAGGTTCTAAATGTCGATATCGCTCGACATGTCGGAGCCGTGGAAAAAAGATATATCGGAGATATATCGGAAGATATATCGTTTATCGGTGATTTTTCGAAAAAATGGCAAAAAATAGGGCAGAACATGGAATTTTTTAGTGAAAATTCAGGAAATGTTAAAATAGATGTTAATACACCTTTTAGAATAAAAACATTTAAAAAATCAACAATGTATATATGAAATGCAATAAGAAGAGAACAAAGATGTGCGCTGACGAGTGACAATAATGTATGATTGATTCATGTTTCATTCATTTCTCAATCAATCATAAATGCATAATTTATAAGATTCATAATAACACAAACATACATAATACAACCCACCAAAAAACCTACAATCACCACCAGAAGGAGTTACGCAGAGGTTCGATGTCATCATCTCTGTCTTGACTTGGCTGGCTATAGTGCTGATTCTCCACATACGTACAATACTGTGCCCAACTCATCACATTATAGTACATAGATGTATACTCATGTACATAATGTTGGTAGTAATCTGGGCTAAGATGTAGTAACACGCCCATTGGTAGATACTGTGGGTGATTGGGCACAACTGGCACAGACACTGGGATTTGGAAATTGTCTCCTCCATACCCATATGGAGGTGGCTCATATCCTGAGACATATCCATAAGGATATTGATCCTGTGTGGAATGTGAATAACTATGTTCTTGAGAGCCTGATGTCTGAGACTGTGTATCCTGGTCATGGCTGGAGAACCATGTATGTTGAGACCCTCTGGAACTAGAGCCCGAATGTTCTGTGCCCCCAAACCAAGCATCGTGTCCCACATCTCGTTCTTTGCCCTTACCCTTGCCCTTGCCTTGACCCCTGCCCCTGCCCTGGCTTCCCCGACGAGAGACGTAATGAATCGGTTGGCTTTCTACTGGATGTGAAGGTGGGGCACCATGATCTTGGTCCTGTGTGGCATGGTCAAAGTCAGCCTCTGCGGTGAATGGGCTCAGAGGCCTCTGCTCTGGTTCAACTCCGATGTTACCTCCATTCCTAGGACTGTCGCCGCCTCCATAACTCTCATCATGGTCATCAGACTTATCACCGCCCTCACTATTACTATTGGACAATCTACTTGTCCCAGCAGTTCTTGCACCCGAAGTCTCAGGACCTTTTGGACTTCTGATCATCTCATCAAATGATTCTGTGCTAAAGCTGCTCCTGTTGCCGCTAGTGCTAGACCCCACTTCTGTAGCAATAACCCTTTCTACATCGATGCCCATCTCAATGGCCGCGCTAGCTATAACTGCGTTCGGACGCCCATCATCTTCGTCAAGTGATGAAACCTTAACCCACTCAGAAAGTGGATTATCTTGATCCTCAGTGGCACCGATTAACATCAGGTCTAAAGGATCCAGCTCAGGTTGCTTCCCAGTGTCAATCTGCAGTTGCCTGAATCGCAGCTTCATATTATAGTGACAGAAGACCAGTTTTTATAGCTTTTTGTAGCCAAGTCGGTTCCGCTGCTTTGTGTGGATGAGGGCAAATGTACTCCAGTTTCGCTCACATGCTGAAGATGAAGCAGTCTGTGCTAACACACAAGCCGCCAATTTTCTGAGGGTCGGACAGTCGGTTCCGTACATTTGCCACCAATCAGCTGACAATTAAACGATGTTATCCATTAGTTTCATATATATTTTGATGTAGAGAAATAAAATATAATTACTTTATTGGGAAGAAATTACTCACACGGCGTCATCCTAGACCTTCCCTCCTTAGCAGCAGTTCTTCCAAAGCTCCCCCGCGCATCCCTGAAGCGCACTAGCTATAGATTTTGAGAAAACATGTTCCAATTAGATAGAATATATTAGAATGCAATAATACACGTAAATATGCTATAGTTAACGAGATAAAGACATTTCACCTCATTCCCGAAGTCTCCCTTTCTCTTACACTTCGGGTCCAACGTCTCGAAGATGTCGTGAACAGCCTTCATTAAGTCATCCCGATTCCCCAATTTGTGGTTATAGTGATACTTTGGATTCAAATAATATGCTGAAACGTGAAAGTTGTACGACATGCAATTAGCATTACAAGCATACAATAACTTCAATGTAAACATCTAATAAACATCAAACTTACCAGCAGCATGAAGGGGATGCTCCATTGTCTTATCCCAACGAGCATCGATAATCTTGTGGACCCACTTGTATCCACGAGGGGACACATTCTTTATCGACAACTTCATTACCCGCATTAATTCGTACACAGAACCCATAGTCGGCCATTTATCTGCATCTATCACCCTTAAAACACGGTAAATAGGCTCTAGTATGGCAGCCGTATCATCCACTTTGTCCCAAAATTTGTTGTTAAGGACAATGTCCTCAACTTTTTTTGCCAAAACAATGCGCCTTTGTCCATATTCTGCCCAATCAGTCCCTGTGAACTATGCCTTTAGTCCAATTTTATGTTTGGACAAACTCTCTAAGGCAATAAAATTGGTGGCGAAGCGCGTCGCCCCTGGCCGTACTATTTCACCACCACACAAAGCCCTCATCTTCGCTAGAACCCAACTGTGGTTGTATATGAAGTTGGTTACCGTTCTTGCCTCATCAATAACCTCTTTCACAGATTTCCTTTCTCCTATCGCCTGTAACATCAGGTCTATGCAATGGGCTGCACAAGGGGTCCAGCATAGGGGATACTTTTTCATAAGCATCTTCCCAGCCTTCACGAAGGCACTCCCATTATCAGTCACCACCTGAACTACATTTTTCTTTCCCACTTCTTCTACAACACCCTTCATTAAGTCATAAATATATTTTGCATCTTTTATATTGTCAGATGCATCAACGGACTTTAAAAATATTGTCCTTCCCTGACTGTACACCATAAAGTTGATGATCCAAAGCCTAGTGGGTCCTGTCCAACCATCGCACATAATAGTAACACCAAAATTTTCCCACGTTGGCTTTAGAGTCTCAATATAGTCTCTCATCTCCTTCTCCTCTGCTTCTAAGTATTTACCTGTAATCTCATATGGAGAAGGAGGCTCTACCCTCGGCCCAACCCGTTCTGCCTCGTGAATCATGTTCTTAAACTGTGGGGTTGAGGCAGCATTAGCAGGCACATGACTATGTATAAAAAACTTGGATACAGCTGTTCCAAGCGCTTCCACCAGACTTCCCCCACTCCACATTTCCTTCAACCGCTTCTGTTTTGCATTTCGACTTTTATACAGAGATGAATCATGTGGCAGATCTGGGACTTTCATGCTCTGGGAGCGGCCAAACATATTATGTGGTTGTGTCCCAGTCCCAAAATCAGATTTCCTTCCAGTCGAACCTGATGGTCCTGCTCTGGCACTACCTCTGAAATCGGCAGGCCGCATGCGTGCTGCAAATGAACGCTCCTGATCCCTGTCCCACTGTTGGCGCATAGATTGACGATAGGCTTGTCGATATGCTACCCTCTCGTCAACTCCAATACAGTCAATTGGGTATAAAGTATCATCTTCGTCATCATCATCCACATCTACTAGTGGCTGTAGACCACGTCCCAATTCCTCACGGATTGCCTTTTGTTGCGCGACATGCTCCTGCCTCTCTCTAGCCCCAGTGGTAAGGTGAGCCTTCATAGCTTGTCTAACCTCCATCGAACAACTTGGACAATCTGCCACATTCGAATCACCCCCAGCAAGATGCCACTTTAACCGGGTAATTCCACCGCTCCTTATTTTTTTGCCACAATAATTACATATTGATCCAAACTTGTTCCCCTCCATTGGTTTTCCATGCGACCAACCTATGTCCCGTACCATAATGAAAAAATCTTCCTAGTGGATCACCAATAAATATTAATGTCAAACACATAATATAATTAAGTACCAAAACCTGTGATTTTTTTTTTTAATGATTATCCATGTTAATTGTTTTAGAAATATGAAAAACTTATAAATGCGCATTAAAGTTGATAAATAATTGAAATTTAATTTAGTTGCTCAAATTATTTCTATATGATAAATAATTGAATTTTAATTTAGTTTTTCAAATTATTTTTATATGTAATTGATGAGCTGAATGTTTTTACAGGACCGAATCAATATGGAAATAAGAGGAGATGATTAAATGATCGAAGATCCTGCATCAAGAGAATGAAGACGACTGTAATTTTATTTGAGTATGATGTGGATGTAATTATGTAAAAAGAAGTTGATGTAATTTTATTTGACTATGAAGTTGACGTAATTATGTACAAAAAAGTGGATTTAATTTTATTTGACTCTGAAGTGGATGTAATTATGTAAAAATAAGTGGATTTAATTTTATTTGACTATGAAGTGGATGCAATTATGTAAAAAGAAGATGCAATTATTTTAATGTGCGGGACTCCTGTTTAAGTTTTAAATATCTAGAAATTTTATTTTGATGTAATCTAGGTATATTGAGTGTTATTTAGGTGATTACAAGTTTAATGCAATCAGGTAAGACTTTTACGTCGAAAAACAAAATACATTGGACAACTTCTTTCTTTTACAAATTATAGAGTGGTGGAATTACTCGGGCTAATTCTTTTACAATATAAAAAATATTGCACAGTGGATCACTAAAAAATTTAATCAAGTTAAAAACATAAAAATTCTGAACTCCTACCGCCTTTTTTTTTAATGATTATCCATGTTAATTATTTTGAAAATTTGAAATACTTATGATTGGTCGAAGACTCAAAGTGTTAGTATGTTTTTTAAAAAAAACCCTTATGAGCATATATCTTAACCTATAAATAATTTTTAATTTCTAAAATATTATTACAAAATTATTAATTTTTTAATAAACCATATGGGCATAATTTGTTTATGAAGAAATTATGTTTCAACATAGTGAATTTTTTTAAAAAATTCATGCTTATTGGTGTTTTATTTGTTTGATTCATGCTTTTTTTTTTAGGGAATTTGTTTAATCTATGCTTATTGACAAATGACCGGTTAGATATGTTTAGTCTCCTAGGACCTGAATTTCTGTTGCCTTTTTATCTGTATTATTATTCTTGGTTGTTATCTTCTATTTGTGTAATGATAGTAATGATAAAATCTGAACCCTAACCCTAAGATTGATCCCCATCTTGGCATTTCGATTTTAAACTTCATCTTTTGATATATATAAGGGCAAAAATGACCTAAAATGTGTTTAGGTGTATAAAAAAAAATAAAATAGAAATGGGGTGTATTTTGGGTCTCCCAAAGAACCGTGGGTGTATATAAGGAAAAAACTCTATCATCTTTTTTAATTTTTAAAAAGAGTAAAACTAGTATTACCTTTTTAATTTTAGGTTTAAACCCTTAAGTCCTTAACCCTAGCATTACTCTTGTGAAGTTAAAACAATTTAACCCTAGCATTACTCTTGTGAAGTTACAACAATTGAAAGGAGATTTTATTAACAGTAAGTGAAATTAGTATTATCCTTCACCTTTTGTTAGAGTTTAAACTACTTAAAGGTTAAAACAATTAAAAGGGGATTTTATAAACAAAGAGTGAAATTAGTATTACTCTTGTTAGGGTTTAAATCACTTAACGACAAATAAAAGGAAATATTATTTAAGAGTGAAGTTAGCATAACCCTTGTTAGGGTTTACAGTTTAAGTTAAAACAAATAAAATATGTTATTTAATAGAGTGAGACTAGCATAACCCTTATTAGGGTTTAAAGTTAAGACAAAGGTTATGTGATTTCATAGAGTGAGGCTAGCATAACCCTTATTAGGGTTTAAAGTTAAAACAAAGGCTATGTGATTTCATAGAGTGAGGCTAGCATAACCCTTATTAGGGTTTAAAATTAAAACAAAGGTTCATGTGATATTAATAGAGTGAGGCTAACATAACCCTTATGAGGGTATTAACTATTAAGTTAAAACATACTGTTCACTCCTCATTTCACGATTTCAGCATACGGGCAAAAAAAAAAAAAGGAACAGAGAACTCTGAACTCGGAAAGGAGAAAGAGAGGGATGAACCTGGCTGCGATGCTTGGGTGTCGACAACGGCGAAGGCAAACGGCAACGATAACGGCGACGGTGGATGGCCACGGTACACCTCTGACCTCTCTTCCTTTTTCTTCCTTCTTCTTCCTTCTTCATCCTTCTTCTTCTTCTCTACTCTCAAGTTTGAACCCTTTTTTTTTTCCTTCTAAATCCAAAATAAAGATTCAATCTCCACTCTCAAATCTCTCGATTTTTTGAAATTTGGATGTTGATTAGTGGGATTTAAAGAAACGGAATGAAGAACCCACACTGTCACGGGTCTTCTGTTCACGATTGAGTGTTTTGGATGGATGCCCTAGCCCTGCATATCTACATAAGAGGGTAGACGTTGCTTTCCCGTGATCGGAATCTTTTTTCTTTTTTTTTAACTTTTGTAGGTCGAAATCGGTGTGTTGTTGGCGATATATCGCCAATATCGTCGATATATCGACGATAACTCACGATAACAAGTAAAAAAATTTATCCAGTGTGTAGGCATGTCGGCCATGACCGACAACGACAAATATCGGCGATATATCGACGATATTGTCGATTTTCATAACCTTGGGCCATGGGAAGCGTTTTCCAAGTTTCACCATATCGAGTTGCTAGTTGTTGAGTTTGAGGACTGTTCTTTTTGTTTTTTGCTATCGCGAGGCAAACCGTCCAGCTGACTTCTTGTCAACTTTTTCTACTACTAGGACAGAGAACATTTTGGATCCCAATAGTTCCCCCACTAAGCTCACTCATTTTATTTGTGAGGATGCAATGCAGTATAAATACACTAGATTGTAGATCTCTCTTTTCTTGTCTTTTTTCTATCATTAAGCTCCCCTTTAAAGAGAGAGAGAGAGGTAAGAGAACTTGCAATTCGGTGAGGATGAGGATAAGTATGTGTCAGTAAAGTGGTCTCCTCAGGACGACAATATGTGATAAGATCCTTATGATGATCCATTTGCTTAATAGGGGTTTGGCTCATCAAAAATACGTGAATCATTCGTAAAGTGGATAGTAGACGGCTGAAAAGTTTGGTCTGATTTCCTTTCCCTATCTGGTCTCAATGGTGTTTTCCAACAATTTTATGGATCTAATTCTTTTCTGATACACTAGGTGATCTTGACAATAGAGGCCGCATTATATGGAGGAAGCTTCCTTTCACAATATGTTGGTGTGTTTGGAAAGAAAGATGCAATGAATTTTCAAAGACACCTTTGTAAATGAGAAGAAGGTGATCGATTTAACCAAATGCCTTTTATTCTTCTAGTCCTCTGTTCTTGATGGTATCAAAGGCATGACATATATCAACTTTCTAGCTTGTTGGTCACAACACTAAAGTGAGATTGAAGTCTTTCAAGATCTCTTCAGTTTGGAAGCCTCTATCATAAGGTTGTATTATATCAATTATGTCAGTGGTTCCTTACAAAATCCAGAAAAGGATGTATTGTATTGTGGTGTATCAATCTTTTTATTAATTTACTACTTTCTGAATCTATAACAAATATTCTTTTTGATGGTTTTTTATTCTTTGTATTCAAACGGTTAAAAATATTGATATGGTATGCGTTAGTACGTATCAGTAAGTAATAGAATGAAACAACATAAATGCCCTTAGTTAGATAAAAAATAATAGACACTAAGACATAATAAATTAACTACGACACTCCCCCTTAAGCAGGAGATAAATATCTAGCATGTCAATAAGCCCATGACAACGTGATGAAGCAACCGCCTTCGTAAGAACATTTGCTAACTATTCTTCAGTTCTAGCAAAGGAAATAATAATTATCTTCGATGCTATCTTCTCACTTATGAAATGTCTGTCAACCTCAAAATGTTTGGTCCTGTCATGTTGGACTAGGTTAAAGGCATCACCAGATCTGCCATCTTCTTCAGAGATTTCAAAGGACTTGTATTCAACGACGACAAACAGCTTCCGACAGATCTTCATGTTGTCCTGGCTATAGGAAATGCTAGATTGTGATTAGATTCCGGCTGGTGGACATCTTCTCTGGCTTCTCAGGTATGGTGGTCATCTTCTTATGTATGGTGAAACAGTTAAACATCTGTTTAAGAATGTTGTCGTAAGGGAATGGAATGTAACAGTACTAATTTAAATAGAAATTTTATTAAGTACTTTACGTAAAGGGTATTAAGTATACCGATAAAAAAGTATGTTACGTATAGGGAATGTTGTTTGGGTTGGGTAGTTGCTAAATAAGGACCTTTGTTTAGTCGGAAAGTTTTCTTCTTTATATAGGCGACTGACTTAGTTACGACTGTTAAGAGTCTACAAAAGACTTGTAAAAGCTTAGTTTTGATAACGAATGAGAATAAAAGTTTTCTTTAATTTGATATAACGAGGAGGAGTTGATATCCTTGAATGAGATCAATAGATGTAATCTCCCTCTTTGAGGTTAAGATGTGTTAATCTCATGCCAATGAGATCAAAAGGCCAGATGTCCCTTGGATGAGATTGTATTCTACCCCTTTCTATACATTTTTCATTAATCAATCATGTTAAAGAAGATTGGACTGTTACGTTGTCTCATAATCATGTGTCAAAACCAAGACAAGTTTCCAGGCCCAAGAAAACAAATAGGAGGATCAATACTTCTATATGAACTGGTGCAGTTAATGTAGCATTAAATCTGGAAAACAACTACTTCTTTTATTAATAATTACAGCCTGAACATGTCATTGGGTATATATTCTTCCATATTAATATTGCTAAGAATATTACAGGAATATTTTTTTATAGAAATGATAACAATAGTTTCAACAGAAACTAGCATCAACCAACTATCACCAAGCACTCCTAATAATTTCTTCACAGCGAACAGGTCTTTGCATGCTTCAAAACAAATTAACTACAGAAATTCAAAATCAAGAAACAGGGGTCTAAGAATGTTATACCATTGTCCAAAAGATAGGAGAAAGTTCTGCATATTTCCAATGAGTAGCGCAAAAATCACGAGGCCAAATCCGATGATGACCATAGTGAAAATAATTTCCCCTATTAATTTGCCAGGCACTTGATTTCCAGCAAGAGTGCTGATTTGCTATATAAGACCGCCATACACAAAGACATAATGCCGATAAGAGGTATATCTAATTAATTAAATTTGAAAAAGCAACCAAAGATTAATAAGTAATTTGATACTTATTAAATTTGATAAGTAATACTACAATCACAGTTTACATGCCAAATAGGCCGACAAGGGTTAAAATTAATCTTTCCAGATTATTGTCAAGACAATATTAGTTTTAGTAAGAAGATATCTCAGTGTCACCCTCTCATAAGAGTTAAGAAGGAGACTCCATGAATTAAAACCTTTCCTCCCTTGCCAGCATGACATTTCATGGCAAGTGGGGAAAGGCTTTAGTTTTCAGTTCATTTCACGTGGCATATCTTTTCGAACTTTGCTTAAGATTCTGTACTAGAAGAATGCCACTAATGATTCAATCACTGAACTACACATGCTAGTTAAATCATTTTTCCTTCAAGAAAAACATATTAAGGGTTTGGACCAAAGGCGATGGGAAGTGACACAACCAGAAAAGAGTCAAACAGGAATAAAAGCTACAAAATACAGTGCAAAGCATGCTCTAGTTAATCAACCACCATAGGGATTTATGGTATAAATGTGAAATTGAATGGAAATGATTAGAACAGACTTCAAGTATTAGGACTTCAGACACTGAAATTACTGCATTGTCATGTATCATTTCAATTTATTCATGTGAAATGCATTATAGGATCTGCCTTCTGCCCAAAATGTAACCTAAATGAGTCGTATTATGTACAGAAAAGTCATTGCAGAAACAAATATCCAGAAAGATATCAGGATTACCTGGAAGCCCCAGAACAAAGAATATACATATTTATTAACAATACTAGGTTCTGTGGTAAGATCAACAGCTTGTTTGTAGATTCCGTAATTGAAAGTACCATCTATGTCTAAACAGAAACTTGTATTGTGTATCCAGCTCTTCCATCCTGGGTTTAAGCGGAACTTGTCAATATTCTCCCCGTGCTCACAATACATGAATGTCGTACAAAAATTAGATTTGGTGCAGGCACTTATAAGACACTGATTTACCCTCTGAAACAAAAGTTAATAAAAAGAAAAAGTAAAAATTGAACTCTAACCTTCCGCATACATAATAATAAAAACAAATTGTGAAGTGTCAGACAAACAAAATTAAACAGAAAAGAATTATGTAAAAATACAAAGAAAGACAAGATATACACAAATCTATATTGTTGCAATATCTAGACAAACCAAGAAAACCAAATATTTTACCACAGAATATGGATTCTAAGAAGTATGGAAAAGTTTTCCAAGGAAATCAAATAAACATGGAATTGTTTTATCACCTTCAAGAGTTGAGAGATGTTGCATTAAATTTACATGCAGAAATGTATGGAACTTGGACCAACTGAAGTGAAACAGTGACTTCTTTTTTCACACTAGATTCCAGGGTGTTATTTTGAAGGCGCAAGAAAAGCTTGTTAAATTAACAAAGGTACCAGCTAGTAGTGATGAAAAATAAGAAGGAATAGCAAAGAATCAAAAGAAACAACAAAAAAAAATTGAAATATGTAATTTCACTTAGTTTTTAAGCCTAAGAGTAAATCATCCATATGCCTAATGTGAATATGAAGACAGCAAATAAATGATGACTAAAGAAAACAGAAAGTGATATCAGAAAAATAATTAGGGTTTGGGAGACTGCTGATCATTGACAACACGTCTCCACCTGCCAAACTTCATAATTAGTTGGCTAAAAAAAGGGAAGTTACAACCATATTTTGCCCCATCCAGTCTCAGGTAGAAAAGGAAAATAAAAATGAACCATCCAACTTGGTGGTAGAATGACTTCTCATTTAGTGAAGCAGTTGAATATCATGCATTTTGACACAACATCGTATGATTAGAATTAATTAGGGTGGAATCACTTCTCATTTTGGATCTACTTGACCCACTAATGCAAAATTTCCATGAAGAGTAAGTTCACTATTCGAATCATTCCACGGATAAAAATAATCATTTATTGTGGGTTAAATATGACACTTTTGTTCCTTTCTTTTTTATTTATTTCGGTTCTTTCCCTTTTCAAATTGTTTATTTAGGGGAGACATAACTGTACTCAATCAAATTGGGAGACTGAATAAAATATCATGAAAGAAGACACTGAAGGCAGAGAATTGTTCAATATGTGACAACAAAAACCGCAACATGCTTTCTAATTTTGTACTTTAAGAAAATGGAGCTGAGAATGAGATTGAGGTTTGCATTAGAAGAGTACAAAAAATCCGTAGAATATAGTAATCTATATGAAATGAGGGTTTTCCTCTGAGATCATCTATATGGTCAATTGCTGCATCGCTGTGCCGTGGAAGATCCTATTTTGTTAATTACTACTTAACATTTGGCATAAATTGTAAAATGCATTAGTATACATTTGTTGAGATATGTTATTATTATAGGGCATAGATACACCGTATCATGTCATTAAGGGTATTATTGACATAAAAAGTATTGAGTATTTTCTCGGTATAGAGGTGGCCCGCTCCAAGAAGGGCATTTTTTTAACACAAAAAGTATACCTTAGACTTACTTAAGGATACTGGAAAACTAGGTGCCCGACCAGCAAATATTCCAATTGAGTCAAATCATAAGTTGAAGTAATGGGAAATTACTTGAAGATAAAGAGAAGTATTAAAGACTAATAAGTCATCTTATTTATCTTTCTTTCACCTGGGCAGACATTGCGTATGTTGTTATTATGGTGAATTAGTTCATGCAAGCACCCCGGGTTCCTCATTATGAAGCCGTTGAGAAGATATTGCGTTATTTGAAGGCCAATCCAAGAAATTGTTTTCTATTTGCTAATCATGGACATCTCTGACTAGAAGCTTACACTAAATGCTGATTGGGCTGAAAATGTTGATGATAGAAGGTCCACTACAGAGTACTGTAGCTTTCTTGAAGGTAATCTCATAATTTGGTTGGGTAAGAAGCAAAGTGTGGTAGCTAAGTCTAGTGCAAAAGCCAAGTAAAGGGCAATGGCCTATGTTGTGGCTGAATTGTTGTGGTTAAAAATCTTATTGCATGAATTGGGAATTAAGATAGATGGTCCAATAAAGTTATTCTTTGACAATATGATAGCTATCAACAATGCTCAGAATCTGGTTCAGCATGATCATACTAAACACAAAGAACACACACCCCATCCGAGGGCAGACTATTTCTCAGAAGTTGTCTATTGTCTGGTACCATAGAAAATCAACTTGCTGATATACTTACTAAAGGGGTTGCCAAGGCAAACTTCAAAATTTGTTCTTAACAAGTTGGGCATGGCAGATATCCATGCACAGCTTGAGGGGGAGTGTTTAGATATGTAATTATTATAAGCGTAGATACAACGTATCATGCCATTATGGGTACTATTGTAATCTTCCTTTAGTAGTGATATAATAATAGAAAAGAGAATCAGCCCCTAATCTTTTCTCTTCTTCTCTTCTTCCTCCCTTCTTCTTCCTCTTTTCTGTAGGGTTTCACTTTCTACTCATTCAATTTAACAATATATAGAATCTAGACTTTCTATTTCAAGCATTGTTTGATCAATCCATTATCTATCAAAAAAATTTATATTATTATGTTCTTATAAATAACTCTGCTAGTGCCATGCTTTTTGCTGCATCGCATGGTCCCGAGCCCGGATGGAGGGGGATACATCAAGTTGGCAGCTGGTGTAAACTTTGCCAACCTACTTCATGAATCGTGATCCTTTGTGTAGAGCTTATGCTAGGGTTTTCCTTGGCAGGGCACACTAGCAAGGCCCGATTATAGTGTAAAGTGTAAAGTGGGCAAGGGTACCCCAGAAAGATGGGCTGCAACGGTGCTTTAGTTGCAGTGAAAAGTAAGAAATGGATTATGAACAGTTCAACTATGAAAGAGGATTGCACGTGTATAATGAGCCAAGTATCACCATTTATTATAGCTGCCAAAAGCTTCAAGGTGCAGCAAGAGATATCAAAGAGAAGTAGAGGGAAAAAAGAATAGAAAAACAAAAGCACAGCAATAAACTATTGATGTTATAAGGGCCCCCACCCACCAGCAACCCGAAAAGGTACCAGTATGACCCCACTGTGTGCGCAGACAATATGAAAGTGAGATTGGTAATAGCAAAGTTCTTCCATGCTGACTCAAATAGGAAGCCCTTTGCACACTGACAACCAAGCAAAGGTAAAATCCTAAAGAACTTGAGGGTGTACTGAACAATAACTGATGTCTGAAAGAGAATTTTTGAATTAGTTGCTGAAGAATATCCCAAGAACTTATGTGTGGCCAACAATATCATGATCTGCACAAGCATATTATAAGTAATATCAATGAGAAATGAAGAAAAAGATATCTGGCAAATAACAGATGAAGCTTATGTGTGTGTGTGTGTGTGTGTACAAAACCATTTCATAAACATTACTGCATTGGAATTTGGTGGGCTTAAGATATATATATATATATATATATACAAAACCATTTCATAAAGGTTGCTGCATAGGTGTTAGCTTAAGATGTGATGACGAGCAAATGTTCTTTCAAATGGTTTTTACTACTAAAGACATTATTGTATTAAATTATAAGGACCCCTACATACATAAAGTAAACACATACACCAACTTTGGCTTACGAATCTGCAAGCTAGTTTCTGAGCATATTCTAAAAAGTTATAGACCAACCTAACAAGCTCCCTAGCATGGTCAATAATGTGGACCAAGGTCCAACAAGAGCTTGTCCATTTTCCTCTTGCTCATTGTATACGGTTGGATGAGTCCTCTTCCACCCTAAGACCTTGAAGTAAATCCATAATCCCTGCTTCAGTAGTCCTTTACCCTTAAGAAACTCAATAACTGTAGAGACCTGAATTTTAATCCATTGTTAATCGTATCATTTATGATAATGGTCTTAGTAATCGAGTCATGAATTAATAAATGAGTTTTTACTTGTTAATAATTATTGTGTTGCATGTTTAAAGTAATTATATGAAGAAAATAAGTGAAAAACAATCAAAAACAAGCCAAAGCATCAAGGTGGGAGACCCACCGGTCGACAGGCCTACTATAAATTCACCCAGAAACCTTCTAAAATAAGGATTCCTGAATGTAATTCGTTTGAACGACCACTAATTTACGATTTGTTGAAGTCTAAGAGTATTAATAAAAATTTAGTATCTCTAATGGTATTATGGGAAAGTTTTTCCTAGGTATACTGGGATTCTAAGATTAATCTAGTGGGGCCCACCATGGGTGGGACGTCCCTCTCTCCATCTCTCTTTCTAATTTAGAATTAAAAAGTAGTTGAAAGGGAATAATTCTAATCTAATTAGGAAATTAGATATATGAAAGTAATCCTAATATAGTATAAATTAGATTAGGAGAGAGAATTATAAATTAATTAGGAAGTACCCCAATTGTTTTATAATTAGATTAGATAACAAAAAAGGGGAGAGAAAGTTTGGCTATTCTTCTATTATTTGAATTTCAAACTAATTGAGATTCAATTTTGTAAACCTAAAGCTAATTAATCTCTAATCTAAATTTATTCCTGTGCATTTGTTGTTTGAGAAACAACCAAGGTTCTAAATGTCAATATCACTCGACATGTCGAGCCGTGGAAAAGAGATATATCGGAAGATATATCGTTTATCGGTGATTTTTGGAAAAATTGTAAAAAGATGGGGCAAAACATGGAATTTTGTAATGAAACTTCAGGAAATGTTAAAATAGATGTTAATACACATTTTATAATAAAAGAATTTCAAAAACAACAATGTACATAAGAGATGCAATGAGAAGAGAGCAAAGATGTATGCTGACGAGTGACAATAATGTATGATTGATTCCTGTTTCATTTATTTCTCAATCAATCATAAATTCATAATTTAGATGATTCATAATAATACAAACATACATAATACAACCCACCAGAAAAACTACAATCACCACCAGAAGGAGTTGCCTAGTGCATCACCAACAAATATTAATGTCAAACACATAATATAATCAAACACCAAAACCCCTGATTCTTTTTTTGTAATTTTATTTAAATGTGTAGGACCCTTATTCAATTTTTTAATATATATTTTTTAACAAAGAGAACTGTGAATAGCATTAGATGTGTAAAGTCGTTCCAATTGCTTCCACTATCTCGATTAATAATATTTTATATTTTTTAATAGATTAATAATTTGTTTGAAAAGTATCAATACTTTTAATGTTATTAAATAATATATTTAAGTATATTAATTTTTTTTTTATATATTTTTTATTAGT
The DNA here is from genome assembly GCA_015143295.1 of Tetracentron sinense. Taxonomy (NCBI): domain Eukaryota; kingdom Viridiplantae; phylum Streptophyta; class Magnoliopsida; order Trochodendrales; family Trochodendraceae; genus Tetracentron; species Tetracentron sinense. The sequence goes on from CM026554.1 coordinate 33,847,885, forward strand.
TAAATAAGTTATATTATTTGGTCAATGTTACTAAGTACATTATTTAGAATTGTTAACGATTAATAATAATAATAGAACATTAAATAAAATATTAATGAATTTCATATACAATCTTTAAAATAAAAAGGCCTTATATTAAAATTTTAATACATTTTTTTTTTCATTTGGTGTATATAAATCAATATTAATTTTTATCATTAGGTGTAAAATATAATTTGGTGGAGTAACCCTAACATATCCTTGTTAGGGTTACTAAAGTTAAAACATAAGAAAATATGTTTAATGACATAGGACTAGGAGTGACCCTAGCATACCCTTGTTAGGGTTATTTAAGTTAAACCATAAGAGAAGTATTACAAAGGTTGGAGTGACCTTAGAATTCCGTTATTAGGGTTATACTTAATAAGTTAAAGATAATAGGGTAAGTCCCACAAGGCTGGAGTGACCTTAGAAAAACTTATTAGGTTTATAAGATAAGTGGGTAAGTCCTCTTCGTATTCGAACAACAGAACCAGGAAAAAGAAAACTGAGAGGAAAGGAAAGAAGAGGGGAAAGGGGATGACCTCAAATGCTATATCCCACGACAACTGTGCAACTGTGGAAACTCATGAGGATGGCGATGGCGATAGCGACGGTGAGAGGTATGTACCCTCTTGCCTCCCTGTTCTTCCTTTTCTTTTTTCTCTACTCTCAACCATTTTTTCTCCCCCCCCCCCCCCCTTTTTTTTAAATCAAAGAATATGTTTGATTTTTTGCATGAGTGAATTCTTTTGTTTTTTGGATGATGCATGCACATCTGCAAAAAAAAATAAAAATAAAAAGGAAAACATTTTATTTTTAAGATTTGGTCGATATCGGAAGATATTGCCGATATATCTCCAATATTGGCGATATCTATTGTATTTTTTTTAAAACATGGTATAGATGTGTCGGTGATGGGCGATATCGAAATATATCGGCGATATATCGCCGATATTTCGAACCTTGGAAACAAGAACATGAATTCTCTTTCTTTCATAATAATTATGGTTATTATTATAAGAATAAGAGGGAAAATGTGTTTTAGTGGCCATGAGTATCACACATGCAAGGGATATTGACACTTATTTGGCAAGGCAAAAATAATGACTTTAATGATTACAAGTGTTTCTTTTTAAATAAATGTAATAAGTATTATTATATGAGTGAAAAGAAAAAAAAAAGAATGGATTGTAAAGATTACATGAATCTCTTATTATATTTAATCTCCAAGAAAGGAGCACACCTCAAACAATGATCCAAGAAACTAGATCCAAGATCTAATATTCGAGATCCAATCAAAGGGATGTGCGGCTACACAAACACGAGAAAATACAGGCATAAGAGATGACAGATCCAAATCTCCAAGCCCGTATTTTCTCTTGTGTTTGTGAAGCCGCACACCCCTTTGATTGTATCTCGGATATTAGATCTTGGATATTGTTTCTTGGATCATTGTTTGAGGTGTGCTCCTTTCTTGGAGAAAGATTCGGATACGTTCCCTTCTTGAAATCAAGATAGATTAAAGAAACCCTAAAGAAGAAAAAGGCTTGGAGGTCAAGATCAAGGGTCATTCGCAAGCGTTAGATCGTATGGAAATGATCAAGAGAGGTAAATACTACTTTGATGCTAATTTTATCATGATTGTTAATACTAAGGAATAGAAATGAATGATTTTTGAAGTAAGAACATGATTTAAAAGTATGTTTTTATTGAATTGTTTTCCTCATATAAGTATGTTTTGATTTTGATGATGTTTTCATTTATGTATGATCTAACAAGGGGAACGTGAATATATTTTGGAGTATGTATGGTTGATTTTGGAGGATGGAATGTATGTTGGAGTTGTGATTGAATGGATATATGTTCAATGCATGATTTATGGAATTGTGTAAATTAGGATTTTAGCTTCGATGCAAGTTCTATGGAATTTGGATTCATAAATTTGTAATATTATGACTATTGTAAGAATTCTGATTTAATTGTGTTGAATTTGCTATCCATGAAATCAAGGTTCAAAATATCGTCGAATTTTCGCAAATTTTGATGATATATATCGACTTCACAGGGTACCAAGACATCTGAACCAGAAATTTAGGTTTTTACAATAATTTGTAAATATCGAGCGATATCATATTAAAAAAAAAAAAACCAAAACAGTGAACTCGTGAATTTTTACAATTTCTCGACAATCTCGATCGATATTTCGTAAATAATGTGCGATATCGTATTAAAAAAAAAAAAAACCAGAACAGTGAACTCGTGATTCACGAGTTCACCGTTCTTTAGACTCTTGCAAACCTATCAAAGATTCAGAATAGAGAATACCCGTGAATGAACTTCTTACTTAAACCATAGTTAAACCTCAATTCAAGAATTCATGGGAAATAATTAATGTTTCTCCTTGATTATACTTATTCTTTTTTGCCAAAAAATTCAACAAAACAAATTAAAAATTAACAAAAAGAATAAAATGAGATTAATATATATCTGCTTCAATTGACTAGGAGAATAAATGTAGTTAATTTTTTTTTACAATATAGAGAAATATCATTATACATTGTCGTCAGCGTCAGCGCACATCTTTGGCCCCCTTCTCATTGCATCTCTTATATATATTATTGTTTTTTTAATTTTTTTGATTCTCAGGTGTGTATTAATAATTTAACATCTATTTTAACATTTTCTTAAGTTTCATTGAAAAATTCCACATTTTTCATCATTTTTTTTCATTTTTTCCTCCACGTGCAATATTGTTCCCACGATATCTATAGTGACCCAACTTCTGATTACTTAGAGAATGTGTTATTAGTACCTAAAGATAGTAAATATATGAGTTCAGATTTTATATATACATAGTGGAAGGTGTGATAGACCTAAGGGACCCTAAGACCTTAGATTTCATATCACAATATCGAGCAATTGGAGCAGAATTTCTAAAATCTAACAGTCACAGAAATGACTAGTCTATTGTAGAGAAGGGTTTAGAGAAATAAAATAAAATATTATTTTTTATTACTAATCATAATTAGTGAGCAATTAGCTAATTAAGGTGTTAATGATACTTTAATTCGAGTTTGAGGGCTTAAGTGTAATAAATGTTAAGAAGGAGGGTTAATTTGTAAATAAGGTAAGTTAAAAAAGTATAAGAATGTTACTTTTTATTCTTAATTACAATTAGTAAGTAATTCATTAATTAACCAATGATTAAGGGGTTAAGTATGAGTATGTTTGAGATTAAAGGCTTAAGGGCTTAAATATAATAAACTAAGGGAGAAGGGGGTAATGGTAAATATCATATGTTACTGACATGTGTTGGGTGGAGGTGAAACCACCCAACTGACTAAGCTTTTGAGGGTTAAAACCCTATGTTTTGTTTTATCTCACAGCAACACAGCAATAGTAATACTCACCTACTTGCTGATGATGAGTCACTTACCAACTTGGATGACTCATCTATTAGTGATAAGCATAATTCCTTATGAGACATGTGGCACCTACTAGCTTAAAGAACAAACCTTGTCCTACAAGCTTAGTCACTTAGTTTTCTACGGATCCATGTTCTTCCAACCCTATCTTTGAGCTCAAACTTTCACTACCAATGCTTAGATTGCATCTTTCGTCTTTTATTAAGAAAGGTCTACAAATAAATCAGGTAATAACTTTACATTTCAAGTATTAGCCATTAACTGTTCTTACAATTCTTTTACTGATTGTGATGATTTGAAAAGCATACATATTTTGGTAATGATTTCAGTATGATCTAAGTGTTGTAAATTTGACTTATTAATTGATTCAAGTTTTAGTTTTCCTTGAGAGGAAACTTTGCAAAATGTTGAACTAAAATTTTCGAAACCGTAGACTAAGAATTTGATCTCGAGTTCTTCTACATTACTGTAAATCACGAAAAGTTATTCAATTTAGATTCAAAGTTTACTTAATTTGAAGTTTGGAGCATAAAGGTATGCTGGTACAAGATCTATATATTTGAGTGGTGACAAACCCACTCACACGTGGAGTCCACTTTAGAACTTCTGCTTTTACACCAATAGTAGCATAGTATGTTGGATGATTAGATAACCCACACGTGGATGTCTTACCTATAGACTATATAATATAATATATGAGAGAACTTTTGTTCCACGTTTTGAAATATAGTAACAAACACATTACTATTGTTCTCACACAGCAACAGTAAGGCCCTAAGCTCTGAAGTGAGAAGAAAGAAAGGGAATAGAAGGGAAAGGAAGGTAAGTACATTCTACTAGCTTACTTTGTAGATATAATTATGAATGTGATATTATGAATACATGCATGTTATAAATTGTTATGGAGTATGTTAATTAACCATGAGTAATATAATTTTAAGTACACTCTACTAGTTTACTTTGTAGATATAATTATGAATGTGATGTTTTGAATACATGAATGTTGTAAATTGTTAAGGAGTATGGTAATTAACCATGAATAATATAACTAGCATACTTTGTAGAAATAATGGCATACTTTGATGTATTGATAATTCTACTTTCATGACTATTATTACTTGGTATTGAAGCAAGTATGCTCTATTGTTTAGACTCTATGATTGATCATGCATGCATGTCATGATTTCAATTTCAGTTTTAGGAATGCATGTTTATACAAGTGGTAGCATGAATTTGAAAAGAAACGAAAATGGTTTATGCAAGACAAGTCTAAGATCTTAGTTCTAGGCTTCAAGGATCAAGTGATCAAAAACAATGATAAAGTCAGACGTAGGGCTGGTCAACAGAGTTGGAGAAGGTCAAGCATGACCGTTACCAAGTCAAGGCTCTAACTCCCGACTCTCAAGCATGTATCGAAGAGAGTTCAAGCAAGAACAAGAACAAGCAAGTTCAGGCAAGTATAATACCATGATTCACGCAAGACAAGAACAAGAACAATACTGCATGATTTTACAAATATGTACATGACAAGAACCATGAGTTATGCATCAACAAACATGTTTTAAAATAACATGAAAAGAAATGTTTAAATATTATGTTTATGCATGCATTTAAGTATTAAGTACATGTATGCATCATGATTATATTGTTTTAATTTCCATGTAAGATATGTCATGTTTATTATCCATTGTTACCTATTGGTTTGTACTCGCGGAGTATCCCATACTCAGCCGTACATTTTATGTCAGTAGATATTGGCTTTGATAGTTACGGTTCTAGGCCATGGGTTGAGAAAGATTACGGCGAAGAAGAGCAGTGTATGGAATCTCAGGTGGAGGCTAGAGAGTTGGGTGTCTAGCTTTATGAATAGGCTCTGGTGATCAGGGGAAACTGAGCAAGTATGTTTACTATTTATGTTAGGTGCATGTATATAACGTTAGTATGTCTTGGAATACTTCTATTAGGTACATAAAATATGAGCTTCCACTGTAGCATGCCTTGTTAATTCCAGGATGGTTTGAGAGGTCAGGTCAAGTCATAATCCAAAGTACCCTACACTTTTAGGGGGTATTTTAAGGCGTGACAGAGGTGGTATCAGAGCAAAGGCATTAAGTCCGTATTGGGAGTCGTATTCCAAGTAGAAGACTAATCAGTTAGTCTTAGTCCTAGTTGGTTAATACGTAACTGAAAATGAGAAAATTTAGCTACGCTAGGAATCTAGTTGTATATTTATATATATGACTATAAATATAATTGATATAACTTTTATTCCATAACTACCCCGATCGCCATAACAGCCGGCTTCTCTATTTTCCTTATTTTATCCTTCCTCGAAACAAACACCACCGTAGAAAGAGTATAGTACTGACATGTTCATTACTATCACTAAGAGACAAATGTTTTAGAGGAATTCATTCCTCTAATACCCCTAATTTTCATCCACCGACTTCTTCTTCTCTCATATTCTCTTCCTTTAAAACAAGACTGATAATCCACCGACACTTGGATTGTTTATCTCTTCCCCTCATCGGTGCTAATCATACATAGAATTGAAATACCTTATGGATCTGAGTGTCCTGACTCCTGCCAATAACACCGCCTAATCGACCATTCTTAGATATCATTGCCATAGCGACACTACACCTGCATCCCTCCATGCTTTATCATCTCCACGTGTTAACCCATTGCTTCCTTCTTTCTCCACCGCCTCATCTCCGCTCAACACCTATTCTTTCTCCACTTCACTTTCCCCCCTTATACCACCATCAGTACAAAGGATTAATAACTACGTCAAGCCTACTGTTGACAAATCAATTGAGTGATATATATATATATATAGTGTGTTTATATACGTATATAATGTTTCATTGACTTGCATAATGTCCAAGCATTTAATTGCTATTAAACTCATGATTTGATAATAAATCTCTCAGGATTTCATCAGAGCCAAGGCTTTAGGTCCGCCAGGGCATCACTTACTTTAACTTCGTTGTGCTAACGATAAGTTAACATTAGGATAGGTCTTAGGTCGAAATTATGTTTTTATAGTAAAATTTTAGTTTGTAAAATATAAGTATATCGGTTGTAAACATTGTTTAATACACTTAGTAAATGGTAATCTTAGGCACTCTAAGTTACTAAGTACCTAGCGCATTGTTGGACTTCCCTTAGAATTTTCTATTTGAGTTGTTGGATAGAGTCTTAATCATGAGTTTAATTAGACTAATGTTCTAAGTCTTGGAGGTATTTACAATGGGTAGTAGAGATAGTTGGGGAGGATTCAGATTCGGGCTTACAGGAGTGATGTCAAGGGATAAAGATGAATACGAGCAAGCTGTAATAAGGGATGCCACAAGAATAGTATCTCGAGAGGCTCGAGTTGTATGTGAAAGATGGTCGTGTTATCCCCCTGAGAAGCAGAAATCAATAGTGCATCATCGTTTACAGGTTCGAATGAAAACTTTGCAACAAGCGTTAGAGATTTAAACAAATCCTATGCACTATGAGAAAATTTTGGATGATCTTGTTGTTGAAAATAGTGCAGAATGGCCACTCGCTTCTGCAGAAATAAACTTTTCAAAGGAGGAATTAGAATCATCTAAGCCAATGAAAGTAATGTCATCTTCTAGCTCTAATGTTGGACCCCTCGGGATGGAAACCTAATGTTGAATCTTCAGGATGGAACCCATGGCACAAGCAAGAAAAGTAGTTAGGGTAACACTACCCAGTAGAAATTTATGAGTTAGACTTGTAAAGACGACGTGTAATATGCACAGTGTACAAGATGTTTGGTATAATATGAAGTATTATGTTTATGGTACACGGTGTAGTAAATATGAAACGAATTAAATGTCTTTTGTGATTGTGTGTGTCGTCTTAATTTCGAGGATGACATTTTTATAAGGAGGGGAGAATGTAGTGACCCAACTTCTGATTACTTAGAGAATATGTTATTAGTACCTAAAGATAGTAAATATATGAGTTAATATTTTATATATACATAGTGGAAGGTGTGACAGACCTAAGAGACCCTAAGACCTTAGATTTCATATGACAATATCGAGCAATCGGAACAGAATTTCTAAAATCTGACAACAACAGAAATGACCAGTTTACTGTAGAGAAGGGTTTGGAGAAATAAAATAAAAATATTATTTTTTATTACTAAACATAATTAGTGAGCAATTAGCTTATTAAGCAATGATTAGGGTGTTTATGATACTCTAATTCAAGATTGAGGGCTTAAATGTAATAAATGTTAAGAGGGAGGGTTAATTTGTAAATAAGGTAAGTTAAAGAAGTATAAGAAGGTTACTTTTTATTTTTAATTACAGTTAGCAAGTAATTCATTAATTAACCAACGATTAAGGGGTTAAGTATGAGTATATTTGAGAGTAAAGGCATAAGGACTTAAATATAATAAACTAAGGGAGAAGGGGTAATGGTAAATATCATGTTACTGACATGTGTTGGCTGGAGGTGAAACCACCCAACCGACTAAGCTTTTGAGGGTTAAAACCCTCTGTTTTGTTTTATCTCACAGCAACAGTAATACTTACCTACATGCTGATGATGAATCACTTACCAACTTGGATGACTCATCTATTACTGATAAGCATAATTCCTTATGAGACGTGGCACCTACTAGCTTAAAGAACAAATCTTGTCCTACAAGCTTAGTCACTTAGTTTTCTACGGGTCCATCTTCTTCCAACTCTATCTTTGAGCTCAAACTTTTACTATCAAAGCTTAGATCGCATCTTTCGTCTTTTATTAAGAAAGGTCTACAAATAAATCAGGCAATAACTTTACATTTCTAGTATTAACCATTAACTGTTCTTACTGATTGTGATTTGTGATAATTTGAAAAGCATACATATTTTGGTAATGATTTCAGTATGATCTAAGTCTGGTAAACTTGACTTATTAATTGATTCAAATTTTAGTTTTCCTTCAGGGGAAACTTAAGGAGTATAATAAAGGTTATTTTTGGAACAACAAAAGGCAGAATGTTGAACTGAGATTTTCGAAACTGTAGATTAAAAATTTGATCTCGAGTTCTTCTACAATACTGTAAATCACGAAAAGTTATTCGATTTAGATTCAAAGTTTATTTAATTTGAAATTCGGAGCATAAAGATATGTTGGTTACAAGATCTATATGTTTGAGTGGTGACAAACCCACTCACACGTGGAGTCCACTTTAGAACTTCTGGTTTCACACCAACAGTAGCATAGTATGTTGGGTGATTAAATAACCCACACGTGGATGTCTTACCTATAGACTATATAATATAATATATGAGAGATAAGTTTTGTTCCACGTTTTGAAATATAGTAATAAACACATTACTATTGTTCTCACACAGCAACAGTAAGGCCCTAAGCTCCGAAGTGACAAGAAAGAAAGGGAATAGAAGGGAAAGGAAGGTAAGTACATTCTACTAGCTTACTTTGTAGATATAATTATGAATGTGATGTTTTGAATACATGTATATTGTAAATTGTTATGGAGTATGTTAATTAACCATGAATAATATAATTGGAAGTACTCTCTATTAGCTTACTTTGTAGATATAATTATGAATGTGATGTTTTGAATACAAGCATGTTGAAAATTGTTATGGAGTATGGTAATTAATCATGAATAATATAACTAGCATACTTTGTAGATATAATGGCATACTTTGATGTATTGATATTCTACTTTCATGACTATTATTACTTGGTATTGAAGCAAGTTTGCTCTATTGTTTAGACTTCATGATTGATCATGAATGCATGTAATGATTTCAATTTCAGTTTTAAGAATGCATGTTTATACAAGTGGTAGCATGAATTTGAAAGAAACGAAAATGGTTTATGCAAGACAAGTCTAAGATCTTAGTTATAGGCTTCAAGGATCATGTCTAAATCTATTTCTTAAGCTTCAAGTGATCAAAAACAATGATAAAGCCAGACGTAGAGCTGGTCAACGGAGTTGGAGACCTTGACATTATATATATATTATACTATAATGGTCAAGCATGACCGTTACCAAGTCAAGGCTCTAACTCCCGACTCATAAGCACATATCGAAGAGAGTTCAAGTAAGAACAAGAACAAGCAAGTTCAAGCAAGTATAATACCATGATTCACGCAAGACAAGAACAAGAACAATACTGCATGAATTTAAAATTTGTACACGACAAGAACCATGAGTTATGCATCAACAAGCATGTTTTAAAATGACATAAAAAAAATGTCATTAAGTTCATGCATGCATTTAAGTATTAAGTTCATGTATGCATCATGATTATATTGTTTTAATTTCCATGTAAGTTATGTTATGTTTATTATCCATTGTTAGTTATTGGTTTATATACGCGGAGTATTCTATACTCAGCCATACATTTTATGTCGGCAAGTATTGGCTTTGATATTTACGGTTTCAGACCATGGGTTGAGAAAGATGACGGTGAAGAAGAGCAGTGTATGGAATCTCAGGTGGAGGTTAGAGAGTTGGATGTCTGGCTTTATGAATAGGCTCTGGTGATCTGGGGAAACTAAGCAAGTATGTTTACTATTTACGTTAGGTGCATATATATAACCTTAGTATGTTTTTGAATACTTCTATTGAGTATATAAAATATTATCTTCCGTTGTAGTATGCCTTGTTAATTACAGGATGGTTTGAGAGGTCAGGTCAAGTCATAATCCAAAGTACCCTACACTTCTAGAGGGTATTTTGGGGCGTGACAATATCAATAGATCTTGCGAAATATCCTCGATATATCTTTTTTTCATGGTTCGAAATGACATGCAAAATCGATATTCAGAACCTTGCATGAAATTATATGCATAACATTTAGTAATTGATGTGTTATTGTTTGGTTTTGAACACGAGATTGGTATATGCACAAGTACGATGAAATCACAAACATAAGAAAGTAAAAGTCACAAAGTCTTATTGCATGACCGGGTTTTCTCATAAGTATAGAAATTAATAAAGTAAGATTTTCTTAAAGTAAGGATTGCCAATGGGTAAGTTGGTCAAGGATATGTCATACCTAGTTCTCAAGGGTACGTCATATCTGGCTTCAAGTAAGTTGTTCAAAGAATGGCAACATGGTAAGTTGGTCAAGGATATATCATACCTAGTTCTCAAAGGTACATCATATCTGGCTTCAAGTAAGTTGTTCAATGAATGCCATCGCGGTATGTTGATCAAGGATGCTAGTTATCCAGCTTTAAGTAAGTTCGTTACAAGAGTGTTTTATACCTAGCTTCAAAGTCTCAGTTTCCAAGGGTACTAGTTATCTGGCTTCAAAGTAAGTTCTAAAAAGTAAGAAAAGAAAGAAAAATAATTTTATGCACATGTAAGATTTGTAAAGAAAAGTACCGTTTTTCCACACTTTGATTAATGCATGTATGTTTGTCTTTGTTGAACCTGGATGCATATGTTATATTGATGCCTATGATATTATTATCTAGAAGTTGTATACACTGAGTGTTTTCAATGCTTAGCTGATCTGTTATTTTCGGCAAGTTTGGGCTTTGATATGTGCACCGAAACCTTGGATTGAGGAAGAATACATAGAAGAAAAACCTGCAGGTCACCATCCTGAATGTAGAATATTAAGCATTCTTGTAATTAGGGGCATACTTGTAATTAGGGGAAACCGTACTTACAACCCTACCTATTAATAGAATATGATAAAGAGAGAAGCTAAGTTCTCTACTCTTTTCCTCTTTCTCTTCTTCTTCCTCCTTCAAACCCTAAAACCTAACCTTAAGGAATTCCACTTAGTATTAGAGCATCTTAAAGCACAAAGGAAGAGCAAGAAGAAGAACAAACCCGCCAACAGTTGCTGACGTTAGCAGCCTTACGGCTAACATCATGATGGCGTCAGTATGACGTCATCCAAGGGTAACTTTTTATGTGCGGTTTCCTTGGATCTAGTAGATCTACTATTTAGAAGAATTATGGTGATTTTTTCGAGATTTATTGGAAATTTTAAGTTAGTTTTTGAGAATTTTTTGTGAAAAAAATTCCGAAAAATCCACTTGCGAACCAGTCAGAAATTTTCCTTATAGGAGGGATTTAGCTTGGGGATATTGGTAGTGAAAGATCCCCCTCAAATTTTCAGATCCTTTGGTACTGGTTTCCCGTCAATCAGAATCACGCCAAAGCTCTGGCGAGCTTTTTTCTCCCCTATATTTTCCGGCAGATGCTGTTTTTTGGGTTTTTTTTTATCTCCTTTTTTTGCATTCTAACCTTCATGGATGATGTTTGGATGGATTATGAATGCTATATGATGAATTTTGGGTGCCCTCAAGGTATTTGAGGAGGTGTTCGCTTACTTTTGAGGTGTTTTTTTGTCGTTGGACCATTGGTGTTTGTTATTTTGGGTTGTAGAACCTGGTGGTACATGCTAGTAGTGTGTTTAGGGGCTGGATTTGTGCAAATCAGTCCTTAGTTGACAAAAAAGGGCAATTCCGAGGTTACTCAGTCTTCCCGGGCTCCGACTTCTGATGATAGTTACTTGCATTTTGGACATGGTGACTCCCCTACCCTTCAAATCACTACCGTGAAGTTGAATGACAACAATTATCTTGCATAGTCTCAGTCGGCCATGTTGTTCATAACAGGGAAGGGTAAGACGGAGTACCTAACTGGCAAGAGTAAGAAGCCTCCGACTACCAATCCTACTTTCAAGAAATGGCAAGCCGAGAACGCCACAGTGATGTCATGGCTTCTCCACTCTATGATTCCGGATCTTAGCAATGAATATATCCTTCTCTCCACAGCCCACAAATATAAGATGTTGTGAAGCAGACTTACTCTGAGGGGGGGCACACATGCTAGAGCCTATGAGTTGCGCCAGTGTAATGGGCAACTAAGACAGGGTGACATTCTCTAGCCACATACTACTCTACTCTTCGTCGTCTGTGGGAAAGAATTTGACATGTTTTATATGTATACGACTCAGTGCACTGAAGATGTCGTAGGTTATAAGAAGTATGTTGATGAACAAAAGGTCTAAGAGTTGATGGCTGGCCTTAACCTCGAGTATGAGCAAATCCGTGTTCAAATTTTGGGGAAGGAGCCCCTTCCGTCAATAACTGAGGCATATTCCATTCTCCACAAGGAGGAGCGTTGCCGAAATAGCATGCAACCTTCTTCTCTAGAGCGATCTGCTCTTTTTTAATGGTCACAGCGTGGAGGCCGTGATAGCTTTCTTGGAAGAAGGGGAGGTGGTAGGTAAGGAAACGTCGATGATGAGAGAGATCAGATGAAGTGTGACCATTGTGGTCGCACTCGACACACCCGTGAGACTTGTTGGGACTTCCATGGTCGCCCATAGCAGAGAGGTGGAAGTCGCAGTGGCCGTGGTGGAGGCTCTAGTGCTCACTCAGTTGCCTCTGATCTAGCCCCCACTCTTACATCTGGTGCATCGTCATCTTCTGACAGTCATAGCCTCTCCCGTGCTGAGATAGAAGCATTTCGGCGCTTTATGGGTTAGTTGGAGCAACTGGGTACATCTTCCACATCCTCGTTTGCTCACTCTGGTACATCAGCTTTGGCTTTCAGTGCATCTGTCTCCACATCTACTCGCCCCTAGATTATTGATTCAGGGGCTTCAGATCATATGACTAGTATGTCATCTTTATTTGCCTCCTATTATATTTGCTCTAGTAGGGATAAAGTTAGAATCGCTGATAGGCCTTATTCTTCTATTGCTGGTAAGGGTAGCATCTCTGCTACCCCATTTATACCTTTATCATTTGTTCTTCATGTTCCTAATATTGCTTTAAACCTTTCGCCGGTGAGTCACCTAACCAAATCCTTGAATTGTAGTTTCATCTTTTTTCTCTCTCACAGTGTCTTTCAAGACTTCGAGACGAGGCGAACGATTGGGAGAGGCTATAAGGAGAGGGGATTGTACTTGTTGGATAGTTCCTCATCGATGGCTTCTCCTGTTCAGCAAGTTCGTGATGAGCCTAGCAATAGTAGTAGTAATCACAACATTTTTCAGTTGTTGCAGTGGCAAAGACGTTTGGGCCACCCATCCTTTTTTATGATAAGAAATTGTTTTCACTATATTTTATTTCTATTTCTATGTCTAAACTTCAATGTAAAACTTGTGAATTTGCAAAACAATGTCGATCTTCGTATCCTGCTCATGGTAATAAAAGTAATTCATCTTTTTCCATTGTTCATTCTGATGTGTGGGGTCCTGCTCCTATTACTTCCTATCTTGGGTTTTGTTACTTTATTACATTTGTTGATGATTTCTCTAGAATAACGTGGGTTTACTTGTTGAAACAGAAGAGTGACGTTTGCTCTGTTTTTCAATCTTTTCATAAAATGATTGAAACCCAATTTGATATTAAGTTAAATATCCTTTGTTCTGATAATAGTGGAAAGTATCTGTCTACTACACTCTTCTCCTACTTCCACGATCATGGGGTTATCCACCAGACTACTTGTGTTGGTACTCCCCAGCAAAATGGTGTTGCTGAGAGGAAGAATCGTCACCTGTTGGAAATCACTCGTGCTCTTTTGTTTTCTTTTGTTTGGCATGAATGTTCCTAAACGTTTTTGGTCCGATGCCCTTTAGACTACTTCCTATCTTATAAATCGCATGCCCAATAGAATTTTGGGTTTCAAAAATCCTATTGATGTTCTGTCTCCATCTCCCTCCTTATTCCCTCTTGCACCCAAAATCTTTGGGTGTTCGTGTTTTGTGCATATTGACAAATCGGCACATACCAAACTCGATCCTAAGGCACTCAAGTGTTTATTTTTGGGGTATGCTCCGAGCCAGAAAGGGTATAAGTGTTACCATCCCCCTTCGGATGGTGCCTTGTTTCTATGAATGTTACTTTTTTTGAATTCACCCCCTTTTATACTGCGAATGAGACTTCTCTTCAGGGGTAGACTATTGGTGTTGAAGAGATATCTCCTTCTCCTTTACATGTTTCTATTGATCCAGGGGATTCTCCAGTAACTGGTAATGGGAAAATGATGAAAACATAGATGGAGGGGACCAAAATGTAGATGGAGGAAAACAAAATGAGGTGCAAGTTTTCTCTAGGAATCCAAATTGTTGATTCTAACCTTCCTATTGCTCATAGGAAAGGTGTTCGCTCTTGCACACAACACCCTATTCTATCTTTGTGTCGTATGGTTCACTATCTCCCTCGTATCGTACCTTTACTATAGCTTTGTGGTGCTTCAAGTATGTCGTGTAATTTTAAAAATACAATTGTAATGAACTTTTTGTCAAGTCGTGTTGCTTTTTCGATCAATATGTACGTCTCTCTCTCTCTTCTCTTTCTTCTCTCTCTTATTCTCTCTCTTATTCTCTCTCTCTTCTCTTTCTTCTTTCTCTTGTTTCTGATTTCTACTCTCTATATGAGTATTTTTTATAACTTAGGTATGTACTATTTAAAAAAATTGGGGACCGGTGATCCCCTCGTTCTATTATTATTATTATTTAAAATATTTGAATTACAATATATATATATATATATAATCATTTTTAAAAAATTGTACGTCAGTGCCGCCGTATTAGGATTTTCAGAGCTTGCCGTGCCGAACACCTCTGAACACCTAGACACTTGGCACCCGTACCAAGTGCCTATAATTTAAATTGCCCAATCATAATTATAGTTGATTGGTAATCCATCAATCATATGGATAATCCATAGGTTCATGATCCTCTAAGGTCAATGTCCCTAAAACTACAAATTGTCAAGATTCAAGAAGAAAAAAAAACTCCATATTTAGCCCACTCTTCTTCTCTGATATAGAATACTTTTATGTTTCAACAATGAGGCAAACCTAGCTCTCTATTTCACTCTACAAATATAAGCATATGATAATTCAGAATTACTTGAGGTGAAGGGAAAACCAAACTGGAAGCAGAATGAAAATTCCACATATATCCTACAACTTAAGTGGGTAATGATAAAGTGCTCTTCAGACTTATATAAGGTGCATTTCCAGAGGAAGTTTACAATATCAAGAAAAGGATTAAAAAGACAATCTTAAAGCAGATCTAGATTGAAATAAGTACAACATTGTCATGCATGAGAGAAACCTTACCTGAGGAACTGGTAATAAAACAAATAAATCTAATAAAAAATAACCAGAAAGGTAACGAAGAGCAATTTTCTTTGGATGGTCAACTAAATGTTCAGCAAATACTTAAGTGGGTAATGATAAAGTCTCTTCAGACTTATATAAGGTGCATTTTCACAGGAAGTTTACAATATCAAGAAAAAGATTAAAAAGGCAATCTTAAAGCAGATTTAGATTGAGATAAGTACAACATTGTCATGCTGGAGAGAAACCTTACCTGAGGAACTGGTAATAAAAGAAATAAATCTATTAAAAAATAACCAGAAAGGTAACGAATAGCAATTTTCTTTGGATGGTCAACTAAATCTTCTACACCCACCACTCTAGATTCAGGAGCAACATAAGCCAGCCTAAACTGCCAAATACAAAACAGATACACTGGTCATGGCTTGAACTGCATAAAAAGCTCCAATTAAAGCTACTGAAATGGACTAGGATACTTTCGTACCAATATTTCATTCATGCATAATTAGTACAGACTTGGTTTTCACTTCAAGAATATAACACAATTTTGAAAATAAGATTTTGGTCAGAACCATGAAACTTTCATGCAAAGATGTGCTAGGAAGGAAGCAGCATTGAAAAGGCTCAAGGAGAAAAGAAACAACAGAGAAAAGGTATAAAGAATAGGTTCTCTTGAGAAATAAATGCTCAACCCATTTATCAAATTCCAGATCGCATTAACGAGTATATACTCTGAATTTATCCCCCACCATAATCGAAAGACATTTAGCCATGAGTTTGCATTACATATTGACATGAATAGCTACCGTTTGATTTCACACTAATCTTGTCTATACAAGGGAGTCATCCCTTGTTTGTCTGTTGGAAAACATTATACAAATCCTTCTTTATCTGTTTATAGCATAGTTTAAGAAATAACCTCTCAAAAACATTAAAGACATTGATTCAAAAACAAAATAAACGTCGGTACGGAAAACAAGAGCTTCACACATCAAAGCCATAAGTTTATATCGATTTTCATGCAAAATAATAATTACTCATCCTTGAGGAGTCTGCGTGTTATGACCCATATATTTTTTGGAAATAAAAATATTAAAAATAAATAAATAAAGAGATAACTTTGGATATTTAGTATTAATAAAATGGTATAGTAAATTAAGTTATATAGTTAATTGATATATGGAACTATATATTAAAGCAAGTGTCAAATATTAAGTGAATAGGATGATGACATGTGGCAAAGTACCCCTTGTCAATTCTCTAGTATGGGACGTCCAAGGATTAATCAAGGTTAGGGTCATATTACCTAGAGGAGTTAATCAAGGGTGAATTAAAAGGATCATGATGACATGTGGCATGATTACCACATATCATCGTCTATTTGATGGACGTCCAAGATTGAATGTGACGAGTGCCACATGGCACCTCATGACTAGGAATTAATAAGGGGAATTATCTAGGTCCATACTTAGAGTACATGGGAGAAGAAGACCAAAGGTCTTCTACAATGAACCCACGCCCACCCTTGGTCACTTTGGGGTTTGAACCCAATTTAAAGATAGGTTACTTAACTCATTAACCTACCTTAGAAGATGAATCATGAATCTAGTTAACTAGGAACTTAACCCTTGGTCATGTACCTAATTAAATAGCATGAACCATAGTTGGAACGAACCTAATGTTAGGGAATGAATTTAATTTAAGTGGTACATGAACTATGGTTAGATGAACTTAGTTAATAGGATGTACCTAGTTAATGAGTGTTCATGAACACTTGATCACATAGGGGGAGTGAACCAAATTTAATAGGGGATAAGTCTCTTACCCTATAAACACCCCACGCCCACCCTCATTGGCATCATTCTCATTTTGTGCAAAGCCAAGAGAGGAGAGGAAGAGAAGGAGAAAGGAGAAAAGAAAAAGAAAGGAAAGGAAAAGGAAAGAAAGAGAAGAAAGAAATGAGAAAAACTAAGACTAGACTTCAGAAAAATCGTAGTCAAACTGTAAGTACTTTCGTTAATTTTATTCTATATATTAATTTAGAATTAAGGTTAAATATTGTAAATAATTCCGATGTTCCACCATACACCCGCCCCGTGGGCAGCGAGATCTCACTGCCTACAATCACGACCTCGACGACCCTTGTCAATTCCCCTACATGTCCTGGAGGAGGACGAAAATCAATAGAAAAGGTAGTACGATCCAGAGGGAGTATTGGAGGGGAACTCGAAGACATAACAACCCGACGGCGTTCCTCACTGAACACAGTGGAGTACACAGATCGAAGAGAGGGCAGAGGAGACGTGGGAAGAAGTTGAGTGCGCAACTAATCAAATTCACCACAAAGACAAACTAAGAAATCATAAATGTGATGACGATCAATTCGCTTCGTCATAACCTTTGCAGAAGCAGGGGACAATTCAGTATGAGGCTCATAATAGCTCAATTCTTCCCAGCAACACTGAAGAGGCCCAAAATAATCTGAGATGGGCATATTCTCTTGCTAAAAGTGAGCAATCTCACGTGTAAGTTTGTAAATCCGAGCATCATTCTCCACTAAGGCATCAGTCTGAATAAGAGCATCTCATGCTCATGACAATCTTTACAGAAAATGTAATTCCCGGCAATCTGATGCTCCATAGAATAAAACAATCAGCCCAAAATAATGCAATTCTCAGCATTCCATGTAGCAATCTCAGAAATATCTGTCTCCGGCTTTGGGGTTTTACCTCCGAGATACCTCATCATAGAACGACCCCTAATATAAATCTCAATAGAGCTTCGCCACACAAGAAAATTATCACCATTGAATTTAATATTGGTGATAGAGTGGACAACAAAGTCAAAAAGAGCCGGCGAAGTAAGAACTTTAGCATTCATAGGAGCAACTTAAGGAGAAAAATGAAGTTACACTTCCAATCAGTCAATACATCATCAAGAAAATGTCCATAGGTATTAAGATTACCAAAAACATTTATCTAAGTTGTTCTCATAAACAAATAGTGCATAAAAGCACCTTAATAGTGAAAAACGGTAGAGCAAGGGGTTGGAAAAATCCTCATAGCTCCTTCAAATCACATCCAAATTGAGGAAACTCAGTTTTAAAAAGATCCTTGCAAAAAACCAATCCATCCATGATCAACGAACAGCATTAAAATGGTCTCATTCGAGCAAAAAATGTTATGAACTGAAACAGCAATTTTTAGGGATTTTTTCTGTATTTTTGCTTTAAATCATTGTAACTTTCTCAACAAAGAACCAAATCACATGATATAGGATTCAAAAATCCTCTAAAATCAAGTTCTCTAGAAAATTACCTTCGAAGAAACCCAAAAAATGTCCTAAGCAATAAGGTTGAAATCAGTCGTATGGCTGGGATATTATAGAGGAGTTGCACTTCTTCTTGGTTGTTTCTTCTTTAATCAAGCTCCTTCTTCCTTCTATTAAACTTTAATACCAAGTTGGAGATTTAGGGTTAGAGAGTTACATTTCTTAGAGAAGAAGAGACAGAGGCAAGAATATAAATTAGGGTAAATTGGATAGTGAGGGAAAGAAAGCCCTACTAGCATCTTATATTAAGAGAACATTACATAAATACCCTTTTACAACTATATCCTCCATATTACATATATCAACAAATAGTGCCACATGAATAGTGTCGCACGAATAGTGTTACGTGAATAGTGTCGCGTGGATATGGTATTGTTTAATATTTTGGAGTTCAGGTTGATTTTATTCTATTTTTTTTAGTATCTAAGTTGATGTTTCATGTTAAATGATTTTATGAAAAAAAATTCACATTTACATCATTCGAGTTTAAAAGGTTATTGGGGTTGTTAATGTACATCTAGATCTACTATGAATCATTAGATCTGGAGTTATAAATGTGTGGATTCATTGTTTTTAATAAAGTAATAGTTGTTTGGAGTTTGTGTGGTAAAAGGGTGTGTTTCGAGAATCCTAAAGTTGTTATGTAGGTTGTTTTTGTGAAAAAACAACCCTATTTAACCTCCGTAAGAGGTGTTGCCAGTGTTTATTGTTGTTGTTTTTGTGCTGGGATCTTGTATTAGTAACCTAGTTGGTCGATTTATAAGGAAAGTATTCCTTTGAAGTCTTAAGTATTTTTTCGTGATTTTCTAAGACGATGTCGACTACAGAAAAATCGGATGTTTCTTTGACATCTCCTCAGGCTTCCATTATGAATAATCCTCCTATGGAGAACCCTAATTTTCAAGTTACTACAGTCAAATTAAATGGACAAAATTGTCTTGAATGGTCTCAATCGGTGATAATGTCTATCGGAGGCCAGAGAAAATTGGGATATATTAATGGTTGAATTTGTAAACCTAAGGCAGATGCTCCAGAGTATTAGCAATGGGAGTCCGAAAACCTGACTATCATGTTATGGTTACCTCACTCCATGCAGCCGCAGATTAGTAGAGGGTTCCTATTTCTTCGCACTGCAAAGGAGATTTGGGATTCTGTAGCTCAGACATATTCCCAGTCAGGGAATATTGCTCGTGTCTATCAGCTAAGTCAGGAAGTTGCTCATTTTCGACAAGGTGATAACTCCTCGACCGAGTATTTTGCCCATCTTCGCAGTAGATCACTACCATATTTTTCAGCTTTTATGCTTTGGGAACTGAGCTCTTTATTAGGAACAAGTTGAGCGAAACAGAATTTTTTAGTTTCTTGCAGGACTGAATCCAGATTTCGAGCTGGCAAGAGTACAGATCCTCAGTAAGGATGAGTTACCATCCCTCAATCACGTTTATGCTTATGTTCAGAGTGAAGCAAGCAAGAGAACTGCCATGACACCTGTTGTGAGTAATGAGAGGTCTGTCTTAGCCTCTTCTATAGTAGGACAAAAGGGTAATAGAAATAGGCCCAAACAACCGCAGAGGAACTACGTTCGCCTAAACATCTTGATAAGTTAAAATGTGAACATTGTGGACTTAGGAGACACACAAAGGAAAACTGTTGGGATTTGGTTGGTCGACCACAAAAGTTCAACTAGCCAAGTTCTTCCACTGCTCATAATGCCTCTACAGGAGATGCTATTGGTTCAATTCTCTCTCCTCCAGCTCTGTAGGCACCTCCAGAAACCTCACAAGATATTTTTTCCCACAACGATATGATCTCTGTCTCTAAGGTAAAATAGAGACATTCGGCGCTTAATGGCATAGCTAGATGGCCCATCTGCTACCTCCACCTTTGCTCAGTCAGGTATCGTTGGTTTTGCTCACCATGTGTCTACTTCTTTGAGTCTCTCATAGATAATTGACTCAGGTGCTTCTAAGCATATGACTGGTATACCCTCTTTGTTTTCTACTTATTATGTTTGATTTGGTCGGGATAAAGTCCGAATTGCATATAACACCCTCTCTTCTGTTACTGGAAATGGAGATGTTAATCTTCCTTCTCCCCTGTCTTTAGCCTCTGTTCTCCATATTCCTGATTTTGCAGCAAATCTTCTTTCTGTAAGTTCTCTGACAAAAAAATTAAATTGTTGTGTCACTTTCATCTCTTCTTGTTGTATTTTTCAGAGCTTGGTAACGAGGAAGACAATTGGTATGGGTTGTGAAGCCGCTGGCCTTTATCTATTGGATGCGACTCCCACTGTTTCTCGAGCATTTCAGTCTTATAGTAGTAATAGTCATAGTGTCAATAAAGAGCGTGTCCATTGTTGGCATGCCCGTCATGGTCATGTTTCTTTTTAGTAAGATTATATTTCTAGACTTATTTGCTTCTCACTTTATTTTTGATCTTCGTTATGAAGTATGAACTTGCAAAGCATCATCGCGCTTCTTTTTATCTTAGTTTTAATAAAACTTTCATTGTGTTTGATATAATTCAAACTAATGTTTGGGGACCTTTACTTATTACCTCCATCTCTGGTTATCGATATTTTGTGATTTTTGTTAATGACTATTCTAAATATACATGAATTTATCTCATTAAATCAAACGATGAGGTATATACTATTCTCAAATAATTTCATATGTTGATTCAGACGCAATTTGAAAAAAGAATAAAAATTCTTCGATCTGATTAAGGGGGATAATATATTTATGTGGAGGGTTGATAAAATATTTGACTACAAATGGGATAGAACATCAATACTCTTGTCCATACACCCCTAAACAGAATGGTGCACTGAAAAGAAAAATCGTCATCTGTTAGAGATAACTTGTGCTCTCCTATTATAGTGTAATGTTCCAAAAAAAAATTTGGGTTGAAGCTATCCTCATTGCTGTTTTTTTATTAATCGATTTATCTCTCGTGTTTTTCACTTTCAGTCTCCCTCTCCACTTTTAAAACCTAAGGGTTCTTTTTTTTTTTGTTGGTAATCAAGATAGCAGAAAATATCATATATGAAGCAAAGTATAAGAGTTCACAAAAAGTGAACAAAGACACTAAAGCAAACAAGACTCTAGCTACAATAAGAACTAAGGCAAAAATTAAGGACCCAGGGATCCCCAATAGTACCCCCTACAGAACTCCAAACTGAAACCAAATGCCGAATATTGGATTAGAGCTGAGGCAAAGACAGAAGAATTCTCAAAAACCCTCCTATTCCTCTCCTTCCAAAGGAAGGTTGTGTTTGTTATGTGCATATTTAAGGCCCCAATAGAACTAAGTTGGACCCCAAGGCTCTTAAATGTATCTTCCTTGGATATTCCTCTCAACATAAGGAATACAAATGTTATCATCCACATTCTCGAAAGAAATTTATCTCCATAGATGTTACATTCTTTAGAATTTGTTCCCTTCTAATCCACTCCTTCATCTCTTCAGGGGGGGGGGGGGGGGGGGAGTGAGTGTGAAAAGAGAAGGATTTCATTGTCAATTGCGGTTCCATCTTCCTCATCATTAACTCTTGATGACTCTGTTATTGTTGCTTAAGCGGAGAATGTTAGAAAATGGGGAGATTCAAATCTACCAAAGAAGGGCGAAAGCAAACACGAACTCAGATCAAATCATCTCCTCGGATGATCCAGGTAAAACCCTTCCTGTAAGTACTTATTCGCCTCTAGTACTATTGATGAATCTAATACTTCTAGTTCCCTCAGGAAGGGTAAGAGGTCATGTACTCAACATCCTATTGCTAACTTTGTATCCTACAAAGCGCTGTCTCCACCTTCCAGGTCGTTTGTGTCTTCACAATCATCCATTTTCATTCCATCTTTTGTCAACGATGCTCTAAAACAACCAATGTGGAGGGAAGCAATGGTGGAAGAGATGAATTCGCTAGACAAAAATAATACTTAAGAGATGGTAGCCCTTCCTCAAGGAAAAACTCTTGTGGGGTGTAAGTGGGTATTCACAATTAAATACAAAGCAGATGAATCAGTTGAGAGGAATAAGGCAAGGTTGGTAGCCAAGGGCTACACTCAATCTTATGAAATTGACTACCAATAGACATTTGCCCCAGTAGCAAAGATGAATTCAATTCGTGTAATCTTACCATTGGCAACAAATTAGTCGTGGCCACTTTACCAACTCGATGTCAAAAATGCTTTTCTCCATAGTTCTTTGAAAAAAGAGTTTATATGTCCTCTCCTCCAGGATTTCACCTTGAAGGAGGTGAAAAGGTATGCAAGTTGAAGAAGGCGTTATATGGCTTAAAGCAGTCTCTCAGAACCTGGTTTGAAAGGTTCAATGTTGCTTTAAAGAGGAGGAGATACTCACAAAGTCAAGCTAATCATACCTTATTTTTCAAGCGCACCAAGGATGACCTTACAGTCCTTATTGTGTATGTATATGATATAGTTGTCACAGGAAGCAACATGATAGAGACTGAACAACTGAAAAAGTATCTAGCAAGGGAGTTTGAGATCAAAGATCTGGGTCATTTTAAGTACTTATTGGGAATAGAGATTGCTAGATCTCATGATGGCATTTTTATATCCTAATGAAAGAACAATCAAGATCTCTTACAGGAAACTGGAAAGCTTTGAGCTAAACTGGTTGACACCCCAATTGAATAGATACACAAATTTAAAGAGATGGATGGGGTTCCTCTACAAGATGTTGGTAATTTTGAGCGCTTAGTGGGGCGACTAATCTATCTCCCTCACGAGGGGTGATATTGCCTATGTTGTGAGCCTACAGGTTTATGCATTCACTCAAGTCCACACACTTAGAAGCAGCATACAGGATTTTAAGATATCTCAAGCCATCTCCAGGTAGAGGACTCTTACTCAGAAGACAGGGGAATATGCGAGTTGAGGTCTATACAGATGCAACTAGGTAGGTGCAAAAGATGACAGAAAATCTACATCCGGTTACTGAACATTTGTTAGAGAAAATTTGGTCCCATGTTGTAGCAAAAAAAAAACGGTGGTTGCTCGCTCGAGTGCAGATGCAGAATTTCGATCGATGGAACAATGTATATGTGAGTTATTGTGCCAGAGTAAAGATCCTCATTCAGGAGTTTAGATTTCTAGTTTAAGGACCTATGAGTTTATACTGTGACTGTGCGATAGCCGGCCCGGGTCGATCTCCTCCCCACATCAGTGTTTTTCAACTAATGAGAAGCCGAGATCTTTAGAATCGCCACCAATCAAAAATCTGGGTGTGATTGGTCACCCACAATAAAAACCCTCGATTTAAAAAAAAAACCGAGATTAGGTCCGGGGATTCTCTTATGAGTTGGGGAAGGTGTTAGGCACCCCACCTCATCCGTCGAACAACGGTTACCTCCTAATTTTCTCCATTAATTTAATTTAAAATTATTTTCTATTTTTTTATTATTTTGAGATTAGAAACTCACCCCTTCTCGACCGAGTTAGGGTTATTTTCTCTCTACTTGCTTTTCTTTTTATTTTCGAGATTGGAACCTCACCCTTGCTCGACCGAGTTAGGGTGATTTTCTCTCTACTTGCGTGGCAAAATCCCTTTTCCCTAAATCAGCGAACGTTCACGCTCTCTCCTCGATCGAGTTAAGAGGAGCCCTGCTTACGTTTGGGTGGAAAATTGACAAAAACTACTAATAATAATTATAAAAAAAACTGAAATAAAGAAATCGAAGATCTAGTCTTCCAGTCCTTTCCTTTACCCGAATTTCCTCTTCCCCATGACCATATAGAGGGAAATCACTGAGCTATTAAGAGAAAGTGAGGGAAGAAAAGACTTGGATGGGTAGAAGTAGAAGATAGGGGATGTAGCATACCTTTTCCCTTTTTACTTGGCTTTCCAAGCATTTAAGAGCATCTTTATACGGCAATGAGATCCGAACTCCAATGAACTAGGTCCTTTCTCCCTAAAGTAGATGTTGAAGAAGATCTAAAGGGAGCCTAGGCCTACAAACTCGAAAAAACTCCTTAAATACCCTAAAGCTTCGAAGAAATCTGGATTTTCTGGACTCAGGGAATTCTAAGCTTGCTCTCTCAGTCTAAGGATCTCCAAAGGCTAGGGATTTCCCAAGTTTCTAAGACTTTTCAAGGTTTTTCCAAGATGATTCAAGATCTTCCAAGATTCAAAGTTGAGGAATGGGTTGGAGTGAGGCTCCTTTTATAAGGTGAAAAATAGGGTTTTCATACTTTCTGGCCGATGTGGGACTAAAAATCTCATAATAAAAAAAAAAAACGAAGTGGCACGCAAACCGAAGACGGAATTAGGGTTTTCGTACCGCGCCTTTTAAAAAGCTGCGGTGTGGATTTTGGACAAAAAAGGCACTGTGCATTTTATAATTTTAAAACAGGCCCTTCCCCTTAGGCTTTGGCTGGTTTAGGCTCGGGCTTGGATTGGGCTTTGACTTTGCCTTAACCTCGGGTTATTTGGAGTCCGGATCTCTTCCTTGAGTTCACCATTCGATACTTGGAGCTAAAAAGGCAATGGGGCGTGCAAAATTGGGTGTCTACAACTGCCCTTCCTTGCCGAATTTACCTGCAAAGAACGGCAAAGAATAGACACAAGTCGATTTTGCACGCGGAAAACGATGTGCGCATCCTTGATTGAGTCAAACATTTTTCACAAATCATTTTTTTTTAAATAATTTAAAATTTTTTTTCAAATTTTTAACTCAGTTCGAGGATGCTTTCATCATTTTCATAGCAGCAAAAGTCAAACAATCATGATTATGTAATGAATCAGACTGTCAATTGGGATGCATATTAAGTTCGAAAAACAATGCTAAAGTTTAATGTAGCACGGTTTCCAACCGTACAACCATTGATTGATTGCAGGTAAGCAAGGTAAGCGTGCTTCAATTTTTATTTTTTTTTGGACCCCTTGTTGACTCTCTTCTTGCTTTGTAGTATAGAGCTCCAGCTGAAATTACTTTTCCGACCCAGACTTTAACTTCAATGTTGCTCCTAATCCTGCACAGGTAAATACTAGTTAGTTGATATTTCTTTTAAAACATGCATGTTCCTACCTTGACATTGGTCATTTGATTTCCTGAAAGTTATCAGTTTATGCAATAGTACTTATGTCAAGAAGAAATAATGCAATTTACTCCCGGTATTAATGCCTTTGCAGGTGGGCGGAGCAGAAAAGAACTAGAGGCTGATGATGGGCATGGTGTCGTTGAAGTGATTTGTACTGAGCTGAGAACGATTGGAAAGGATTTAGAGATTACACTTTCGCCATTTATGATTTTGTATATAATTTGTAATAAAACAAATGAAGAATATTATTGAAAATCATTGGAGAGTCTAGTTGAAATAGGGGTCACAAACTCTTTTTTTTTTTTTAAGAATGAAACAAACAAACCAGAAAACTTTCCATCAGTGGGGTCGCACCTATGAAGGTTGCCAACGTATCCCTTGAAATGAGAATCAGACCAGCGTAGTTCAAAAACATCCAAGCAAGCACACTTTTTTTGGTTCTTTGAAAAATATGATGATGAAAATTATGATAAGATTAAAATTGATGGACTTGATTTAGACCACTTTCAGAATGTTTAGACCAACATAATATTCACTTTATCGCATTTGCCCAAGTCCTCTGGATTAACCCTCAATGGTGCAACAACTATATGATACTGTCCGGCCTGTAATTGCTTTTGTTCTCATCCTGAGCATTGAGACCTAGTTACGATGTAAAATTGACTGTTGCAGCTGATTTTTTTTTTCTTTTTTTGTGCCTTTTTTACCCCTAATGCCAGTTATGGTTTTCAACAGGTGTGGCCTGCGTGATTTTTGTGCATTGACGCCCCAATGGGGTTTTCATCATGCCCGCGGTAATTTGATCTTGCCATGACTTGATGTTTTTACTCGCAACGCCCTTTCGGGTTTTCATTGTGCCTTTTCAAGCCATGCTTTTCTTTATAGTCTTCTCTCAGTCATTCTAATCCGTCATCGCCTGAACTCATGTATACATATGAGTAGTCCAATTTTAAGATTTTATGGTTATCATTGATCTGAGAGGACTTTAATGGTAGGACGAAACGTAGGCTATGGTTAGAGTTTTGTGAAAGAAATGATGAAGGCTCAAAGATTATGATAATTGGGAAGAACTAAGACATTTGCTTGCTTTTGGGTTTTGTTCTTTTTCTCTTCAGGCTAATTTTCATTTGTCTTGCTTTTCCTACCCCAAATTTTTGGGGTTACTCTAACTTTTCACTTTTGCCCACTTGTACTGCTTTTTTTTCCTTCTTCTTTCATAATTGATCATGGAATCACAAAAAATTACCCCAGTTTATGAATACTGGGGTACCTTGAACTTTCGGCTTTACTCGGTTGTACCCAAAATGCCCCAGTGTGGGTGCAAAATGCCTCAGTTTGGTTGTGAAACGAATGTTAAGGCTCAAAGGGGCTGACTAGATGACATATAATGTTGATGGGACAAATGCAAGGATGGCCTCTCTTACTTTCAATTTTAACCATGTAACTCAAGATTGAATTATGCATAATACCTTTTGAATTTTTGATAGAGTCTAAATTAATTGGCTTAGGAAGATCTTCTTTGTCTGTCATGATGAGAGCTCTCCCATAAAACATCATTTTGATTATGTTGGGATGATTTGACTTCGATTCTCAAAGTGAGTCATTTGTGTGAAAGCATCATCTTCTTTAAGCTCGTGTCGTCATAATTTGGCTTTCGTCGTAGAATTGCACCACATGATATTCGATATGCATGATCATCCTTCAATTATCCGTTTCAGGTTCTTATTTGCTGCTTCTATAACTCCATTCACCCGTGGTCTATATCAGGAGGAATTGTGATGGGTGATCTTGAACTGCTTGCATAGTACTTTCATCTGCTTGTTCTTGAAGTTATTTCATTCAGGATCCCATATCTGCATGTCTTCACATGACCAAACAAAATATCAATCACATTAGCTTATTGTCTAAAAGTAAGCTGGACTTTGATGGTCACCATCTTGGGTCTCTCCTTTGAACCTAGGCTTTTGGATTCAAACCCTAAAACTCAATACTAAGAATTTCCTTCAAAAAGGTAATTAGAGATAAAGAACCCTACCATGTGTGGCAACAAGAAAATCAATTGAACCCCAACATAAATTGTAAAATTAAAACAATAAAAAAAATCCAAACAAAATTTCCAAAAAACTGTCCTGTCTCTGCCATTGAAAAACCTATTGAGCCCCATCTACACCACAAAAGAAGTAAAGAACAAGAAAGTTGAGCACCCCTTCACCCAACAATTTGTTTTTGAATCAGTAGTGTAAACACAGTTTTCCAGGTTTAGATCTGGTCCTTCTGGGTCCACACACCTGTACCTTTGAACCAAAATTAGCCCAAATCCCTTGTGGTCCTAGGAAGCTGATTTAACTATCCTATTCCCAGTAAGCATTATTCAGCAATAACAACAGAATTAAATTATACGATGCAACAAGCAAAGGAAACTTTTGAACCAGAAACTGCTAAAGACATAATTGATAGTGTAAAAGATAGTAATTACCTGAAGAAGCATGTGTAAAAAGTAAATGAAATCAGTCACGCTTCTAAAAACCACAATTGTTGTTGCCATGGTCCAGTTAACGACTACGCAATTATACTCCTGTTTTCAAAAAGAAACAAAACATGAAGACATGAAAAAGAAAATATGTATAACAACAAAAAGAGAAGATTGAATATGAAAAATCTAGATCAAGATAACAAGGAATAAAAGGCTAATGTCATATATCTAAAAGAGATATCCCGCAATACAAATGAGAAAAGATAGAAATGTCTTTTCTAGCTGCAAGAACAACCCAAACTATAGCAGAAAATGCTAAAATGGAGAGACTAGCTATAAAATCGAATAAGTTAATGAAGTAAACATAAATAATGATGGTCCTCGATGTAACGATGATTGAGGAGAGATGATCAATTCAACAAGGATTTCAAATACCTGAATGAGAGGATTTCAAAAATTTTGTAAATTTCTAATCTCCAAAGAGAGTATTTATAGAAAAAGAATAAAAACCTAATCCTAGTAATTACAAAAGTGTCATTACTAATGAAATAAACCCTAAGAATTTCAAGAATGTCATTACTAAAAAGAAACTCTAATAAAAGAAAACAAATAATCAAACTAAGATACTAGTAACAGCATGGGCTAATCGTGACCCTCAGAATCTCCATCTCTTGATCCAACGGTGGATCTCCATCACAAACATGATCCAACAGTGGATCTCTCTGGAAAACATGATCCAAAGGTGAATCTTCATCAATAGCTCGAACTAAGCCCATATACAAGTCATCCATCCATATGGCGACTTGTGTAGGGGCTCTCCTCCTCCTTTGCTGGTATACATAACACTGGATGATCAGATGTCCGCCTCAATGAAGACACAGCAGAACAGTCCCCATAAAGATGTCAGCATGTGAGGAAAAGGTGCTGATGCCAGCATGACATCAGCACAAGTGGGCCATGTACATGCCACATCAGCAGTGGACTTCTCAGAATTTTGAAAGTAAGAATCTCGTTTTTTTTATTTATAGAGAATATTAGTATTTTTTCAGAATTTTAGGACTTAATTTAGAAGGTTTCTGCAAGGGGTTTACAGAACTAGAAGGTTTCTAATTTTGTTCTGTTGTTGTCCTGCAGTCCATTTCAGAGTTTTAAAAATAAGAATCTGGCCTTTTTATTTATAAGGAGTATTAGGGAATTTTTCAGAACATTAGGACTTTATTTAGAAGGTTTCCAGAATAAGATGGTTTCTACTTTTGTCCTATTGTTGTCCTATGGTCCAGCATGCCTAATGTGATTGAGTTTTAGTATGTTTCATAGATAGAAATTAGGTAAAATAAGTATGGTCCAGCTTAAACTAGAAAGTCAGCTTGGGTTGATTTAGGCAAGCATTTGGTCTATACAAAGGAAGAGTTGTATTATGTATTGATATCCTGAATTTTCTGCAACTATACTCAGATTTCCAGCATTAAAAGTTTAATGGAGGTAATTCTTGAGTTTTCTAGGCTTCCTTATTGTATCTTATTATTCTAGACAGGTTTTTTTCATAGCTCTTCCCCAGCTTTACTTCCAGATATTAAAATTCCAGCAACTAGATTACATCAATTTCGTATCTGAGCAAGTTATGTCCTTCACAATAACAGTGGACAGCAACATACCCCTCTAAATCTGCAACCCATGACGAAGTGGAAGCAATAGGCCAGGAAATCCTGCAGCTTAAGGACTTAGCAGGTCAACTCATGACCTGGGTAGATAACATGTCTGTTGTGAGATGGCCTCCAGCATGGAAGGAATCTGTGACCGGAGTGAGCTCAAGTGAACATGGAGATGGAAAACAAACTCCAACATGTTCCTTTTAAACCACAGGCAACTCCGGCGGAAGACTTCAACAATAGCTTGATAAGATTATTGGAGATATATAGGGATTCAGGAGCAGAATCGAGAACCACAATTTCCATGGTAGATATCCCATGGACGATTTTCTCAATTGGCATAGCAAAGTTGAGAAACTATTTTACTATAAGGAGATCCCGGACCATACAGAGATAAAGTTGCTGGCCACAAAATTCTCGGGTCATGCACTAGCATGGTGGGACGATATCCAAGCCACACGTATCAGACATAGCAAGGAGAAGATCCAAACGTGGAAGAAGATGAGGACGAAGCTACGCGAGACAATCCTCCCACTAAATTACGCACATACCCCACGGTGTCAAAACTTGAAGCAAGGGCGGTTAGTCAATACACCAAGGAGTTCCATCCCCAACATCACGAGGGAGTTCATTGAGATCGAAGAACAAAAGATTTCAAGGTAGTTGAACGACTTGAATCAACAGATCCAACATTGGTTGGCACTCTGGGAAAGTGCACAAAATGTGTGAAAGGCCAAGGAATCATCAATTAGGGCCTAAAATGGAAGATAGGAGCACAAAAGGTGGAAAGTTCTACAGCTGAACCGCAAGTAGGGCTGTCAATACGGCCCTCCAAAGAGGGTACCCGGCCCAGCCCAACCCTCCAAAGCCCGCAAAATCTAGGGCTTTTTCCATCTCTAAAGCCCACAGGCCCAATTGGACCCAAAAAATCTAGGCCCCCGACATGAAGGACGGGCTTGGGCAACACCCTCTACGTCCCAGCCCTCATACACTACATATTAATAAAAATATATATATTATATTTAATTTTATTACTGAAGTTAACATTCTACCATCCTTTAACAACTTAGATATATAAACTATAATTGTAATATGACTCCTTAGGTAGTGTTTGTCTGCCAATAGTTAAATGAATTTCAATAGAGTGTTTTTTGCCTACAAGACTAGCTCTTTTCTAGTTTAGTATAAAAGCTCAGTTTACTAAATGTTTTGCTTGTTAGGGACTAAGTTCTAAAGGTCAGAGATATGTTATTTTCAAAACACATCTTTTGTTGTGTATTTTATGTTCAAGGACATTCAAAGAAAATGAAAAAAGTCATCCATTTATGCTAATCTACATTCAATCCCTCCTAAGTCCTTGTAACCACACACACCCTCACTATCGGACAAGTTATTCAGATGTATATCGAGATTATGCAAATGACTAATAAATATTTCTTTCATAATAGAAACCATAGTTCGAAAATCAGGTGGTCAATGTTGAACTCTGTCGATCCCAAGTCGGATAAAGGCATAGGGTTGATGTCAGGTTGGCAATAGATGGTGGTTTGGGAAAAAAAAATCGCTATTAGCCACACCAATGGCATCTTTATATCCCAAAACAAATATATCATTGATTTGTTGGAGATACTAGGAAGCTCGGTTTAAAAATAGTAGCCACATGGCCCACACCAATGGAAGCTAATGTTAAGCTTAACCATGAGAGTAGAGAGCTGATTGACGACATTAGGGTGTTCTAGAGACTTGTTGACAGGCTAATTTATATATTCTTGACTCCTCTAGTATAACCTATGTCATTTGTAATCAACCAGTTCGTACACAAACCTAAGACGGTGCACTTTGAGATGTTAGAAAGAGTATTGAGATAATTGAAATCTTCACCAAGTAGAAGGTTATTCTTCAGACGGAATGGACACTTGCAGATAGAGGCATACATAGATGTCAATTACAGATAGTCGATCTACATCAAGTTATTACACCATGGTAGGTAGAAAACTGGCTATTTGGAGGAGTAAGAAATAGTCAGTGGCTGTCGGTCTAGCACCAAAGCTGAGTATAGAGCCATAGATCATGGAGCTTGTGAGTTATTGTGGATCAATACCTTGATGACAAAACTAGGTTTTCCTAACCTATCCAAGATAACTCTTTATTGTGATAATAGAGCCGCTAGTAGCATTGCACAATGCACATAACCCAGTGCAACATGGCAGACCAAGCATATTGAGGTTGACCAACATTTTAGACAAGAGAAGGTAATCTTGACTCTTGAAGACAATTTGTCTTGCCTTTGTTGGAACTGAAGGTTAGCTAGTAGATGTTCATACAAATAGCACGTCATCATGGGCTATTGGCAAGCTTGGCATGTTGGATATCTATGCCCCTCCTGAGAAGGAGTGTTGTAATGGGCCGTCTAAATAAGCATGTTACCTCCTTACTATCTAGTTACTTTACTATTAGCTATCGTCATTTATGTACTTAAGGGCATTTATGTCCTTTTATCTTATTAGTGCTATAAAAGAAGCGGTAAATGGTTTGGAGACATTATTCCAAACCCTAATCCTCTCATTTTTTCGCTTCTATTCTATTATTCACTTCTACAAACCCTAGTTTTCTACTAGGCCTAATCCCATCCCAAGAGGTACCCGAAAAGGGACAACAAGCATTCCGACAATGTGTTATATCCATGGATCAAAATATCGATACATATCGGCCGATACGGGCTGATACGTATCTGTTTTTTAGGTACCCAAGGCGTAGATACGCTAGAATTTTAAAAAACATGCATATCGCAGCCATATCGGTAGTATCAGGCTTATCGGTACCGATACGGACCGATACACGTAATTTGAACAATGTAAAAAATTTTTGGGGTGTCGACCGATACAGTTCATGTATCGGCCCGATACGGACCGATACAAACTGATACGGGGTTTAAAACTGTAGTTTTCATTTTGAAGTGTTTCAAAACACATCCAAACCCTATTCTCTCTCCCAAATTTCTTTCATAATCAAATTCTAAGCTAAAAACAATACATTCATTGTTGAAAAACAAAGATCTCGGCATTTGATTTTAGATTTTAAAAACCTTACCCAAAACTTTGAAGGTATATAAAAATTAATTATTCATTTTACTTCTTTAAATTTATGAAAATAGGTTGTAATCAACCCAAAATGAAAAAAATGAGCTGGCCACAGTGGTGTTATCATGTCTGGGGCACCTATAATGTATCACTCAACTCAATTCCTAATCTCAGAGTGACAGAGTATGAACTGGCACGAAGCTCAATGTGGTATTGAGTTTCTATCATCTTATGTAATTTATTAAATGTAAGATTTTAATATCAAGATTGTATTTCATATACTTGGTTAAGTAACTATGTCTTGTATTTTCATACATATTTATCAGCGCGCACGCCTTTTTTATCTTATAAAATTTTTAACTCTCATTTGTAATGGTTATAATTTATAAATGTAGTAGGTCTTCATTTAGTTTGCTTTTTTAGCTTATATTTGTATTAAAAGAGGTTTTATGTAAGGTATCCAAGTTTTTCCTTGCGTATCCAAGCTTTTTTTAGCGTATTCTGTTTTTTTCCGCCGTATCCAACCAATATGGTACTGACACGCCGATACGTATCCTATTTTGAACTTATCGATACGGCGACCGATACCGATATTTTGAACCATGGTTATATCACAAGAGTAGACCACTGATCAGTAACAGAAGCAGCCTAATCTGCATCCGTAGATGCCTATATCCATATGTCTCACAAACAAGAGACCTTTGCTAGGTGATGACTTGAGATACCGAAGCGTGCATGAACTGACTGATCAAACTTACAGCATAGGCAATATATGGATGAGTAGGGCAAAGATAGATCAAGTGCCCAACCAACCTCTAAAACCTTCTAGCATTAAAGTAAATCCTCATCTTCCTCATTAAGCGGGTGATTCTGCTTAATAGGTGTATCAACCGATTTAGCTCCGAGTTTCCATTCTTCAAAAGATCAAGAACATATTTTCGTTGGGAGATAAAATTCCCCTTCTTTATCGAGCTACCGCAATTCCAAGGAAATATTTAAAAGGACTAAGATCTTTTATTTTAAATTAATTTCCCAAATACCCCTTCAAGGATTGTACTTCTCATGGTCATTTCTCATAACCATTATGTCGCCAACTTACACAATCAATGTTGTAATATTTCCACCACAATTCTTAATAAATAAGGTGTGATCTGTCTGAATTTATCTATTCCCAACACTCTTTACTGCTCCACAAAACTTTTCAAACAAAGCTGTTAGACATTATTTCAGCAGTGTACAGCCTTCTTTAACTTAAACACTTTTCCTTTCGCCACCAGCAGACCGAAAACCTAGAAGAATCACCATATACACCTCCCCTATAAGTGACCGTGAAGGAAAGCATTCCTCGCATCTAACTGATGTAGAAGCCATGAAAAGTTTGTTATCAAGGATATAAAAACATATGGAATTCATCATTGCAATAGGTGCAAAGGTTTCCAGATAATCAATTTCATAGCTTTGTGTGAATCCTTTAACTACAAGCCTTGCCTTGTACCTTTCTACTGATCCATCAACCCTGTATGTGACTATAAAAACCTACTTACATCCCATAGGTTGTTTCTTACTAGGAATTGCCACTAATTCCCATGTATCATTTTTTTTCTAAGGCTCTCATCTCCTAGCACAATAATTCCTTCCACTTTGATTGAGCAAGCACATCTAAAACATTAGAAGGCAAGAATACCGCAAGGCTCTTTTATTAATATAGTAATTGGGGTAACAAAAATATTCCCGGCGAGCTAATGACAAGAGGAATAATAAAGGAAAGTAAGGATAATGATGTCCCTAACAACAATCTGGAGGTAAGATTTGCACTATTCGTTTTTAAGTGGGTCCAAGTTTATACATGGTTTGTAAATACATGGTAGATAGGCTGAATTGAAAGAACACAATTACACAAATATCCCCAACCCTATCAAATCAATGGTTTAAGAAAGGGGTAATGTTCTTGTCCTTACTAAGTGCTTAATTTCATTCTCCATTAGAATAAAGCACAACGACAAGTGTGGTACGATGCAGCATGCGTGGATGTGCCATAACATGGCTCTACGACAGAGCCAAGGTACACCTTACAAAGCCAAATACATATTCAGAGAAGGGTTCCAAACAGCTACACTTGCTAGAGTTTCACATAAGCGATGGATTCCTAGTAGTTAGATTTGGGATCTTTTAAATCTGGCCATTGATACAAAACAGTTGATTTTGGGTGAAAAACCACCCATATTAAAGGAAAGAAACTACCTTTTTAGAGGCTTTCACTCTCACAGCTCTCCCTCTCCTCTTTTTTCTCTCTCCCTCTCCTCCTCTCGTTCCCTTAAGTCCAGACCTATCCCTTTATAGGTGATGCCGTTAGCCCCCCTTCAAGCCTTCTTTCTTATTGTCTGTTGTTGTTCAGATTCTTAGAAGAAAGCTTTGGCAAGTTTATTTCTAATTCCTCAGACCACCTCTGGAAGTTCCTAACATAGGAGCACTGTAGCCAATTGCCCATTTTCTTCAATTTATGTTTCAGGGAATGGTTTGTTGACAAATTATCACCTCATTCGAGTTTTAAAAAAGGTATCATCCATTTATGAATTGAAAGCTGAGTAGAACCTCAATTTGGAGGTACACCATGTCACAGAAACCTGTCATCATATCGGGAAATTAGATTAAGCAAATTAGGTATACTATTTCTCAAGCCTATATTATAGATAATCTCCGTGCAAACTAAGGCCAAACCCATGAACTCAATGATTGCACCTGAACCTACGATATCCTCTAGTTTTGTATTCTTTTTTCTATTCTTCTTTTCTTCCCTTCACTTTCAGGCTGTTATTTTCTTAATTCAATCTTTCACCGTTCCAAAATTTGGCAAAATATCATTGAATTACTGAAAAACCCATAAGAGTAGGTATTCTTAAATGTCATAATATATATATATATATATGGAGAAGGGTTCCAACTAGGAATCCATCGCTTACATGAGACTCTAGTAAGCTTAGCTGTTTGGAACCCTTCTATACATATTCAATCATGAAATCAGTGTAGTCAAGATGTTGCCTAGGCGTTTCTGCATACTAACTGCCTGGGCGCACCTCTAGTCGGGCAGAGTTCACTGGGCAATGCATACGGAAGCTGGGCGGTCGCCTAGGCAGCCTTATTAAACCCTTTTTTTAATCAAAACCCTATTTTGTAACCCTATTAAAACCACTTTTAAAACCCTATATTAAACCATGTTATGCACCTTTACATACAACTAAAAAAAACTTACGGCTGAAGTATTGCGACTAAAGAGTGAAGAAGAAGAACCCACACAGATACTCTCTCTCTCCTACTCACTCGTTCTCTATAATTTTATCTCTATCTATCTCTCTCTCACTCCCTCTCTCTCATTCTCCCTCTCTATTGTCAATGCTGGATTTCGCCTTTTGAGATGGTTATGGGTAAATCATCATCCCACAGTGGATTAACCGATTAAAACTTTTTTTCAACTATTCAACTAATCATCCCACTATGAATTTGGTGGAAGTTGTAGGCCTGGTCTTTGATGAAGAGAAGATGATTTGGTTCTCCTTAGCAGTGAATAGTGACTATCATCTCATTTATTCTCATGACCTCTACTGACCGATGCATGAACATAGAATTTAGTTCAACTTAGTATCAAAAAATGATTTACATCCATCACAGATGATGTTTGAAAGTAGAATAACCTGCTTGAGTTAGTGTCTTCCTTGATTTATCTATGAGGAAATCTATCAAGAAAACACCCAAAAAGGCGGAATACACTATTTGATGACCTAATTAGTTCACAATGTTTATCATAATTAGGGCACCACACAGTGCAGTCTTCCATTAGCATGCAGCTCCTATTAGCTGTACTTTATCTATATAATACAATTCAATTGCTTTTAAACTTTAAAAGCAACATCCAAATTCAAGACTCAAAACAACCTTAGAAGTTAGAAAACTTCAAAACTAAGTATATAGCTCTTATTTATGTAATCTGTGCATATATTAATATTTTATAATATATCCAGTTTAATTGTTTTTATTACCTAGGCGTCTCGCCTAAGCAACGCCTTGCCTAGCCAGACCTAATCGCCTAGATGCCTTGACTACACTGCATGAAATTGTAAGACATTTATGCTCGCAAAAGACATTCTAAACTTGTATTAATCTATTTTTTATAATAAAGCATGTTCATTTCACACATAGTCTTCTATATTGGGTATTACATTATAAGGTATCTCATAAGATGAGATTATTTTGTCCCTTAGGTAACATTGTAGGAAAACCATCCAGTTGGTTGAGAACCAAGTGCTAAGGAGATAGGAAAACCATCTAGACAATGAATTTCTTACTGACTTACACAAGGTTAGTTCCATAAGATGGAATGATGAATATCAATCATTGAGCGAAGGGTCTCTTGACTGACCTGTGGGTATGAGAAATAGGTACTTGTACTGAGCAGGATCAACTAGTGGATATCCTGTGAAATATATTGTCTTCACATATTAGGGTGATCCATTTGAAAGACTGTCCATAACCTGAAAGGTCAACATCTTCTAAAGTGTTAGCCGATATAGCTTTGATGTAGCCAATCGATCCAATAGCGGACTAAATACAGGCTCGTTAGGTTATGTACACAATGCCTGAAGAAGTGTGTGAACACTCAACAAGTATTCCACCACTCCTTCATGGAGTAAATATTGAGTTGCAACTTGTCAAACCGAACTTGGAAATCCAACTGGTATTTATCGATGAAATGATTTTATCCAAATGATTATTTTCTAAACAGAGAAAAGTAATTATTATTATTATTCTAATTAATTTTAAATCATTTTGAAAGTTTAGTTTGACGAAAAGTATCAACTGAAAGAGTTTGCAATATAAGCTAGGGATTGAGACAGTATAAGATATTGTCCAATAAGCTTAATTACCATATTGGTTGGTGGAAGGACTAGACTGTAAACTTTAGTAATAAAAATTACTTACATGCAATCCTCTCTTTCCCACAAGGTTCTAAATGTCGATATCGCTCGACATGTCGGAGCCGCGGAAAAAAGATATATCGGAGATATATCGGAAGATATATCGTTTATCGGTGATTTTTGGAAAAAATGGCAAAAAATAGGGCAAAACATGGAATTTTGTAGTGAAAATTCAGGAAATGTTAAAATAGATGTTAATACACCTTTTAAAATAAAAACATTAAAAAAAACAACAATGTATACAAGAGATGCAATAAGAAGAGAGCAAAGATGTGCGTTGACGAGTGACAATAATGTATGATTGATTCATGTTTCATTCATTTCTCAAGCAATCATAAATTCATAATTTATAAGATTCATAAGAATATAAACATACATTATACAACCCACCAAAAAACCTACAATCACCACCAGAAGGAGTTACGCGGAGGTTCGATGTCATCATCTCTGTCTTGACTTGGCTGGCTATAGTGCTGATTCTCCACATACGTACAATACTGTGCCCAACTCATCACATTATGGTACATGGATGTATACTCATGTACATAATGTTGGTAGTAATCTGGGCTAAGATGTAGTAACACGCCAATTGGTGGATACCGTGGGTGATTGGGCACAACTGGCACAGGCACTGGGATTTGGAAATTGTCTCCTCCATACCCATATGGAGGTGGCTCATATCCTGAGACATATCCATAAGGATATTGATCCTGTGTGGAATGTGAATAATTATGTTCTTGAGAGCCTGATGTCTGAGACTGTGTATCCTGGTCATGGCTGGAGAACCATGTATGTTGAGACCCTCTGGAACTAGAGCCCGAATGTTCCGTGCCCCCAAACCAAGCATCGTGTCCCACATCTCGTTCTTTGCCCTTGCCCTTGCCCTTGCCCTGACCCCTGCCCCTGCCCCTGCCCCTGCCCTGGCTTCCTCGACGAGGGACGTAATGAATCGGTTGGCTTTCTGCTGGATGTGAAGTTGGGGCACCATGATCTTGGTCCTGTGTGGCATGGTCAAAGTCACCCTCTGCGGTGAATGGGCTCAGAGGCCTCTGCTCTGGCTCAACTCCGATGTTACCTGCATCCCCAGGACTGTCGCCGCCTCCGTCACTCTCATCATGGTCATCAGACTCATCACCACCCTCACTATTACTATTGGACAATCTACTTGTCCCGGCGGTTCTTGCACTTGAAGTCTCAGGACCTTTTGGACTTCTGATCATCTCATCAAATGATTCTGTGCTAAAGCTGCTCCTGCTGCCGCTAGTGCTAGACCCCACTTCTGTAGCAATAACCCTTTCTACATCGATGCCCATCTCAATGGCCGCGCTAGCTATAACTGCGTTTGGACGCCCATCATCTTCGTCAAGTGATGAAACCTTAACCCACTCAGAAAGTGGATTATCTTGATCCTCAGTGGCACCGATTAACATCAGGTCTAAAGGATCCTGCTCAGGTTGCTTCCCAGTGTCAATCTGCAGTTGCCTGAGTCGCAGCTTCATATTATAGTGACAGAAGACCAGTTTTTGTAGCTTTTTGTAGCCAAGTCGGTTCCGCTGCTTTGTGTGGATGAGGGCAAATGTACTCCAGTCTCGCTCACATGCTGAAGATGAAGCAGTCTGTGCTAACACGCGAGCTGCCAATTTTCTGAGGGTCGGACAGTCGGTTCCGTACATTTGCCACCAATCAGCTGACAATTAAACGATGTTATCCATTAGTTTCATATATATTTTGATGTAGAGAAATAAAATATAATTACTTTATTGAGAAGAAATTACTCACACGGCGTCATCCTAGACCTTCCCTCCTTAGCAGCAGTTCTTCCAAAGCTCCCCCGCG
The DNA here is from genome assembly GCA_015143295.1 of Tetracentron sinense. Taxonomy (NCBI): domain Eukaryota; kingdom Viridiplantae; phylum Streptophyta; class Magnoliopsida; order Trochodendrales; family Trochodendraceae; genus Tetracentron; species Tetracentron sinense. The sequence goes on from CM026554.1 coordinate 33,887,827, forward strand.
CATCCTTGAAGCGCACTAGCTATAGATTTTGAGAAAACATGTTTCAATTAGATATAATAAATTAGAATGCAATAATGCACATAAATATGTTATAGTTAACGAGATAAAGACATTTCACCTCATTCCCGAAGTCTCCTTTTCTTTTACACTTCGGGTCCAACGTCTCGAAGACGTCGTGAACAGCCTTCATTAAGTCATCCCGATTCCCCAATTTGTGGTTGTAGTGATACTTTGGGTTCAAATAATATGCTGAAACGTGAAAGTTATACGACATGCAATTAGTATTACAAGCATGCAATAACTTCAATGTAAACATCTAATAAACATCAAACTTACCAGCAGCATGAAGGGGATGCTCCATTGTCTTATCCCAACGAGCATCGATAATCTTGTGGACCCACTTGTATCCACGAGGGGACACATTCTTTATCGACAACTTCATTACCCGCATTAATTCGTACACAGAACCCATAGTCGGCCACTTATCTGCATCTATCACCCTTAAGACACGGTAAATAGGCTCTAGTATGGCAGCTATATCATCCACTTTGTCCCAAAATTTGTTATTAAGGACAATGTCCTCAACTTTTTTTGCCAAAATAGTGCGCCTTTGTCCATATTCTGTCCAATCAGTCCCAGTGAATAATGCCTTTAGTCCAATTTTATGTTTGGACAAACTCTCTAAGGCAATAAAATTGGTGGCGAAGCGCGTCGCCCCTGGCCATACTATTTCACCACCACACAAAGCCCTCATCTTTGCTAGAACCCAACTGTGGTTGTATATGAAGTTGGTTACCGTTCTTGCCTCGTCAATAACCTCCTTCACAGATTTTCTTTCTCCTATTGCCTGTAACATCAGGTCTATGCAATGGGCTGCGCAAGGGGTCCAGTATAGGGGATACTTTTTCATAAGCATCTTCCCAGCCTTCACGAAGGCACTCCCATTATCAGTCACCACCTGGACTACATTTTTTTTTCCCACTTCCTCTACAACACCCTTCATTAAGTCATATATATATTTTGCATCTTTTATATTGTCAGATGCATCAACGGACTTTAAAAATATTGTCCTTCCCTGACTGTACACCATAAAGATAATGATCGAAAGCCTAGTGGGTCCTGTCCAACCATCACACATAATAGTGATACCAAAATTTTCCCACGTTGGCTTTAGAGTGTCAATATAGTCTCTCATCTCCTTCTCCTCTGCGTCTAAGTATTTACCTGTAATCTCATATGGAGAAGGAGGCTCTACCCCCGGCCCAACCCGTTCTGCCTCATGAATCATGTTCTTAAACTGTGGGGTTAAGGCAGCATTAGCAGGCACATGACTATGTATGAAAAACTTGGATACAGCTGTTCCAAGCGCTTCCACCAGACTTCCCCCACTCCACATTTCTTTCAGCCGCTTCTGTTTTGCATTTCGACTTTTGTACAGAGATGAATCATGTGGCATATCCGGGACTTTCATGCTTTGGCTGCGGCCAAACATACCATGCGATTGTGTCCTAGTCCCAAAATCAGATGTCCTACCAGTCGAACCGGATGGTCCTGCTCCGACACTGCCTCTGAAATCGGCAGACTGCATGCGAGCTGCAAATGAACGCTCCTGATCTCTGCCCCACTGCTGGCGCATAGATTGACGATAGCCCTGTCGATATGCTAGCCGCTCGTCAACTCCAATACAGTCGATTGGGTATAAAGTATCATCTTCGTCGTCATCATCCACATCTACTGGTGGCTGTAGACCACGCCTTATTTCTTGACGGATTGCCTTTTGCTCTGCGACATGCTCCAATCTCTGCTTAGCCCCAATGGTAAGGTTAACCTTCATAGCTTGTCTGACCTCCATCGAACAACTTGGACAGTCTGCTACATTCGAATCACCCCCAGCAAGATGCCACTTTAACCGAGTAATTCCACCGCTTCTTATTTTTTTGCCACAATAATTACATATTGCTCCATTCTTGTTCCCTTCTATTTGTTTTCCATGCGACCAACCTATGTCTCGCACCATCTCCTAGTGGATCATCAATAAATATTAATGTCAAACACATAATATAATCAAGCACCAAAACCCGTGATTTTTTTTTATGATTATCCATGTTAATTGCTTTAGAAATATGAAAAGCTTATGAATGTACATTACAGTTGATAAATAATTGAAATTTAATTTAATTTCTTAAACTGTTTCTATATGATAAGTAATTGATTTTTAATTTAGTTTCTCAAACTATTTCTATATGTAATTGATGAGCTCAATGTTTGTACAGGACAAAATCAATATGGAAAAGAGAGTAGATGGTTAACTGATTGGAGACCCTGCATCAAGAAAAAAGGAAGACAATTGTAATTTTATTTGAGTATCAAGTTGATGTAATTATGTAAAAAGAAGTGGATGTAATTTTATTTGACTATGAAGTTGGTGTAATTATGTAAAAAGAAGTAGATGTAATTTTATTTGACTATGAAGTGGATGTGATTATGTAAAAAGAAGTTGATGTAATTTTAATTGACTATGAAGTGGATGTAATTATGTAAAACGAAGTTGATGCAATTTTATTTAAATGTGTGAGACTCCTGATTAAGTTTTAAATATAAAATAAAAATTTTATTTTAATGTAATCTATGTATATTGAGTGTTGTTTAGATGATTACAAGCTTAATATCATTAAGCAAAACTTCTTTGTCGAAATACAAAATACAAATGTTCTTATTTCTTTTAGAAACTATAGAGTGGTAGAATTATTTGGGCTAATTCTTTTACAATATAAAAAATATTGCACAGTGGATCATTAAAAAATATAATCAAGTTAAACACATAATATAATCAACTCCTATTGCCTCTGTTTTTTAATGATTATCCATGTTAATTGTTTTGACAATTTCAAATACTTATGACTTTATGAGTGCACATTAGAATATATAAATAATTGAAATAGATGCAATTTTCCTAAAGCAATGTGCAGACCCATAATCAAGTTTCAGTAATTATTATATATATATAACATTGATCATAACTAAATAAAAATATACATGAATTTCAAGTATAATTCATAAAAATTAAAATAGAAAAAACAACCTTATATTACAATTTTTAATACTTTTTAAAATTGGGTGTATAATATAAATCAATATTAGTTTATAACATATTACTTTTTGTTTAATGTTTATCCATGTTAATTGATTTGACAATTTGAAATACTTATGACTTTATGAGTGCACATTAGAGTAGATAAATAATTGAAATAGATGTAATTTTCCTAAGGCAATGTGCAGATCCATAATCAAGTTTCAGTAATTATTATATATATATATATAACATTGATCATAAGTAAATAAAAATATACATAAATTTCAAGTATAATTCTTAAAAATTAAAATAGAAAAAACGACCTTATATCACAATTTTTAATACTTTTTAAAATTTGGTGTAAAATATAAATCAATATTAGTTTACAACATATTACTTTTTGTCATATAATATAATTTCTAATATGGCAGACCAGTTTTAAAAAAAATTTCTCTTCAAAATAGTATGTTTTATAATCTTTTAAAATTTTGTAATAAAAATAGTATAATAATTTATAAATTTTTGTGCTAAAAAGTATGTTAACTTATTAATCAAAGTGATTACCGATTAGTAAAAGTTTGTTAAATTTTTTTACAAAAAAGAATAGTTAAGTGATTACTAATTAGTCAAGGTGTTATTATATTTTAAAAAAACTCTTATGAGGTTAGAGATATTACATATAAATTATTTCTAATTTATAAAATATTATTAAGAAATTATTAATTTTTTAATATATCTAAAATGGTCTTGTGGGCATAATTTGCTAGAGATACATCTTTATCAAGAAATTATTATTATTTTTTTATATTTCAATATAGTGAAGCTTTTTTTTTAATTAAAGCCTCCATATAATTTATAAAAAGAGTGAAAGTGTGAAACTAGCATTACCTTTTAAATTTTAGGTTAAAATCCCTAACATTAACCAGATAACTTTTTTACAAAAAAGAATGCATTAACAATTAAATAACCCTTATAAGGGTTTATTTAAAAATTAAAATAGAAAAAACGACCTTATATTACAATTTTTAATACTTTTTAAAATTGGGTATAAAATATAAATCAATATTAGTTTACAACATATTACTTTTTGTCATATAATATAATTTCTAATATGGAGACCAGTTTTAAAAAAAATTTCTCTTCAAAATAGTATGTTTTATAATCTTTTAAAATTATGTAATAAAAATAGTATAATAATTTATAAATTTTTGTGCTAAAAAGTATGTTAACTTATTAATCAAAGTGATTACCGATTAGTAAAATTTTGTTAAATTTTTTTACAAAAAAGAATAGCTAAGTGATTACTAATTAGTCAAGGTGTTATTATATTTTTAAAAAGCCCTTATGAGGTTAGAGATATTACATATAACTTATTTCTAATTTATAAAATATTATTAAGAAATTATTAATTTTTTTAATATATCTAAAATGTTCTTGTGGGCATAATTTGCTAGAGATACATCTTTATCAAGAAATTATTATTATTTTTTTATATTTCGATATAGTGAAGCTTTTTTTTAATTAAAGCCTTTATATAATTTATAAAAAGAGTGAAAGTGTGAAACTAGCATTACCTTTTAAATTTTAGGTTAAAATCCCTAACATTAACCAGATAACTTTTTTGCAAAAAAGAATGCATTAACAATTAAATAACCCTTATAAGGGTTTATAAGGTAATGCTAGTTTCATAGAAAAAAATGCATTATCATACAAATAAAATGCATTCATATAATTTTACTTAAAAGTTAAAGCCCTTGAAAAAAAAAAAAAAATTAAGTGAGAGTCACGCTAGATAACCCTTAAAAGGGTTTTAAGTTTTACGTAAGAGTGGAGTTAGATAACCCTTATAAGGGTTTTAAGTTTTATGTAGGATCGAGTAAAGTTAGCAAACCCTTATAAGGGTGTTAAGTTTTAAATAGGGTGAGTGAACTTAGCATACCCTTAAAAGGTTTAAGCTTATCTATAGGGTGAGTGAACTTAGCATAACCTTTAAGGTTTAACCTTATCATCTGAATATCTGATGAATCGTATACTGGAACAGAACGAAAAAAAAAACGCAGAGAGGAGGAGCCGAGGGGAAGGAGGAACCTTGGCTTGGCTTGGGTTTGGGCGTTTGGCGACGGCGACGGGGACGGCGACGGCACAGACGACGGCGACGGCGACGGTGGACTGGCTCAGGTATGCTCCAATCTCTTCTTCCTTCTTCCTCCTTCCTCCTTCTTCCTTCTTCTAAATCAACCCTCTTTTTTTTTTTCCAACTAAATCGAAGATTTTCAGACTGTGATGAATGCTATGTAGGTTTTTCCATATTTAAAGACAATGAATCGGCACACTCACGGGTTTTCTGTACTCAGTACTAATTTTTTTTTTTTTTTTTTTTGGATTTGTGCTTGCGCATGTGAAAAAAAAGGGAACCCTGACCGAATCTCTGATTTCGATGGGACTCACCCACTTTTGGTCGATATCGGCATGGTATCGGCGATATATCGCCGATATCGGCGATTTATCGCCGATACCAACCGATACTGTGTAATTTTTTTCATACAGTGTATCGAAGCATCGGTCTTCAACGATATCGAAAAATATCGGCGATATATCGCCGATATTTTCGATATTACGAACCTTGCTTTCCCAGAGGTTTGATCACAATGTGTTAATGGACATTATTGTGATTAATGGAAGTCTAGAGACTTAGATGAAATTCTAAGTACCTAATGTAATATGTATTGGAAAGTGTTTCCTAGTAGCAAAGTGACATCTTGGAGATATAGCACTTGGTCCCACAACTGGAAATAGGAGATCCCTTTAAATCCCACACACTAAGACCTTCTTGAGGTATTTAATTTAATTAAGAATTAAATTAATTAATTTTTTCATGTATTTAATTATGTAGTATAGTAGAGTTCTCATCTATACATGATATAGAAAAGTTAAAAGAGGATAGGGTGAAAGAGAGCGGACCCCACCTAGGGTGGGACATCCCACTCTCTTCTCTCGATTTAGTTTTATTTAATTAAGAATTAAATATAAATTAGGATGTGAGAAAGAGGGACCCACCTAGGGTGGGACACCCCTCTCTCTCTCTCCTTTTTAGTTGCTAAAAGTTAGTTCCCTAATTAGAATAGGAATGTCCATTAGCTAATTAGGAATTAGATTAAAGGGAAAGGTGTTTCCCAATTGGATTAAGAGAGTTTCCAACTATCATTTAAACGCTTCTAATTAGATTAGAAAGTGTTGTATTCGAAGTAGGAAAAGGAAACTCAAAAGAGGAAAGGAGTCTTCATCTATTTATACGTGGTTCCTCGTTAGAGGAAACACAATAACAATAATAATAATAATCATTACTCACCAACATAGGGCAAGGTGGGAGGTCCGCAAGGGAGCTACGAAACCTGGAGTGTAGCATTAACTACGATAAGGCAGGGGCTAGAAGTGTTTCATGCAGTCCGTGAGTCGGCAAGGGCTATAAGGTTGTTAGATGATAAATTTCTCTATTCTTTGTTGGAACATCTGGGGGTTGGGTCAATTGGAAAAAAGACTGGTTGTAAAGCGTTTGGTTAAAGCTTGGAGGCCATCTATCTTGTGTATTCAAGAGACAAAGTTAGAAGTGATCCAGGATAATATCATCAAAGATCTTTGGGATATCTCTGACCCATCATGGGCAGCAGTCTCTTCTTTAAGAGCGTCGGGTGGTGTCTTACTGATTTGGGACAAGGACCGGCTAGAGGTGGTGGATTCCGAATTGGGGGCGTACTCAATTTCCATTCTCTGCCGATGGGTAGGGGAAGACTTTCTTTGGGTATTCACAGGTGTTTATGGCCCATCTGGTGGGCTTGAGGATTCCGTTTTTTGGGAGGAGCTCGATGATGTGAGTGTCAGATGAGAGGCCCCATGGTGCCTGGGCGGCGACTTTAACAGTATTCGGTTTGCTGAGGAAAAGAAAGGTGGAGGTGTGGTTTCTGCCAAAATGAGGAGATTCGGGGATTTTATAAGGCGTCATGCATTAATTGATTGTCCTCTCCAAGGTCAGCTCTTCACCTGGGCCCATTCTACTACTAGCAGCCGTGCAAGCAGATTGATTTCTGTGTTCCACGGATTGGTAAAATCACCATCCAAACATCATTCAATCGACTCTGCCTCGTCCTACGTCAGATCATGTGCCTATATCATTAGAGGTGAGGCAGTTCCAAGGGGGCCCCACTCCGTTTAGATTCGAGAATATGTGGATCCCCGATGAGTGTTTCAAGAAGGTTGTTCCGGAGGTGTGAACTTCTCAAATTGGGGTGGGGTCCGCTAGTACTAGATTCGGGCTCAAACTCAAAGCCCTCAATGCCCGCCTCAAGATCTAGAATCATAAAGTTTTTGGCATCATTCAAGTTTGACTATCCAATTTACTTAAGGAGATAGGGGTTTTAGACATGGCCAAAGAGTTGAGCCCTCTCTCCTCCGATGAGGTTCTTTCCAAGGAGGCTAAGAAGTTGGAATATTTACATTTAGCCAAATTTGAAGAGATTAGCTGGAAGCAGAAATCTAGAGTTCGGTTCGGTGGCTTAAGGAAGGTGATCGGAATATCAAGTTTTTTCACAGGATGGCTAACTTCCACTGGAAAAGTAACTTCATTTCCCGGATAAAGGTCGATGGCGAGTGGAGGGAAGGGTCAGTTGAGGTTGCAGAAGGTATTATCTCTTTTTACCAGAACTCGTATTCGGAGAAGGAACATTGGCGTCCGCAATTGGATAGTCTTTCTTTTGAGCTTTTGCCTGAAGATCAAAGGGATGCTCTGGAGGTTCCTTTCGAGGAGAAGGAGGTCCTCGGGGCTATCATTGATATGGCAGGGGATAAGGCTCCTGGCCCAGACGGGTTCACCATTGAGTTCTATCGATATTGTTGGGATATAGTTTGGAAGGACTTTCTTGCCATGATGAACGAGATGTATGAATTTGGGCGCTTTGATAAGGTGATCAAAAACACTTTTGTCACTCTAATCTCCTGATTCCAAAGAGAATAGGTGCAGAGGATATCTCCGAGTTCCGGCCGATTAGTCTAGTGAGCAGTGCTTACAAAATCCTGTCTAAGGTTTTAGCATCCAGACTCAGGCAAGTGATGTGTCACATCATTTCTCCTCATCAAGGGGCTTATGTGGGAGGCAGACAGATCCTTGATAACATCCTTATAGCTAATGAATGCATTGATGCTAGGATTAGATCCAAGGTCCCAGGCATATTGTGTAAAGGGGACATGGAGAAAGCATACGATCACATTAATTGGGAATTTTTGGGGTATGTGATGATGAGAATGGGGTTTGGGCCCAGATGATGCCATTGGATGAGGTTGTGCATATCATTGGTGTCTTCTCCATCCTCCTTAATGGTAGCCCGGTTGGTTACTTTCAAAGCTCTAGGGGTTTAAGGCAAAGGGATACCCTTTCTCCTTTCCTGTTCATCATTGTGTCAGAAGCTTTGAGTTGGATGCTATCCCGAGCCGATGGTATGGTTTTTGATGGCTTCTCCTTAGGTAGAGAGAGATTGCGGATCTCTCATCTCCAATTTGCAGACGATATGCTTATTTTCTGCAAAGCATCGCATCGAGACTTAATTGTTCTTAAGAACATCCTTTTGTGTTTTGAAGCAGTCTCAAGGTTGTGAGTTAACAAGTCCAAATCTGAAATCATAGGGGTAGGTGAGGTCTCTGATATGACCACCTTGCGGCTTGGGTTGGTTGTAAGGTGGGGTCTTTTCCATCGGTTTACCTGGGTATGCCGCTTGGGGCTAGTTTCAAATCAAAGGCGGTGTGGGCACCAGTATTGGATAGGTTTGCTAAGCGTTTGTCGAGATGGCAATCATCTTACCTATCGAAAGGTGGAAAGCTAACCTTGATTCATAGCACTCTCAGTAACTTGCCAACCTATTTCATATCCACCCTTGTTATTCCTCACTCCGTAGCGCGGGCCCTTGAACGGATGTAGCAGGAGTTTCTTTGGCATGAAAAAGGGGGTTGCTTCAAATATCATCTAGTCGATTGGGCTCGTATTTGTCATCCTAAGTGTGAAGGGGGGCTTGGTTTGAAGCCCTTGTCTCTAGTGAATAAGGCCCTCCTGGGGAAGTGGTTTTGGCATTTTGGGGAGGATATGGATAGCTTATGGCGGTCCGTGATAGTTGCCAAGTATGGGGAGTTATCACGGTGGGTCCCAAAGGAAGTCAAAGGGACTCTTGGAGTGGGTCTGTGGAAGGGGATCTCGTCGATCGCTAGCATAGTAGTTCCCTTCTTCGAGTACAAGGTGGGTGAGGGGTCCAAGATCAGGTTTTGGAAGGACTTATAGTGTGGAGACACCACACTAATGGAGGAGTTCGGGTCTATATTCTGTATTACCTGTGATAGGAATGCATCTGTAAGAGATTGCATTTACAGGATCGGTGAGGGGGTAGTCTGGTGCCCCACATTAAGAAGAAGGTTAAATGATTAGGACTTAGTCAAGTTTGGCAGGCTCTTAGAGCGTTTGGGGGCGCATCCTCCGGTTGCTCATGGTATGGATAGTAGGATATGGTCTAGAGGCAACAAGGGGCGGTTTTCAGTGAGATCTCTAGTGCGTAGTCTCAAGCCGGGGTCATCCATCTCCTTTCCTTATCATTCTGTGTGGAATCTGGGTATTCCGTCTAAAGTATCCTTTTTTCTATGGAGTGTGAGTTGGAATAAAATCCTCACATATGATCACTTGAAAATTCGAGGGTGGAGGTTGGCTAATAGATGCTTTGTGTGTCCACACAGAAGAGTCGGTAGACCATCTTCTCATGCATTGTCCTGTGGCTTGTGAGATTTTGAGCTTCTTTCTCTCCCGTTTGGGTGTAGAGTGGGTCTTTCCCTCTTCCTTTCTTAACTCCTTATCTTGCTGGGAATGGGCTAATGAGGATGGACCCAAGAGGGCTATTTGGTAGGTCTTGTCGAGTGTTATAGCATGGTCCTTATGGAAAGAGAGGAACAAAAGAGTCTTTGACAACTTGCACTCATCTATTCATAATATCCGTTCTCGTACTGTGGCAATGGTATTGGAGTGGGTATCTCTTAGCCAGGAGGGAGTGAATATGGATTTTCTTCTCGCATGATTTAGGGGCAGCAATGTAGTCCCTGAGTCAGGGTTTCTATGTTTTCCTTGTTGCTTTTCTTGTTCTCTTTTGTTTGGTTCATGATCTTATGAACTTGTGTTTTTTGCCATGTATCTTGTCTTGCTTTTCCTTTATATATATTTTTGCTTGGATTATCGATCAAAAAAAACATAGAGGGACACCTCTCTCCCCTTCCCTTGGACGTTCTCCCCTCTCCCTGGTGACCGTATGGCTCCCCCTTGGTGACCATACAGCTCCCTCCTCCTTGGTTTTGGTTTTTGTGATCTCCATCATATCTTGGTTGGATCGAGATCCTCCTCAAAGCTTGATCAAAAATTGATCTAAAAAGGAAGAAGAAGAAGAAAAGGAACGAAAGCGAGATTCGAAAGAGCTATTAACTTCTGTTGGAGAAAAGCTTCAAACAAAGAAGGTTCGTGTGAATCAACAAGAGGCTTTACATCTGTGAAGCTTTTTAAGTATGATTCTATCATTAATAAAATTAAGTAGAACTAGTCAGATCTTGGAATCGTTGTATGCCCATCCAAGAACTGTGATTTAAAATTAAAAAGAGGCATACTTTCAGTGGTATCAGAGCCCCGACTATGCTTCTATTTGATTTTATTGTTTTATTCTATTGATTTTGAATAATATAAAATTACCATGAGATTATTGGCTGATTAATTATTTAAAAGATTTTTATTATTTAGATTAATAAATAATTTCTTGATGTTCACGCCCACCCTTTAATGGGATTTTAGGTTTTATGAAATATTGATTTTGAACAATATGTAATAAATTAAAATTAGGACATTACTAATTTTATTTTATTATAAAAACAATTATTTTTATCATTGGGATTAGATCCCTAGGGATTGCCAAAATTCTCTATGTGATTTTATTAAATTTAAAATCATGAATAATTGATTTGCTCATTGTTTGATGAATTTTGAATTCTTCGAGAGTTAAATAAATTGTTTTATTTATTTAATTGTTGGTATGGGCTTTGTTTGGTTAAATATAAATTATTATAATATAATTAATGAGATGAATGATATAATATAATTAATGGAGAATGGGTTCCACAAATCATATTCTCTTCTCTCCCTCTATTCTCTTCTAATTCTTCTATTGGGTTGTCCTCCCCTTAGCACCCTATTCTAGGTGGTTTTTCAAGGTTTCTTATTTTATAAAAGATGTAACCTTAGTTATAGAGTTGCTGAATTTTTGGTGGAGTATTCGTAGCGAAGAAGAATGATTATCTAAGGTGAAGGATTTTTCAATAGTTGTAGGATTTTATTTAATTCAAGTGTTGTAATTAAAAAGGGTTTATGATTTAAGGAACTCATTGTGTATATCATTATTCATGTGATGAAAATAATATATAGATTAAACTCATAACGTGTTGATAATTCTGATTGTAGGCTTTATGAGAATTTAGGATAATTGTGATTATCAGTTTTGTGAGAATATTTAGGATAATTGGATTATATTGATTTAATGAGTTGTGTTTAAACATAAATTGTTTCTATTTAAACATAACACATTATTAGGGCTCTTCTGGACGTGTTGTATGTGTCCCATGCGAAATTTTGGCATGAAACTTTGGGCTACAAATTATATGATAATTATGTCTAAAAGACATTATTGTATGTTTTCAAAAAGTTGTGAAATTCGATGGATCACAAAAACCGACCTCTATAGACCATAAATATTAGGATGAGTAGGATTCAACCATAGGATGAAAACCCTAGTGGCTGGTAAAGGGCTAGTGGGAGCTTAACACTCCATTAATCCAGTTATTACAAATTCTCATTATTCATGTGATGAATTTATATTCTGTTTGATTGTTATCCTTTCAAGACAATATTAAGTCCTTTATTAAATAGGATAATTTTATTATTATCCTATGACCTTCCATTATCAGTAAGACTATGTATTAATAAACCTCAGTATAGCTTGCCAAAAGGATGTGAGCACAACTCAGTTTAATTAAACTTCTAGAGCCTTACCTCTATAGTAGATGTGTTTGTATATGCCTTGATAGGGAGTGTCAAATGAAATAGAGGCACATTCCTACATGATTATATGATAGAGCGAGAATAATGGGTTGCACTTGACCAAAGAAACATGACGGCTGAAAGGAGACAGTCATGTTGTCCTTGGAGGCTAAAAGCAAATCGGGGATCACTATTAACATAAGGAGTTATGCATGAGATGATCAGATGGAAGGATAGTAGCTATCCACCTTATAATACATGTGTAATACTATCCTAAAATGGAAGATTGCATGTTACTATAAGGCTCCCGATACTGCTCAGAAATATTATTTATTTCCTAATTTTATGATAGAAGGGATTTATAAAATTGAAGAATGATGAGAGTATCGTCGCAAATTTAAAATCTCAAAATCCGATGAATATATGTGTGATTATTGCTTTGTTTTCAATTTGTACATTGTTATGACAAACTTCAATCCCCTTTCCAAGATCTTAGATGAGAATCGCTTGATTGGTCCTAATTATGTGGACTGGAAGAAAAACGATGATATTGTGCTTACCTCCCAAAAGGTTGCTTATGTTCTTACATCCGATTATTCGAAATTTACTGAGGAGACTCAGACCCATGGGCAAGTTGAGAAAGCCTCAAAGTGACATGAGGCTAATGATTCGGCCAAATGCTATATACTTGCCTCCATGTCCAATAATCTATAGCAGTAGCACCAGAGTTTTGCCACTGCAAAGGACATTATGACAAATCTCAAGGAAATGTTTGGGGAATAGGACTGCTAGACAGTTGGCTATGAAAGGACTTATAGGGACCAGAATGTCTCATAAAACCCCAATCCGGGAGAATGTAACCAAGATGATAGGGTTCATTAATGAGCTCCTAACTCTTAGTGCAGATATTAACTATCAAAGTCAATCGGATGCGATCCTTTATTCCCTCCTGTAATCCTTTTCTACATTCGTGTTGAACTACAACATGAATAAGTTAGAGACTACTCTTCTAGAGCTCTTCAATTTGTTGCAAACAGCTGAAGACCTTATGAAGCATAACAAGTTGTATGCATACATAACTGAGGGAGGTGGACCTTCCAAGCCAAAGCCTAAGGGCAAAGGCAAGAAAAGGAAGAAGTCCAAGTTCTCCATTTTCCTCAAAGGCAAGAAGGGTAAGACAAAGAAGGCATCTTCTAAGAAGAAAGATAAGAACAAGAATGTGTGCTTCCACTATGGGAAACCATGTCATTGGAAGAGGAACTGTCGAGTTCACTTAGCATCCCTCAAAAAGGACAAGCCTTCAGAAGGTATGTCTGAATCACTTATCATTAAATCCAACTTAATCGTTAGAGCCTCTATCTCCTGATGTGTAGATTTTGGATGGACCTCACACATTTGCAATTTGTTGCAGGGGTTTCAGGCTTTCAGCCTTTAGGAGAGCAGAAGGTTCAATGATGGGAAAGTCTGTTTGAGGATGGGAACGGATGCAAAAGTTGCAGCGGTCGCCATCGTAACTTTTAGATTAAAATTTTCTCTGGATAATATCTTACTTTCGGAAGACTGTTTATATGTGCCAGATTTTGGAAGACTGTTTATATGTGCCGAACATGCTTAGAAATTTGATTTCTATATCGAGATTAGTGGCTTCTGGTTATTTTATTTCATTTAATACTAATGTAGTTATTAAATATTTGAAAAAATTCATAGTTTTCGGCACATTGTTGAATGGTCTTTATTTGATTGATCCTATGAGCGATTCTATTAACAACATTAAGAATAATGAGTCCACCAGTGTGACACCTCTAAAAAGATGAAGAAATTCTATGAATCCAATCTACTTATGGCATCTGAGGTTAGGCCACATCAATTTGGATAGGACCAACAAATTGATAAAGGATGGTCCTTTAAGCCACTTAAATGTTGAGCCTTATCCAACTTGTGAGCCTTGTTTACAGTGTAAAATGACCAAGAGACCATTTTCAGGAAAACCTTATAGAGCTACTTGTATCTTGGAATTAATTCACACTGATGTATGTGGACCCATGAATCATTCAACGAGAGGTAGCTTTATCTACTTCATAACCTTCCCAGATGATTATTTCCAAATATGGTTACATATATCTGATGAAACATAAATCAGAATCATTTGATAAGTTCAAAGAAGTCCGTAATGAAGTAGAAAAGCAATCAAGTAAAAGTATTAAAGCTCTTAGATCCGACCAAGGAGAGTACCTCTCGAATGAGTTCACGGATTATCTTAAAGATAATGGTGTATTATCTCAATGGACTCCCCTAGGAACACCTCAACATAATAGTGTTTCAGAAAGAAGGAATCGGACTTTATTAGATATGGATCTTTCTATGATGAGTGAAGCTAACTTGCATATATCTTTTTGGGATGCATTGGAGACTACTATTTATCTATTAAAGAGGATACCTTTTAAGTCTGTTTCCAAGACTCCTTTCGAGCTTTGGACAAAATATGAGGTTGTTCAGTTAATGTGCAAAAGCAGAACTTTGACAAGTTGAAAACGAGGACTGGAAAATGAATGTTTATAGGATACCCAAAAGAAACTCTTGGATTCTATTTCTATAATCCTAGCAAACAAAAGGTGTTTGTAAGCAGGAATGCCATTTTTCTAGAAGAGTGAATCTAGAATAGATTTTGAGGAGCAAGTTCAGAATTCAATAACAATTATTAAACCATTTAAGCCAATCTTAACTGAACCTACTTAAACACAGAAACCGAGGAGAAGTACAAGGATTAGTCGACCTCCAATAAGATTGTCTTATTTACATGAGGTATATACTATGGCATTGGAATCCTTAAAAGATGATCTTTATACTTATCAAGAGGCAATATATGATATTGATGCTAAGAACTGGCGTAAGGCCATGAAATCTGAAATGAACTCCATGTATTTTAATGGTGTCTGGACTCTAGTTGAAAAACCTAAGGGCACATTGAATGCAAATGGATCGACAAGAGGAAACGTGGATCCGATGGAAAGGTGGAGCCCTTTAAAGCACGAATTGTGGTGAAAGGTTATAGTCAAAGAGCTGGTGTTGACTATGAGGAGACCTATTCATTAGTACCAATGCTAAAGTCCATCGGAATTTTATTATCAATTGTTGCACACTATGATTACGAGATTTGGCAAATGGATGTCAAAACCACTTTCTTGAATGAAAGCATTCAAGAGGATATTTGTATGGACCAACCTTGTAGAGACCCAAATCTTCATGTCTTGATATGTGTGCAAATTTAATGAGAATCTTGGTGTTTGTGTCAAAATATTCCAATAAATGTTTTATTGCGATTATATATGCTATGTGCAATTGATTAGGTGTTTAAATGAAGAAAACCAAGTTAAAAGTTAAAACAAACCAAAATAGACAAAAACCAACTCCACCGGTCGACACCCCTTATTCCGGGTCAACCCCTAGTGCAAAATTTTGTATGGGGAAATCGGGCAAAGAGTGAACAAACCAGCGGTCGACCACCCACCTAGGCCGATCGACCAGTGAACTACCACTCGACCGCCCATACACACCGGTCGATCGCCCACTAAAGGATTTGCCCAGAAACTTTCCAATTTTCAGAAATCTGAGAATTGGAATGTGTTCAGACTCTACGGTCTATAAATAGACCTCTAACTCGTGGGTTTTAGGGTTTGAAACATTCTAAGAGTTCCAGAAATCCTCGATAGAGTTCAAGCTAGGGTTTTTAAAGGGTTTTGCCTAGAGAATAAGAAAATCTTAGAGATCAAAGTCCAAGGCCATTCGCAAGCGATAGATCGTAAGGAAACGATCAAGAGAGGTTCGATATATTGTCCTGTTAATAATAATATGATAATGATAAGAGCTGATTAAGATTGATTAAGTATATATTATTGTATGATGAATATGAATTACATGTTATGACTTTGCATGATGGAAAAGGTTATGGAATTCAAGATTTGGAATGAACGAATGGGATTTGTGTTATGATATTAGTGTTTTATGGTTTTTAATTGAGAATGACTATTGGAACCGATATATGATCATGGTAGAGAATTTAGGGTATAATGCACATTTGATTGAATATGGAGGAAGGGATTTATGATGGATTATGATAAAATGGATGCTTATGGATTGATGAAATTGATTTATGTTATTCTATCTCCTTCTGAAATCCGCGATAAAGAGAGTAAGAAATTGGAATACCTATCTGTCCTGAACCTAGAAGAGATTAGTTGGAAACAAAAGGCTAGAACTAGGTGGCTCCGAGAGGGGGATAGAAATAACAAATTCTTTCACAGAACGGCCAATTTCAATAGGAAAATGAACTTTATCTCTAGGGTGAGGGTAAACGGAGTTTGAAATGAGTCAGATTGAAGAGTATTACATCCTACTATAAGGAGTTGTATCGTGAGCGGGAAAGTTAGTGTCCTAGGTTGGATGGCCATTTTTTCGACGGTCTGTCGCTTGAGCAGAGCGCTTCCTTGGAGGTCCCATTTGGGAAGGAAGAAGTCCGGGGGTCATACGAGATATGGCCGAGGAAAAGGCTCCTGGGTCGGATGGTTTCACCATTTGAGTCCTATAGGGTCTACTGGGATATAGTGAGGAGAGACCTTTTGGAGGTAATGAAGGAATTATTTTCTACAGGGCTTTTCTATAGAGTGATCAACAACACCTTTGTGGGGCTCATCCCAAAACGGGTGGGGGCTGTCGATCTAAAGGGTTTCCGTCCTATTATCAGTGTGGGTAGCGTTTACAAAATTCTTTCAAAGGTTCTAGCAGTTCGCCTCAAGAGAGTGATGGTTTCTATCATCTCCCCTCAACAAGGAGCATTAGTGGAATGTTACCTAGGCACGTGGTACTGGTGCCAAGTGTCCAGATATTTAGGAGTGTTCGGCACGGCAAGCTCTGAAAATCCCAATACGATAGCACGGATGTACATATTTTTAAAAATGATTAAATATATATATATATATATATATTATAATTTATAACTCAAAATTTTTAAATAACAATAATAATAAAAAAAGAGGGGGATCACCAGTCCCCAATGTTTTAAAAAAGTATATACATAAGTTATAAAACAAATATTTATATAAGGAGTAGAAATAAGCAACAAGAGAGAAGAGAAGAGAGAGATATACATATTGATCGTTATTGTTGTCGCTGCTCTCCTAATAAAATTGTCTATGTTTCCAAAAAAAACAATACAAATTGACAAAAAATTCCTTGCAATTGTATTTTTAAAATGACATAACATACTTGAAACACCATGTACCTAATCATAATGTTAATGTCACCATGACATGGTATAGGCACGTATCAAGGAGTGTCGTGTCGTGTCATGGAGTTTCATGTCGTGTCCAAGTGTCGGCACGACAAAATTTAGGAAAACTGAAGTGCCTAGGTAACACTGGTTAGTGGGGGGAGGCAAATTCTAGATGGGATCCTAATAGCCAATGAATGCATTGATGAGCGCATTAGATCCTCCTATCCTGGAATCCTTAGCAAAGTTGATATGGAGAAAGCCTATTATCATATCAACTGGGGATTCCTAGATTATGTTATTCGCAGAATGAGTTTCAGTGTAGAATATTAAGCTTTCTCGTAATTAGGGGTATTCTTGTAATTAGGGAAAACCCTACTTATAACCCTTATTAATAGAATATGATAGAGAGAAAGTTAAGTTCTTTACTCTTTTCTCCTTCTCTTCTTCATCTTCTTCCTCATTCGAACCCTAAGACCTATCCCTAGGAATTTCACTTGGTATCAAACAATCTTAAATCACAAAGGAAGAGCAAGAAGAACAAACCCGCCGGAGGCTGCTGACGTCAGCAGTCGTACGGCTGACGTCATGATGGCGTCAGTATGACGTCATCCAAAGTAACTTTTTATGGGTTTTTCTTTGGATCTGGTAGATCTACTATTCAGAAGAATTATGGTGATTTTTTCGAGATTTATTGGAGATTTTAAGTGATTTTTTGAGAATTTTTTGTTAAAAATTTTTTGAAAACTACCCTTGTATACCAATCAGAAATACTCCTTGTAGGGGGGATTAAACTTGGGGATATTGGTAGTGAAAGATCCCCCTCAAAGTTTTGAACATTTTGGTACCGGTTACCCGGTGATCAGAATCTCACCGGAGCTCCGGCGAGCATTTTTCTCCTATATATTTTCCGGCAGATCATGTTTTTTGCATTTTTTTCTCTCATTTTTCACATGAACCTTCATGGATGATGTTTGGATGGATTATGAATGCTATATGATGAAGTTTGGGTGCCCTTAAGGTGTTTGAGGCGGTGTTCGCTTACTTTTAGGGTGTTTTTTGGTCGTTGCACCATTGGTGTTTGTTTTTTTGGGTTGTAGAACCCTATGGTACATGCTAGAAGTGTTCAAGGGCTGGATTTGTGCAAATCAGTCCTTCTGTGACAAAAAATGGGTAATTCCGAGGTTAGACAGTCTTCATAGGCCCCGCCTTCTGATGATAGTTACTTACATTTAGGACATGGTGACTCCCCTAGCTTTCAAATCACTACCGTAAAGTTGAATGAAAAAATTTATCTTGCATGATCTCAATTGGCTATGTTATTTATAATAGGGAAGGGTAAGACGGAGTACCTAACTGGCAAGAGTAAGAAGCCTCCGACTACTGATCCTACTTTCAAGAAATGGCAAGCCGAGAACGCCACAGTCATGTCATGGCTTCTCCGCTCCATGATTCCGGATCTTAGCAATGGATATATCCTTCTTTCCACAGCCCAAGAGTTATGGAAGGTTGTGAAGCAGACTTACTCTGAGGGGGGCACACATGCTAGAGCTTATGAGTTGCGCCAATGTATTGGGCAACTGAGACAGGGGGATACTTCTCTGGCCACTTACTACGCTACTTTTCAACGTCTGTGGAAAGAATTTGGCGTGTTTCATATGTCTATGACACAATGCACTAAAGATGTCGTAGAGTATAAGAAGTATGTTAATGAACACAGGGTCTATGAGTTGTTGGTTGGCCTTAATCCTAAGTATGAGCAAATCCGTGTTCAGATTTTGGAGAAGAACCCCCTTCCGTCCATCACTGAGGCATATTTCATTCTTCATAGGGAGAGCGTCGCCGGAATAACAAGCAACCATCTTCTCTAGAGCGGTCTGCTCTTTCTTTATAGTCACAGCGCAGAGGCCGTGATAGCTTTCGTGGAAGCAGGGGCGGTGGTAGGTCAGAAAACGCCGGTGATGAGAGAGACCGACTGAAGTGTGATCACTGTGGTCGCACTCGACACACCTGTGAGACTTGTTGGGACCTCCATGGTCGCCCACAGCAGTGAAGTGGTGATCACAGTGGCCGTGGTAGTGGTCGTGGTGGAGGCTCTAGTGCTCACTCAGTTGCCTTTGATCTAGCACTCGTTCTTACATCTGGTGTATCGTTATCTTCTGACAGCCTTAGCCTTTCCTGTGTTGAGATAGAAGCATTCCGGCGTTTCCAGCGTTTTATGGGCCAGTTAGAACAATCAAGTACATCTTCCACATTCTCATTTGCTAACCCAGGTACATCAGCTTCGGCTTTCAGTGCATCTATCTCCATATCTACTCGCCCCTAGATTATTGATTCTGGGGCCTTGGATCACATAACTGGTATGTCATCTTTGTTTGCCTCCTATCATATTTGCTCTGGTAGGGACAAAATTAGAATTGCTGATGGGTCTTACTCTTCTATTACTGGTAAGGGTAGCATCTCTGCTACCCCATCTAAGTCATTATCATATGTTCTTCATGTTCCTAATGTTGCTTTAAACCTTTTGTCTGTGAGTCACCTAACCAAGTCATTGAACTGTAGTGTCATCTTTTTTCTCTCTCAATGTGTCTTTCAGGACTTGAAGACGAGGCGGACGATTGGTAGAGGCTATGAAGAGAGGGGATTGTACTTGTTGGATAGTTCCTCACCGGTGGCTTCTCCTGTTCAGCAAGTTCGTGATGGGCCTAGCAGTAGTAGTAGTCATGACCGCAACATTTTACAGTTGTTGCACTGGGATAAATGTTTGGGTCACCCATCCTTTTTATTGTTAAAGAAACAGTTTCCACAGTCTTTTGTTTCTGTTTCTATGTCTGAACTTCAATGTGAAACTTGTGAATTTGCAAAAAAATATTGATCTTCGTATCCTGCTCATGGTAATAAAAGTAATTCACTTTTTTTCATTATTCATTCTGATGTGTGGGGTCCTGCTCCTATTACTTCATCTCGTGGGTTTCGTTACTTTGTTACATTTGTTGATGATTTCTCTAGAGTAACGTGGGTTTACTTGTTGAAACAGAAGAGTGATGTTTGCTTTGTTTTCTAATCTTTTCATAAAATGCTTGAAACCCAGTTTGATGTTAAGTTAAAGATCTTTCGTTCTGACAATGGTGGCGAGTATCTGTCTACTACTCTCGTCTCCTACTTCCGAGATTACGGGATTATCCACCAGACTACTTTTGTTAGTACTCTCCAGCAAAATGGTGTGGTTGAGAGGAAGAACTGTCACCTATTGGAAATCACTCGTGCTCTTTTGTTTAGCATGAACGTTCCTAAACGTTTTTGGTCCGATGCCCTTCAGACTGCTTCCTATCTTATGAATCGCATGCAACCTAGAATTTTGGGTTTCAAAAGTCCTATTGATGTTTTGTCTCCATCTCTGTCCTTGTTTCCTCTTTCACCCAAAATCTTTGGGAATTCGTGTTTTGTACATATTACCAAATTGGTGCGTACCAAACTTGATCCTAAGGCACTCAAGTGTTTATTTTTGGGGTATGCTCTGAGCCAGAAAGGGTATAAGTGTTTCCATCCCCCTTCCGGCCAGTGCTTTGTTTCTCTGGATGTTATCTTTTTTGAATCCACCCCCTTTTATTCTGCGAAGGAGACTTCTCTTCAGGGGAAGACCATTGGTGTTGAAGAGATGTCTCCTTCTCCTTTACCTATTTCTATTGATTCAGGGGATTTTCCGGTAACTAGTCATAAAAAAAATGATGTAAGCATAGATGGAGGAAAACAAAGTGAGGTGCAGGTTTTCTGCAGAAATCCAAATCGTGGGGTTTGGATGACGGATACTAATAAAGAAGACCCTCATATGCCCTACCATGAATCCTCCTCAGATCCAAGTAATATTCATACCTCCCTTGTTGATTCTAACATTCCTATTGCTCATAAGAAAGGTGTTCGCTATTACACCCAACACCCTATTTCTAACTTTGTGTCGTACGGTTCTCTATCTCCCCCGTATCGTACCTTTGTCATGGCTCTGTCTTCTGTGTCTATTCTTTGCAGAGTTGCAGATACTCTTCTAAGTCAAAATGGAAAGAAGCAATGGAAGAAGAAATGTAGGCTCTAGAGAAAAATCAAAAATAAGACATGGGAGATGGTTGATTTACCAAGAGGCAAAGTTCTAGTAGGATGCAAATGGGTGTTCACTGTGAAGCATAAGTCTGATGGGTCAGTGAAAAAATACAAAACCAGACTTGTTGTAAGAGGGTATACACAGACACATAGGATACACTACCAGGAGACGTTTGCTCCTGTAGCAAAGATGAACTCAATAAGAGTTCTCTTATCTCTTGCATCTAACCTAGATCGGCCTCTTATGCAATTCGATGTGAAGAAAGCATTTCCCCATGGTGACATGGAAAAAGAAGTGTATATGAAACCTCCTTCTGGGCTTAAGTGTCCTGTGGCTTAAGGAAAGGTATGCAGACTGAAGAAGGCCTTGTATGAGCTTAAATAGTCCCCTAGGGCTTGGTTCGAAAGGTTTCGCCTAGCCATGATTAGAAATGGTTACAAACAAAGCCAAGCTGACCATACTTTGTTTATCAAGCACAACGGCAAGAAGGTGACTGCTCTCATTATTTATGTAGATGACATTGTGCTGACTGGAGATGACCAGGGGGAAATGCAGAAGTTGAAAGGCTTACTTGCCAAGGAATTTGAAATCAAGGATCTAGGCCAGTTGAGATGTTTCTTGGGTATTGAGGTTGTCAGGTCCATAAAAGGTATCTTTATATTACAGCACAAATATGTCCTTGACCTCCTACATGAGACTGGTATGATGGGCTGTAAGCCCTATGACACTCCTACTGACCTAAACCAAAAGCTTGGTGAAGCCACTGGTGAGAAGATTATCAAAGTAGAGAGATATCAGAGACTTGTAGGGAGATTGATATATCTCTCACTCACTCGTCCTGATATTGCTTATACCGTCAGTGAGGTGAGTCAATTAATGCATGCTCCTACCTCAATCCACTTAGATGCGGTGTACAGGATTCTAAGGTTTCTCAAGTTTGCTCCAGGACAAGGACAGTTGTATGCCCGTTCTAGTAATCTCCAGATTGAGGTTTTCAATGACGCAGACTGGGTTGGATCTGTTTCAGATAGGCGCTCCACTTCTGGTTACTATACGTTTGTTGGTGGTAATCTAGTCACATGGAGAAGTAGGAAACAGTCTGTAGTGGCCAGATTTAGTGCAGAGGCAGAATTCGGGTCGATGGCTCATGGATTATGTGAGATTTTGTGGCTTCGCATTCTCTTGACTGACCTGAAGCTTCCCATTCAGGGTCCTATGAAGTTGTATTGTGACAACAAGGTGGCAATCAGCATTGCTCACAATCCGGTTCAACACAACAGAACCAAATACATTGAGGTGGACAGACACTTCATTAAGGAACAGTTGAAGACAGGTCTCATTTGCACTCCATTTGTGAAGACCGGTGACCAACTTGCTGATATTTTGACTAAGGGACTTGGTCATACTCAGTTTACTAAGATTATTGGCAAGCTCGGCATTTGTAATATCTACATACCAGCTTGAGGGGGAGTGTAGAATATTAAGCTTTCTTGTAATTAGGGGTATTCTTGTAATTAGGGTAAACCCTACTTACAACCCTTATTAATAGAATAGATATAGAGAGAAAGTTTAGTTCTCTACTCTTTTTCTCCTTCTCTTCTTCTTCTTCCTCCTTCAAACCCTAAAACCAATCCCCAAGGAATTCCACTTTCGGATCGAAGTCAAGACAGTGGATGCAGTCGTGCATCTCCTCCGTCTCATTTCCTAGCTCTAGGGGGTTGAGGCACATAGACCCGCATTCTTCGTTCCTTTTCGTGATAGTTTTGGAGGACTTAAATAGAATGTTGTCTAGAGCTGAGGGGCTATTTTTAAGGGATTCATGATAGGCCAAGATCATCTGCGTATCTCTCACCTACAATTTGCAGCAATGCTTCAAGTAAGCAAGTATTGTACCTCAGGTGCTTACTTCGTTGTTTTGAGGTGATGTTAGTGCTTCGAGTGAATTTGGCCAAATCAGAGATCGTGAATGTGGGTGAGGTTCTAGACTTAGATCAACTTGCGGTCTGTTTTGATTGTAGTGTGGGCATGCTTCCCTATGTACCTGGGTATACCCCTAGGGGCGGCTTTCAAAGCCAAGTCAGTGTGGGCGCCAATGATCAAGAGATGTGAGAAATGTTTATCAGGGTGGAAATCACACTTTCTATCGAACGGGGGAAAGCTAACCCTTATCCAGAGCACCCTCAGTAGTCTCCCGACGTATTACTTGTCCACCCTAACCATCCCTAAGTCAGTTGTTGTCTCCCTTGAGAGACTTCAAAGGGAGTTCCTTTGGCATTCAAAGGATGATTCATTCAAATATCATCTAGTCCATTAGAAGCAAATATGTCGTACTAAGGAGGAAGGAGGGTTAAACCTCAAGTCCCTAGTTTAGGTTAATAAGGCATTGTTAGGGAAATGGATCTAGAGATTCGGAAAGGAAAATGATAGTTTGTGGCGTGCTGTGATTGTGGCCAAGTATGGGGAATCCTAATGTTGGGTCCCGCGAGAGGTTAGGGTTTCCCATAGCCTAGGCTTATGGAAGGGCATCATGGCGACTGCCAGTTGGGTTGTGCCTAATTTTAGATTTAGAGTGGGTCAAGGGTTAGAGGTGAAATTTTGGAAGGATGTGTGGTGTGGCACCACGAGGCTTCAGGATGACTTTGGTCATATATTTTTGTTGGCCTCCAATAAGGAGGCTTTGGTAAGGGACTACTTTGAGAGGCAAAGAGGGGGTGGTATGGTGCCCTAGGATGAGACGAGATTTAAATGATTGGGAATTAGAGGAAGTGGTGCACCTTTTGGCTCGTATCAGCTATGTTTGCCTGTGTGTTGAGAATAGGATTATAGGGTTTGGTCTGGAAGCAACCATGGTCGTTTCTCAGTAAGATCACTTTTACAGCCTTTTGGTCTGGTCCCCTCGAGCCCGTTGTGTGGAATCCGGGAATTCCCTCTAACGTCTCTTTCTATGGAATGCAGTTTTGAATAAGATTCTAACATGTAATCACTTGCAGCATAGAGGATGGAGTATTGGAGTCCGGTCAATTGTTGCTATATGTGCCTCCAAGAGGAGACCATAGACCATTTGCTCTTGCAATGTCCTATTATGTCTGGTATTTGGGGCTATTTTCTCACCCGCATGGGGTGGATTCGGTCTTTCCCACTTCATTTCACATCTTCTTATCTTGTTGGTCTTTAGTCAGTGTGGAATGTGCTACGGAAGCGCTTTGGTCAATTCTCCCTGGAGCAATATCCTGGATGACATGGAAAGAGAGAAACTCGCGAGTTCTTGAAGACTCTCCATCTTCTCTCTCACATTTGCGATTGGATTCGGTTAGTGGCTCACGAATGGGCTGGGCTTCGTTGTGGGGGAGGAGCTTCGGGAGGTTCTGGGTTGATCATTGAGGGGGGAGGTTGTGGTTATAATTACTATTTGTAGTGGCTTTTGAGTTGATTTGCTTGTAAACTCTTGCTTCTTTTGCTATCTTCTTGTTTGTATTTTTGTCCCTATTTTAATATATTTTTGCTTCTTTGTCGATAAAAAAAAAAACTTTGTTAAACATGATTTGAATATAATGCCCTACATGAATGATACGTATTATGGTATGATGCTCACATACTAATTTATGATTATCTATGCATATATGATGATTGAATTTCAGATAGGTAAA
Organism: Tetracentron sinense; assembly: GCA_015143295.1. NCBI lineage: Eukaryota > Viridiplantae > Streptophyta > Magnoliopsida > Trochodendrales > Trochodendraceae > Tetracentron > Tetracentron sinense. The sequence goes on from CM026554.1 coordinate 33,913,006, forward strand.
TACTTAGAGGATGATACCAATAACTTAGAATTCTCTAACCATTGTGGAATGGGATGCTTTGGTGGCGTTTCGATGGTGAGATATCGGAATATAAAAGAGAACCTAGATGAAAGTTAATCATGACACTCCAGGACATGTTCACAGCATGGTAAGTTGTTAAGTTTACACAAATCTGCACATGATCATGCATGGATACGAACTAACCGGTATGACTGGTATAGAACTGCTACGGAAATTGGAACTAGTACGGAACTTGGAACTGGTATGGAATTGATAGAAATTTGGTACGGATCTAGTACGAACTGACAAGTTACTATTATGATTTTACATGCATATGCACAAGTATCACAAGTATGCACAAGTCATGAGTTTGGATATGCTATGGAATGATAATATGATATGCTTACATGCTTTCCGCATTCTAATCATGTAAATTATGATATGTATGATACGACTGAAAATGTATGGTATTGTATATTGTTAACTGCATTTTATATCCACTGAGCATTTTGTTGCTCAATCGAATTGTTATTGTCTGCAGGTTCAGGGTTTAATATCTACGCACCAGAACCTTGGGTTGAGGAGAAATACATTGAGGAGCCCGAAGGTGATTACCATGAGGGAGAGATTGATTTAGATCGATATCCATATTATTGATCCATTAGTTAGTTTATTTGCTTTAAAAGAAGTTTTTTTTTTTTTATCGATAAACAAACATATATAAATAAAGGAAAGGGCCATGGTACAAGCAAAAACAACAGCGAAAACATTAGTTTACAAGGCAGTAAACACAAAGAAGCATCACCTAACTCCTAGCTTGCACACACCCCCCGAAAAGAAAGCTCAACCTAGCGTCAACTGAAGCTCCTCCCTATCATGCTTAAGGCCTGCCCAATCCAACACCACCAACCGAACCCTAGCACACATACGAGAATGGGACGCCGACATATCCTCAAAGACCCAAAGTTTCCATTCTTTCCAAACCATTCAAGCAATAGCTCCCGGCAGCACCAACCAAATTGTCTCCAAAACTCCGTCCTCACTATCTCTGTGCCAACAAGCTAAAAAGTTAAGAAATGACGCTGGGAAGACCCACTCCACCCCCAAGCGGGAAAGAAAATAACCCCAAATTCCGGCCATGATCGTACCGTGCAAAAGCAAATGATCCACTGACTATTCCGCTTTAAGACACAAGAAACATCTATTGGCCAAACTCCACCCTCTATACTGTAAATGGTCACACGTGAGGATTTTGTCCAAAACAGCATTCCAAAGGAAGAACGACACCTTGGATGGAATTCCTGGATTCCACACAACCCTCGAGGAAACCAACCCATGGAGACCGGACCCAAAGACCGAAACAGAGAATTAACTGAGAACCTCCCATGTTTGCTACCGCTCCACACCCTACAATCCCTTATATCAATCCGCAGAGAATAAGTACTTAGCTGATACAACAAACGTGACACTTCATTGATCTCCCAATCATTTAAGACTCGTCTTAACACCGGACACCAAACCACCCCCTCCCCCCTTCTCTCAAAATAGTCTCCAACTACCACCTCCCTGTTGTTAGCTAACACAAATATACGCCCAAAGTCTTCTTGAAGTTTGGTCTCCCCACACCAAACGTCTTTCCAAAATCTCACTTCAGACCCCTGACCCACCACAAAACGGAACTTCGGCACCACCAAATTAGCCGTCGCCATGATCCCCTTCCAAAGTCCCACTCCATGCGGCATCTTTACCTACTTGGGAACCCACCTCGAGTGCTCCCCATACTTCGCTACTATCACCGCTCTCCACAGACAATTTCTTTCCGACCCGAATCTCCAAATCCATTTACCTAGCAGGGCTTCATTCACTAACACGAGCGACTTGAGATTTAACCCCCCGTCTTCTTTGGGACGACAAATTTTATTCTAAGCCACCAGATGACACTTAAAAGAGTCAACCTTCTTATTCTACAGGAACTCTATCTGCATGCGCTCTAGCAAAACCGTCATTCTTAGGAATGGTAAGAGTGGACATGAAGTAAGCCGGGAGACTACTAAGAGTACTTTGAATAAGAGTTGACTTGCCACCTTTTGAAAGAAAATGCGCCTTCCAACCTGCCAACCGATTCGCGCACCTCTCTATCACTGGCTTCCAACTCGCTTTAGCTTTATAACCTCCCCCTAATGGTATACCCAGGTACCTAGTCGGAAGAGTTCCCACTCGACAACCAAAGCAGACTGCCAACTGATCCATGGTCAACACATCTCCTACACCCACTATCTCTGACTTGTCCAAGTATTGAAAAATAAATTAGGAAATAGCTAGATGGATTGTAAGTCTACGGATTTGTGGTCAAATCAATGGATCTACAACCACTAATAAGAAGCTTTAAGTTGATTTTTTTGTATTTTTTGAATAAAACAAAGAGATAAATAATTGTACTTATAACATTAATACTACTAATTCAAGGTTAAAAGTAGAAATATATGATTAGTTTGTAGATTTATGGTACTAATGTGCCATCTAGGTAAATCAATTTAATATGTACTATTGTATTTCCTAAAACTAAATAACTTTATTGTTAGAAGCAGAATATAAACATTTAGTTTTGAGAAATACAATAAGAAAATAAATGGCTTACCTAGGTGGTGCATCAGTACCATATTCAAATCAGTATGGGCTCGACTTCACTAGTACTACTACCAGCTTCATCCCCTCCAACCCGTACATGATATGTATGCCAGACATAGTGCTCAACCTTACATATATAACTAATTATACACATTTAATTCAATCCCAAATAATCAATATTTAAGTTAAAAATAATTTTATTTTAGATTATTATTTTTTAACTTATTTTTAATCTCTAAATAAAAATGATAATAATTATTGTTCAAAAATTATGGTTAGGGAAAGGATTGAATAGATAACCGTTAGAACATAAAATATTTATATAAACTAGTAGTATAAAGGCTATCAAGTAAACTTCGTTATTTAATAGTATGCTGATATCAACACTATGCAGGAGACATAATAATCCTAGACTACAGGAAAAAAAAATCTATAGTGTGGAGATCATGAGACTACAGACTACTTATTCATCAAATAGCCAAAGGAGACATGAAATATGAGAAAATTCAACTACTTAACCACCGACATCAAAACATTTCAGACACAATTCAAATTTATGCTATCAGAACGAAAAGAAACAAGGCTATACCTTTTGCACAGACAGCAGGAAGAAAAACAAAGGGTCTACGAAAATCGCCACCAAGCAAGAAATGTAAAAAAATTGTTTCCATTGTTGAATTGATCTAGCATGCGGATTCATGATGCCAGGAACATATGAACTTAAGAAGGAAAAAGATCTCATTGCCCAACCTTTAGAATCCCCTAAAGAGCACTATGGAACTGCAAACAAATACATACAGAAGCAAACTGCATGAGTGTGTCGAAGTACATCTAAATTATAATGGTATATGAACGAATTAAGCAGTAGAAAGAGATAACAGATCACAACTGAATTAAGGAAACAAAGTTTTTCTCTTAAAGCCTCTAGGAAACAAGTCCAAAAAAAAAACATATATAAAACATTATGTAATATAAAATTAATGCTTAAACAAAAAACATGATGCCATATAAAAACTGAAAAGTAAGAATCAAAGAATGGTAATTTAAATATGAGACCATATAACACCAATAGTCCAATGTACAGCATAATTGGAATCAAAGAAAGAAAAAGCCCATAAATTTTGGAGACAATCATCATAATATTAAACAGGATTTTAATGTATTCGTAGTGTTAAGAAAAATAATTTGATTCTTTCTGCCTTATGAAACAACTCTCACGAGTGGTCTAGTTTGTCCTTTACATAACCTCATTCAGAATATACAAATGCCCAAGAAAGATGAAATTTGCGAGAGGAAAATACTAATTATCAATGAAAATAAACAGTAAAGACAAACCTTTCTGGGAATGAATTCCCTTATCGATATCAAACTTCACTAACACCAACAGAAACAGTGTTCTTGAGAGCACTCTAGCCTTGGAACATTGAGATTTTTTACCTGAATTTTCCTAATTAGAAACACGAAAGAATAGCAAGAATCGAAGGATGAAGAGGTTCTAAATAAAATGAGTATACGAGCAAGCAGAGATCAGAGGCGCTGCTGAGAAACAAATTAATCGGGGAGAAGTTTCTTTGCTTTGGTCTCGGCTTCTCCCTTGGAACCTAGAAGCTCATTACTGGGCGGATGAGACTTCCCAAAAAAAAAAGGACTTTGCTACTGAGACCACATTAGGGCCAAGACCATGCTCTTAGAGCATTGGATTTCAGGTGGGGCCCATTTCACATGGTAGGCCCCACCTGAAATCCCATGCTCTTAGAGCATGGTCTCGATGGTCTCGGCCTTAAGGGAGTCTCCGAAGCTTTATCCAAAAAAAAAAAAAAGGACTTTGCTACTAAGACCCCATTAGGGCCAAGACCACCGAGACCATGCTTTTAGAGCATTGGATTTCAGGTGGGGCCCATTTCACCGAGACCATGCTCTTAGAGCATTACGACTTTTGTCCGAAGAGAAACTTGGCAAGAATGGTATTTGTAGCCAAGGCAACAAATAACCAATGACACATCAACAAAGTAAATAGATAATTTCTAAAAAATAAAGAAAAAACTTCTGAGACCGCACGGTCTCATACCATTCTGAGACCGCACACCAAAACTCAGGATATTAGGGTTTTGGTGAAAAATTTTACCTTAATTATTTTTAATATTTTTCACCAAAACCCTAAAGTCTCTGGTTTTGGTGTACGTTCTTGGATAGGTATGAGATCGTGCAGTCTTAGAAGCTTTTCCCAAAAAATAAATAGTCTAAGTGAAAAGTGTGCATACCACTCTTCCTTGGATCTCTCATTTTCTATACAATTGTTCACACATATAATGTTTTTTTTTTTTGGCCCCAGATGCAGAGACTCAATCTCGGGTCCTGTCTAGGGTGTCAATGGGCTAGGTTCGCCCGGTGGCCCAATTCGAAAAAAGCCCACTATTACTTATACTTTAGCCTTTAGGCCAAAGGGCTAGGGCTAGGGCCTGGCTCAATTCCTTAGGCCCATTCAAATGTGGGTTGAGCTAGAGCCTGGCTCCTTAAGGCCTAGCCCGGGATAATTTAGATTTTTTAATATATACACACACATACATAAGTAATAAAACATAGCAACAATGATTCTACATAAAAGGTTCTATTGGAACCTGGCATTGTATGAAATCCTTTGATAACACCGATTCCTATTTCTCAATGATATCCCACGATCGAGACAAATGGCTGTTGTGATTCAACTTATATTAATGTGGTCTCTTCTCAAGTCAGCGAGATGGTTCTACAGAAGAAGAAAAAAAAAAAAGGCCATCCAAATGTGGGTAGGAAAAAAGCCCACCATTAATTATATTTTAGGTCCAAGGTCTAGGTCCAAGCTCAATTTCTTAGGCCCATTCAAATGTGGATCGGGCTAGAACTTGGCTCCTTAAGGCCCGAGCCCGACATAATTGAGATGTTTTAATATATAATTACATATACATATATATATATATCTACTATAATAATGAGAGAAGGAGGGATAGAAGTATTGGTTGAATTTTTTAATTAATGCCAAAAAAACCAAATATCTCATCCATCTTATTTGCTATATGGAAGTAGTTATTAAGGGTATTATAGTAAGGACTGGTCTACTCCTCTTTTCCCTCTCACGCTCTCCCACTTTATCTGCGTTTGCAACCAACACATCCCACTCCATTTCAACCACCATAGTGGAATTCTCTCTCCTCAGGTCTAGCAAAGCATCTCGATCAAAAAGGGTTTTAATGGGGGTTGTTCATAACATCTAAGATGATCACGGTGCTTCGAATATCAATGATAGTTACCTAATGTCCAAGGTCTGCCCTTTTCTGGTAAGCCTCTGCAACTTATCATTGGGTATTTGTTAAAACTCAATCGGTTTTAAAATGGGTTTCAATGGGAGTTGTTTCAGATAAAGAGAGAGATTGTCACTTTAGATTTAAATCTCTACATTGTAGATTGATGATAGTTGATTATTTTTTAATCTGTTTCATGACTTTGTTGAGTGCTTCGTGGTGGTTGTTCGAGTAGGCATACGGATTGGACTCAAAACCTATGCCGTATATTTTTCCCCATTTTAGTTTAATGGCTTTCTTCTTCATGTTGAAGTTGTGTTTTTAATATGCTTTTGTGGGATATTCGGAGAGAAGTGGAGTGACAGAGAACGTGAGAGAGAGATTTAGCGACAGAGTAAAAGAGAGAAGATTTCCAAAGTACATTGAGAAGATGGTCTTTTACAATAAAGGCCCCCCTATTTTAAATATTACACAAACACACCCATAATAAAATAATCTGCCAATGACTACTTTTCTGAATAAATTTATATACTATATTTCTAATGTATTTCAATTTTCTACAGTGATTTTGCTAGGTAGTTCGCAGGGATTTGTAACGGGTCAACAATCCTCTTTTAGTGAGACCCTTTTGGAGTATGGAATGAGTTTACCCTTATGGTACCTTCGCAGTAACCTTAGGTCTGACTGTGTGTTAGGTGTTATTTTACCTCTTTACCAATTTTTTTTTTGTTTAGTATTTCTTTTTTATCCACGGAGGTTTAAGTCCAGTTGGTTCAAGCTCTCCCACTCTCTCTGTATTTTTTATGTTTCATACTTCATTACGCTTTAGATTTCATTTTTTTCCCATGAGAGTTCATATAAAAATTCATATCAAATGACACTCATTGGGACATGACACTCACTAGCATATTATAATTAAAATGTCAAAATATTTTGATGTATTAAATGTTGAATTTATTCAACTCATGCTTTTCAAGTCTGTATCATTTGGTCTAATCTTTGACACTCATTAGGACATTACATTCACGTGCATCGCACGTGCCTTCCGCTAGTATATATATATGTGTGTGTTTAAATTTATATTAATGTGGTCTCTTGCCGAGTCTCCGCTCTATAGAAAGATTATTTTTAGCAACAATGGTTTCACAAGTATGATGACTGTAGTTTTCAATTTACCTTACTTTATATGCTTGTCAAATTACTTAAGGTTTTGATATTTTATCTGAAATAATGTCATATGACATGATAAGCTGAAACTCATATAGTAAGGTTTTGATGTTTTATAAACATAACTAGATCATAGATTGCTATATTGGTATACATTACTCATGTATGACATTCAACTTAGGTAAATTACAATTTACAAGCTATCAATAACTAATGTATATAGTAAGGTTTTGATCTTTTAAATTGCTCCACTCATCATATATATCACACCTAGTATGTGTTGCACCCTTATGTAATGGAAGAATAGCCCATGAATTTACTGTCCATAATGTCCTTATCATTTAGCAGGCTGACAATTCAGAGAGTAAACATGGAAATGGGAATGATGGATGGTAACGCTAATGAGGGTTGAGTGGGTGGGTTGTCTACCAGTTGGAAAGTTTTCCTACAGGGTGCCTTGAGGTAGAACATCTCACACACAATAAATAAGATCATTTACTTGGGTCCCCATTCCCTAACACTAGAAGATGCTTCAAGATCCTCTTAAGAGGGCGCTTCATGGAAACAAAACGTAATTCAATTTCGTTTTTTTTTTAAAGCAATTGATTAATTTTTTTGAATGTTGGGGGATAAAAAATAACTGTCTAAATACAAAGCGGAGCTTTGCTTCGCAGCATTGAAGCGAAGCTCCCCTTCTTAGTGTATGGTGGTGGCAATCTTGTAATTATGAAGAAAACATGTTCTGCAAAACTGCCTTTGTCTCTCTCCATAATTACAAAAAGTATCATCGCCATACATTAAAAAGGAGAGTTATGCTTCAATGCCGTGAAGCATAGCTCTGCCTCAAAATTATTGTTAATAGATTAAAAAAAATTCTACCAATCTCTGCCCAGACCGTGTTAGGTTAGGGCTAGGGCTTGACACCTCCAAGCCTGATTGGACTAGGGCCAGGCTTGGGCTCAATAGGTTCCTAGACAGGCTAGGCCTAGCCCAAGCCCGGCCCATTGACACCCCTAATCATGCCCTGATCTCCCATTGACACCCCTAGTTATGCCCTGGTCTGGGCCGGATAGGTAACGCCAATAATCCAAGACTCCATTCCTTACCCATCTTTGGTAATTCATTGCCTGCTTTGTATTACACTATTACTAGTTCACCTTGTACATGCAAGGCTTTTTTTCTTTTTTTTGAATCGATAATCCAAGCGAATATATATATATATAGAAGAAGCAACAAAGCAAGCTACAAAGGCAACCAAAGATAGAAGTTCACGAGATCATGAACCACCAAAAGGAAGGAAAGAAAAACAACAAAACAACCAAGATAACCTCCCAAGGGCAGATTAGGCAAGAAGTAAGCCCATGTTCACCCCTCCCTGTCTAGAATAAACTCAATCCACAACCAAAGAAACAATGCGAGAACAGATTCTATGGGGAGATGAGTGTAAGTTGTCAAAGACCCTCTTGTTCATCTCTTTCCAAATTGCTCATGCTACTGCGCCCGGCAGAACCCGCCAAATAGCCATCTTTGAACCATCCCCACTTACCAATTCCCAACAAAATAAGAAGTTTAGAAAGGAAGAGGAAAAGACCGACTCCACACCTACTCGGGAGAGATAGAAACTCCAAACCTCACTTGCTATAGGACAATGCAAGAGGAGATGATCCACCGACTCTTCCGCTTGGAGGCACATAAAACATCTATTAGCCAAACTGTACCCTCTGTTTTTCAAGTGATCGCATGTGAGAATTTTATTCCAACCTGCATTCTATAGAAAGAAAGATACTTTACAAGGAATATCTGGATTCCACACAATCCTACGAGGAAAGGGGACGGATGGACCAACACCGAGCATTTGAACTAGAGATCTCACTGTAAAACGACCCTTGTTGCCTCTAGATCATGATCTATTGTCCCGGCCATGAGAAGAGGAGACCCCACACGCTCTAAGAGCCTACCAAACTCAACTATCTCCCAATCATTTAAGCTTCTTCTCAACTTGGGGCACCAAACTACCCCCTCACCAACCCTATCCATGCATTCCTGAACTGTCCCATTCCTATCTCGGGCAATACGGAAGATAGCACCAAAATCATCCTGCAAAGTGGTGGCCCCATGCCACGGGTCCTTCCAAAACCTGACCTCAGACCCCTCACGCACCAAGGCTTGTTTTCTTGAAATAATGATTATGAAGGTCTTTCTTCAAACACTACTGAAAAAGGTTAATATAAAGAGAGGTAGAGGCTAGTCATTCCACCTAATTTTTCCAAGAGCAATAGTTCGCTCCACGGGTGAGGAGCAAACTATTACTCCTCGATCTCACAAAGCTGCCCTGCTATGAACTTAGGTTAATTTTTAATCCTGTAGTTAAATTTTTTATGAGTTTAAAGAGAGACATGTGGCATGGATAAGGGACCCAAGATGTCACCGACCGAGGAGGTGATTATTTTCCTTTTTCCAAACAAGACTTCATCACGAGCAGTAGTAAATTATGATTTCAGAATTCAGCATTCATATAAATATCTCATTTTTGCACCCCTTTAACCTAGAGCTCCTGAGTTTGAGAGAGAAATCCTCCAAAAATTCCAACCTTTTTTTCAAATGACCAAAATACATTTTTCAAAATAACAAAAATACCCCTAGATTTTTCCCGAAATACCTATTTTAAAAAATAACAATCAAAACACATTTTTTTAAAAAAATATACAAAATACCCTAACCCAAATACCTCTCCACAACCCATGGCCAATGACCCATGACCCGTCTACTAACAACCCATAATCTCAAAAGCACCCACATATCAATGCCCATTCAACTCATGGCCTATAACCCGTCTACTAACAACCCATAACCCCAATTGCCAAACCCACCAAGCCCACTTTCCCATAAACAAGTCCACTTTCCCTTTTCAAGTAAAAGACTCCTTACATTTTTCTCCACATCCCAACACCCTCATTCTTAAGTAAGAATGTAAACCATAAGATTTCTACTCTTCAGAAAGGAGGGGATCAAGGGTTCACCCTAGGGCATGCACACCTATTTTTGAGTTACCCCTCTCTTTAACCATATACCCCTCTTACCTACCTACTAACCTCTCCCTCTCAAGTCACTCTCTCAAGGGCATAGGCAGGAAGTTTTATTTGGGGGCCAAAGTACATGTATCAAAAAAATTAATGGGTTTTGGGGGACGTAGCCCCCGAGAAATTTATTTTTTTTGAGTAATAGGTCCAGCGTGGTCATAAAATTCGTTAATTTTGCATTCCAATAAAGGTCTAGTAACAAGAAAAACAAAGTTACCCCACCAATTGCTCTATTGCACGAAAGAGGTCTCAGAATCCATTACCACTGAGTGATGACTAGCAAGAGCTCCATTTTCCAAGACTTAAAGATTTTTCTTCTTCTCCACGTTCTTCTCCTCCCTATCCTTTCTCTCCTGATCCACTCCCTGCTCCGTGCACCCTACTCGGCTGCTCCCTGCTCCCTACTCCCTACTCCACTCCCTGCTTGATACAGGAAAAATGCTATTTTTGTGATATTTTGGATTTCAATAAGTGACAATTTCTCCCCACAAAATGTTTAGTTCCCATTGGTCTATATGGATTCCAGCATTATTTTTCCATTTTTGGGCTCGTCGATTCTCAATCCACTTGTCATAGTTCCCGCAATGGATGGCAGTCATGTGAGCAGTGCTCTTCTATTTCCTATTTTGTTTCTATAGATATGTTTGGTTAATTTGAGTTAGATGGTAGATCATTTGAACTAACGGGAGGAAGATACTTCAATGGTGGTCTCTACCGTGCTCTGTGTCCGGAGTGATGTTGCTATAATATATATATATATATATTTTTAATTTCTACTTTCTATTAAAAAAGAGTGCATGTCTGTACTATGGACGACCTGATTCGTAGAGATTGATTCATCGCAAACATGTACTTCCTTTGCAATGGGAATAGAGGAGTCTGTATAACACATTCTATTTCATTTTAGAGTAAAAAAAAGGCTTTTATCTCTCTTTGGTACTTCTTGTAAGTTCCAGAGTTAATAGCACACCAGAATAACTTTTAGCATGTGCATGTTGTTTTTTCTTCCCACTGTTTATTAGTGCAAACTAATGTTAGTGAAAATTCCCAAGAGGGGAGAGATGTAATATCCATCCTTGAGGTGAAATCCAAGACTCAAAAACATGCCTATGACTCGTTTTCTGCGCAATATTTTATTTCTTTTAGGCACATCAATATTTATATAGCCACTTTTCTGAAGCAGTCAACAATAATGCATCACTCAAATATTTTATGATCATAATGTGGTTAGACTGATGAGTCATTACACAAGACTTATAGATTTGTGTTTATTAATGCAGAGTAGTTTGAAGACATTTCACATAATTTCTATATTTGTGTTTATTAATGCAGAGTAGTTTGAAGACATTTCACATAATTTCTATCTATCTAAGCAGTGAAATTGAGAATTCTGCAATCCAATTCCAAGTATTCAATAGTGCATTCAAATGACAAAATCTTGAATTTTGTGGAATTCATTTCAGTGATTTTTAATACCATGGAATTCGGTTCTTTAAATCAATTCCAATTCCACAAATCCAAACGCACCCTAGAGTTTTGCTACGGAGACCGACTTAGGGCCGAGACCATAGTTCAAAAAATCAGCGAGTCGCTCAAGTAACTCAGCCGAGTTACTCAACTCGACTGAATTTCGAATCGAATCGCCTCAAAACTCGAGGGAAACATTATTTGCCGAGTTACTCGGGTGACTCAGATAAGTCGAGCCAAGTTTTTCAACTCACCTGACTAGGTCAAGTCACAAAAGGGTATTTTGATCATTTTTTAAAACCTAAAATCAAACATCACACTGTTTTTGCATCACATTTTTTGAGTTTATAAAGACAACCTACTATGGGTTATGTTAAACCTAGTTTTTAGGTTTGAGGCTGTAAAATCAGCGGTTGAGGTATATGTAATTAAATAATTCTTCTATGTGTTCAATTAATGCATTTCATACTACTTTTGTTGTAAAGTTATTAATCATCATAATTTCTTTCACAGCAAACAAGGGATCCTAAGGGGCAGGAGCCGGACTTGATGCATATGTTTAGGATCACCCATACACGTAGGGATGAGTCATTCGTCGTTTAGGCATCCGAGGATGTGATGGTATGTTAGCATTTCATGATTTAAAGTATCACCAATTCTCTATTTGTCATAAACTAGAACTCGCAATATGTATTTTTTTTTAATGCTTAATCTAATTTGAATTATTGATTATAACTGCAGACGCAGATTGATTAGCTTATGTGTAGTGACCCAATTTCTGATTACCTAGAGAATGTGTTATTAGTACCTAAAGATAGTAACTATATGAGTTAAGAAGATATATATACATAGTGGAAGATGTGACCCTAAGAGACCCTAAGACTTTAGACTTCAGATCACAATATCGATTAATCGGGGCAGAATTTCTAAAATCTGACATTAACAGAAATGACCCGTCTAATGTAGAAAAGGATTTGGAGAGAAAAAAAAAAATATTTTTTATTACTAATTATGATTAGTGAGTAATTAATTGATTAATCAGTGATTAGGATGTTAATTATACTTTCTTATGAGATTAAGGGTTTAAGCATAATAATAGTCAAGAAGTGGGGTTAAGTATGACATATAATAAACTAAGAGGGCTTAGGGGCTTAAATATAATAAACTAAGAGAGAAGGGGGTACTTGTAAATATCATAGGTTAATGACATGTGTTGGGTGGAGGTGAAACCACCTAACCGTCTAAGCTTTTGAGGGTTAAAACCCTCTGTTTTGTTTTATCTCACAGCAACACAGCAACAGTGATACTCACCTACTTACTGATGATGAGTCACTTACCAACTTGGATGACTCATCTATTAGTGATGAGCATAATTCCTTATGAGACATGTGGCACCTACTAGCTTAAAGAACAAACCTTGTCCTACAAGCTTAGTCACTTAGTTTCTACGGATCCATCTTCTTCCAACTCTATCTTTGAGCTCAAACTTTTACTACCAAAGCTTAGATCGCATCTTTCGTCTTTTATTCAGAAAGGTCTACAAATATATCAGGTAATAACTTTACATTTCTAGTATTAACCATTAACTGTTCTTACTATTCTTTTGCTGATTGTGATTTGTGATAATTTGAAAAGCATAAATATTTTGGTAATGATTTCAGTATGATCCAAGTCTTGTAAACTTGACAAGTCTTAGTTTTCCTTGAGGGGAAACTTAAGGAGTATAGTAAAGTTATTTTTGGAACAGCAAAAGGCAGAATTTTGAACTAAGATTTTCGAAACCGTAGACTAAGAATTTGATCTCGAGTTCTTCTACAATATTGTAAATCACGAAAAGTTATTCAATTTAGATTCAAAGTTTACTTAATTTGAAGTTTGGAGCATAAAGATATGCTGGTTACAATATCTATATGTTTGAGTGGTGACAAATCCACTCACACGTGGAATCCACTTTAGAACTTCTGCTTTCACACCAACAGTAGCAATCTTACATATAGACTATATAATATAATATATGAGAGATAACTTTTGTTCCACATTTTGAAATATAGTAACAAACATATTACTATTGTTCTCACACAGTAACAATAAGCCTCTAAGCTCCGAAGTGAGAAGAAAGAAAGGGAATAGAAGGGAAAGGAAGGTAAGTACATTCTACTAGCTGACTTTGTAGATATACTTATGAATATGATGTTTTGCTATATGCATCTTGTAAATTGTTGTGGAGTATGTTCATGAACCATGAATAATATAATTGTAAGTACATTCTACTAGCTGACTTTGTGGATATACTTATGAATGTGATGTTTTGCTACATGCATGTTGTAAATTGTTGTGGAGTATGTTCATGACCCATGAATAATATAATTGTAAGTACACTCTACTAGCATACTCTGTAGATATAATGGTAATGAATGTGATGTTTTGAATACATGCATGTTGTAAATTGTTATGGAGTATGTTAATTACCCATGAATAATATAACTAGCATACTTTATAGACATAATGGTAAGTACATCCTACTATCAAGTATCATCCTTTGTAGATAGAATTATGTATTGATATTCTAATTTCATGATTATTATTACTTGTTATTGAAGCATGATGATTAAGTATGCTCTATTGTTTAGACTACATGATTTATCATGCATGCATGTCATGATTTCAATTTCAGTTTTAAGAATGCATGTTTACACAAGTGTTAGCATGAATTTGAAAAGAAACGAAAATGGTTTATGCAAGACAAGTCTAAGATCTTAGTTCTAGGCTTCAAGGATCATGTCTAAATCTATTTCTTTAGGCTTCAAGTGATCAACAACAATGATAAAGCTAGACGTAGGGCTGGTCAACGGAGTTGGGGACCTTGACATTATATGTATATATTATTATACTATAACGGTCAAGCATGGACGTTAACAAGTCAAGGCTCTAACTCCCGGCTTCAAGCATAAGGGATGCTAGTTTGCGACGGACTATGAATGGCAGCTAGGCATACCCAAAGTTCAAGAGAACAAGAACATGAACAGACAAGCATAAGGGATGCTAGTTTGCGACGGACTATGAACGGCAGCTAGGCATACCCAAAGAGAACAAGAACAGGAAGAGTCAAGCATGAGGGGTGCTGGTTTGAGACGGACTATGAATGACAGCTAGGCATACCCAATTTCAAGAGAACATGAACAGAAACAAGAACAAGCAAGTATAGTACCTTGATTCATGCAAAACAAGAACAAAAACAATACAGCACGTTTTATCAAACATAGTACACGACAAGAACCATGAGTTATAAACATGTTTTAAGTATTTCAGTTCATGCATGCATCATGATTATATTGTTTTACATTCTCATGCACGATATGTTTTGTATATTATCCATTGTTTGCTATTAGTTTGTACTCGCGGAGTATTCTATGCTCAGCCGTACATTTTATGTCAGTAGGTATTAGCTTTGATATATGTGATCTCATACCATGGATTGAGGTGAATTATGGCGAAGAGGAGCAGTGTATGGAACCTCAGGTGGAGGCTAGAGAGTTAGATGTCTGGCCTTATGAATAGGCTCTTGTGATCAAGGGAAACTTTTGATGCAAAGATGATTTTGTGAACAAGTATGTTTGCTCTTTACGTTAGGTGTATGTATATAACTTTAGAATGTCTTGGAATACTTCTATCAGGTATAAACAAAAATTCAGCTTCCGTTGTAGCATGCCTTGTTGATTGCAGGATGGTTTGACAAGTCAGGTCAAGTCATAATCCAAAGTACCCTAAACTTCTAGGGGGTATTTTAGGGCATGACATTATGAGCCAGCGTCATAAGGGCAGTGGTAGTAGCACTGTCCAAAACGAGGTATTCACCTAAGTGATGGGTCCAGACGAACATGGACGCATCCGCACATATGGACTCAATGTTTCCCCAATGCAGTTCCGCGCTCCTGATGTGGATCACTGGAGGAGGGCAGAGGAGGTTGAGGCTGCGAACCGGATTGTTTTGGCCCGCCAAACGACTATGGAGGCTTGGATGAGTGATATGAACAAGTACCTCATAGCCCTTGCAGATTTCTTCCAGAAGCAGTGTCCGGATCAATCATTCTCATCCTTCCCCACACCACCATCTCAGTGGCAATCCTAGGATCTCAATTAAACCCAGCCCCCAGATGTTCCCATTGAATGAGATTAATCATGCTTGACTCATTATGTTTTTAGACATTGTTGCTTTTTTGTTTATAAAAAAATGTTAAAACTTATATATGTTGTGTATTTTTTACTACTATGGGTAGTTTATGTTATGTAATGGAATGAACTAGTTCCTCCATGTGTATTTGAGTAGATAGCTGTGAATAGTTGGAATAGGTTACATATTGAATGCATGTGTGAATGAATAGGTTACACGTTGAATGTGCAACTGAACAGAATACTGATTATGTGTGAATGAAATGGATACAAGTCGAATGTTTGACAAAACGATACAAGTGTTGTGTGAATGAAATGGATAAAGGTTGAATGTTACCTGAAACAGGTTACAGGTTATAAAACAGAACAGGTTACAAGTTAACCTAGCTGATTTTTGAAAAAAAAAGGCCATTAGAGACGGAATAATTTTCGTCACTAATGAGAATTGAACTTTAGTGACGGAAATATTCCGTCACAGTTGACATATTAGAAACGGAATAGGTTTTGTCGTAATTTAATATTAGTGACGGTTTGGTTTTTGTAGCTATTGTGATATTAGAAACAGATATCTTTCCGTCACAATTGAGATATTAACGACGGACTAAATTCCGTCACAAATAGAGAATTAGAGACGGATTGTTTTCCGTCACAATTTAATATTAGTGACGGCTAGGACTATGTTGAATGAACATAATTTGCCAAACTATTTTTGGGCTGAAGCTATTAATACATCTTGCTATGTAATAAATAGGGTAGTAATCAGAAACAAATTAAATAAGACCTCTTATGACCTTTCGAAAGGAAGATCTCCAAATATTGGGTACTTCAAAGTGTTTAGAAGTAAGTGTTTTATCTAAAATGATAAACACCATTTAAAGAAGTTTGACCCTAAGTCAATTGAAGGAATCTTCCTAGGGTATTCCTTGAATAGCAAAGCTTATAGAGTCTTTAACAAGAAAACTTTAGTGGTAGAAGAATCAATTCATGTAGTTTTTTATGAAACTAACCCCAATGAAAAGACTCGTAATAATGAAGATGAGATAGACAATAACTTAGAGAAAATATCATAAGATATCTCAATTATAAAAATTAATGAGAAAGAAAAGGAAGAAAAGTAAAGAAGATTCTAATAATGAGAAATCTATTGAAATAAAAAATGATAATGAAGATTCATATCAACTTCCAAAACCTTGGAAATTAGTAAAGGATCACCCAAAAGAACTCATTCTAAGGATCAAGGTGTAAGACTAGAAGAAACATTTGTAACAATCATGCTTTCCTCTCTCAAATTGAGCCAAAGAATGCCAATGAGATCATTAAAGATGAATCATGGGCAATGGCAATGCAAGAAGAGCTAAATCAATTTGAAATGAACCAAGTTTGGGATTTAGTACCTAGGCCAAAAGATAAATTAATAATTGGTACTAAATGGGTGTTTAGAAATAAGAAAGATGAATCAGAAAATATAGTTAAAAACAAAGAAAAATTGGTAGCTCAAGATTACAACCAAGAAGAGGGCATAGACTATGAGAAATCTTTTGGCCCAATTGCAAGACTAGAAGATATAAGAATATTACTTGCATTTGCCAGTTATAAGGATTTCAAACTATTCCAAATGGATGTAAAAAGTGCATTCTTAAATAGGTATATCTCTGAAGAAGTATATGTTAATCAACCCCCTTGCTTTGAGGATCATAAATTTCCTAATCATGTTTACAAATTAAAAAAAAGCCTTATATGGATTGAAACAAGCTCTTAGAGCTTGGTATGATAGGTTAAGTAGTTTCTTGTTTGATAATAGGTTCATTAGAGAAAAGATTGATACAACTTTATTACTAAAATCCATAAATAATCATATACTTATTGTCCAAACCTATGTAGATGATATTATTTTTGGATCAACAAATGAATCCTTATGTCAAGAGTTTGCTAAGAGTATGCAAGAAGAATTTGAAATGAGCATGATGGGAGAGTTAACTTTCTTCCTTGTGTTGGTATAATTGTGGGTTTATTATAGTTATGGACCCTTCTTATGTTGCAGTGGCCCACTAGTTATGTTTTTTATTTATGTTTCTCTTATATGAGCCTTGGGCCCAGTTTATGTATAAGCCAAGTTTATATAGTCATAATAGAGGAGAGGAACCCTAACTTCCTCTCTCTCTTTCCCATCTCTCTTCGCTCTCTCCTCCTCATCTCTTCTTTAATCTAACTACAAATCTACTTGGTATCAAAGCATAAAAAGGGGAAAGGAAGCTTGATTAAATCAAACAACTCAAAGAAGGAAGACAAAGGAAGCTTGGTGACATTATTGCCGTATGGCTAAAATCAGTCGTACGGCTTAGGGAACCCATGGGGGTGTTTTGAAGGTATGTTCTTAGAGAGCTTGATTTTAGGGATTTTTTGAACCCTATCTCATTTGATTTGGATCTATATTGAAGAAGTTGTGATAACTTAAGGGAATATACAGAAAAAAAAATTCCAGAAATATAACTAAAGTGTTTCAGATCATATTGTGTTCAAATGGGCTGCTTTTAGTGTTGATTATTGGTCAAGGTATGAACTTTTTTTTGCAAGGAATGTCTTGAAACAAGTCTTGATGTGTTTTGTGGCGATTTGGAGGAGTTGTGAGCTGTTTTCAACCCCTTGAAGTGATGTTTTTTTACTGTTTTTTGCCCTTGCTGTCCACGGTTTCATAAGACAGCCACTTGGATGTTTTTCTTTGGTGTTTTTAATGTCTATGGATATTTTTGAATGATCTCAAGCAAGTTTGGAGTAGTTGTTCCTTTGGATGCATTGAAGTTAGTGTGAGGGGTTCAAATTGGAGGTGTGACTCCATTTTTTCGCAAGTTGGAGGTGTGACTCCATTTATTTGAACTTGCATCGAACTCTTGGGTGACTGCCTTGTGGGTGTTTGACAAAAAGGCTATGTCGGACGATTCACCATCCTCGGGTGTGGTACCTACAAGGGTTGTAGTAGAACATGAGGGGCCTAGTAATGACAACCCTCACTTGCAAATCACTTCAAAGAAGCTTGATGGTGAAAACTACGTTTATTGGACTAAAGCTGTTGAAATGTACATTGGAGCAAAGGGTAAAATGGATTAACTACTTGGAGAGATAGAGGAACCTGCCAAGTCGGACCCTACACATGCGAAGTGGACTCCAAAAAATTTGATTGTGATATCTTGGCTCACCAATTTTGTATTACCCCACATTAGTAGGGGTTTGGTGTTCTTGAAGACTGCTAATGCCATTTAGGACACCCTCTCAAACTTACTCGAATGTAGGAAATTTCGCCCAGCTCTATAAAATTCAAAGGAATATATCCCAAACTTGTCAGGGGAGATGCCCTTGAAAATGTACTATGCCAAGTTGAAGGAAAAATGGGAGGAATTTGATCACTACTCAGACTTTAAGCCCAGTTGCACTGCTGATGTTGTTGCCTTCAAGAAGTTGGTTAAACGAATACGGATTTTTGAATTCCTTACTGGTCTAAATCAGGAATATGAAAATGCTCGCTCCCAGCTCCTAGGTCGAGATCCTCCTCCTGAGAAACTTAGTTTGGTCTATGCTCATATCCAGAATGAAGCAAGTAGGCATGATGTGATGACCATCAAGATGGTGACTACTCCAGAGAGGTCTGCCCTCTCTTCCACTTTCCAATGTGGTTGAAGAGGATCCTTTAGAGGTCGTGGTGCTCATTTTGATTATAAAGACAAGCTGAAATGCGATTACTGTAGGAGGACCCGACACACTCGTGATCAGTGTTGGCAACTACATGGCCGGTTTACGCAGAGAAGGGGTCGCTTAGGTGGATATGGAGGTAATTCTCGTCGTCTAGAAGGGGTCGGAGATCCTTCTGCCCATACTGCTATAGCCGCTGCAAATTTGGGCTTTACTGCAGCACCGACATCTCAGTTAGTACCCAGAGATGATCTAGAGTCTCTTCGTTACGACCTTGATGAGATGCGTAAGGCCATGTCCCACTTAGAGACTCCTTTTACTTCAGGTACATCTGCCACTGTTTTCAATGTCTCAATACCTTCTGCTCATCACTCTTGAATCATTGATTCTGGAGCATCCGAGCACATAACTAGTATATCTTCTATCTTTTCATCATATCATCTTTATTCTTAGAGAGACCATTGCCGGTAAGGGTACTATGTCTCCAATTACGGGTAAGGGTACCATCCATGTCTCTCCATCTATGCCTTTATCAACTGCTCTACATGTTCTTCACATTACTACTAATTTTTTATCCGTCAGTACTATTACCAAGTCCCTAAATTGCAATGTCACCTTTTTTCCTTCCCATTGTGTTCCAGGATCTGGTGACGAGGCAGATGATTGGCAGTGGTCGTGAGAAGGATGGTCTCTATCAATTGGATTCCTCTCCTGGGATGTGCGCGTATCAGTCCTCTTCAGGGAACAGGAGTAATTTTGACCAATTTATGAGATGACATTTTCGTTTAGGTCATCCCCCTTTTTTGCTTCTTAAGAGGATGTTTCCTTAGTTGGCTCTTCTCTTTCTTCATCTGCTATTTCCTTTCAATGTGAAACTTATGAATTATCTAAAAATTGTAGGGTTTCCTACTAAGGCTGTCAATGAGCCGAGCCAGCTCGCGAGCCAGCTTGGCTCGGCTCGAAACGAGCCAAGCTTGAGCAGGATTAAAAAGCTCATCGAGCCGAGCCGAGCCGAGTGAGTGAGCTCGTTTAGATAATGAGCCGAGCTCCAGTAAGAGGTAGCTCAGCTCAGCTCGACTAATTCACTTAATACCCATGTATAGTTATACCCCTGCCAATATTGAATTTTACATTAAAAAGTATAAGAAAATAAAATAAGGTTTTTAAATTAAGAACATGAAATGTAATCAAGTTGCACTATTTTATCTTCCCATTTTCTTTGTACCCCACCATTTAATCCCTTAATTGTTAGAATATCGTCCCAACTATACAATTTTTTTTAAAATTAGAGCTTTTAACGAGCCGACTCAAGCCCGATGATTTGTGAACGAGCCGAGCCCGAGCTGACCTTTTCGAGCTCGAGCTGAGCTCAAGTCGAGCCTTAGCAACATCAAAAACCCAACGAGCCGTGCCTGAGCAATGTCCAGCTCCGCTCATTGACACCCCTATTTCCTACCTTCCTAGTAAATCTCAATGCAATTCACTTTTTAGACTTGTTCATTCTGAAGTTTGGGGTCCTGCACCCATGCCTTCTGTATTTGGTTATAAATATTTTGTGACTTTTGTGGATGATTTTTCTCGTGCCACTTGGGCATATCTTCTTAAGTCCAAATCTGATATTTATGCTTCTTTTAAAGTTTTTCATAAAATGGTTTGAACTCAATTTGATGCTAAGCTTAAAATCCTTCGTTCTGATAATGGTGGGGAATATCTAAATAGGGACCTATGCACATACTTTACTGACCACGGTATTGTTCACCAAACCACTTATGTTCACACTCCCCAACAAAATGGAGTAGCTGAACGCAAGAATAGACACCTTCTTGACATCACCGGATCCCTTCTTTTTGTCATGCATGTCCCCAAATAACTTTGGTCAGAAGCCTTACTTTCCGCTGCTTTTCTTATAAATAGAATGCTCTCATGGATCTTGGGCTTCAAAGCTCCATTGGATGTCCTTTCACCTACATCTCCACATTTTTCTATACCACCCAAAGTGTTTGGGTCTGTCTGCTTTGTACATGTTCCCAAACCTGACCGCACTAAACTTGATCCCCGTGCTGTCAAGTGTGTTTTCCTTAGATATTCCCCACTCAGAAGGGTTATAAGTGTTACCATCCTCCCTCCAAGAGGAAGTTTCTATCTATGAATGTCTCTTTCTTTGAGGATGTTCTTTACTTTTCTCCTCCGAAGACTCCTCTTTAGGAGGAGAATGTTGATGTTGAAGTGGTGTCTTCTCCTATACCTCTTCCACTTCCTATTTTTGATATTCCTAACTCTTCTATAATTGATATTGGAGGACATATGCAAGAGAAATAATTGCAGGTTTACTGCAGGCAACCTTGACTTATGTCTCACGCTCCCTGCCAAGATTCTCCCTTGGATCCGAATCATTCCAACTCAGGTAATGTTTTTAATTCACCTGTTGATGATTCTGATCTTCCTATTGCTATTAGAAAGGGAGTGCTATTAGAAAGGGAGTTAGATCTTGCACTCACCATCCTATCTCTAATTTTGTCTCTTACAACTCCCTATCTCCTTCTTATCATACTTTTTCCTCTTCCTTGTCTTTAGTGTCCTTGCCTTGCAATGTTTCTGAAGCACTTGCTCACCCTAAGTGGAAGGATGCGATGCGTGAAGAAATGGAGGCTCTTGAGATAAGTGGCACATGAGATATTGTTGACCTACCAAGGGAAAAGAAACCGGTTGGATGCAAGTGGGTTTTCACAGTGAAATACAAGTCGGTTATGTGGAAAGATATAAGGCTAGACTTGTCGCGAAGGGTTTCACCCAAACTCATGGCATTGACTACCATGAGACCTTTGCTCCTGTGGCTAAAATGAATTCTATCTGTGTGATTCTCTCTCTAGCTGCGAACCAAGACTGGCCTCTTCATCAATTTGATGTGAAGAACGCCTTCCTTCATGGAGACTTACTTGAAGAAGTTTACATAAATGTTCCTTCTGGTTTTAGCTTTCCCACAGCACAAGAGAAAGTTTGTAAAATGAAAAAGGCCCTATATGGGTTGAAACAGTCTCCTCGTGCCTGGTTTGACAGGTTCAGCAGTGCCATGAAGAAATAAGAGTACACTCAAAGTCAAGCTGATCATACTTTGTATATCAAACACTATCAGGGTAAGACAACTGCGCTTATATTCTATGTGAATGACATAGTGTTGACAGGGTCCGATGCAAAGGAAATTAAGAGGTTAAAATCTCAACTGGCTACAGAGTTTAAGATAACGGACCTAGGACAGTTAAGGTATTTTCTTGGCCTAGAAGTTGTCAGATCCAAGAAAAAAGGGATATTTATCTCACAAATAAAATACATCTTAGATCTTCTCAAAGAAACAGGGATGTTGGGGTGCAAGCCTTTGAATGCCCCAATAAAGTAGAACCACAAGTTAGCATATGATGGTGGTGAGCTTCTTGGTGATGCAAGGAGATATCAGAGGCTTGTTGGTCTCCTTATCTATCTCTCTTTCACTCGCCCTAATATAGCCTATACGGTTAACGTGGTGAGCCAGTTTATGCATGCTCCAAAAACCTCTCATCAAGAAGCAGTCTACAAGATTCTCAGGTACTTGAAATCTTCCCCACGAAAGGGATCCTCTTTGACTGTCATGAGCACTTAAGAGTAGAAGCATACACTGATGCTGATTGGGCAAGATCTGTTTCAGACAGAAGATCTACATCTAGATATTGTGTGATTGTTAGGGAAAATCTTGTCACTTGGAGAAGCAAGAAACAGACTGTTATGGCAAGGTCTAGTGCAGAGGCTGAGTTTATAGCCATGGCTCATGGAATATGTGAATTGCTATGGGTAAAGACTCTACTGAAAGAGCTTGGATTTCCAGCAAATAAGCCTATGAGTCTTTACTATGACAACAAAGCTGCGATTAGCATTGCTCATACCCAGTCCAACATGACAGAATCAAACATATTGAAATTGATCGTCATTTCATCAAAGAAAAACTCAGTTCTTGAGAGATTTGTATTCCCTATGTGAAGACTTGTGACCAACTTGCTGATATTCTGACCAATAGAGTCCCAAGCTATCGCTTATCTGATATACTTAGCAAGCTGGGTATGTGTGACATATACGCACCAGCTTGAGGGGGAGTGTTGGTATAATTGTGGGTTTATTATAATTATGGACCCCTCTTATGTTGCAACGGCCCACTAGTTATGTTTTTTATTTCTGTTTCTCTTATATGGGCCTTGGGGCCCTGCTTATGTATAAGCCAAGTTTATATAGTCATAATAGTGGAGAGGAACCCTAACTTCCTCTCTCTCTTTCCCATCTCTCTTCGTTCTCTTCTCCTCATCTCTTCTTTAATCTAGCTATAAATCTACTCCTTGGACTTCAAATTAAGCAAACTAAACAAGGAACCTTTATTAATCAAGCCAATGTTGATGAAATGGATACTCCTATGAGTCCATCAACCAAACTTGATAGAGATGATAAAGGCAAAAATATTGATGAAAAACATTATACAGGCATGATAGGAAGTTTGCTATATCTAACTGCAAGTAGGCCAGACATAATGTTTAGTGTTTGCATTTGTGCAAGATTCCAATCTTGTCCAAAAGAATCACATATGATGGCTGTAAAAAGGATTTTTAGGTACCTACTAGGCATAATTAATTTAGGATTACGGTATCCAAAGAACGCATCACTAGGCCTAATTAGTTACTCAGATGCTGACTTTGCTGGATGCAAAGTTGATAGGAAAAGCACAAGTGACACATGTCACTTCTTAGGATACTCATTTGTTTCATGGTTTAGTAAGAAATAAAATTCAGTTGCTTTATCTACAACCGAAGCTGAGTATATAGCAGCTGAAAGTTGTTGTGCTCAAACATTATACATGAAACAACAATTGGAAGACTTTAAATTATACTATAATCGAATTGCAATTAAATGTGATAACACAAGTGTAATATGCATGACCAAAAACCCTATTCAACACTCAAGGACAAAACATATTGAAATAAGATATCACTTTATAAGAGATCATGTACAAAATAGGGATATTATATTGAAGTTTGTAGATACAAACAACCAACTTACTGACATATTTACAAAACCCCTACAATATGAAAGATTTAATTCATTGAGAAGAGAATTAGGAATGGCCAGTCATAATGAACTTAAGTAATCACTCTCATGCCAAAATTGTACTCAATTATGAAATCTTATGTCTTCACATTCAAAATGAACTAAAAATTGTTTGATTATGATGAATGTATGCTTTGAATGCTTAGGACAAATATTTGGATGCTAAATTAATCAAAGAATTAATGGAAAAATGAATTAGATATGAAAAATATGAATTTTCTCAGTGTTTACACTAATTTCGTCGACGAAATCAGAAGCACAATGGAGATTTGGCGACGAATCCATGTTTTGGAGAAAACAGAATGTTTTCTGTATCCATTTCAGCTACGAAACTGAAAGTATTATTCAATTTCGACAACAAATTTATTTCAATCAGGAAATAGTAAGCTTCCTGTCTCAATTTCGGCGACGAATTCTTTGGGCAAAGCCCATTTCGGCGACGAAATTGATCGTGGGTATAAATAAAAACCCCCAAATCCGAAACTTTTCAAATCATTTCTCTTAAAACCTCAAGTTAGGTTTTCCTTCCTTTTTCACTAATACATTAATCATTCGATTAAAACTTTTCCATTGCGATTCAAATCAATACCAAGTCATTCCAAATCATCTTCTTGACCTAGAATCATCTTATCTATTTGAAAATGCCTCCTCAAACAAAGAGTGTAAACGTGGAACCTCCAAAAAAGAAAGCTTGCACCTCTAAAGGAAAAGAAGTCGTTTTATCCTCCACGACAACTATTCAGAAGTTCAAAGCAATCAAAGATGAGAAGAGATACAAAGAAAAGTTCTTATTTAGCTCTCCACTCTATGGTAAGGTTGTTATCTTTGCCCAATTAGATTTATATGGTTTAGGAGTCATTCAAAGTTTGTTTAAAGCCCTTAAATGGGATTCATTTGTCTCTTCGAATGAAGTTCTGTATCCCGAACTTGTTCGGATATCTCAAACCATTTCTTCCTTCCTCCATGGAAAAGAAATAAAGAAATCTCATTTCAAAGAGATGAACTTCAAACTATTTTAAAATTCCTCAAGGGTCTATTCAATCCTTTGTAAATGGCAAATGGACCAAGCACGATGGGTTTGATGTTATTAAAGTACTCAAACTCATTTGTACAAATCAAGACATCTCTGAACCTTTTCAACCTAAGGTCAAAGAACTAACCCTCACTTCTAGACTTCTCCATCACATCATCACGTATAACATTGTACCTAGAGCAGGTGGTAGGGAATACCTGACATACTTTGATGTCTTCTTAATATGGTGCATACTCTCTTCCCAACCCATTGACCTTTCTTTCATCATTGTGCACTGAATGGATGATACCAAGAGAAGAAAATCAGGGTGTCTTCCCTATGGTCAAGCACTTACCACTCTTTAAAAATTTTAAAATTCCTTTCTCTTCCTACCCTAATAAAGTAAATCCTGATGACTCCACCATATATAGCAAGGCTACCATTTTAAGAATGGGCTATGTATGGGATAATGTCTTGAAGGAATGGATTCCCAAGCCTTTCACTCAGCCTTCCATTCCTATCATTACTCCTTCTATTCCTTCACTAGCTCCTGGTTCTTCATCTTCTACTGCTATGCCTTCCGACATTCCATCATCTTCAACAACAACAGTAGAGCATCTTTCTCCTCAATCTCCAGATCAGCCAGAGGAATCCTCACCAGAGAGGAAGGACCCACACTTCCGAGGTGAGGCTTGATCATCTTCTATGCTTCCCAGAGATCTGCATTTGATGAAGACTTTAAGAGTCTGCTAATAGGGAAGATAGACTCAATGAGCTTCAACATGATCAGTTTTTTTCAGACTGAAGTTTGAGAGAGATTGGGTTCTCTCGAGACTAGAGTTGAAGGAAATCAGAATGAGATGAAAGCAAGAACTAAGGAAATGGATCCCCGACTGGAAGAGATCAGTATTGCAGGGGAAGTAGTGAAGAACAGGACATACTCCATTCTCTCTCTAATAGAGAGAAAGGTAGTGGATTCCTTAGACCAAAGCTTAAAGTTGCAAGATGAAATTTCTCATATCAAAAGTCCGATTGACCATAGTCACCAAGTACGAGTACAGGTATTAAACAGCAATGATACGTTCGGGAAGTACGGGTTTTGAATGGTTAAATACGGGAAAAGTACGGGGAGTTAAAAATAATAATAAATAATTTACTATATACATATAAATAAACATAATACTAACTACTAATCATTTAACTCATAATTTAAGCTTACACAGTTGCAAAACGAAGGCAACCACACAAGATTTAAACCACAGATGCAAAGGATAAGGAGGAATATCCCTCTCCAATATGTACATAAACTGATTAACTCATATACCCCTAGACATGAAGCTCCCAATAGCATCACAAGATGGCTTACGCATTAAAAGAATTCTGCATATGAAAAATGGGTGACTCTTGGGTAGAATCGAAGCTAGTCTCTCCTAGTCCTAGCTAAGGAGATAAACCAGACATTGAAGGGAAATAACCCGATAGAGAGAGAGAGAGAGACTTATCATTGTTGAAGAGAGGTTCCCCCAGAGAGCAGTTGAGTGAGAGATGAGAGAGCTGAGACTTGAGACCAAAGCGAGAGACGAGGTATTGACGTTTTGTCCTAACACATTGTCTCATAACTCTTAAAACACGTTTTAACCTTCTTATTTTTTTTGTTAAAAAAAGTTTTAAACGCGTATAAAACGGAGTACGCGTTTAAAACGTATTTTAAAGTTTAAAACAGAGTTTAAAACGGCGACCCCTCTAAAAGTTTTAAACGGGTACTTTGTGACTATGCTAATGCTATGTTTGATTGTTGAGAAAATAGGTGAGAACATGGAAAAGAAAATAAAATTTTAGATTTATAATACAATTTTTAGTTATATTTTGTCCAATTTTCTTTCCTTTTCCATGCTTTTATTTATTTTCTCGACAAGCAAACATAGGGTAATGGAATCTCTCAAAGAATGGAATTAAATAACTCAAAAGAGATTTTTGAGGATTTCTAAAGTGTGATCGATGTGGAAATAAATATCACTGATTGAGTAGATGATAAGAGTTAATGTATTGATCAAGCTTTATGTTTTGTTCATTTATGAACTCCTTTTATAGTTGTTCATCTAATACAGCCGTTGGTGAAACATTAAATGCGAAAAATTCCGTTAAAAAATAGTCGTTACAGCATTTTCAGATTATCGCATGATTTCGTCAACGAAATTGGGTTCTCCAATTCATTTTGTCGCCAAGATCAAAAACAGTGAAGACAGTGAGTTTACTGTCTCAATTTTGTTACCGAATTCAAGACAGCCTTGTGAATTTGTCGACGAAATCAGAGTAAAAACTCTGATTTCACTCGGGACCAAGACCTTAATGATAGGAATGAATTCCTATGTCTTTTGGCATTCCTTTAACATGATTTTTATGATTTCCTAGGGCCTCAGAATGATGTCAATAAAGTCTTAGGCTCCTATGGTCAATCTAAGTATTAGAGTATTTAATTAACCATACTTTGACGACTTATTACATAAGTCCTAGACACTCTCATAAAGTAAAATTTAAATTATTATTTCTTCTTGAGAGTTGGTCTTCAACTTGATCTTGAGTCTTTAGATTTGGCTTTGACTCGTAGATCTTCTTTCCTTGTTTAGTGATTTGACTTGATTTTTGAATATGATCTTCAATCTTCGTTCTTCACTCGAGTTCAATGACTTGAGTTGAATATTCTTTTTTATCACTTGGATTTGGTTGAATGACTTGCTCAAATCAATCCATTTGATTTTTCTTTGAATTATTTTCTTCCTTGAAAGATGTGCTAATGTTCTCATGATCTGTATTTATTAAACACTTTTAGAAGAAACATTAGTACCACAAGTGTCATTTCATTATTATGTTATTATCAAAATTATTAAGGGTACTTAAGGTTGTAACCTTGAGACTAACAATCTCCCCATTTTTGATAATGACATAATAACGTAATGAAATGGGATTAAGCTCTCCCTCAACATATATTTTTTTTAAAAAATTGAGATAAACTCCCTCTAAACATATGCACTCAAATATGACATAACATACTTATTTCATTTTGCATTGTTTAGACATATTTCTTCAAGGTCATGATACCAAAAATATTTATAGTTATTAATTTCGAACATTTAAAATTGTAGCAATTTTGGATATCTTTTAGGCATTCAAGTTATTCAAGCAAATATTTCAAGCATTCAAGTTATTCAAGCAAATATTAAATCATAATAAGAAATGAGACATTTGTAGTGAAAATATCATATTTTATTCACAAAACATGGAAATACATTCATTCATTCATTTGATTCGTATTTCCAAGACAAAAAATTTGTAATTCTATTTCATTTTCATTTTTATTTTCTTCTCTTCTCCCCTTGGCATTATCAAAAAGATACATAAATACAAGAACAATGAAGTGTTACAACATGTCTTTGTCTTGCTTCTCTTTGAGCTTTTGGAGAAGAATTCTAATTTTCTTGCCCTCACTGTCACTAAAGTCACTAGATGATTCAGAAGAAATGAGGTGTATCTTGGATGACTCAGGTTCTTTTGAAGAAGAGGATGTCTTTGAGTTAATCACTTGGAAGGTTTGTATCTTCACATTTGAAACCTCAAGTGCTAGCCCAGTCACTTGAGAGGCAATCTGATGAACCAAAGATGCCTGAGCCCCAATCAAGGAAGTCATCTGCTGAATCATAGGGCTCTGTGCCTTAGATGTTGATCTGAAGAGTCAGTCGCTCTGTAACAAAAAACTTCTTTTTATTCAAAAATTCGCGAATTATTCATGCATTTTTTCATTGCTGAATTATTCGCAAAATTATTGGATTCCTTAATTATTGGCGAATTATTCACAAATTTTCCGGATTATTCCCGAATTTTCCGAAACTTGGCAAAAAAAAAATACTTATTTTATATATATTTTTAATCAAATTGTTCGGTATATTTTTATATTTATTAATTTATTTTTTTATTTGTTCCGAATTTTCCCCTTTTTCCTTTTCTGAATTTTCCTGAATTTTTTCGAACTTGACCTCTACCGAATAATTCCCAAACCCTGAATTTGTCACTATGATGGTGACCAATCACACTTTTTTCTAATTATTGATGGCAACTCCAAAATTCCCATGTTAGAGCATTCGTGCTAGTGTGGAAAAGGCATTTTTTCATGCACTTGTATGTGAAACTTGCTAAAGATTGCTATGTTACACCCAGTTCAGTCTAGAACTATAGTGAGACTACGAATCATCTTGGGCCCATTACCATAGGAAAACTTAGTACAAATAAAACTGTGTTTGGTGTTACACAAGGCATCCTCCTAATCACGATTTCTAACGGTCAAACTATACTCCGCAGATTAGTCAATCCAAAATAGAATAAGGCAATGCAAGTCCAATTGAACTCATTCATCTTGTGTCAGACTCGCCCTAGTCAAACCAACCTCCTCTGACCATTAGCTTCAGCACATTGGGTTCTGAAACCCATCAAGTAGTACACTAGCTTTATCTCAAATGCATAGAGATTGTAAGAGGGGATAAGTTTTGGGCATAAATAATGATGATCATTTAAAAAAAATTCATACTACATGTTTTGGTGCTTGCACTGCTTTACAAAAATCCATCTACACCCACATTTTGACTGGGTACCAACACCCAAAATCTCTTATCACTTTTCCCTGCATACCGAACATTGTAAGACGTAACAGAAGGCTCCAACACATGATAGACTTCCTTTTACAAGTCTTTTTTCATACACATTGGTGATGTATGAAAAGAGACTACACAAAGCGTACAAATGAAAACATAAAACCACTAAAATTAACCTACACAAGGCATCAAAATGATGTGCTAGATTTGGATTTTAGAATGTCTAATTTTTGTTCTGAAAGAATTTTGGGTTAGTTTTTGGGAGCCAAAGGAGGATTCCAATTAGTTAATTGAGCCAAAGTAGGGGTTGTGTCAGTTTCAGAATGCTTTGAAGTTGTTTTAAGTCTTGAGTTGCCTTTTTATTTTCCATCAAATATTCTAACTTCAAATTAAAGGAAATGGGATCCTATATATAATAGACAAATCCTATGATTTGTTTTTCTGAAGTACCTGGAGGTGGATCTTTTCAAATCATTTATTGATTGTGGATTTCCCTTCCCATTAATTATCTGATTAGGTTGGTTCCTTTCAGAAATTCTTTTAGCAAATTCAAGTAGTTTCCCATCAATAGAATCATTTGGCTTGCATCACCCAACTTATCAATAACACCAAGCATCATGAATCAAGAACAGCACACCCATAAAAGGAACCCTTTTTGCTGCACTTTCCAAACAAAAGAAGGTCCCCCATTTCATAGATGATAACACCGACAGTCCAATATAAAGCACAATTAGAATCAAAGAATGAAAAATCCATCAAATTTTGGAGACAATTATCATACTATGAAACATGATTTCAATCTGTTCGTAGTGTTAAAAATAGTACTAATTATCATTGCCTCCTTTACAAAGCCTCATTCGGAACATATAAATGCCCAAAAAGATGAAATTTGCGAAAGGAAACTACTAATTACCGACGAAAATAAACAGTAAAGACAAACCTCCGCTCTTATCGCTTATCAAAATTCACTAACCAGCAACAGAAACAGTGTTCTTGAGAGCAATCCAGTCTTGGAACATCAAGGAGTTTTTTCGGAATTTTCCTCAGAAGAATCACGAGAGAGAACAGGAAGAATCGAAGGAAGAAGATATCAAATGAGTATAGGAGCAGGCGGAAACCATCACCAATTAGAGTGAAGTCAATGGGGAGGAAGTTTCTTTGCTGGAACGTCATTACTGGGCGACGGACAACGACTATGAACTCAGACTTTCGAAGTAACCTCCAACATCTTTTTCCCGGCCCCCAAATGTTGAGGACTCGATCTCTAAATACCCCACATGCCGAGACTTGATCTCGATCCAGCAGTGATTAGCCAACCCCGCTTTCCGCTATCTAGGCGACCGCCGTGTTTCCTATTAAGCCCTTTTAATTTTGGTTACTAGTGAAAGAAGAGGACCCGCGTATTTGAAACCCCTTGGTTTGAACTCCAGCGGTGGGTGAATTAGGGTTCCAAGTGTTCCAAGTGTCTCTTTTAATTAGGGTTCCAAGTGTCTCTTTTGACACCCCTTGGTTTTTAGGAAAAAAAATTAATCCTAAGTGGGTGAATCCTAGGGGTGGGTGAATCTTAACCGTAATTAAGGAGTATAGAACCATAGGGAATTTCAAGTCTACAAATAAGTAAGGGGTAGTATGGGAATTAAGCAAATAATCTTTGAATTTTTTGTCTTATATACATGATTATGATAAGGGTAATTTGAAAACTTAGAAAAAATAATCTTTAAAGGGAGTATTCTCATTAGTAGATTAATATATTTTTTATTTTTTATTTTCCTAAAAACTGAGGTTGGATGGATGAACATGGAGTGAGTGAATTTCAACCACTGTTAATAGGTGTTTTCCTTTAAAAAAAAAAAGTTAATAGGTGTCAAAAAGGGAGCGCAGAAGATGGGGACAGTGCCTACTAATGCCTGGTCTATTAAACATTTTCCATCTCGAAATACTTAACCTATTGATGTGTTGCACCCACCATCCTCCAAGGCTACATTCCTCACATGTGTTGGATTTTGGCTGCCTTCTTTGAATTATAAATAATAGACGATTCAAGAGTAGTTTTATTGTGCCTCAGATCTCTTAGTTTCTTAGATAAAGCAGGTTTTGGTAATATAAGAATTGTTCTTAGTAAAGTCTTATGTATTTGTGTTCTTGTGTTTTTATAAGGGTAAAGTTTTATGTCCCCTTATTGCATTTTCTTCTCAATAAACAAGTAGGGGTCTGCCAAACCCCTCACTCCCACTGAGTGACATATTTTTTTTTAAAAAAAAATTAATAAATAAACACTAAAACTACTACATGGTGAATATGTATGACAAAGAAGGCAACAATAGTATTATACTCACCTGAAAGATGTTTGATTAAGTTGACAAAAAAAAATGTTTAATTGAGGAAATGAAGTGTGCATACACGTGTTCTGTTGGGCAGTACACACCTCTCTGCTCGCCATGTATCTTCTTTGACAATTATATACTGTAATTAAGATTCACTCACCCAAAATTAAATAATTTAACCTTGATATTTAGAAAAATGATTAAGAAATTAACCTTAGTTATAATTCACTCACTCGTGTGATTAATATCACTCACTCATGTGATTAATATTTTTTTAGTGTTTATCTATTGTGACATCCACGCAGGACATTGCACCCTTTGCCAAATTATACGTGAAGGCCAGTGCGCCTCAAGTAAGGAGCCTTCAACAGATCTTGCGCTTGAAGAAATATCTTTAACAACTCTTGGAGTAATGAATTTTAGGGCATCACATTTATGAGTGGTTATACCCTTAATCATATGCGGGTTATTAAACCCCCAAGACAAAATTTATTTTGGGAATAGATGAGACTTGTGGTCTGGCAAGCGAGATAGACTATTGTTGATTAAGGAGGGCGCTTTCATACCCCTAAAGCAGGAGGTAACAGAGGGCTGCTGCCTTCATCGGTTCACTTTAGAACAAATGTCGATGCATGGAACCTAAAGTGATAACGTGAAATCCTTCTATACATAAAGGGTAATTTACACTCACCTCCCCTAAGGTTTGATGAAATTTCAGAAACCTTCCTTCTAGTTTTTGAAATTACAGTGCCCTCCACTGTCAGATTCATCATCTTAACATTGTTAACTAATGTTACCATTTTTCTATTTTACCCCTATTAGTTGATTAAGGAAACATGGCTTTACCGTTTGACGGTTTGAAAGCTCAACCAAAGAAAAACATAAACTTCCAAGCCGCTACGTGTCCCTTTTAATACTCATTAACTATGATTAAGATTCACTCACTCCTAGGGTTTATCAATCTAACCTTAGTTTTAGAGAAAAAACAACCTTAGGTTGGTTATGCTTAACCGCAATTAAAGAGGGCTCTACAAGCCACCACGTGCCCCTTTTAACACCCACTAACTATGGTTAAGATTCACTCATCCCTAGGATTCATTAATCTAACCTTGGTTTTAAGAAAATAAAATAAAAAATATTAATCTCAGGTTAATTATATTTAACCACAGTTAAAGGATCTTTATAAGCCGCCATGTGTCCCTTTTAATGCTCACTAACTATGGTTAAGATTCATTCACCCCTAGGGTTCATCCATCAAACCTTTGTTTTTAGAAAAAAAAAAAACCTTAGGTTTCTTATGCTTAACCACAATTAAAGGGAGCTCTACAAGCCGCCACGTGTCCCTTTTAACACCCACTCACTCACCCCTAAGATTCATCCATCTAACATTGATTTTTAGAAGAAAAAAAAACTTAGATTGATTATGCTTAACCACAATTAAAGGGGGCTCTACAAGCCACCACATGTCCCCTTTAACACCCACCCACTAACTGTGGTTAAGATTCACTCACCCATAGGATTCATCCATCTAACATTGATTTTTAGAAAAAAAAAAACCTTAGGTTGATTGCTTAACCACAATTAAATGGGGGCTCTACATGCCGCCACGTGTCCCCTTACACCCACTAACTGTGGTTAAGATTCACTCACCCCTAGGATTAATCTATCTAAGCTTGCTTTAAAGAAAAGAATAAAAATATTAACGTTAGGTTAATTATGTTTAACCTTGTTACGAAACCAATTACATTTATTTTATTTTATTAGCTAACCTTGTGTTTAAAAATGGTAATTTAGACATTTTAAAATGTTTAAAAGATGAAATCATCAAAGTCCATCCATAAAGTAACGGTAAACTTAAGGGAAGGGGGTATCTGTTATAAACAACCAAAGTTGAGGGGAGGGCAATGTTATTTCAGAAACTAGAGGGGAGGTTTTTGAAATTTCACCAAACCTTAGGGAAGGTGAGTGTAATTTACCCTAAATTAAATTGTTACATTATCATGATCAATAATTGTTTGTCGTCATAAATTCGGTCCTTACGAGATACATGAGAATTAATGTCTCAGGGAACCTACATATAGGGACCACATCCCTAGGTAAAAGGAGGGAAAAGCAATCGAGGTATCAGTCAAATCAAGAGATTTTTTCCTGATTGCCCCTACAGTTTGCCTTTGTTCTCAAAATACCTACATTTTAAAAACTCTTCTCATAATGCCCTCATATATGTGTGAACATGTTCATACCATGTGTTTTTTCCCATTATAACCTATGTCTTTCAATGGAAAGACCTTGGTGTCCCCGAGCATTTTAAAATGCCCAAAACACGGTTTCGATAAACACCTTCGTATCGATACCTACTTCCAACCTCCTGAGCTTCTGATTTGGTTGACTTTTCCGACTGTCATTTTGAACTTCCAACTTGCTTCCAATATTCTTTCTAACCGTAAGGTATGATTCATCCCTAGAAACTCTAGTATTTTCTTACTTCTAATGTTCTACAAAAAAAAAATGATTGAAATCATTGGAAAATGTCTCACATTCTTGGAAAACCCTTGAAGTTCCTTAAAACCTGTAATTTGATCAAAATTTCATGTTTATACAGTCTATATCGATACGCACAGACAAGTATCGATACTAAATGATGACCATATCGATATGTGGCCTTATTCCAAGGTTGAAGATGACTTATCAATCCACTTGTATCGATATGTGTATATATGGCATCGATACGGTTCTATCAGTATTGATACCTACCCCTGAAAGCATATTGTGTATCGATAGAATATGAAACTGTATTGATAATCGATACACAGTGGGAGTATCTCTATTTACCCGAATACAAAGGCGGTATCAACACTATACCGATTTTGTATCGACATACATGATTTGACTATCGATATAGGGCATTTTTAATATCGATATGTATCGATAGAGTGCCTTTTCTTAAACAGATTGTTGATTTTGATAGTCTTTTGTTTGCCTCTGCAGGATGATTTTGAAAAAGCATATTGCAGAGAAGAAGAAATTGCAAGTAGAGGTTGGAAAAAAAAAAAATTGAAAGCTCCCTCCATGCTCCCCTCCAAGCTCCCCAAGCTCACTTGAATCCCAATCTTGTAGGGGGGAAAAGCATGTAAATATCAAGTATCCCCTACTCCTCTCATCGAAAGGAATGGTAAGCCATCATCGAAGTGTACCCAAAAGATATGGTGGGAGATGAAGAAAATTTTTGAGACGGTCCCAAATAAGAGGAGCCTATGGAAGGAGCAATGTTTCTCCCACTTAACTGACCAGCAGACTTTTGTGTTATGTGGTCAGATTGCACACTTCCTCCTGCAACACCATCGAGGTGGGATGGAGTTTGAAAATGGGGGGAGGCTGATGAAGTTTAAAAAGTTGGATCTTTCCCGAGCAATGGGCCTTAGATCACTCCCTAGTACCCTTCCTATGCTGGAAATGGAGGATGGGAATATGAGAAAGAGGATGTTCCCCAAGAAGAGTCCTGGGGACATCCATAAGAAGGATGTATTGATAAAAATAAAGAGCCTCAGGGCCAAGAATAATCAGGATGTTGTGAAGTTATCCTTGATTTTGTTTGTTGAGACCTTCTTAGATGTGAAGGTCACATCAAGCATCATTGATCCCCAATGGTGAGCATTAGCGGAGGACCTTCAAGCCTTCAATAGTTATCCATGGGGAGTGTATTGACACAGTAGGCTGATGACATCTTTCGACAGTGCTCTCTCCAAATACAACTACAAATATAGCATCTATGACTACAGTTTTGCATTCCAAGTAAATATTTTCATTTCATTTCATGTTTATTTTACTGAAAGTATTAAAAACTAATAAATTTAATTTATGATAACAGATTCTGACCCTGAAACGTATTCCTACTTTTGGTAGATGGACCCGTGGACTCTGTGAATTGTTGCAGTCTGACCTAATGAGGCTGGATATAATTCCTCGGTTCCTACACTAGAAGTGCACCAAATATATAAAATATGAGCACGCTAGAAAAGAGTTATTCATGCCCAATGTAAGTTTTGTTATCTTTTATTTCCTTATAACTGATTTTGTAGTGACCCTAATTTTAATTATTGCACTCAAGGGTTAGATTGGTAATTTTATACCTTAAGGGTAGTCTAGTAATTAGTATTGGTGTTTGGTCATAGTGGCTAACCTAGGTGGGTTAGGGTTATTCCAAAATGTGTTTGATAATTTTTATAACCAAACGGTCCTTAGTGAGGATAACTTAGTAATTCTCTAAATAGAGATTAGTATAAATAGAACATGTTAAAACCTAACTAGTCTTTATTTTTGCAAAAAACCTAAATTAGGAAAAGTGAGATACGCTCATTCGAGAGAAAGAGGAGAAAACGGCAATAGATCGGATCTTGTGGAGAACTCAGTGATTAGAGTTTTGGATCATCCGAGTTAGCATCAAATATGTCTAAAGCGATCATCCTCTTGCATTTCTTCTTGAAATTTGGATCTAGAGGCAAGTGAATATTTCTGTAGTTTAGATTTAGTGTGTGTTTTGATCTTACAATGTTATTAACTATGTTATAATGGAAGATTCATGTTATTATTCTATGATTAGGTTGATAGTTTGGGTAATTGATATATATATTCTGTTAGAAAATCATGATTAATGTTATATATGTTTTACGTATGATAGAGAATAACATATTAGGTTTTATGGATGAAAACATAGTGAGTGATCTGAGAGGTTACTGTTGTTTCGTTTTGTGGATTTTCAAAATTGAGTTTAATTGATAAAATTTACCTAGGTTCAGTATACGGGTCATAATTTTGTGACCGTAAGTCTGATTTTGGTTTGATAGTACATCATTTCGAAGAGCTCGAAAAGATCTACAACTTTTGCGAAGAAGGTTTTTCCAAAATCAATAGTTTTGTGGGTAAAAACCTCAGTGATACCCAAGGGATAAAGTAAGCTATGTGAGACCTGAATGATTCCCATGGTCAATAGGGTGAGTTGCGTAAGACCCCTAGTGGCATGAAAAAAATATAAGTAAAAACTTACCTGAATGATATGCATAAATTGTTAGTCATTTTATCACATAAATTGTTAATTCATCTAATCTATGGTTGTATTCTCTTGTTGAGTGAGCTCACCCTTGTTGATATCATTCTTTTCAGGTAGTGATTGAAGAAGATAAGGATTCTTCTCGTTTGAGCCAGCGGGATAGCATTAGTGTTTTCTTTTTAGTTAGAGAGAGAGAACTGTAGTGAGGTAACTTTATGTTGAACCTAGTGGTGGTTTAACTTTTTGGTGAACTCGTTTTATTGAGTCATTAGAAATGCTTGATAGTTACATCTATTTAATGGATTATTAATTGTTTTAATTTCCATTATAACTTGGAATTTGTTTTCGGTTCATACCTCGATATCTATGCAAATATGAGTATTGTTGTGTATAGGTTTCGTGGGACCTCTGCCCATAGCCCCAGGTAATATGATCTTTCTATTAGTGGCCACAAACTATTTTTTTCGATGGATTGAAGTTGTCCCCTTGCACGTATAAGAGAGCAAAACGTGAAGAAGTTTATCTGGGAGTATATCATCTGTAGGTTTGGCATTCCTCAATCCATCATTTTTGACAACGAGAAGCAGTTCACAGGGAAAGTCATTGCTGAGTTTTGCAGAGAGCTCAAAATCAGGCATATCTTTTCATCTCCGTATTATCCACAAGGGAATGGTTTAGCTGAGGCAGCCAATAAAAGTCTATTGAATGCTCTGAAGAGAAGATTAAAAGATTCTAAAGGGAAGTGGACAAGTGAGCTGCATAACGTATTGTGGGGATATAGAGCAACACCACGGAGTCTTACAAATGAGTCTCCGTTCTCCTTGACGTATGGAATGGAAGCCGTTATCCCTACAGAAATCAGTCTGCCAACAATATGCTCACGATAGAGCAAGAAGACGAAAGAAAAGGACAAAAGCCCCGAGCTGATGACTATTCACCTAGATCTATTGGATGAGCGACGAGAAGATGCCAGTATCCAGATGGGAAGGTATCAGCAGTAGTTGAAGAAGGTGTATAATGGAAGAGTACAGAAGAGAGTTCTTTATGTAAGAGATCTCGTCCTTCGAAAAGTCTTCCAGAGCACCCATGAAGTCAATAGTGGGAAGCTTGGGCCTATTTGGAAAGGACCATACATTGTAGATCGGCTCGGAAGCCCTGGACTATGTTATCTCAAAGATTTAGAAGGTAATGTCATTCAAAATTCTTGAAACATTATGAATTTGAGGAAATTTTTTCAATAGATAAGTGCAAAATGTATAACGAATTTATTTATGTATCCGTCCTTAAAATTATTCATGAGATAAATTTATGAGAAGACGGAGAGAATGATTGAATGTCAAATAAAATATCTTGAATGAAATGTTAAATAATTTGTCATCTGAACACGGTACTCACAACGGGATACATTTGACTTGCAACCGTAGGTTCTGCCACAATAACCAGCTCTCGGAGTTCTTACCGAGCCAGAGTTGAAGCCACGACCGCCATGCCTCTCTCTTGGCGGATCCTGTTGTGCTTAAAATTCCTTATTTCAATGCACTTTTAGATCTAGAGGGGGGGGGGTGAATAGGTCTACTTCAATTTTCTCTACCAATTTTAATTTTAATCAATCACACACAATCAATCTCACTTGAACACATAAAATTTTTACGTGGAAAACCCTTTCGGGAAAAACCACGGGACCTAGTCCAGCACAAAATTCACTATGAAAAGATTGAATAATACAAGACTCGAATCTTACCCAACCAGACACGACACACCGTTCCTCGATATCGATTCCTCGGCTTGCAAACCACGAACACAGCACGTTCGATCCCCGCAACAGCAGCTTTGGTTCCTCACCGGCCAATCTTACTCAAAGTGATCAACCATGGTCTCCGAAGACCGATCTCCGTCCTTAACGGCTTTAGCTCAGGCTAACCAATGCTCACAGAAGAGCATACAGTGGGTTTAGGGTTTTTGGAAGCCCTAGGGTGATCTCTTAATGATTAAGGATCATCTAATGCAAAGTTGAGAAAATATGCTTTAACACCATGCAAAACCTAGAGGCCAACTACTGGAGATCAGGATCAATGAATCCAAGAGATTTCATAAGCTCAAAGTAGGCACAAAGTGCTCTAAAAAGTCTCCAAGGAATAGCCTTCACGGATTGGGAGAGGTCCCAAATATAAAGGCATAAAACCAAGGGTTTAGAAACTACTAAAACCAAGAATAGAAGGTTTTTCCATATCAGGGTCGACCCTGGAGGTTCCCTGGGTCGACCCACTATAGCAAGAATCAAGACAAAATCAAAACCCCATATCAGGGTCGATCGGATGGTGCCTTTCGGTCGACCGGATGGTCCTCCAAGGTCGACCCTCACAAAATCAACTCTCTGCCTGAAAACCTCATACAAAACTTGAGCTATTCAAGGTCGACCCAAAACGGTCAGGGTCGACCCTGGGGTGCAATTTTTCACTATTTTGCTCCTTTTATCTTTAAATGTAATCCCCTATACCTCTAGTATTTTTTGACTAAACATTTATGATGAATGAGACAATTTCATGAGGTAACCTAAGGTCATCTATGTCTCTCTTTCAAAACTTACTTTTTGAGCCAAACTTAGTGATGTAGTTTCAAGATTCTTCACTGCTTCTTCACGGCTTCTTCTTTACATTGTCTTCAAACCGGATGAGACCTTTTATGACCTATATACAACATTTTGGGCTCGGAATTTTGCCAACAATATTTTGACTTTACAATCTCCCCCTTTGGCAATTCCGAGATAAAACACACAATACAACAGGTGGACATGACTTTACAGACTCTCTTAAACCCATAAGAAACAAAGAGAATGAAAAGGACATGACACTGATCATTTTGACTTCTTCCATGTAGTAGTATGCCTTATTAGATTGTTGATGCATCAATCACTCCTGAAATACTGAAACACACAATACCTTTGTGAAGCATGGGAGAATTTCAGAAAATGAAATAAACATTGAAACAATGAACATCATGCAAAGAGTATGAGTTCTCTCCCCCTTAATCTGAGATCCCATCTGACAAAGTTTTCAAGATCATGAATATGAGAGTAATATGAATATATGCAATATGTCAATATGTAACCGGAGATAATGTGAAATAACAATTGCACATATGAAGTGATCAATCTCAGCCAACATGTGATCAAACTTAGACAACTTCTCCCTCTTTTTGGCTTGAATTGCCAAGGGTATATCAACCCTGCAGAAATGAGTAACAAGGAGCAATCGCATAGAGAGACACAAGGAATCAGAGGCAGGAACTAAACAGCAGAAACAAAGCAGAAGCATCCCATATACAGTAACCAAGGGTGCATAGCACAAGGACCAACCACAGACTCATAATAAACAAAGTAGACTAACTAAATCCAGCACACACGTCAAACAAAACAAGGCTGGAACTATCAGAGCAAGAGGTGCTAATCATCCTGATGCGAAGGAAAGTGGAGAGCAACATCATCCTGATAGCAAGAACGGAAATCACGAAGCTCCTGGCAAGACGTTGCACCATATCATAAAGAGCATCAATTTGGCGATTAGTCGCCGAAAAATTGTCCTGAGTAGCCGCGGCATGAGAATCCAGGCGGGCATGGATATCAGTAGTGAAGTGCGACTGAGCAGCCGACATATCAGTAAGCATGGCAGCCATTGTCTTGAAGGACCAGGGACCCGAAGGAGCTCGAGCATGGCTAAGAGAGGGACCGGCACCCTGGACCGACGGAGCGATATCATCAGCAAGGTCCTCCTCATGCTTCGGCATCGCAGCATGGGGCAGACTACTAGTCAAGGTGCGGGCACAGATGGGTCCTAAGGAGGGCTTGATAGCCTCAGAGGAACGAGCCCGAATACCTTCAGCAAACATGAGATTGGTGATGAGGACACCAAAAGGAAGAGTAGCTCGCTTTTGATGCATAGCGATAGCCTGAATGATTAGGTTGATAATGTGAGCACCAGTATCAATAGTGTCTCCGGACATGATACTATACAGGAACCGAGCCCTATCAACACTCAGAGTAGTAGAATGCACCTTGGGATAAATGTTGGAACACATAATAAGATGAAGCAGACGACCCAAATATGAAAGACTAGAGTGAGGTAAATGAGGATGAGTCCATTTTTGTGAGGGATCATCACAAAGATTGCTGGCCACCATGTCCAAATCATGGTTAGCCTCATCGGTAGGATATTGGTAAGGGTAATATGCACCCAGAATCCGAGGGGCACTAATGAAAAAAGCAATGACATCCGGATTAATGAGAAGTTTCTTACCCCTAACCTGAGTTTTGAAGGTAAAATTGCGAGGATTGACAGAATAAATATTCGCATAAAATTCCCGAACAAGGTCTAGACTGGTATAACCAGTCAGTTTTAAAAGGCCAGACCATTGGCGAGAGTCAATGATTGCCTCGAAGCTAGGATGGGTGAAATCCGA
Source organism: Tetracentron sinense (assembly GCA_015143295.1). Classification (NCBI taxonomy): domain Eukaryota; kingdom Viridiplantae; phylum Streptophyta; class Magnoliopsida; order Trochodendrales; family Trochodendraceae; genus Tetracentron; species Tetracentron sinense. The sequence goes on from CM026554.1 coordinate 33,955,082, forward strand.
AATGACAGTGGCCCGTTCAATTGTAACAGCCCGATTTTTAAGCCAAGTATTGTAAAGCTTTTCATTCCCTATGGTGCGAAATCGAACAAGTTCAGGCTCAGGAGCGGGGACTTGAGATTTACCCTTTGATTTGGTCGAGGGCTGTGAACTGGAAGCACCCATGGCGTTCTTATGGGAAGATGAGGGTGGAGGAACCCTAGAGTGGACCGCACGGCCCACATGGATGCCATGGCCAGCATTATATGATGCATCCGTAGACTCAGGAACATCATCTTCATCCCGAGAGATGATGAGGCAGTGCTTAGGGTGACCCGCCATGATAATTGAGGCAATGAGGAGAGAATACTCAAGAGCCATAGACCCAAATGTGCAAAAACAAGGAAAGGGTAGGTGTTACCTTGATGAGGACGTGGAGGAGGATGAGGAAGAGCAGTGAGGACCAAAACCAAGTCCCTGGGAGCAACAGATTATATGGGGCACTTGAGGTGGGGATGGTGAACCCCTAAACAACAGCTGGATCGTAAGAGGAGTGAACTTGAGGGCGCTAGAACCTCCGAGATCAGTTGGCACGACTGAGGAGGACTGGAAATCGCAAGAGATGCCCAGCCACGCGATGGACAACAATGGCCTGAAGCTCAGTGGAGAAGAGGGGAGCTTGAAAGCCTGGTATATAGCTGAAAAAGGCTACGAACAGCAAGAAAACCTACTGGATTGTGCAAAGATCAGAGACAAATGAGGAAAGTGTAGCCATGACATCGAGTGAGGGTTTTGAAAACCCAGGTCACTGTCTTCGATCGACTGAATAACCTGCCAAGGTCAACCCTCCATCCAAAAATTCTGGCTTTCTGTAAGAGAGAATGTGACCCCTTTGGTTTGTCTTTAGCATGGTATGGGGTAGCTTTTGGAAGAGAATCTCTATAGAGAATCTCAGAAAAATCTGCAAGAATGGAAATACAATCCAACATAGCATTGCACTCTAGTGACTCTGGAAACAAGAAACAACCGTATAGGGCTTCATGGGGAACAATGTGGAGATTAAAAATGCTCATTTAGAGATCGGAAAGAAGGCAAGGTGAGATCACCTCTGAAAACCCTCAAAAGTAACCAAAAAACAGTCAATTTGCTAGAATTTTTTTTTTCTTTTAAAACCTCCATTTTGCAAAAAAAATTTCACCATGATATTACTAATAAGAAAATCCATTATTTGCAAATTTTGCAAGTAGCAAATAATACCATGTCCAAGAATGTGTAGTAAAAAATTGAAGAGTATACGAGGATATTTCCATCGACACTATGCACAAGGGATGGCAAGACACAGTCACACAAGCTAATGTACAGTTAGTAATAGGCTATACCATCAATGTGAAGTGTGGAGGTGAAATTATGACTATACACCTTTAGAGGTAGGCACCCTTAGATAGATAAGGACATTAGTGTAGATCAGGAACACCAAGCTTCAAAAATTACTAAGAGATGCATATAGGGTAATCCAGGAAAAAAATTATATGTGCTATTGTTACCCTTTTTAGATGTTTCTCTCACAATGGTTATGGAATTTTTGTTTGGTGAAGCTATTTGTGATCAGTCTATTTTTGAATTTTTAGATGCAATGGTGGCTTTCACACTTACTGGGTAGGTAGCCTTAGCTATTGGCAGCAGGGGCTTTCACTCTAGGGACCCAGATAGATACCTACTGTCCTCCTAGGTAGCCATTTCATACTGTTTGCATCCAATAGTGGCTTTCACATTATCCCAGAGGTAGCCCTCTCCCTTGCATAATACTTTTAAACTGGGGCACATTTTGAGGGAAGGTACCTTCATGATCTAGTCAGATTTTATCAACTGGAAGAACCATCATGACTAATATCATTACCTGTTCATAAGGATGTACACCATCTGCCATAGTTCTAACTGTATTTAGCAAGATAGTCTATGTGCACTTCCCACAAGACATTTTGGTAGGTATGATATCCTTATGAACTCAATACAATCACATATGTATCTTGAACAAGCATTATGTGCACAAGAAAAATTCAGCAATTCACACCACAAGAGTTCACAACCATTGCTAACAAACATCTATTTGGTAATGCCAAGCTAAAAGAAAACAAAAATCTTTTTGAAGGTTTTCTGAAATTTTTTTTTAAAAATGTTTTTGGATTTTTGAAATAAGAGAAACAAACAAAAAAAACAACTATATGCCAAAACTGATAATATACACCTGAGGAATAGAGCTAGGAAGAGATATGGAAATGAGATTACCTAGTCTATCAAAGAGCACTCAATCACTCAATACCGCACACACCGATGGATTTCCTAAGAAACTCAAACCTAAGGGAGTCTAGAGGTTTGGTAAGGAGATCTGTAAGTTGAGTATCAGTTTGCACATATTCCAATGTGATGACACTTTGCTCTACAAGCTCTCGAATGAAGTGGTGTCTAATGTCTATGTGTTTGGTGCGAGAGTGTTGCATGGGATTTTTGGAGATGTTGATGGCACTTGTGTTATCACAATACACAGTCATGGTGCCCTGTTCTATCCCGTAGTCCTGCAACATCTGTTTCATCCACAGAAGTTGAGTGCAACAATTGCCGGCTGCAATGTACTCGGCCTCGGCAGTAGACAAAGAGATGGAATTTTGATTCTTGCTAAACCAAGAAACCAAACAGTTTCCAACATAAAAGCATCCTCCGGAGGTGCTTTTCCTATCATCAGCATTTCCGGCCCAGTCGGCATCGGAATATCGAACAACTATGACATTAGGCCAATAGAGAGAGTTCCACTTACATATCTAATAATTCATTTAACAGCAAGTGAGTGAGACTCTTTGGGGCTTGCTTGATAGCGAGCGCATGCTCCGACACTAAAGGCAATGTCAGGACGACTAGCAGTGAGGTAAAGAAGACTACCAATGATACTTCGATATGTGGTTTGATCAACATTTTTGCCTGAAATATCTTTGCTGAGTTTGGCGGTGGTGCTCATAGGAGTGCGAGTATGTTTAGCTGAGCTCATGCCAAATTTCTTTACAAGGTCTTTGGCATATTTAGTTTGGGACACAGAAATCCCATTGCTCATTTGTTTTACCTGCAGACCAAGAAAGAAATTCAGCTCACCAACCATGCTCATCTCAAATTCATTCTTCATTTGTTCAGCGAAGGAGTGTGCATGTGAGTCTGATGTGGAACCAAAGACAATATCATCTACATATATCTGAGCAATAACCATATCATCCTTGATGTTTTTTAATGAATAGGGTCCTGTCTACTCCCCCTCTCGAAAATCCCTTTTCTAAGAGGTACGTAGTCAGTCTCTCATACCAAGCTCTGGGAGCTTGTTTCAAACCATAGAGAGCCCTTTTTAATCAGTAAACCTGATTAGGATGATTAGGGTCCTCAAACCCTTTTGGTTGTTCAACATAGACTTCCTCTTAAAGAATATCATTCAAAAGGGCATTCTTGACATCCATCTGAAAAAGTTTGAATTTAAGATGGCATGCAACAGCAAGCAAGATCCTGATAGACTCTAGTCGAGCAACAGGAGCAAATGTTTCATCGAAATCAATGCCCTCAATCTGAGTATATCCCTGTGCAACTAACCTAGCTTTATTTCTTACAATGGTACCATGTTCATCAGATTTGTTCTTGAAAATCCATTTAGTAACAATAACATTTGTATTTTTAGGCCTAGGAACTAAAAACCATACATCATTCCTTGTAAACTGATTGAGCTCTTCTTGCATGACATTTATCCAATTTTCATTAGTGAGAGCTTCAGTTACATTTTTGGGTTCAAATGTAGAAGTGTAGCAAAAGTGACTAACTTTATTCTTAACTTGTTTTCGAGTTCTCACTCCACTTTCAAGGTTTCCAATGATTTCAGTTGAGGAGTGAGGCCTCATAACCCTAGGATGTGTAGGTTTTTTAGGAGGTGACTTTGAAGGTGATTCATCTTCTGATTTAGATAATGGAATTTTCACACCTTCATCAGCATTGTCATCCTCTAGTTGCAAAGACTCAGATCCTGAGTCATCAACCACCACATTTATGGACTCCATAACAGTAGAGGTTCTCAAGTTGTACACTCGATAAGCCCTACTGTTTGTGGAATATCCAAGAAAAATCCATTCATCACTCCGGGAATCAAATTTACCCAATTGCTCTGTATCCCTAAGGATATAGCACTTGCTTCCGAATACTCAAAAGTACTTGACATTGGGTTTTTTGTAGTACCACAACTCATAGGGTGTCTTCCTAGTTTCGGAACTAGTCTAGACTCTGTTAACAATATAGCATGCAGTGCTAACTGCTTCAGCCCAGAAATGAGCAGCCAGGTTGTTGCTGTGAAGCATCACCCTAGCCATCTCTTGAAGCACCCTGTGCTTTCTTTCCACCACACCATTTTGCTGAGGTGTTATTGGTGCTGAAAATTCATGCTTGATGCCCGCTTCATCACAAAATTTATTGTATTTGGAGTTTTCAAACTCCTTTCTATGATCACTTCGAATACAAGTGATGGGGCATCATTTTTCATTTTGCACTCTTAAGTAGATGTTCTTGAAGTTCTCAAATGCATCCGACTTCTCTCTTATGAATGTCACCCATGACAATCATGAGAAATCATCAACCATCACTAGGATATATCGCTTTCCTCCTAGAGTTTCCATTCGAGTTAGACCCATAAGATCCATGTATATTAGTTCTAGTGGGTGTGAGGTAGCGATATTTGAAGCCTTCTTGTGTGGGCTTTTAATTTGTTTGCCAATTTGACATGGCCCACACACAGCAGTAGAGGGCTTCCCTAGCTTTGGCACACCTCTCACACGCTCGTGTTTTGAGAGTTTGCTTAGGTATTTGAAATTCATGTGACCTAGCCTCCTGTGTCATAGTTCAACTTCTTCAACTTTAGCCCTATTACACATTTGAGAAGAACCAACACTAGGAATTAAACCATAACAATTGTCAGTGGTTCTTGACCCTTCCAAAACACACACACCTTTGTCATCCATAATAGAGCATTTGTTGTTGGTAAAGTGGACAACATGGTGATCATCGTACAATTGACTTATGCTAATTGGATTAGCTTTCAGTCCTTCAACAAACAAGACATCCTTCAGTTTAGGAATGCCTGGTGCTTGGATGACACATTTTCCTTTCACCAAGGATTTGCTTCCATCACCAAAAGTAACAGTCCCATCTGAGCATTCCTCAAGGTGAGTAAAGAGGGACTTATTACCAGTCATGCGTCTGGAGCATCCATTATCGAAATACCACATGTCCAAATTTTGGGCTTTCAAAGCGGTGTGGATGACATGGCATTTAGATCATCATTTCTCACATAAATGAACTTAGACTTTTGGGGAACCCTATTGTCTTTGTTCACTTCATTTGTAGGCATGACCTTCTTTTTGTTAGATCTCCTGTTCTTTCTTCTTTTCTGGGTAAACCTTGCATTTTGGTCCATTCTGTTACCTTCTTCATGATGAGCATAAGAAGTGTCACGACCATATTTTGTACTAGAGAGGTGAGCAATCTTCATCACTTCTTCACTCAAACTCCTAGACTTTTCTGCTAAGGCTTGAATTTGCCTTTGGAAACTCCCCTGATGTTGTGTTTGATTCCAAGAACCATTTTGGAGATTTCTCCTAAGGGCATTGCAGTTAGGTCGGTTGTGACCATTCACTCCACAATGGTGACAAGTGGGAATGAACCTGGAAGGAGGAGATCTGTTAGCTTTGGACTGAACTTTTGTTCTCTCAGTTTCAGTTGAATTTTTATCTTGTCCAGAAGTGACAAATGTTTGGTACAACTGAGAATTTGACATCCTGGATGTTGATCCTGAGGAGATAGAGCTCAGAAATCTCGGATTTTCATGTATTGGCTCAAATGCTGCAGTAGACATTGTTCCAACATTCAAAGGACCGGAAGGTCTGTGTGGATGTCCTATGCCGGACATGTTTACTATTGAGCGCTGCATGCTATCAAGTTTATCCAAGATTTAAGTGTTGCTAAGGAGTCTAGCTTCTTTTTCTAGTTCAGTTACTTTCTTAGCTAGACCATCCTTAACCTTCAGAATATCAAGAAATTCCTTTTCTAGAAATCTAACTTTTTCAATAAGGTTATTTCTTTCAGATTCCAATTCTGAAATTCGAGTCTTTGACTCTTCAGATACACTCATGGAGTTATCTTCCTCAGTTTCTAGAACCTTGATCCATTTGGATAATGAGGCATTTTCTTTTTCAAGGTATTCTAGTTTGGACATCAGTTCAGCCTTTTCACTTTCAAGCTGAGATACTAAAGCATTCTTCCCTTCTATTTCTAGTTTGCAAGAGTCTCTTTCTTGTTGGGTAAATTTAAGTTGTTTGTTCAAAGAGATCTTAGTTTTCTTCAACTTAAGGCTTTCAGAAAACAACCTTTCATAGGCTTTATCCATATCTTCATCAGACTCAGAGACAGTGTGACTCTGATCATGATCTTCACTAGACTCACTTACTCGATCTTCATCACTCTTCTCTTCATGAGTAGTGGGAGGATGGTCTATCTCTGATAGGGTGACAGTGAAAGCCATGTGATTTTCAGATTCCTCACTTGAGGTAGAGCTTTCAGATTGTTCTTCATCAGAATCACTATCATCCCATGTGGCATTCATCACCTTTCCCTTAGTCTTCTTTTTGTTAGGACAATCAGGTGAAATATGGCCGTAGCCTTTGCACTCATAGCATTGAATGCCACGAGATTTCTTGTCAGTTCCTTTGGAGACTTTCTTGTTATCCCAAGGTTTTGACTTTGGCTTTTCAAGAGGTTTTCCTCCTGGTTTGGGTTTGAACCTTCTATTTGTTTTTAGATATTTTTGAAATTTTTTAACAAATAGAGCCAATTCCTTCTCTCCCAACTCAACATCACTGTCATCCTCATCCAAGGTCTCCTTGACAGTTTTCAAGGCTACAGATTTGTTTTTCTTGGATTGTCGAAGATTGAGTTCGTAGGTTTGGAGTGATCCGACTAATTCCTCAATCTTGAGAGCATCAACGTTCTTGCTCTCCTCAATGGCAGTGACCTTAGATTGAAACCTTTCGGGTAGAGATCTAAGGATTTTTCTAACAATCTTGGATTCACTAATTTTCTCACCCAGGTTGAAACTGGAGTTGACAATGTCACTTAGTTTAGCATAGAATTCATCAAATGTCTCATTGTCCTCCATTTTCAGATTTTCAAATTTTGTTGTGAGAATTTGAAGCTTAGAGATCTTAACAGTGGTTGTACCTTCATGAGTCATTTCCAGAATGTCTCATGCCTCATTTGCTATTTCACATGAAGAGATTCGTCTGAATTCTTCAACAGTGACTGTAGTAAAGATGGCATTGAGACCTTTCGTGTTCCAACCACTTGTCTCGAGCTCTTCTTTGCTCAAATCCTTGGTGCTTTTAGTGAGAATTACATCACCTAGAATATTCACCGGTGGAGTCCATCCATCCTGAATGGACATTCAAATTCTCTCGTCTATAGATTTGAGAAATGCTCTCATTCGAGCTTTCCAACATGCATAATTGTTCCCATCAAACAGTGGGGGACGAGAGATGGATCCACCCTCTATTAAAGTTGTCATTGACTTAAGGATAGACACAAGATCACACTTAAGGGATTTAACCTTATGAGTGAACCGGCTCTGATACCAATTGAAATTCCTTATTTTAATGCACTCTTAGACTTAGAAGGGGGGGGGGGGGGGTGAATAGGTCTACTTCAATTTTCTCTACCAATTTTAATTTTAATCAATCACACACAATCAATCTCACTTGAACACACAAGATTTTTATGTGGAAAACCCTTTCGGGAAAAACCACGGGACCTAGTCCAGCACAAAATTCACTATGAAAAGATTTGAATAATACAAGACTCGAATCTTACCCACCGGACATGACACCCCGCTCCACAGTATCGATTCCTCGGCTTGCAAACCACGAACACAACACTTTCGATCCCCACAACAGCAGCTCCGGTTCCTCACCGGCCAATCTTACTCAAAGTGATCAACCACGGTCTTCGAAGACCGATCTCCGTCCTTGACGGCTTTAGATTAGGCTAACCAGCGCTCACAGAAGAGCATACAGTGGGTTTAGGGTTTTTGGAAGCCCTAGGGTGATCTCTTAATGATTAAGGATCATCTAATGCAAAGTTGAGAAAATATGCTTTAACACCATGCAAAACCTAGAGGCCAACTACTGGAGATCAGGATCAATGAATCCAAGAGATTTCATAAGCTCAAAGTAGGCACAAATTGCTCTAAAAAGTCTCCAAGGACTAGCCTTCACGGATTGGGAGAGGTCCCATATATAAAGGTATAAAACCAAGGGTTTAGAAACTACTAAACCCAAGAGTAGAAGGTTTTTCCATATCAGGGTCGACCCTGGAGGTTCCCTAGGTTGACCCACTATAGCAAGAATCAAGACAAAATCAAAACCCCATATCAGGGTCAATCGGATGGAGCCTTTCGGTCGATCGGATGGTGCCTTTCGGTTGATCGGATGGTCCTCCAGGGTCGACCCTCACAAAATCAACTCTCTGCCTGAAAACCTCATACAAAACTTAAGCTATTCAGGGTCGACCCAAAACGGTCAGGGTCGACCCTGGGGTGCAATTTTTCACTATTTTGCTCCTTTTATCTTTAAATGCAATCCCCTATACCTCTAGTGTTTTTTGACTAAACATTTATGATGAATGAGATAATTTCATGAGGTAACCTAAGGTCATCTAGGTCTCTCTTTCAAAACTTACTTTTTGAGCTAGTGATGTAGTTTTAAGATTCTTCACTGCTTCTTCACGGCTTCTTCTTCACATTGTCTTCAAACCGGATGAGACCTTCTATAACCTATATACAACATTTTGGGCTCGGAATTTTGCCAACAACATTTTGACTTTACAGTGCTCTTCCTCCCCCCTTTTCTTCTTGGTCATCAGTTCGGTGAAGGTTGTTGCCCTCTTCTTGGAACGATTGTCGGCAGGCGCAGTTGTTTTCGTTATGGGGGGCAGGGCAAATGTGGGTTCTCAAAGACAGAGCAGGGGCAAGTATGGGTGATTGTTTGGGAGCTCAAGGAACTCTTGTAAGGGGAAGAGGGGTGCCTTCTGCCATCTCTTCTTGTTCTTCTTCAAAGGCGGTGGCACGAGACGAAGACGACCGACCTGGGCAATTGTAGATGTAAGCTTTGCATCGGTGTCAATGGCACGATCATGCTCCTTTGCCTCGATGACTTTTTTCAGCCTCCAAGTAACATAGGCTGCTCCTCTCTCTTTGGTGATAGCCTTCAGAAGACATTCCTTGTCTCGATGGATGCCTCAGAAGTGTGTTTTTGATGTTTCTGCATAAGAGAAGAAATTATCAGCGATAGCAGAAAATAGACAACGATAGAAAGAAGGATTGAGAACAGATCGAGTACAACGAACATGACTGAAATAGGTTGGGCACAGGACGGGAAGAGTCCGATCTCTAAGCACCAGAGATGATGAAGGACGAGCCCTTCCATTTTCTGTCCATGTTAGCTAAGCCCGAGACGAAGTCGGAGACTTTGGTACGTGTACTCCATGTATAGTACGGTCCATCTTCCTCACCACTCCCTTGCCAATTAACGACATGGCATAAGTGGACAAGGTGCCTAGCCTCTATGTTGTGGCCATCCTTGATGAACTTCATCACCAAAGACATATACTTGTAGAAGTTTGGGTGCATTTGACCTGGTGCAAGTTGTAAGGCAGAGAGGACGGGATCTACTATGGGCTCTAGGGGAAGACGGAGACTGGCCTCGAGCTAAGCGAGGTGGACAACGGTGGATGTAGAACGACGATCAATGACACAGTCGTCCTTCTTGAAATGGATTTGAACTTGGGGAGGGATTTGGAAGAGGGTTTTGTAGTGGTTAAGGGTGTGTTTCTGGTATTTTTTGGTTTGGGGAGAGGAGACAATGTAGGCACCATAAGGGGCACTACCTGAGCAACCGTTTTCATTGGCCCCAACAGCTCTTACCTCCTCGGTAGACATGGTTAATAGTGCAAAGGTGGTGACAGAGATGGGATGAAGAACAAAGATGAAAAGAAGCAGCGAACAGAGAAGAAAAGCAAAGGATAGAGAAGCAAAATAGAGAACATGCAGAGGAGAGACAAACAAAAATTGTGAGTAGAGAGAAAGAAAAGAAGAGTAAGAACTTACCGAGTTCTCGACTGTATATGAAGGGCTGGAAAGGTAAGAGAAAGCTTGAAGTCTTCGGTTGAGACGCAATTCCGGCAGAGTAACAGTAGGTTTGAGACTCAAGTAAAGAAGATGAAGTGTTGTCATTCTATATTTATAGGCAATTCAAAATTCCAGGACAAAAATGACCTCCATCGCTATCGTACATGTATACAAGCACGAGGTCCAGATGGTCATTTGCGTAAGTTGATTTGGCATGTCAAAAAGAAACTTGTGCAAGATGGAGTTAACCCTCATCATTGCCGTATACGTAAGGAAGATTATGGGCACAATCGTCTTTTGACGGACAGTTAACCATCATAAGGATTTGTGCGCCTCGAGCTCCGCGAAAAGCAATGCCAACATTACTGAGAGGTGACGATTTATCACGTGTGCTATACAGCTGACACGACGATCCACATTCGCGTACAGCTCACGCACCGTTTTAGTGTCGAGTGACAGGTATTCCTTACTTTATGCTGAGTTATTTATGATACTTTGAACTACGTTCATGACATCATAATGATGCAAATTGTAATGAATAAAATTCGTAAAATATACAACTGTCATCAAGACAAGCAAGTCTTCGTTGTTATGACAACGGATGAAAGACCTGTATTCATATTGAGTACAAGCCCGTTCTCTTCAAGACAACGAATTCGTTATCCTGAAGAGAATGAGTATAGTAGCCTTATTGTTAGACAACGGTTGTTTTGTCCGTAGTCATATACAAGACGAACCCGTGCTTAAGACAAGAGCGAGACTGACTTACAGGATGAGATGATCAGGAGGCGATCATTATACTTTGTTCTTAGGTGAAAAACATTGTCTTAGCATTTAATGTTGGCCATCTCAGCATACTTTCGAACCCAGACCGACCTTATAAATAGTAGGCTCACATGTGTGACACGTAAGGCTTAAGATTTGTCTGACATATTTGGTAATGAGTGTAAAGCAAGTGATATGGTCATCCATAGACATGTATGGGTATAGATGGACATACACAGCTTAACCTATAAATATCCCAAGACACTCAGTGCATAAGGATCATGAAAATTCGTATTTTCACTAATATTGTCTCAACCTTTTACTATACTTCATCCTCTTCCTATCTTAACTTTGGCATCAGAGTATGTTACTGGGTTCACACCCTTCACTTCTACTTCATCAACAACCGGGGATCTCTATTCATACTCTCTCCCTTCTACCAGTAAACCAGGCTCGAAGGAGCAGGTGACACGTGGACGTTCCAGAAAAATCTCACACACCTACTCTCTTGGAGAGTTACTTTCTTAGGAAGGTCTTATACTAATTTGGTTAGAAGATTATCCAAACAAGGCCAAAGACCCCAATAAATGACTTCTTGCTTCTTTTAACAATACAAGACAAATGCCCACAAAGCCTCTCGGCTCGCGAGTTTCTTCGGCATAACATAAAAACTCCAAACAAAAGAAAGATGATGACGATCTCTTAGTCCATGTCTCCACTTTGACATCACAACTCCTCTTTTCTAAAACACATCTGCAGAAATACAACAGGAAACAAGAAGCATGTACTACCAACAGCTGCCCAAGATACAAAGATCATAAAAAAAATAGTCAAGAGTCTTGCATGTGGTATCGGGTTCAATCTGGCGAAGTGCGGGGTCAAATTGAAGAAAATTTTGATCTATATCCTGCCATATCTCAAATATTGCAACCATGTTTTCACAACGATAACAGTAGTTAAAAGTTATCCTTTCAACTTCAGAAACCAGAACAAAACCAAAACCCCAAATCCAAAAAATAAAAATATAAAACTCAAATTACCAACAAAACCCTAATCTCCGCTCACAAAAAAAGGGTGATACGAACCAAAATATTAGGTTTGGAGACGATTAACCCTCCTCAAAAACCCACTTCAAATCTCTAAAAATAGCAGGGCATCTTCTCTAAATTAACCATCACCCGATCATTGAATGTACAGTCAATACACTTCATTATAGAAGAAATTTGATGCTCACATCTTTGATTCAGATCATTATAAATCTTGAACCCTGGACCAGAGAGAGATGAGTGGTTGAGTTTGTTGGAGATAACAAGAAGATAAAGAAGAAGGTACTTTGGGTCAGTATCAACATTTTCTCTCTAAAAGTATGATTTTCTTAAATTTGGTGTATATTCATCAAAAGTTGGGGTGCTGGTAGCACCATCTTAAAAAAATCTACAATCAAAAGTTGTTAACGTAATTTACTTACCAAAAACAAAATTACAAACCCAATCAAATTAGGGATGGGCCTAGAGTTTTGAGCCAAATATGGGATGTTGATGCTTTCAAAGAAGAGAAAATAGAGAAACGACTAGAGAAGGGATATAACCCATGTACTTGAACAACATAAACTTATTATCCAACACAACTCTATTGGCAAAAGAAAAAACACAGCTAATCCATATCTAGGTTGGTGGTGGTGGAGGAGTCATTGGTACGTAAATCGCAGGTGGATCACCTGTCCTAGGCGGAAGGACAGACCTAGGCCCCATGTTCCGAATAGGAGAAGGAGGAGAAGGGCTGCGATTGGAATTTTCCCTCAATTTCCTCACCTCTAGAGCTGCAAAAAACAAGAGACATCAGTAAATGAAACCATATTGACGCATATAAAACATTAATCCTTCTAGTTCGTGACATGCAACAGGCTATCTTAGCCCTACTAAATTACAACATCCGAACCTGAATTTACCAATCCCATCTGCGTGGTGAAAATAGCAGTGATGAAGGCCACCAAAACTAGGGAACGAACGAAGGATGAGAGACCCATCTTGTCTCTGGCTTGGAATAAATCTCTTGCTTTCTCTCTCCTTGAAATAACCGAGTGAAGAGCTGAAAAGGTGATGACTTGGGTAGCCTTCATTGACCGACTTTGCAAACATAAGCATATGAGCCTATCATTCTGGGCCATTCAATCCATGACTCACTATCTCAGTCAACCAAATCAAATATTTTCATGGACGACAGAGACTATTCCGCCTTTGCGTTCAGATTTACAGAATTCGAATTGTTGCTATGAATTGAATTCTGCTTTATTAGCAGTGAATCAAATTCCGCACTTTTACATCTTGAATTAGCGCTTCAGCAATTTCAATTCCGTAGATTTTATAATGCAACCCAAACTATAGTATTGCGGCTTTTGGGATATTTTAACAAATCTTAAGGTATATCGTTTTTTGGATATATATCATTTATCTATTGTTAGTATTAATGGTTAGCGGTTTGTATTGAGAGTAGCAAGACAATGATTTGCATTGGGGGCGTTTTCTTCTCTTCCAATCAACATGTGACAAAATTCAATTGTAATTGGCTGTAATATGATCTCCCGTCAATTCGCAACAATTTTAGGGGGGGATGGTTAAAGCAAGATGTTGGTTGGTGTGGAATGTGGTTGATATTTTAGTCGGTTCATAAGTAAGTCGAAAAAGGAGTCTGGACCCTTTCCAATTGCGATGGAGCTCGCACTCACAAAGCCCTTTAACTGCTCTTTCAATTCTGGATAAGAAGTTTGACAAAATTTTTTTAAAAAAATTACTTATTAACTTATATAAGATTGTGTTTAAATATGTGCCGGAGCTATGATTTTATGTGCGAAGTGGAGGTCCCAGTAATTAGGCAAAAAGACGGGTTGTTTTGTTTTCTCATTATTATAGAACTGCCATCAGTTTAATAGAAAAGAAGAGCTCCGCTTTAGTGTCATGAAGCAAAGCTTCTACTCATATTAGTCCCTGTAGGATTTTCCAAATGCTACAAATCTATTTAGAATGCCACACGTGTTTGTAGGGGTAAAAACTGAAATCGGGCAAAAGAACAAAGCAAGGAAAAGACAAACCCATGAATAAGAGATAAATCTCTTCATAGAATCCAACCGACTAAGTAGAGATACACATGTATGAGCAAAAAAAAAAGATTAAAATAAGGAAGCGATTGATAGCACCTACTATCGAGAGTTGAAACCGTGGGGTACTCCCAATTATACTCCCAAATATACTCCATAATCCTAACCGTTTATAACCAACCATTAAGGGATAAGATTTCGGTTGGCTTATTTTATCTTTTCTATTGCCATAACAGCTGGAATCATAACCCTTTAATAATTGAGATAAACGGTTAGGATTAGGGAATATATATGGGAGTACACTTTGGGAGTTTCCCCAGACTAATTCTGAAAAATCCAATGTCAAGCTCTCGATAGTAGGTCCTATCGCGAGTTTTTATTCACTTTCCATGAAATAAATATAAATCTTGTAAACCGACTTATAGAGAAACTGAGATCCGGGAGAAGAAAAAGACAAAATGAAAAAGGACAAACAGGTGGGGGCTATAACTAACCTCTCAACCTTTGTACACAACTAGGGGGAGGAGCATGGAACAGAGCTTTCGGGATCAACGAAGATGTTATTAATCTCCGAACATTGGACATACTGAAAGGATCCCTCTAAACGTCTGCCAAAGTCTCATCTTTCATCTCCAGAAGCTGTAGCTCTAGTAGACTAGTACCCGTGGCCTAAAAAAAAGGTGCACTTAGCCAAGGCAAGGTTCTCTTGCAGATGTCAGAGCTCAGACCCAGATTCTAGGGATTGAAGTTCAAAATTTCAGATTCTTGATGGTAACACAGTTGCTTCCCCTTTGCTTGCGGGACTGGTCGATTCCAGAGCTCAGATCCAGATTCTAAGGTCTACCCAGACCACTCCTTGTGACCTTAATCCTCTAAAGCTTCCAAGAAAGTCTTGGTCACATACTGGTTTTCGAAAATGTAAGAAAAATCAGAATGTTAAGACATTCTGAGATTTCTTTGATATTTTTTTTTATACCCACTGGAAGTTAGCAGCAGGCTCGGCTCTGGGTCCAGGTCAAGTTCCAGACCTTGTCGAGAGATCCCAGCGTCCCTTGGCATCTCCCACCACCTTTGCCCGTAACCATATTCTGAGTTTTTTAATTTTTTTTTCTTTCTTTTATCATTTGAATCTCCTCTAGGGTGGCCTGCCACTTGGCCTATGTGCATCATCCAAGTTAGTCCCATGCCCTGACTCGAACACTAGCATCCCTTGGTTATTCCCCAGGTCTTTTTTTTTTTAATCCAAAAGAGTGCTAAAACCAGCACTGTTTTGGACGGTGGGCATCATCTAAGCTCATTAGGTTCTACAATCATTTGGGTCTTAGTGTTAGAATCCCATCACAGCAATGTCCCTGATACTTAAGACTCTACTCTCGCGTTGTAGGATAACACTCGGATGAAGGAAAACTAGATACCTTTGGTTCTGGGTTGCGTTCACTTTACATAAGACCATTGCATGACAATGGATACACTGAGATATAAGAGACATGCAAGAGGATAACCCTTATCCTTAATAATCTGGTTTGGTAGTGTCATCATAAGAGAAAGGAGATTGCAGAATCTTAATTATTAGATTATTAGGGGTTCACTGTTCTCTTTACATAAGACCATTGCATGGCAATGGATACACTGAGATGCAAGAGACATGTAATAGGATAACCCTTATCCTTAATAATCTGGTTTGGTAGTGTCATCATAAGAGAAAAGAGAACGATTGTAGAATCTTAATTATCAGGGGTTCACTGAGATAGGACTCTAGCATTTAGTGCCCTTGGAATCCCTACAGCATGATCCACCTTATGTGGTGATTGAACTAACATTAGTTAGCATTCCAATCCCCCTTAGTCCATAATGTATAAGAGATTATTCTAAGCCCTGCATCTATTTTGAGACTATCTTGGGATCATAACTAGGGTTAAGCTAACCCTAGTTAGCCCCCCACCGGTTTACCTTTATTTGCTCCATAATAAACTTATTTTAAAAAATCCAAAAAAGAGAAAGTAGTATGGCCACGTGAGAAGGATTGCTATAACTCTTTTACTTTGGACCTTGCAATCCGCCCTTGACATATGAGGAATCCTCTAGACCATTAACTAGGGTTAAACTTAACCCTAGTTAATCCCTTTTGCCGTATAGACCTCTAGCTAGGCTTAAACTTAACCCTAGTTAATTTCTCTTATCATATGGACCTCTAATTAGGGTTAAACTTAATACTAGTTAATCCCCCCTTATCACATATACTATTAACTAGGGTTAAACCTAACCCTAGTTAATTACCATATTCTTGGTTGAATTTTAATCCAAAAAATTGAAAATATAAAAAAAAATGCCAAAAAAAATCCAAACAATGCAAAATGACTAAAATTTTCCTTTGGCCTCTCCTATGCTCTTTTTACCTATGGTTAACTGACTTAACTATGGTTAATCCTAGCCTTAGTCACTCCGATGCGACCTATGGCCACCTCGGCCAATTCACCCAAGCCTCTGTGTTCACCCTAATCACTCCGGTGCACAAACACACACACACATTCCTAACCTTGGTACGGGTTCATGTACCTTCCCGAACTACGCTTGATCTGATCCCGCTTCAACGGGTACGTAGGCAACCTAATCCGGGTTCGACCCTAATTAGGATTTTCCTCTTTCTTGAGTTAGCATCACTCTAAACATTTGGACATTTTTAATAACTTTGAATTAATTTGGGTTAAACCTAGGGAGTAGTTAAGTGTCTTAGACGGGGTCCCAGGGTGCCTAGCCCTTTCCCCGGGACTTAATCGAATCACTTACCTTAATTTTAATCGAGACCATTAGCCCTAATCTAAACCAGGGTCCTATTTCCCGCACTAAATAGGTGGTGACTCTTATTCAATCCAATATGAGCCCCCTTAGGGCCTTTTTAGCATTATTCCTCCGTAGGGTATGGCCCAGAAGGAAAGGTGGTAAAAATCCTTGCTCATAGTACTCATTTATAAAAAGTGGTTAGGACCGTACCATTTTTTTTAAAAGTACTTGTTTATATAAAAAAATGATTAGGACCATACCACTTTTTTAATAACTCCTAATTAGATTCTTCTAACATGTAATTGAAACACAAATTCTAACGTAAATCCTAATATCAAATGACCATCTTGTAAAAAAAAATGACTTATCGAAAAAAAAATAAAGGCACTAAGGGCCAATGGAAACACTACTATTAAGTACTTATTAGTAAAAAAAAAGTGGTTAGGATCATACCACTTTCAAAAAAAGTTTTTTTTACAAAAAGTACTTATTAATGCCAAACACCCCTAGGTGTGGGGGTGGGGTTATTTATGAGTATATTTTCTAGGTCCTAACTACTTTTACTTATTACTTATTTATTTTTACCAAACCAACTTATATATAAATAAGTACTTATTTTGACCAAGAAGTTAAATAATTCTTTAATAGCAGTGTTGCCAAATGCCCCTTAAGTTCAATTAATGTACAACAATATGGGAATGTAGCACCTGTCTTGAGAAGTTGCAAAGTCAAGTTTCAGGTTGGTCTGGTAAACTTCGATCTTTCGGTGGTTGTTTGATCTTTGATTAAACATGTTTTATCTTTCATCCATGCTCACATCCTAGCAATAGACACCCCTTCTTCCAGTCCAAATATTTGTTCTATTCTTATTTCAGCTGGAGAGTGGAATTTCACTCGGGTATGTCATCTTCTTTTGCCTTCTACTATTGAGGCAATCAAATCTTGTGGTTTTCTTATTTCAAATGAGGAAGATACTTTATTTGGAACTAAACCCCGTCTGGAAAGTTTCCTGTTAAATCTTCTTGGAATAAATTGAGGGAGAATAGTCATTTTCAGGATTGGACTAAATCAGTTTAGAATCCTATTGTTCCAACTAAAATCCAGGTTTTCTATTCGAAAATTATGCACCATGCCATCTCAATGGACCAAGCTATTCGAGATCTGGGTATTCCTTTAGCCAGTAGATGATACTATTGTAAGAGTGCTAACATAGAAAATTCCAATTACCTCTTGGTTAGAAGTGACATTGCAAAACCATTATGGCATTTTTTTTCAGCTCACTATCGCATCCCTTTTAACTTCCATGATAATATTCATAGTTGCCTTTAAAGATGGCACAAAACGGTTTGTTCTAGTTCCTGCCTTGATTGTTTGGAAAATTTGGGTGGAAAGATGTCCTAGAAAATATGATTCCGTAACAAGGCACTCCAATGTCTTGGTGGAAAATATCAAAAACTGGATCTTTGGAATTGACTCTTTTTGTGCTCGTAGTTCTCTGGACTTATCTCTCCTTCTTATCTTGAGACCTCAAGTCTCAAATGTTTCCCGGGATTTGCATGTTAAGTAGCTTTATGCCAAGGGGTAGAATTAAATTGAATGTCGCGATGGAGCTTCTAGAGGTAACCTAGGTACATCTGGAGGTGGGGGAGTAATCAGGGATCATAATGAAGACATATTAGCTTGTTTCTATTCTTATTATGACATTAGTTCTAATCACATTGCAGAATCTCGCACTCTTCTATACGGACGGTCTTTTAATGTGTAAGAATCTTGAAATTGACAACATGGAAATTGAATCTGATTCAAAAATTTTTAGTTGACAGTGGAATCAGGTAGCCTCTAATTCATGGAAGACTTGGTATTGGGATTTAAAGATAAAGCCTCTCATTCAAGTTTGTTTCTCTTTCAAGCATATTTATCGAGAAACAAATGTTGTAGCTGATGGATTGGTGAATATTGGATGTGACCTCATGGCTTCTAACTCTTTTTTCCTCTATAGAAACATTCCAGCAAAACTAAAGCTCTGATGCATCTTGATAAAAGGGGTATTCGGCAAATCAGAATTGTAAAGGTCTAGTGTTTTTTTGGTTTTGGTGGTTCTGTAGGGGTAAGGTTTATGTCCCCCCATCTGCTTTTATCAATAAACAGGTAGGGGTCTCTGCCAAACCCCCCACTCTTACTGAGTAACGTTTAAAAAAAATGGGTGATTTTGAATGTGCCCAATCAGCTAACCACATAAGCACTCTTTGTTGATCACAAGTCAGCCTAAATCTAGATAGGGGCGATAGTTTCACAGTCGATAGCTCAAAGGCGGCTCAAGGACGTCATTGTCTCGATCGACAACCCTGAGACTAACGTCGAGGTGAAGAAACCATTCTGAATTGTGGCAAAAAGGAGGATAACATGGCAATGGAAGGGAACTAAGAGCACACTAAGAGAGATGGGAGCATTGAGGTGGCCGATCTGATTGATTGACATTGTTCTGTGTATCTTGTCCCTTTTGGACCTATAGTGCCTCCTTTATGTTGGATTTCCTAGGAGGACATTAATTATGGATATTTGTAATGGTTATAGTGGGCATTTATGGGTAGTTATTGATCATAATCAAGTAACGTCCATTTAATGTGCCTTACATGTCCATTAATTATCCAATATCTCATGTTATTTAGCTCAGGTGCCTTACGATAGACAATTTAATCTCAAAATGCTCTGAGTAGACCCGTGAAGGTTGTGTTACATCCCCTTCTTTGAAGTGTATAATGGTACACACCTTGACCACTTGTTGTCCAATCCATAAGTCCTCTTTAATCCATTTAGAAATTTTAAGGAAAGTGATGAAAAACCCTCGATAGTAGGTGCTATCGAGAGCTGGATCGCCGGATTTGAAAATCCAAGGACACCAACGCTCAAATGCTTTGGATGGTGGGCCCCATTTACTGTTTAAAAACCATTGGATTTTCAATCCTGTGATTCAGCTCTTGATAGTATCTATTATCGTGAGTTTTAAATCACTTCCCAAATCTTAAAGCACTACAATAAATGTGCATGAGTTCATGGTTAAAGACGCATTAAAGTATTCTATAACTTAAGGTATTAAGACATTTGCATTATGTCCAAGAGGGTTTTGTTAAACGTGCTTGGTACTTTTGGTCGTACTTTTGGTCGTGCTTTATCAATAGCGCAAAGGCCCTCTGAGAGGAAACCAAAAGACTTCGTGACCTTTTGAGTGCACCCCTTGTTTACTATTTTGAAATCGGCCTTGGATTGTCTCTGGGGAAGCCAGAAAGGGCTTGTCTCAGGGTTCCATAGAATAGGTGACAAGTGGTGGAGAAGTCAGATTCAGGGGGCTCATGATTTTGACTTCTCCACCCTTAATAAGACATGTGGCGATAACTGTGTGTGCATAAGGGTGAGAGATATCAAATGGGGAGAAGTCAAAATTATGGGGAGAAAATGGAATGATATGCCAACTGTTGCACAATGTATGGAACCCCGAGAGCCCTTTTTGGCTTCGTCAGAGACAATCCGAGGCCTTTGAAATCGCACCGCCTTATCATAGAATCTTTGTCATAGTTCCATGTAGGATATAGAAAGGCAGTTATTACACACCGCATTAGAATAGGTAGTCTAATGCCATGGCCACGTGTCTCTTTTAACACTCCTTTAACTATGGTTAAGCTTTAAAAAATTAAAATAAATATTTTGGCTTTTTTTTTCTTTTTAAAATCAAGCTTAGATTACTTAACTATAGGAGTGAGCGAATCTTTAACTATTGTTGATGTGTGGTAAAAAGAGGGCATTGACCAACGAGGACTGTACGTTAGAATAGGTAGTCTATTACGCCAGTAAGTTAAGTATTTCCCATTAAAAAAAAAGGGAGGTGCTACCCGCACCCCAATAATTGATGACTATACTCCAAACTTATAAATATACCATCTAAATATTATAATGACAAAACTATCCATCATTATTCTTTCTGTCTTCTTAGACTAAACCTCTTTACCAAAAAAAAAAACGTCTTCCTCTCTAAGAATCTTTTCACGGTAATGGCTTCTTCAACTTCGGAGATCAAAGACCCCAATAAATGTCATCTTGCTTCTTCTTTTAACAATACAAGACAAATGCCCATAAAGCTTGATGCAATTGTAGAGCACGGTTCCCAGGCGGAAACTGCTCCTTGAATCGTGGAGGATGGAGACTTATTCGACTGTTACAATTCTTACCTATTGGTTTCAAAATTCTGTTGCTAAGTTGTTAATTCTTTCCTAATTTGTTTCCATAAGATTCTGTTGCTATGTTGGTAATTCTTTCCTAGTTTACTTCCTGAATTATAGCATCATATGTAATCCTTTAAAACTGGTAGTGATGGAGGAGAAAGGCAGTTGCCGATTTTTGCTGAATGATGAATTTGAGAATGGAGAGATTCCATTGACAGAGAGACTCTATTTTGAATTTTTTCCCTCTTCGAAGTCGACGTGAGGTTGGCTCTGGAGGTTTGCACCAATTTTGGTATCAGAGCAAGGTTTCCTTTCCTCAAGGAATTCAGTGTCTCATGCCTGTAACCCACAGTGGTAATTCTTACAATATGTCGAATAACCAAAACCCAAACACTGACCTACCCCAGCTACAAGCACAGATCACCCAACTCGCATCTGTCCTGGAATAGATTAATCTTAGGTTAGATGCAATGGATGAACGTCGAACTCGAGATGAGTTTGGACCTCACAATAGGAGGGTGTGTGGGCCTCCTCCAGAAGATGAAGTAGACGGTAATGAAGGGGACGAAGAGGATGAAGAATACAGGGAGAGGATCAGGGGATTTGGTGATCGTGGAGCTCGCTTTGAGCGGAATGGCCGTGAATTTCCTAGGGGACGAGGAGGGCGTGACTTCAACCATCACTCTCTTGATGAACTAACCAAGGGGATGAAGGTAGATGTCCCAGATTTTTTTGGGAAGCTGGAACCCAATGCTTTTGAAGATTGGTTGACGGCCATTGAGGATTATTTTGATTGGTTCTTTGTTATGTCCGTATGAAATTAAAAGGACATGCACGAGCTTGGTGGGGTAGTGTGGAAGAACAATTACGTCGTATTCGATGTGCGCCAGTGTCTAATTGGGAGGAAATGAAGGAGCGGCTGAAGGAGAAATATTTGCTTATTGACTCCGAGCAAATGATGTTTGAAGAGATGCTGCAACTGAGGCAAGAGACGTTGACTGTCGACCAGTATACAGACCACTTCCATGAATTGATTGTCCACAGCAAGGTGGTGGAAAACGAGCAACAAACTCTAGCTCGTTACCGCACAGGCTTACGTAATGAGCTGCGAAAAGAGATGCTGATCGCACGACTCCTCAATGTTGACGAAGCTTATCAATTGGCCTTACGAGTCGAAAAGCAACTGGGGCTCTCAAGCGGGAGACAAATGGCATCTACGGATCCCAGGCAGGAACGCGCACCAACCCAATTATTCCAGAAACCACCTTTGACCACTGACCAGGGTAGAAACGCTGTGGTGGGAGACCAAAGAGGAAAGGCCAAGCTTACGGGCGACGGACCACAGTGCTACAAGTGTAAGGGGTTTGGACACTTTGCTTTAGTGTGTCCTATGAGAGAAAAAAAATTGGCATTTGTGTGTGAAAAAGAAATTAGAATGCTTGATGCAGTTGAGGGAGTTGAGGAAGAGGAAGACGAAGAAAGTGATGGCGAAGATGTAGAGCACTTGGGAGCAACCGACCTACCCAGTTGTGTGATCCACCGAGTTTTGACTGGCACTAAGAAAAAGGTCCAAGGTGAATCTGATTGGAGGTGCACCAACATTTTTCATACCCGTATGGAGCATGGTGGTTGTGCGCTTAATGTCATCATTGACAACGGGAGTGGAATGAACGTAATTTATAGTGATGCGGTGGAGCGTTTGGCTTTGAGAGTGGAAAAACACCCTACTCCTTATCGAGTAAGCTGGGTTAATGAAGACAACCCCATCTTGGTAAAGCATCGTTGCTTAGTGAAGTTTGCATTGGGAGAAAACTATACGGATGAGGCCTGGTGTGATGTGGTTCCCATGACTGTTTGTCACTTGTTATTGGGTTGACCTTGGCTCTATGACAGGAAGGTGTTGTATGATGGGTATGCCAATTCTTACTCCTTTAAGTTTAATGGCAAGAAATTCGTTTTAGACCCTTTGCAGATTTCTGAATTTGAAGTACAACCAAAACAAAAAAAAGAAGCTATTCCAGTGCTAACCGTTCGGCAATTCACTCAAGCTCTAAAAGAAGAACAACTAGTGCAGTTGGTGGTGAACCGAGAGGCTAAACAGGATGATGGTATTATCCCCAAGGATGAAGATGCTAGAGAAATTCTAGGAAATCATGCCCAATGAGATGCCGAAACAGCTACCGCCAATGCGACAGGTGCAACATGCCATTGATCTAATCCCAGGATCTTCTCTACCGAACCTATTGCATTACCGTATGAGCCCTGTGGAAAATGAGGAACTCAATCGACAAATTCAGCAGTTGCTTGACAGTGGTTTCATCCGAGAAAGTCTTAGCCCTTGTGTCGTACCAGTTCTACTTACACCTAAGAAGGATAATGCTTGGAGGATGTGCGTCGATAGCCAAGCAATTAACAAAATAACGGTGAAGTACCGATTTCCTATCCCCCGGCTTGACGATATGCTAGATTTATTGAGTGGTGCATCCATCTTGACAAAAATTGATCTTCGTAGCGGGTATCATCAAATTTGAATCCGTCCCAGGGATGAGTGGAAGACAGCATTCAAGACAAAAGATGACTTATTTGAATGGTTGGTCATACCTTTTGGGCTAACCAAACGCGCCAAGCACATTCATGCGTGTTATGACGCAAGCACTCAAACCTTTCTTGGGCAAATTCGTAGTCGTCTATTTTGATGATATTTTGATTTTTAGCCATTGTTTGCAGGACCATTTAGACCATGTGCAGCAGGTCCTAGAGACGTTAAAAAGAGAATGACTTTATGTGAATCGTGGCAAGTGCTCCTTTATGAAGAATCGGGTGTATTTTTTGGGGTTTATTATCTCAGACCAGGGGGTTGAAGCCGATCCTACCAAGGTTCAAGCAATTAAAAGTTGGCTTGCTCCTCGCAATTTTTTTGAAGTGTGCAGCTTCCACGGGCTGACCACCTTTTATCAGCGTTTCATACGGAATTTCAGTATCATCATGACCCCCATTACCGAGTGTTTGAAGTCCAAAAATTTTATGTGGACTGCAGCTGCCGATAAAGCATTCACTGAGATCAAAACAAAAATGGGAGAAGCTCCAGTTTTGAAGTTGCCGGATTTTTCCAAAGTATTTGAAGTTGCATGTGATGCATCGCATGTAGGTGTGGGAGGAGTCCTCAGCCAAGAAGGTCATCCTATCGCCTTCTATAGCGAGTAGCTCAATGAGGCCTGTCGGCGGTATTCGGCGTATGATATGGAATTTTATGCTTTGATTCAAACTCTTAAACATTGGCGCCCTTATTTGATTCATAGAGAATTCATTCTTTATATTGATGATGATTCATTAAAGCATTTGAATGCTCAAAGTAAGTTGAATGCAAGGCATGCTCGATGGATGGATTACCTACAGCAATTCGACTTCGTTATCAAGCATAAGTCTGGCACTGAGAATAAAGTAGCTACGCCTTAAGCAAGCGGCCACACTTGCTGGTGGTATCTTCAGTTAATACTGTGGGGTTCGACAGCCTTAAGCAACACTATTCTACAGATGAAGACTTTAGCAGTATTTGGAGTAAGCTCACAAATGGCATGGACGCAGCTCAGAATCCACGACACTCGACTATGCATTCCGTGTGGATCCTTTATGCTATGTTTGGTTGTTGAGAAAATATGTGAAAACATGAAAAAGAAAAGAAATTTTTGGATTTGTAATACGATTTTTAGTTGTGTTTTGCCCAATTTTATTTTCTTTTCCATGTTTTCACTTATTTTCTCGGCAACCAAACATAGGGTTAGAGAACTTGTTATTTCAGAGCTTCATGGAGGGGGCTTAGTGGGACATTTCGGTTTTAATAAGACATTTGCTATAGTCTCCGATCGGTTCTTTTGGCCTCGACTACGTCGCGACTTGCATAAAGTGGTGGCTCGTTGTCGGATTTGTCAAATAAATAAAGGCACTAAACAACAAGCGGGTCTTTATACCCCCCTTCCAATTCCGAATAAGCCTTGGCAGCACATTAGTATGGATTTTGTGCTTGGATTGCCCAAGACACTACGGCAGCATGATTCCATCATGGTGATTGTGGATCGCTTTTCCAAAATGGCTCATTTTATTCCTTGCCACAGGACTTATGATGCTTCCAAAACAGCGGCACTATTTTTACAAGAAGTGATTCAATTTCATGGTGTTCCAGCCAGTCAGCCACCATAGTGTCTGATCGGGATGTTATGTTCATGAGTTATTTTTGGAAGACTTTGTGGGCAAAAATGGGGACGAAACTACTGTTTTCCAGTGCGTTTCATCCTCAAACCGACGGCCAAACCGAAGTGACCAACCGGAGCTTGGGAAACTTATTGAGGTGTTTAGTTGCAAACCATGCGGCATTGGGACTTTGTAATGCCACAGGCAGAGTTTGCTTTCAATAACTCTGTTAATCGCACCACTGGTTGCACACCATATGAAGTGGTCTATGGTTTTCGCCCTCACACTCCGTTGGACCTCAACTCTCTGACATTGCCTGCTAGAACAAGTGCAACTGCGCTGGATTTTTTTAGTTACATGAAGGACATCCATGAAGAAGTCAAGCGGCATCTATCCCTCAGCACGGAAGCATATACAACCTCTGCAAATACTAAGCGGAAGGACAAACACTTTGATGATGGCGACATGGTTCTTATCCGCCTAAGGCCTGAACGTTTTCCTCCTGGGAGTTTCACCAAACTACATGCTTGGCTTGCAGGACCTTTTAAGGTGGCCAAGAGGTTGGGTCCTAATGCCTATGTCATTGAGTTACCTGATGGCTACGGAATCAGCCTTGTTTTCAACATTGAAGATCTCACTCAGTTTCATGGTTCGGAGGAACACGTGCCAGCAGCCACGGATTTACCTGCCCAACAAGATGCAATTATTCGTGTCCCTAAAAATACAGCCCCGAGAGATGAAATTGCGTCTATACTTGATCAGCAGTTTGTTACTACTCGGCTTGGAGGATATTACAAGTTTTTAGTACAATGGAAAAATTGTCCTCCGTCTGATTCCGTTTGGCTACAAGCTTCGGAGCTCAAGCGACTTCACCCCGACTTATTTACTGCCTATGTTTATCAAAACTTGCCGGAGTCAAGTTCTTCCGAGTGGCCGGCAATTGATGCCATTGTAGAGCATGGTTCCCAGGCGGAAACTGCTCCTTGAATCATGGAGGATGGAGACTTATTCGGCTGTTACAATTCTTACCTATTGGTTTCAAAATTCTGTTGCTAAGTTGTTAATTCTTTCCTAATTTGTTTCCGTAAGATTCTGTTGCTATGTTGGTAATTCTTTCCTAGTTTACTTCCTGAATTATAGCATCATATGTAATCCTTTAAAAGTGGTAGTGATGGAGGAAAAAGATAGTTGCCAATTTTTTGCTGAATGATGAATTTGAGAATGGAGAGATTCCATTGACAGAGAGACTCTGTTTTGAATTTTTTCCCTCTTGGAAGTCGACGTGAGGTTGGCTCTGGAGGTTTGCACCAAAGCTTCTCGGCTCTCACGAGTTTCTTCAGCATAACATAAAGACTTTAAACAAAAGAAAGATGATGACGATCTCTTAGTCCATGTCTCCACTTTGACATCAAAAGTCCTCTTTTCTAAAACACATATGCAGAAATACAACATGAAACAAGAAACGCATGTACTACCAACAGCTGCCCAGGATACAGAGATCATAAAAAAAATAGTCAAGCGTCTTGCATGTGGTATCGGGCTCAATCTGGCGAAGTGCGGGGTCAAATTGAAGAAAATTTTGATCTATATCCTGCCATATCTCAAATATTGCAACCATGTTTTCATAACGGTAACAGTAGTTAAAAGTTCCCTTTCAACTTCAGAAACCAGAACAATGTGAGAAAAGGGATTATGGAATAGATTGGATTGGATTTAGAATGACCCTAAATAGGCCTGTTTATATAGATTTAACAAGTTAGATTTTATGGAAAGTAAATCAGCCTTATAATAATAATAATAATAATAATAATAATAATAATAATCAGTCGTACTTAATCAAATCTAATCTACTATTGATTGATGTTAATCTAATATTGTGCTACGACACACTTAAATTATCTGGTATATCTCATTCACTTTATTACAATACTCTTTTTTATTCTCTAATAAACAAAACCAAACCAAGAAACCTTATGAAACCAAAACCCCAAATCCAAAAAATAAAAACTCAAATTATCAACAACACCCTAGTCTCTGCAGACAAAAAAATGGTGACACAAACCAAAATACTAGGGTTGGTGACGATTAACCCTCCTCAAATCTCTAAAAATAGTAGGTCATCTTCTCTGAAATTAATCATCACCCGATCATTGAATGTACAGTCGATACACTTCATTATAGAGGAAATTTGAGGGCTCACATCTTTGACTTAGATCATTATAAATCTTGAACTCTGGACCAGAGAGATCTAGTGGTCGAGTTGGTGGGAGATAACAAGAAGATAAAGAAAAAGGTAGGGGCAGTATCAACATTTTCTCTCTAAAAGTATGATTTTCTTAAATTTATTGTATATTCATCAAAAGTTGGGGTGCTGGTAGCACCATCTTAAAAAAAATCTACAATCAAAAGTTAACGTAATTTACTTACCAAAAACAAAATTACAAACCCAATCAAATTAGGGACCGGCGTAGAGTTTTGAGCCAAATATGAGATGTTAATGCTTTCAAAGAAGAGAAAAATAGAGAAACGACTAGAGAAGGGATATAACCCATGTACTTGAACAACATAAACTTATTATCCAACACAACTCTATTGTTCGCAAAAACAAAAAAAATCACAGCTAATCCATATCTAGGCTGGTGGTGGTGGTGGAGTCATTGGTACGTAAATCGCAGGTGGATCACCTTTCCTAGGCGGAAGGTCAGACCTAGGCGCCATGTTCCGAATAGGAGAAGGAGGAGAAGGGCTGCGATTGGAATTTTCCCTCAATTTCCTCACCTCTAGAATTGGAAAAAACCAAGAGACATCAGTAAATGAAACCATATTGACGTATATAAAACATTAATCCTTCTACTTCGTGACATGCACCAGGCTATCTTAGCCCTACTAAATTACAACATCCGAACCTGAATTTACCAATCCCAACTGCGTGGCGAAAATAGCAATGATGAAGGCCACCAAAACCAGGGAACGAACGAAGGATGAGAGACCCATCTCGTCTCTGCCTTGGAATAAATCTCTTGCTTTCTCTCTCATTGAAATAACCGAGTGAAGATCTGAAAAGGTGATGACTTGGGGTAGTCTTCATTGACCGACTTTGCAAACATAAGCATATGAGCCTATCATTCTGGGCCATTCAATCCATGACTCAATATTTCAGTCAACCAAATCAAATATTGTCATGGACGACAGAGACTATTACGCCTTTGCGTTCAGATTTACAGAATTCGAATTGATGCAATGAATTGAATTCCGCTCTATTTGGCAGTGAATTTAATTCCACGCTTTTGCATCTTTAATTAGCGCTTCAACAATTTGAATTCCGTAGTTTTTATAATGCAACCCAAACTATAGTACTTCGACTTTTAGGATATTTCAACAAATCTTAAGCCATTTATTTGGATATATATATTAATGGTTAGCGGTTTACCTTGGGAGTAGCAGGACAATGGTTTGCGTTGGAGTGGAGCTCTTGTTACTCGTCACCTAGTGGGAATGAACTCTGAAACCTCTCATAAGAGAGGCCACACCCTACCATTGGAGCGAGTTCGGATGGATAATAACGCTTGTTGTTGTGCTGTTGTCCGATTTTGTCTGAAAAAAAATGAGCCCCATATTCAACAAAGTAAGGCCCCACAACAACAAAGATGGGCCACACATATTTTTTAGACACGACCGGGCAACAGCGCAACAGCTAGCGTTGTTGCCCATCTGAACTCTATTGGAGCAAGGCGCCCTTGTTAAGCCAACTATCATTCTTTAAGTTCAAAGTTTGAGAAAGGATCCCTACCGTGCCCAAGCAATTATCCTTGGTACTTTTTTGATGGCTCAGCATCCATCAATTGAGATTGGATAACAGCAAGTTGCAATTGAATTTAAGAGAATCCAATTGCATATGTGTCAAATGTGGATTGGATGAGAAAAAAAAGGAGAAATTGAAATTCTTTTTTTTTTTCCTTCTCTTCCAATCCACATGTGACAAAATTCAATTGCACTTAGCTGTGATAGGATCTCCCATCTATTAAACAACAATTTTAGGGGTGGATGGTTAATGCAAGCGGTTGGTGTGGAATCTGGTTGATATCGAAAAGGAGTTGGGACCCTTATCAATTGCGATGGAACTCGCACTCACAAGGCCCTTTAATTGTTCTTTCAATTCTGGATAAGAAGTTTTACAAAAAAATTAAGAAATATTACTTATTAACTCATATAAGATTATGTTTAAATTTGAGTCGGAGCTATGATTTTATGTGCAAAGGGGAGCTCCCAATTTAATGCAATGTTTGCTGGTAGTTCAATAAGTAGAGAAAAAGACGGGTTGTTTTGTATTCTCATAATTACAGAACTGCCATCAGCTTAATAGAAAAGAAGAGCTCCGCTTTAGCGTGGTGAAGCAGAGCTCCTGCTCATATTAGACTCTGTAAGATTTGCCAAATGCTACATATCTATTTAGAATGCCACAAGTGTTTGTAGGTGTAAAAATTGAAATTGGGTAAAACAACAAAAGCCAGAAAAGACAAACCCATGAATAATAAGTGATAAACCTCTTCATAGAATCCAACCGACTAAGTAAAGATACACATGTATGAGCAAAAAAAGACAAAATAAAATAAGGAAAAGATAAACATGGATGAGCAAAAAAAGACAAAATAAAATAAGGAAAGTGATTAAAAGCTGTCGATAGCACCTACTATCGAGAGTTGAAACTGTTGGCTTGAAAATCAATGGGTGTAAAAGGAACACAAGTTTTACATGGTGGGACCTAGATGGAAAAATCGAGAGTTTTTAATCACTTTCCATAAAATAAATATAAATCTTATAAACCGACTTATAGAGAAACTGAGATCCGAAAAGGGAAAAGACAAAATGAAAAAGGACAACCAGGTGGGGGCTATAACTAACCTCTCAAGCTTTGTGCACAACTAGGGAGAGGAACATGGAACAGAGCTTTAGGGATCACGAAGATGTTATTAATCTCCAAGCATTGGACCAGTGTTGTCAGAACTAGACCGGCCATCGAATCAGCCGAATTCGACCAGTTTGATGGGAAACCTGTAAAAAAAACCCCCTAATTTGAACCATTTTGAACCCCAGCTTCAATTTTAAACATCAAAAACCTATTTTCAAATGTTCTTTTGTACTTAAAATACATCTAGAACAATAATACTACGGAGGTAAAAACTATTATCTGGATACACTAAAAGACTTTAAGAAGTAGAAAGTAAGAAATTCAAGTCATAGAGTCATACACATAACAATATAATTTGGCAACCATCACAAAGTCATTAACCAACATGAAAATAGATTTATAGTATCATCAACAACGGCACTACGCTATCCAATTCAAGTTTTTAAATATCAATTACAAACATCAAATCCAACACAACTAATGGTCTCTTCAAGACTTCAACATAACCAAGGGTTGTCATCATCATCTTGAGTTGGTTCTTGAGTCCCATCTTCATCATCATCCTGACCTCTTTGACTTGAGATATCAAATATGCCTAAATTTACCGGGGTTTCGTCTGTTTCATTTATCACATCTTCATGATCCACTTTACCACTTTACATACATTGTACAAAATAAATAAATAAATAATTAATAACCAAGTGCATTATTAATTATACAAAATTCATAAGTAATAAAAAATTAAAATTTGAGTAATTCACTAATGTAAAGTTGTAAACACTAAATACTTCCCCCTTCTCGTGCACGGCGGCAGCGTTGCCTTTCAATTCTTGGTACTGCAGCTTCAACAAGAATATACTCTATCTCATAAGTGTCAAGTGTAGGAGGTTCTTCATCATCATCTATAACCCATCTTCTGTGACGGCGATTTGATCAATGTCTATAGAATCAATATTTCTCCCTCTTCATTTCCCTGCAAGTAAGCAAAATGACAAATTAGAAAAGTAAACATCTACACTAAACTTTATAATATATATTATACTATCATACTAATGTCGTCATACCATTGTTTCAGTCGTAAATTGTATTGTATATATACAAGGTCATTAAGTCGTTGGTGCTCCAATCTATTCCTTTTCTTCGAGTATATATGTTCAAATACTTTCCAATTGCGTTCACATCCAAATGAACTACATGTTTGGCTTAATATATGAATTGCCAATATTTGGAGATTTGGAGCAGTTCCTCCAAACATTCGCCTCCATTTATCTGAAGTACACAATTATTATTAAACAATTAAAAATTAGAATTATAAGTTGCAACTTACAACTAACAATTAAGTGTTAACAAATAATAATAAATTAACTAAAAAGAACAAATTATAATACCTGGAAGCCCACTTTTGCATGAGTTCATTGCAACTTGTCGTCCAAAATTGTCTTCACATTCTCGGAAGACCTTTATTTCACGTGTCATCGTAGTTACATGTGCAAGATTATCAGCCAACTTTTCTACCATATCAAGCAAGCCACACATTACTTCTGATAAGTTTGACAATGTATCAGGCCTATACTGAAGACTGGGTTAAGAAAATAACCAGCTGTAAGTAGACTTTGATGAAGTTGTTAGTAAATGTCGATCAACCATATTAATATAAGGTGCATACAATCTCTTCTTATTATTAAACAATGTCTTAATTGCTTCCTGAGCTCGATGCATCTCCTCATATAAATATCCCATCGCTGGCCTCTCATCAAAATCTACAATCCTCAATACTCCGACCAATGGCTCTGTGATTCTAACGAGACATGTACAACCAATCCAAAATTTAGAATAAAAAATAATTTCACAAATTTATTTTCCCTTAATAGACTTGGCTTATTTAGAATTCAAAATTTCTTAATGGGTAACCAAGGATTGCAAATCACTCCTATGCTGGAGAATGTTTTGTAATGCAATAAAATTTGTAGCAAATCGAGTAGCCGCAGAACGAATAATCTCTATCCAATCAGGTTACTTCCTTAAAAGAGCCAACACGTATTTGTGGTTATAAACAAATTTAGTGATTTTGGCCGCCTACTTAACCACTTTAACAACATATTTCATTTCTCCAATCTCCTTCAGAATAAGATTCAAACAATATGCAGCACAAGATGACTAAGATATAAAAGGATATTCTTCAGTTAACAATCTTCCTATAGCCACATAGTTAGCCACATTGTCAGTCACCATGTGGATCACTAACTTTGGTCCAACCCATTCAACAACTTCTTTAAACAAGTTAAAAAGATGGACGACATAGACTATTACGCCTTTGCGTTCAGATTTACAGAATTCGAATTGTTGCAATGAATTGAATTCTGCTCTATTTGCAGTGAATCAAATTCCGCACTTTTACATCTTGAATTAGCGCTTCAGCAATTTCAATTCCGTAGATTTTATAATGCAACCCAAACTATAGTATTGTGGCTTTTAGGATATTTCAACAAATCTTAAGGTATTTCTTTTTTGGATATATATCATTTATCTATTATTAGTATTAATGGTTAGCGGTTTGTATTGACAGTAGCAAGACAATGATTTGCATTGAGGCGTGGAGCTCTTGCTACTCATCATCACCTCGTGGGAATGAACCTGAAAGACCTATTATAAGAGAAGCCACACCCTACCATTGGAGCAAGCACCCTTATTAAGCCAACTATCTTTATTCTTTAAGTTCAAAGTTTGAGAAAGGGTCCCTTCCGTGTCCAAGCAATCATCCTTACTACTTTCTTGACGGCTCGTCATCCATCAATTGAGATCAAATAACAGCAAGTTGCAATTGAATTTAAGAGAATTCAATTGCATATGTGTCAAATGCAGATTGGATGAGAAAAAAAAAAAGGAGATATTAAAATTCATATTTTTCTTTGTCTTCCAATCCACATGTGACAAAATTCAATTGTAATTGGCTGTAATATGATCTCCCATCAATTAAGCAACAATTTTAGGGGGGGATGGTTAAAGCAAGATGTTGGTTGGTGTGGAGTGTGGTTGATATTTTAATCGGTTCATAAGTAAGTCGAAACGGAGTCTGGACCCTTACCAATTGTGATGGAACTCGCACTCACAAAGCCCTTTAACTGCTCTTTCAATTCTGGATAAGAAGTTCGAAATTTTTTTTAAAAAAAAATTACTTATTAACTTATATAGATTGTGTTTAAATATGTGCCGGAGCTATGATTTTATGTGCGAAGTGGAGCTCCCAGTAATTAGGCAAAAAGACGGGTTGTCTTGTATTCTCATAATCATAGAACTGCCATCAGCTTAATAGAAAAGAAGAGCTCCGTTTTAGTGTCATGAAGCAAAGCTCCTACTCAAATTAGTCCCTGAAGGAATTTCCAAATGCTACAAATCTATTTAGAATGCCACACGTGTTTGCAGGGGTAAAAATTGAAATCGGGTAAAAGAACAAAAGCAAGGAAAAGACAAACCATGAATAAGTGATAAATCTCTTCATAGAATCCAACAGACTAAGTAGAGATACACATGTATGAGCAAAAAAAAGAATAAAATAAGGAAGTGATTAAAAACTCTCAATAGCACCCACTATGGAGAGTTGAAACCGTTGGGTACTCCCAATTATATTCCCAAATCTTAACCGTTTATAACCAACCATTAAGGGATAAGATTTTAGTTGGCTTATTTTATATTTTCTATTGCCACATCAGTTGGAATCCCAACCGTTTAATAATTGAGATAAACGGTTAGGATTAGGGAGTATATATGAGAGTACAGTTTGGGAGTATCCCTAGACTAATTCTAAAAAATCCAATGTCAAGCTCTCGATAAGGCCAGTTTTTATTCACTTTCCATAAAATAAATATAAATCTTGTAAACCGACTTATAGAGAAACTGAGATCCGGAGAAGAAAAAGACAAAATGAAAAAGGAAAAACTGGTGGGGACTACAACTAACCTCTCAAGCTTTGTACACAACTAGGGGGAGGAGCATGGAACTGAGCTTTCGGGATCAACGAAGATGTTATTAATCTCCGAGCATTGGACATACTGAAAGGATCCCTCTAAACGTCTGCCAAAGTCTCATCTTTCATGTCCAGAAGCTGTAGCTCTAGTAGACTAGTACCCGTGGCCTAAAAAAAAGGTGCACTTAGCCAAGGCAACGGTTCTCTTGTAGATGTCGGAGCTCAGACCCAGATTCTATGGATTGAAGTTCAAAATTTCAGATTCTTGATGGTAACACTGTTGCTTCCCCTTTGCTTGCGGGACTGGTCGATTCCAGAGCTCAGACCCAGATTCTAGGGTCTACCCAGACCACTCCTTGTGACCTTAATCCTCTAAAGCTTCCAAGAAAGTCTTGGTCACATACTGGTTTTCGATAATGTAAGAAAAATCAGAATGTTAAGACATTCTGAGGTTTCTTTGATATTTTTTTTTAAAACCCACTAGAAGTTAGCAGCAGGCTCGGCTCTGGGTCCAGGTCAAGTTCCAGACCTTGTCGAGAGATCCCAGCGTCCCTTGGCATCTCCCACCACCTTTGCCCGTAACCATATTCTGAGGTTTTTAATTTTTTTTTTCTTTCTTTTATCATTTGAATCTCCTCTAGGATGGCCTGCCACTTGACCTATGTGCATCATCCAAGCCAGGGGCGGAGTCAGGAATCTCTTGCAAGGGGGCTAATAATGGGGAATAATGGGGGGTTCGGGGGCGGAGGCCCCGAATTTTTTTTTGAGTGCCAAGTTCGTGGGTCAGCACATTTGTTTGTGTCCGTTCATAAATAATTTTTTTTTTCCGGAAGTTTAGGGGGGCTAGAGTCCCCAGTCTGGCACTGCCCCTTTCCCAGGCTGCACCCCTAGTTTTACAAAAGGGGTTTTTTTTCTCAAAATTTCAGGGGGGCCCCATGTGGCTCCGCCCCTGATCCAAGCTAGTCCCATTCCCCGACTCGAACACTCGCATTCCTTGGTTATTCCCCAGGTCTTTTTTTTTTTTTTTTCAATCCAAAAGAGTGCTAAAACCAGCACTGTTTTGGACCGTGGGCATCATCTAAGCTCATTAGGTTCTACGATCATTTGGGTCTTAGTGTTAGAATCCCATCACAGCAATGTCCCTGATACTTAAGACTCTGCTCTCACGTTGTAGGATAACACTCGGATGGAGGAAAACTAGATACCTTTGGTTCTGGGTTGCGTTCTCTTTACGTAAGACCATTGCATGACAATGGATACACTGAGATATAAGAGACATGCAATAGGATTACCCTTATCCTTAATAATCTGGTTTGGTAGTGTCATCATAAGAGAAAGGAGATTGCAGAATCTTAATTATCAGGGGTTCACTGTTCTCTTTACATAAGACCATTGCATGGCAATGAATACACTGAGATGTAAGAGACATGCAATAGGATATCCCTTATCCTTAATAATCTGGTTTGGTAGTGTCATCATAAGAGAAAAGAGAACGATTGTAGAATCTTAATTATCAGGGGTTCACTGAGATAGGACTCTAGCATTTAGGACGGCCCTTGGAATCCCTACAGCATGATCCAACTTATGTGGTGATTGAACTAACATTAGTTAGCATTCCATTCACCCTTTGTCCATAATGTATAAGAGATTATTCTAAGCCCTGCATCTATTTTGAGACTATCTTGGAATCATAACTAGGGTTAAGCGAGTTAGCCCCCCCAACCTTTTAAACTTTATTTGCTCCATGATAAACTTATTTTAAAAAGTCCAAAAAAAGAGAAAGTAGTATGGCCACGTAAGAAGGATTGCCGTAACTCTTTTACTTTGGACCTTGCAATCCGCCCTTGACATATGAGGAATCCTCTAGACCATTAACTAGGGTTAAACTTAATTCTAGTTAATCGATTTTGCCGTATAGACCTCTAACTAGGCTTAAACTTAACCCTAGTTAATCTCTTATCATATAGACCTCTAATTAGGGTTAAATTTAACACTATTAACTAGGGAAACCTAACCCTAGTTAATTACCATATCTTGGTTGAATTTTAATCCAAAAAATTGAAAATATAAAAAAAAATGCCAAAAAATGCAAAATGACTAAAATTTGCCTTTGGCCTCTCCTACGCTCTTTTTACCTATGGTTAACTGACTTAACTATTGTTAATCTTAGCCTTAGTCACTCCGATGCGACCTTTGGCCACCTCGGCCAATTCACCCAAGCCTCTCTGGGTTCACCCTATTCACTCCGGTGCATACACACACACACATTCTTAACCTTGGTACGGGTTCATGTACCTACCTGAACTACGCTCGGTCTGATCTCGCTTCAACGGGTACGTAGGCAACCCAATCCGGGTTCGACCCTAGTTAGGATTTTCCTCTTTCTTGAGTTAGCATCACTCTAAACATTTAGGCATTTTTAATAACTTTGAATTAATTTGGGTTAAACCTAGGGAGTAGTTAAGCGTCTTAGACGGGGTCCCAGGGTGCCTAGCCCCTTCCCCGGGACTTAATCGAACCATTTACCTTAACTCTAATCGAGACCATTAGCCTAAATCTAAACCTGGGTTCTAATTCCGGCTCACACTAAATAGGTGGTGACTCTTAGTCAATCCAATGTGAGCCCCCTTAGGGCCTTTTTAGAGTCATTCCTCCGCAGGGTACGCCCAGAAGGAAAGGAGGTAAAAATCCTCGCTCATAGTACTTATTTATAAAAAGTGGTTAGTACCGTACCATTTTTTAAAAAAAGTACTTGTTTATATAAAAAAAAATGATTAGGACCATACCACTTTTTTAATAACTCCTAATTAGATTCTTCTAACAAGTAATAGAAACACAAATTCTAACGTAAATCCTGATACCAAATGACCATCTTGTAAAACAAAGTGACTTATTGAAAAAAAAAAAAGCACCAAGGGCCGATGGAACACTACTATTAAGTACTTATGAGTAAAAAAAAGTGGTTAGGATCGTGCCACTTTAAATTTTTTTTTTTTTTTTACAAAAAGTACTTATTAAGCTTATAGTAGTTTTGCCAAACACCCCTAGGTGTGGGGGTGGGGTTATTTATAAGTACATTTTTTGGGTCTTAACTACTTTTACTTATTACTTATTTATTTTTACCTAATCAACTTATATATAAATAAGTACTTATTTTGACCAAGAAGTTAAATAATTCTTTAATAGCAGTGTTGCCAAATGCCCCCTTAAGTTCAGTTAATGTACAACAATATGGGAATGTAGCACCTGTCTTGAGAAGTTGCAAAATTGAGTTTCTGGTTGGTTTGGTAAACTTCTATCTTTCAGTGGTCGTTTGATCTTGATTAAACATGTTTTATCTTTTGTCCATGCTCACATCCTAGCCATAGGCACCCTTTCTTCCAGTCCAAATATTTGTTCTATTCTTAATTCAGCTGGAGAGTGGGATTTAACTCGGGTATGTCATCTTCTTTTGCTTTCTACTATTGAGGCAATCAAATCTTGGGTTTTTTTTTTTAAATTTCAAATGAGGAAGATACTTTTATTTGGAACTAAATCCAGTCTGGGAAGTTTACTGTTAAATCTTCTTGGAACAAATTGAGGGAGAATAGTCATTTTCAGGATTGGACTAAATCAGTTTGGAATCCTATTGTTCCAACTAAAATCCAGGTTTTCTATTGGAAAATTATGCACCATGCCATCTCAATGGACCAAGCTATTCAAGATCTGGGTATTCCTTTAGCTAGTAGATGATACTGTTGTAAGAGTGCTAACATAGAAAATTCCAATTACCTCTTGGTTAGAAGTGACATTGCAAAACCTTTATGGTATTTTTTCTCAGCTCACTATCTCATCCCTTTTAACTTCCATGATAATATTCATAGTTGCCTTAAAAGATGGCACAAAACGGTTTGTTCTAGTTCCTGCCTTGATTGTTTGGGAAATTTGGGTGGAAAGATGTCGTAGAAAATATGATTCCGTAACAAGGCACTCCATTGTCTTGGTGGAAAATATAAAAACCGGATCTTTGGAATTGACTCTTTTTGTGCTCGTAGTTCTCTGGACTTATCTCTCCTTATCTTGAGACCTCAAGTCTCAAATGTTTCCCGGGATTTGCATGTTAAGTAGCTTTATGCCCAAGGGGTAGAATTAAATTGAATGTCGCGATGGAGCTTCTAGATGTAACCTAGGTACATCTGGAGGTGGGGGAGTAATCAGGGATCATAATGAAGACATAGTAGCTTGTTTCTATTCTTATTATGACATTAGTTCTAATCACATTGCAGAATCTCGTGCTCTTCTATACAGTCTTTTAATGTGTAAGATTCTTGAAATCGGCAACATGGAAATTGAATCTGATTCAAAATATTTTAGTTGACGGTGGGATCAGGTAGCCTCTAATTCATGGAAGACTTGGTATTGGGATTTAAAGATAAAGCCTCTCATTCAAGTTTGTTTCTCTTTTAGGCATATTTATCGAGAAACAAATGTTGTAGCTGATGGATTGGTGAATATTCGATGTGACCCATGGCTTCGAACTCTTTTTTCCTCTATAGAAACATTCTAGCAAAACTAAAGCTTTGATGCATCTTGATAAAATGGGTATTGGGCAAATCAGAATTGTAAAGGTCTAGTGTTTTTTTTTGGTTTTGGTGGTTCGTTAGGAGTAAGGTTTATGTCCCCCCATCTTCTTTTATCAATAAACAGGTAGGGGTCTGCCAAACCCCCCACTCCTACTGAGTGACGTTTAAAAAAAATGGGTGATTTTGAAAGTGCCCAGTCAGCTAACCGCATAAGCACTCTTTGTTGATCACAAGTCAGCCTAAATCTAGATAGGGGCGATAGTTTCACAATCGATAGCTCAAAGGCGGCTCAAGGACATCATTGTCTCGATCGACAACCTTGAGACGAACGTCGAGGTGAATAAACCATTCTGACTTGCGGCAAAAAGGAGGATAACATGACA
Source organism: Tetracentron sinense (assembly GCA_015143295.1). Classification (NCBI taxonomy): domain Eukaryota; kingdom Viridiplantae; phylum Streptophyta; class Magnoliopsida; order Trochodendrales; family Trochodendraceae; genus Tetracentron; species Tetracentron sinense. Next base: position 33,994,167 of record CM026554.1, read on the forward strand.
ATGGAAGGGAACTAAAAGCACACTAAGAGAGATAGAGTATTGAGATGGCCGATCTGATTGACATTGTTCTGTGTATCTTGTCCCTTTTGGACCCATAGTGCCTCCTTTATATTGGATTTCCTTGGAGCACATTAATTATGGATATTTGTAAAGGTTATAGTGGGCATTTATGGGTAGTTATTGATCATAATCAAGTAACGTCCATTTAATGTGCCTTACATGTCCATCGAATATCTCATGTTATTTAGCTCCGGTGCCTTACGATGACAATTTACTGTCAATGCTCTAAGTAGACCCGTGAAGGTTGTATTACATCCCCTTCTTTGAAGTGTATAATGGTACACACCTTGACCACTTGTCCAATCCATAAGTCCTCTTTAATCCATTTAGAAATTTTAAGGAAAGTGATGAAAAACTCTCGATCGTAGGTACTATCGAGCCAGGTTTGAAAATCCAATGACACCAACGCTCAAATTCTTTGGATGGTGGGCCCCATTTACTGTTTAAAAATCATTGGATTTTCAATCCTATGGTTCAGCTCTCAATAGTAGGTAGAGTTTTAAATCACTTCCCAAATTTTGAAGCACTACAATAAATGTGCATGAGTTCATGGTTAAAGACGATTAAAGTATTCTATAACTTAAGGTATTAAGACATTTGCATTATGTCCAAGAGGGTTTTGTTAAACGTGCTTGGTATTTTTGGTCGTGCTTTATCAAAAGCGCAAAGGTCATCTGAGAGGAACCCAAAAGACTTCGTGACCTTTTCAGTGCACCCCTTGTATACTATTTTGAAATCGCATCGCCTTATCATAGAATCTTTGTCATAGTTCCATGTAGGATAATAAAAGGCAGTTATTACACACCGCATTAGAATAGGTAGTCTAATGCCATGGCCATGTGTCTCTTTTAACACTCCTTTAATTATGGTTAAGCTTTAAAAAATAAAAATAAATATTTTTGTTTTTTTTTTTTTTTAAAAATCAAGCTTAGATTACTTAACTATAGAAATTAGTGAATCTTTAACTATAGTTGATGTGTGGTAAAAACAGGACATTGACCAATGGGGATTGTACATTAGAATAGGTAGTCTATTACAACACTAAGTTAAGTATTTTCCATTAAAAAAAAAAAAAAGGGAGGTGCTACCTGCCCCCCAATAATTGATGACTATACTCTAAACTTATAAATATACCATCTAAATATTATAATGACAAAACTATCCTTCATCATTCTTTCTGTCTTCTTCGACTAAACCTCTTTACCAAAAAAAAAAAAACATCTTCCTCTCTAAGAATCCTTTTGCGGTAATGGCTTCTTCAACTTCAGAGACCAAAGACCCCAATAAATGTCATCGTGCTTCTTCTTTTAACAATACAAGACAAATGTCCATAAAGCTTCTCGGCTCTCATGAGTTTCTTCAGCATAACATAAAGACTTTAAACAAAAGAAAGATGATGACGATCTCTTAGTCCATGTCTCCACTTTGACATCAAAAGTCCTCTTTTCTAAAACACATATGCAGAAATACAACATGAAACAAGAAAAGCAAGTACTACCAACAGCTGCCCAAGATACAGAGATCATAAAAAAATAGTCAAGAGTCTTGCATGTGGTATCGGGCTCAATCTGGCGAATTGCGGGGTCAAATTGAAGAAAATTTTGATCTATATCCTGCCATATCTCAAATATTGCAACCATGTTTTCATAACGGTAACAGTAGTTTAAAGTTCCCTTTCAACTTCAGAAACCAGAACAATGTGAGAAAAGGGATTATGGAATAGATTGGATTGGATTGGATTTAGAATGACCCTAAATAGGCCTGTTTATATAGATTTAACAAGTTAGATTTTATGGACAGTAGAAACCAGAACAATGTGAGAAAAGGGATTATGGAATAGATTGGATTGGATTTAAAATGACCCTAAATAGGCCTGTTTATATAGATTTAACAAGTTAGATTTTATGGAAAGTAAATCAGCCTTAAAAAAAAAAAAAAATAATAATAAAAATAATCAATCGTACTTAATCAAATCTAATCTACCATTGATTGATGCTAATCTAATATTGTGCTGAAATACACCTAAATGATTTGCTGTATCTCATTCACTTTATTACAATGCTCTTTTTTATTCTCTAATAAACAAAGCCAAACCAAGAAATCTCATGAAACCAAAACCCCAAATCCAAAAAATAAAAATATAAAACTCAAATTATCAACAAAACCCTAGTCTCCGCAGACAAAAAAAGGGTGACACAAACCAAAATACTAGGGTTGGAGGTGATTAACCCTCCTCAAAAACTCACTTCAAATCTCTAAAAATAGCTGGTCATCTTCTCTGAAATTAACCATCACCCGATCATTGAATGTACAGCAAATACACTTCATTATAGAGGAAATTTGAGGCCCACATCTTTGATTCAGATCATTATAAATCTTGAACTCTGGACCAGAGAGAGATGAGTGGTCGAGTTGGTGGGAGATAACAAGAAGATAAAGAAGAAGGTACTTAGGGGCAGTATCAACATTTTCTCTAAAAGTATGATTTTCTTAAATTTGGTGTATATTCATCAAAAGTTGGGGTGCTGGAAGCACCATCTTAAAAAAATCTACAATCAAAAGTTGTTAACGTAATTCACTTACCAAAAACAAAATTACAAACCCATTCAAAGTAGGGACGGGCCTAGAGTTTTGAGCCAAATATGGGATGTTAATGCTTTCAAAGAAGAGAAAAATAGAGAAACGACTAGAGAGGGATTTAACCCATGTACTTGAACAACATAAACTTATTATCCAACACAACTCTATTGTTGGCAGAAAAAAAACACAGCTAATCCATATCTAGGCTGGTGGTGGTGGAGGAGTCATTGGTACGTAAATTGCAGGTGGATCACCTTTCCTAGGCGGAAGGTCAGACCTAGGCGCGGTGTTCCGAATAGGAGAAGGAGGAGAAGGGCTGCGATTGGAATTTTCCCTCAATTTCCTCACCTCTAGAACTGCAAAAACCAAGAGACATCAGTAAATGAAACCATATAGACGCATATAAAACATTAGTCCATCTAGTTCGTGATATGCACCAGGCTATCTTTAGCCATACTAAATTACAACATCCGAACCTGAATTTACCAATCCCAAGTGCGTGGCGAAAATAGCAGTGATGAAGGCCACCAAAACCAGGGAACGAACGAAGGAGGAGAGACCCATCTCGTCTCTGGCTTGGAATAAATCTCTTGCTTTCTCTCTCATTGAAATAACCGAGTGAAGATCTGAAAAGGTGATGACTTGGGGTAGTCTTCATTGACCGACTTTGCAAACAAAAGCATATGAGCCTATCATTCTGGGTCATTCAATCCATGACTCACTATTTCAGTCAATCAAATCGAATATTGTCACGGATGACAGAGACTATTACGCCTTTGCGTTCAGATTTACAGAATTCGAATTGTTGCTATGAATTGAATTCTGCTCTATTTGCAGTGAATCAAATTCCGCACTTTTACATCTTGAATTAGCGCTTCAGCAATTTCAATTCCGTAGATTTTATAATGCAAACCAAACTATAGTATTGCGACTTTTAGGATATTTCAACAAATCTTAAGGTATTTTTTTTTGGATATATATCATTTATTTATCTACTTTTAGGATCAATGGTTAGCGGTTGTATTGAGAGTAGCAAGACGATGATTTGCATTGGGAGTGGAGCTTTTGCTACTCATCACCTCGTGGGAATGAACTTGAAAGACTTCTTGTAAGAGAAGCCACATCCTACCATTGGAGCATGGCACCCTTGTTAAGCCAACTATCTTTTTTTGTTTTTTGGTTCGAAATATACGTTGAGAAAGGGTCCTTTCCGGGTCCAAGCAATTATCCTTAGTACTTTCTTGACGGCTCAACATCCATCAATTGAGATCAAATAACAGCAAGTTGCAATTGAATTTAAGAAAATTCAATTACATATGTGTCAAAAGTGGATTGGATGAGAAAAAAAAAGGAGAAATTAAAATTTATATTTTGCTTCTCTTACAATCCACATGTGACAAAATTCAATTGTAATTGGCTGTCATATATTTTAGGGGTGATAGTTTAGGGGTGGATGGTTAAAGCAAGATGTTGGTTGGTGTTGGTTGGTGTGGAATGTGGTTGATATATATATTTTAATCGGTTCATAAGTAATTCGAAAAGGAGTCTGGACCCTTATCAATTGCGATGGAACTCGCACTCACAGAGCCCTTTAACTGCTCTTTCAACCCTGGATAAGAAGTTTGACAAAAAAAAAATAAAAAATTACTTATTAACTTATATAAGATTGTGTTTAAATATGTGCCGGAGGTATGATTTTTTGTGCGAGCTCCCAATTTAATGCAATGTTTGGTGGTAGTTCAGTAATTAGGGAAGAGACTGGTTGTTTTGTCTTCTCATTACTACAGAACTGCCATCAGCTTAATAGAAAAGAAGAGCTCCGCTTTAGCGTGGTGAAGCAAAGCTCCTACTCATATTAGACCCTGTAGGATTTTCCAAATGCTACAAATCTAATTAGAGTGCCACACGTGTTTGTAGGGGTAAAAATTAAAATTGGGTAAAAGAACAAAAGCAAGGAAATGACAAACCCATGAATAAGTGATAAATCTCTTCATAGAATCCAACCGACTAAGTAGAGATACACATGTATGAGCAAAAAAAGACAATAAAATAAGGAAGTGATTAAAAACTCTCGAATAGCACCTACTACGGAGAGTTGAAACCCTTGGCTTGAAAATCAATGTGCAAAAGGAACACTAGTTTTAAATGGTGGGATCTACTTAAGTATTTCACACCCATGATTGAAAAATCCAAGGTCAAGCTCTCGATAGTAGATACTACCAAGAGGTTTTAATCACTTCCCATAAAATAAAAATAAATCTTGTAAACCGACTTATAGAGAAACTGAGATCCGGAAAAAGACAAAATGAGAAAGGACAAACAGGTGGGGGCTATAACTAAACTCTCAAGCTTTGTACACAACTAGGGGGAGGAGCATGGAACACAGCTTTCGGGATCAACGAAGATGTTATTAATCTCCGAGCATTGGAAAAACCGAAAGGATCCCTCAAAAAGTCTGCCAAAGTCTCATCTTTCATCTCGAGAAGCAGTAGCTCTAGTAGACTAAGTACCTGTGGCCTAAAAATAAGGTGCACTTAGCCAAGGCAACGGTTCTCTTGCAGATGTCGGAGTATACTTTGCAGACGCGTGAGAAGCTAGGCATTTAGATAGGAGAGTGATAGCATGCATTGTACATTCCGTTGGGTGGTACACGCACATCTCAACCTCACCACATATCTTTTTGATATTTATTAACCATGGTTAAAATTCATTCATCCATAGGATTAAATAATATAACCTTGGTTTTAGAAAACAAAATTAACCATATGTATGCACGATTTCTCCGATCTTAACGATAAATGCTTATTCCATCCTGTAACTTATTAATATCTAGGCAAGTGACTTTCGATCATAGCTATGAATATCTATGAATATTTACATGCTTGAGGTACCCACACCCAACACACCCAACTCTACTTGGATCTAACAAGCTTTTCAGCTTTGCATCGAGCTGAGGAGCTTTGCAGATCTGCTTTGATCTAATGAGCTTTGCAACTCTACTTCGATCTGACAATCTCCTCCTTGATGAAAAGCTCCTAGCTGACGACTAGCTCTGACCTAATGACTTGACTATCTCTCCCTTGCTTACCAGCTTTGTACTACAAACTTCGACCTCGACAAACACCGACCTGATTACGAGCACAACCTGATGCAACATGACCGATAGGCACCACTGATACATGACCAAGGAGCGCAATCATCCCCATGAAGCTGGGGACTAACAGTTTATCCTCTATAATCAATGTTGATTATTTTCTGGTCATTCATCCCTAAACCGATGGGCAAATCCGATCACTCACCCCATCAGCACTTACTCTAAGGCAAGATTGGCCACTGAAAATTTTGGTGAACCCCAAAAATTACTTTTTAGGTGGAGAACTCACAATCTCAAGAAGGGGGAGGATATGTCTTCCTAAGGTCTATCTAACCAATTTTAATTTATGCAATTAAATTACTAAATAATGAAAGATAAAACCAAATCACAATATAAGAATTTCTACATGAAAACTCTTCTAGGAAAAACCATAGGACCTCGTCCAGCAAAAAAGATATCACTAAGAGTAAAAGCAAATAAATACTTACAAAAATCAAACCATACTCAATCGGACTCGACACAACAGTCCTCAGTATTTAATCCTCCATGCCTCGATAAGCAATCACTAACTTGCAAGTCTCCCAATCTACCACATCAGCCAGTGCTTCTCTTAAAACTCTGTAACCAGATCTCTCGATTGATCACTATCATTGACGACTCTAGATTCCTTCAACCACAAAATCACGATCCTTCAAAAACGAATCGCTCATTCAACGAAGGCTTCAGACTACTCCGACCAATGTTCTTAAAAAAGAATGGGTTGATGGTTTCTCAATTAATAACTAGATGAATTCCAAATAGTTGGAATAATCAAGCAAGAAAGAAAGAAAAATGTCTTGCAAACTTTAGGGTGCAAGAGGAGAGGAGAATAGGGTTTGGAAACCCTAATGATCACAATAAAGCTCTCTCAAAACTCAAAAATCTTTAAGTTCGTTATGGGGAACAAACCCTTAAATAAGAACAACAAAATCCGAATTTGACCAAAGTAGAATTCTGTTTATGTGCAAACCGTTCAAACGAATAGGGGGCCGTTTAAACAGACTTGGGAACGTTTGAACGATTTATGGAGCGTTCAAACGGTTTTTTCTACGGGTTTAAGTTCACAATTGCTAAAATTTTTTTCCTAGTACCATTCGAACGGTTTGAGTAAAACTCTATTTTTTACTCTTGAACTTATCGGAACAACATATCTATTCACCTAGGGCATATTGTGTCCCGATAGGATACCTATGTACCCACTAGTATAATGAACTCATTGTGATAGAATGCACATTTTTGGTCTCATATAGAATGCACATTAAATTACATTTGTTTTCCTGTTATGACAAGTAATATGTATAACAGATCATCACATGATACAATTTCATCGGTTCTGCATCAAATGGCTAATTTGGCTCATCATACAAAATGAAACAAAATCCATTAATTAATGTAATAGACGGTCAACATGAGGTGAATTTTGGGTTAAACTTCAATCTCGTGAGTTAAGAGATCTAAAACTTGAAAGGCCCTAATTCTCCGTTGTAGATTCATTCCGTTATCTTTCTCCTCTATTTTTTCAATCCCAAAAGTTCCACCCTCCTTATTCATTCACAGCCATAACCCCTAACTCAAAAAATTCTAGCTCCTTTGAATAAACGCCTTAGTAATTACTGAAATCAATTGGTTTATGCATTTGCAACCATCCCAAAAAAAACCATTTTCTTTATTGAGTTGTTGAGATCACTGCAAATAAAAATGGAAAAAAAAACAACACAACAACTGGAAGAACATTTGAAAGCCCAATGCATATTTGGACAAAATGTCCATCTGATGCTTGATAGACAACCAGTAATGGGTAGAAATGAACTCCCATAATGCACACACCAACTAGGGGGGGGGTTAACAATATTATAGCTATGCTAGGTCTACTTTCTGGTCGTCCACTCTCCCCTATTTTCATACAAGAAAACAAAATAGTATGACACTTTTTTTTGGGTCCCACTACATTTATTTTGTCTTCTTGTATACACATAGTAAAAACTACCTGAGAATAGACTACCAGAAAGTGGACGTAGCATTGCTCGTAATAATATAGATGGATGGATATGCCATTGCTTTGGCAAACACATAAACTTCCATGAGTCTATAAGAGAAAAAGAAAAAAAAACACGTTCATTTTGTCAGGAAGAGGGGGGGGGGGGTTGTTAATTCAGTTTAAATATAAAAAGGAGCTCTGCTTCACCACGTTTTGCGGAGCTCCCCTTTTTACACTATCCGGTAGGGGTGTCAACGAGCCGAGCTGGGCATTGCTTAGGCTCGGCTCATTGGATTTTTGATGTTGCTCAAGCTTAGCTCGAGCTCAAAATGGTCAGCTTGGGCTCGACTCATCCACAAATCATCGAGCTTGAGCCGGCTCGTTAAGCTCTAATTTTTTTTTTAAAAATAGTATAGTGGGGACAATATTCTAACAGTTAAATGGTGGAGTACAAAGAAAATGAGAAGATAAAATAGTGCTTTCACTAACCTGATGAACATTTCATGTTCTTAATTTAAAAAAATTATTTCATTTCTTATACTTTTAATGTAAAACTCAATATTGGCAGGGGTATAACTGTACATGGGTATTCATTGAATTAGTCGAGTCGAGCCGAACTGAGCTACCTCTTACTCGAGCTCGGCTCGTTATCTAAACGAGCTCACTCACTTGGCTCGGCTCGATGAGCTTTTTAATCCTGCTCAAGCTCAACTCGTTTTGAGCCGAGTCAAGCTGGCTCGGCTCATTGACAACCTTACTATCCGGTGGAAAATGTGTAATTATGGAGTGTTGCAAAATTACCCCAACCTCCATCAATAATTACAAACATGTCAATCTTATAGTGTAAAAAAGGGAGCTCCGCTTCAATGCGAAGCAGAGCTCTAGCTCAAAATTAATCTCTTATTAATTTGTGTTTTGGGTTGACGAGATGGGTCTAATAAGAGGATGGTGGAAATTGATGATGCATTCCATGCTCGCAATAGCATGGCCTCTACCCGCCTTACCTACAGGTCGATGCCCTAGTAGCCATATCTTCACCGGAGCCCTCTCTTATCAAACCCACCCGAGCTCCCTAACGGTAAGAGTGACCAGACTCCTCACTCTCCATCATAACTCAATGCCACCCTCGTCATCAGCATTGAGGGAGAGACACTCTTCCTCAACGACGTATGCATCATTATCCCTAATATCTACTTTGATGGTGTCCAACTAAGAATCAAAGCTTGGTTTTTTTTTTGGAAAACGAGCATATCATTCAATCAAATGCCAACCATTACAAAGGCTGAATAGAACCAGCAACATCCCGAAGACTACGCAAAAACACATCTTGAATAGACGGGAATCGACCCCGAGCCCTGATTGAGACTAAGAGAGGGCATAAGAAGCCATCCAATGAGCCAGACCATTCAAAAAACGGGGAGCAAAGGAGACTGTCACCTTCTCAAAACCAAGAATGGACGCCTTTAGATCCTCCATCAACATAAGCACTTCTAACGGGAGAGAACCCCCATCCGAATTCAAAGCAAGAATATGATTAAGGGAATCTGATTCAACGATAATATTGGACCATTGACAATCTATAGCCAAAGAGATACCAAGACTAATGGCTTTGCTTCAGCCATAATAGGAGATACACACTGAGAAACTTGCACACGAAAGTCTAACACTCTTCCATTACTGTCTCGACCCATAGCAACTGCACCCCCGTTAGAACCTAGATTAACAAAAGCCCCATCACAAATGATCTTGATGAAACAAGCCAAGGGAGCCTCCCAAATGGAAGGCACAGAACGATGTGGAATGGGACCAACAGAGGGCCAAACCGACCTAGCTTCATTAGCGAAAACAATGACCCGATGTAAAACATCAGAAGCTTGCACTTCGATGACGAAATTAAATTTTCATTCCGAACTTTCCACAGGAGCCAAAGAATGGATGAAACTTGAAGGAGCAATGCGTCTGCCTCAGGTTGAAGCCGAAGCCAAAGCCGAAGCTGAAGCCGTTGAACAATATATAACCACCACTCAGCAAAGGATCGAATGGCAATAGGGCTTTGAAGCAGGGCCAGAGAGGAACTGAACCAAATGGATCTGGCAAAGGCACACTGAAACAAACAGTGTTCCATCATTTCATCCACTGTCCCACACTAGGGACAAGAAACTCTAGAAGCTATACGTCGACGAGCCAAATTAGCTCCCACCGCCAGAGCATTTGAACACCCTCTCCATATAAAAAACTGAATTTTCCGAGGAATCTTGGCATGCCAAATGGAATTCCAAATAGCTGGATTATCTAAAGAGGCAGGTGAAAGTATGTCTCTTTTTAATTTTAGAAACACGGTTCTTGGGGGGCATACATCGAATCCCAAGATCTGACTAAGTTTCTAATTGATTTTATTCAATGAATGTTAGAAATCACAATCACCTTTGCGACTTTGAAATTGTTAAGTCAAATCCACGTTAAAATAGTACCCGCAAAACTTCACAAGTGTCAACTCTCCTGTCGATTCACACGAACCTTCTTTTTTCTTTAAAGCTTTATTTAATGGAAGTTAATGGCCCTTCCAAATTTCTAGCTCTAGGATCTTGAAATAAAGATCCAATCTTTATTGATCAAGAACATTTCTTGATGAACAAGATCCTTGATCTTCTTCTTCTTGATTATTCAAAAACTTAGAACACATAAGAGAAGAAAGGAGAGAGGGGTGACTATACAACTCTAATAGAGAGAGAGAGGGGCGTGAGGTAATTGAGGAGGGGGAGAGAGAGATCCAAAAATTCTGGAAAATTAAATTTCCCACAAGCCTTGGACGTCCACTTCGATTTATAAGGATTTGGGTTGCTTGCAACTCAAGAGTCCACTTTCTAATCCAATTAGAATTCCTCAATTTGTTTCCTTTTTTTATTTCTTCTTAATTAATTAGGATTAATCAAAATATAAACTAACCTTATTCATTAGTGTCCAACTAATCTTATCCTTATCCTAATCCAATTAGGATTCCTTGATTAGCAAGAAACTAATAGAATCCTTGTCCAACAAGGAATCTTTAATTAGTAACTAACTCTAACTAACTAACTAACCTTATCCAATAAGGAGAGTAGTAATTAGAAACTAATTAAATAATAATAACTATTATTATTATTATCTCCTTGAAGTGGGCGTCCCACCCAAGGTGGGCCCCACTCCACACGCCCCTAGGGTTTCAAACCTTCTTAGGTCACTTTAATTATTCTTTTAAAATAATTCCCAATGGGTCCTACCCATTTGGTTTTTCACATTCAATGTGATTCCACCTTTTAGAGCTTCACTATACCATATGGTGATCACTTAGAGAAATTAATTAATTTAATTAAAAATTAAATTAAATACTTTAAGAAAGTCCTTGTGTGTGGAATCTAATGGGATCTCCTATTTCCGGTTGTGGGACTAAGTACTCAACCTTTTTGGTTAAAGCATTGTTACTAGGAAACACCTTTCCTACACTCCATTAGGATTATAGAATTTTATCTATATCCCTGGACTTCCACCAATCACAATTAATGTTCATTAACACAATGTGATTAACCTCTAGAAATTAGAGAATTGCTTGTAAGTACCATCTCACAATATATTTACAAATAAATCCTTCCATATTTCGATATCACTTGTAAGCTTCCGGGATTGGAATAATTCCACTGTCTTAGTCTCTAGCTTATGAATAGAACCCTTTCTCATGATTACTTTTTCATTGAACTGAACCTCCAAAACACTTTTGAAGAAACATTAGAAAATAATTGACATATATATATTTATATATAATTTTCCATATTGAAAATATCAACTTTGATAAAGACCATTTTACCGAAAAGCACCAGTACTGGATTTAACAGTTCGGTTCAACAAGTATCACCTTTATATCATTATCTCCAATTAAGGAGTTGTGGATTTCTTATTGAGTGTTTACACACTTCTCCAAACATTGTGTACATGACCCAATGTACCCGGAGTTAGTCCTGTGTATTAGACATTGCCGATTGACACATCAAAGCCATATAGACAAATATTTGAGAAGATGTTAACCTCTCAGGTCTAAGGACAATTTGTCAAATGGATAACCCTAATACAATCTGACAGTGTATTCCATAGGGTATCCACTAGTGACCCCATTCAGTATTATGTACTTGCTACATATACTCACATGTTAGTCAAGAGTCATCACTCTCTGTGAATGCGATTCATCACACTATCTCATAGAATTACACATGTGCAAGCCATGATGAAGTACGGCGCCCAACCAGTACTCTAGAGGCTTCGAACAATATTAGGTTTACAAGGAACCGGAAAATCATATCTCCTCGCAACCTTTGCATGATTTTCCTACAATGTTAAATATGGAACTTTATGTCTTCATCATATGAGACAGTAATTAATATAAATACCCTTTATAGTTGGTTGTGTGAATATGATGCTTATCTAATCAACATAGAAAAGTCTCTTATTGGCTTTCGAGGGCATATATGTCCAACAGCAGGAGGACCCGTGGCACCAGGAGATATAGACCCACTATTCACGGCCACATGATAAGCTAATTTAACTGAGAACCTGCCTTTAGGATCAAAATGTCATACCCACTAGTCAGCCACTAACTAGGATGGATGGACAAAATAGCTGAACGCTCCTCGGTGGTAAAAAGGCAATGGAGAGTATATAAATTCCAACATTTTGATATTGGATCAATTAAATCGATCACATAAAGGAAAGGGGAATCAGGAGGGCGATGAAAATAAGGCTTAAAACCAGGAAGGGAGAGGATCCAAGGGGAATCCCAAATTTGAATATGATTTCCAGATCCCACTTGCCAACAGAGCCCCTTGATTAGCAACTTTCGACCTTCTAAGATACTTCACCAGCCCTAGGAGGGCTGGTGACCCAAAGACGCCTCTAGGAATTCACACTGAGGAAAGTATAGGGCTTTCAGTAAACTCGCCCATGCTGAGTTGGGAGTTGAGATGATGCGCCAACACTGCTTAGCCAACAATGCATTGTTAAAATGCGATAACTGACGAAATCCAAGCCCCTCTTGAGGCTTCCTGTGGCAGACCCGATCCCAATTTAACTAGCAAATTTTACGTTCACTTTCACGTTGCCCCCACCAAAATTGCTGAATAGATCTATCCATGTCAACCAAGATACCCATTGGGATCTTAAAACATGACATAACATAAGATGGATTAGTAGTAGCCACATATTGAATAAGAGCAGAACGGCCAGTTGGGGACAAAAATTTAGATTTCCACTGTTGGACTTTAGAAACCACCCGGTCTCTCAAGGATTGAAAATCTGCTGATTTAGCAAGGCCAAATTGCATGGGAATACCAAGGTATCGATCCAACCTGGGCAAGATGTTACAATGGAAAATACGCCCAATCATACGCCTAAATCGATAAGGGATGTTTGGAGAGAAAAAAAATCTTTGATTTCCCCTTATTAATCAACTGCCTGTTGCAGTCTCATAACATCGAAGAATATCATTGATAACAATAGCTTGGTCAAGAGATGCCTTGGAGAAAAAAATATTGTCATCCGCAAAAAGAAGATGGGTGAAAGTATCATTGCGCTGAAGGATCATAATACCTTGCAAAGTATGAGAGGCTTCCGCATTGTCAAGGAGGCAACAAAGGTAGTGACTAACGAGGATGAACATATATGGGCATAGGGGGGCCCCTTGCCGCAATCCACGTTTAGGGTGAATCAAACCTTGAGAACGACCATTGATCAGAATAGAATATGAGACTGAAGCATAACAGTTGTGAAGAATGGAGCACCATACAGGAGGGAATCCTAAATGAGGAATCAATAAGTCCAAAAATTGTCATTCCACCCGATCATAAGCCCTGCTCATGTCAGAAATATTCATCAAGCTTAGTTGATACCCTTGATTTTCAAATTTATTTTTTAAAAATTAATTCCTAGATTAGTAAATCTTAACCAGGGTTAAAGAAAGGTAAAAGGCACACGTGGTGAGTGTCAAAGGTATCCCTGTTGGGCGCTAATGGAAAGCGGACGCGTGAAACCATGACACAGTCCACCCTTAAGGCAGTAGATAATTCCTTCTTAGTTCGTTCACACTTAGCTTGGATAAAAGGTACACCCCACCTCTTGCGCTGATGGTGGGGTGTGGCCTCTCCAAATGGGAGGTCTTGGGATCTAATCCTCTCGTCGCCCAAGATCTCCAATCCCCACGCTACCCACTAACCTTGTACTAGTAAATGATATCCAAGAGCAAAAAAAAAAAGAGGTTTGCTAGTCCCAATCGCATTAACTCCAAATTTCTCCATAGACGCAAGATGGGCCTAACACTTGGAGAACTTTTATTATTTTAATAGTTTAAAAAGCAAAAGTCAAAAACTGTTTGCCATTTGTTTGGCCCTAGTTGCGTCTTTGGAAGATATGCGACTAGGACTAGCAAAATCCAAAAAAAAACCCTTGGATAAAAGGTTTTAGCTAGTCAACTTGGCTTATGCTCAGTTTGCATATGTTTTTGTGCTCATATTTTTCACACAATTGATTGATCAATGTTGTTATCTGTTTCTATTGAATATGAAATAGATCAACTTTGCTGTGAATATGCTGAAGGAATGTAGTAAGAAAAAGGAAAATATTAAACATACCATGGTTTCCATTATGTAACGAAATAGCCAGTCCTCATTGGTCTATGCCCCACTTTAAATATTCATCAACTGTGGTTAAGATTCACTCACCCTTAGGGTTAAGCAATCCAACCTTGGTTTATCTATTAAAAAAAAACCCAAAATCTTAACTTTAATTTAGTTAAACTTAACCAGGGTTAAAGGGGTGTTAAAAGGGACACGAGGACATGAGTAAGTAAAGAAGCGGACTCATGGGTTGCTCAAAGAAAAACAATATATTGTTTCATTGTTGCGTAGCAATAGAAACCTGCTGATGCTGCTTTTCGCCCTCTATTCGAAATGGGGGGACATGTGAGATTGTTCGAAATTGGTGTGCGGTTCCTTCACATCACATTTCCTATTCCAGCAGTTAGTTGGAGCCCTCCCCTGAGTGGTGCTGGGATTATGTGGCTGCCTCAGGGCCCTGTTCTATCTTGGGCTAACGGATTTCCAACAGGCCCTAGGAGATTTGCCCACATTATAAGAGATATTCTAAGAACATCTTGTTCAGTATATGTTATGGACTTAGGTTAAGTTTATAAGATTTGAATTTACAAAGTCAACAAATTATAATGGACTTGGGTTAAGGTTATGAGATTCAAATTTAGAGATTCAGAAATTTGAAAAATCAGGATATTGCTAAATTAGTAAGAATAGGGGTTAAATTTCCAAACCTAGGGTGTTAATAGAGTTCGGATGGAAGGGGTGGGTTAGGGACTATTCAGTGAATGAGTGTTGCGCCAGCCTTGGGGAACAAGCTCTAGGGTTCTGAAACCCTAATTTCGTGATGTGTTATTCTCTAAGTTTCGAACATCACTTCTTCTTTTTATTTATACTAGTAAAGGTGCACGTGCTTTGCACGTATTAATTTTTATTAATAAAAGTATTATATAATAAAAACAAAATTAATATTATAATAATTTATAACTTTATGATATTTATTTTATGAGATTAAAAATAATTATTTTAAAAAAGAAAAAAGTATATTTATTTTCTTCGTAAATACTTTTTTTTAGGAGGCCAGGACTTTACCAATATAACAAACTGCATCCTTTCGAGTTTCTAACACTGGCACAATGAATCATCAAAGTAAAGAGATATTCTGTTGTAATAACTAATAACAACATGCACATTCTGACATTAATGAACCATATATAAAAAAAATATCTTAGATTACATTTTTTTGTTTGGTAAACGTGGGGTTTCCGGAGCTTAAGACTATGACTAATCCCCTCATGCTATCAAGAAATACCCCCTAACAACCGATAACGCGGATTAGGGAGGCAAGAAAAAAGAGGGTGAAGAAAGAAGATTAGAATCCTTCTCAGTTGGTCTTCACTCCTTTAAAAGAGTTTCATTTTTCATTATTAGATAAGAAACGGAGTGAATAGAGGTTTGATGGCATCAATCTCACTTAAGCTTTAGGTGGATCTTTAGGGACACATGGCGTTGTTTGGTAAGGGGCACACAAGATTTGTGTGACGGGTTGCACTCACAAAACGATCTCCAAAAAGTAATAATCACTTTAACTACTTTCCGTCAATTATATTTGCAACTTAAAAAAACCAAAATTTATAATTTGATTACAACCCTTAAAGGAAACAAGGCTAGTAATAGGGGAAACAGTCGAAATCCCGAACTCCCTTGGTGAATTGATCACCTGGTTCCTCTTTTTTGTAAGTCTTCTCTACCCAAGGCTTGACAACCGGCTCTTGCTCTATACCTGTCAGCAATAACAGATCGACTGAATATTGAAAACACTCAGCAGTTAGACAGTCTAACTAATAACATAATATCACCTATACTTAATTCGTATCATAATTCAATGCGTAATCACATAATTAAAGTGCAAAAGAATGTGTGGATATATCATATCATCACCTTGACTCCTGTAAACTTGCGTATGTGTGAGATTCTTAAACTTGATCTTACATGATGCGTGTTCTTGTGAGATGCATACCAATACTTTTCATGCAATACACATGAGGATCCATAAAAAAAATAGCAAATTAGAGATTTAATACGTAATAGTGGGTCTCATGGATCCATATATTAGATTAGTATAATTTTAATAAGTCCTACTAACTCTCAACTAATAGAGAGTATTTATCCATAAAAATAGTAAAATTAGATATTTAATACGTAATAGTGGGTCTCATGGGTCCCACATTAGATTAGTATAATTTTACTAAGTCCTACCAACTCTCAACTAAAAGAGAGTATTTATCCATAAAAATAGTCAAATAAATATTTAATATGTAATAGTGGGTCTCATGGGTCCCACATACTACTATATAGGAAAATAGTTAATACTCCTTATACTTTTATTAGTAGAAGATAGATAGATAGAAATAATAGAATGGTATACAATATATATGATGTTTTATGTATGTAAATAAACAGTGAGGATTTTAGAAAAAAACATTGACCTTAGAATAATTATGGCTAACCACCGTTAAAAGGAGGCTCTACAAGCCACCACATGTCCCTTTTAACACCATTAATAGTGGATAATATTCACTCACCCCTAGGGTTTATGCTTCTAACCTTGGATTTTAGAAAAAATATATACAAAATTTAACCTTAGGTTGATTATGCTTAACCATAATTAAAAGAGACTCTACAAGCCGTCATGTGTCTCTTTAACACTCACTAACCGTGGTTAAGATTCACTCACTCTTAAGGTTATCCATCTAACCTTTTTAGATTTTTCTAAAAATATTAACCTTAGTTCAATTAAGCTTAACCCCAATTAAAGGGGGATAAATGGGACACGTGGTGCCCTATAGAGGTGCGAGTTCTTTCCAAACCATTAAAAAAATGTGAAAACAACCATTTCATATAAAAATTAACACCAGTTAACTAATTTTTGGATGGAAGGGTGGATTTGCAAAAGTTTTAAAAGTTAGTGGGCCATAATCACAAAACACAAGGGGTATTTACAAAGAGTCCTCATCAGAAGCGAATCACAAGTGTCTCGTGTCCCTTTTAACTTCTGTTTAACCATGGTTAAAATTAATTAAATTAAAATAAGTATTTTTGTTTTTTTTTTGTCTAAAAACCATGATGAGATTGCTTAACCCTAAGGGGTTAATTACAGTTGATGGATGGTAAAAAAGGGACTTGGACCAATGAGGTCATTGGGATCAGCTCTAAGTTGACCCGAGTCCGTTTTCCATTTCCCATTTCCCATTAATAAATAGTTGAAAATATAGGGTTTTTTTTTTTTTTTTTTTTTTTTACAAATAGCTAAAAATTGGCTTTAAAGATTTGCCCTAATTTAAACACTCCCCTATCCACGGGAAGTTCTCTTCGTATGGACTGTAGGTTTTTGATTTCGAATGAGGTTTGATCAATTTGGTCATGGGTTGCCGTGTTTGAGAGAAATTGTAGTTGATTAAAGAGCATGACATGTTATGTATGAGCCCCATTGATAAGTGCCTTGACCAATACTCCTCAAAAGATCGGTCTGATGAGGTGCGGACGTCCTCGGCGGCTCTCACTCTGGGGCGGGGCACTTCTCCAAATTTAATTCCATAGCCCTCTCTAGGTAGCTCACGACGGCTTTCAATCTGGGGTGGGGCACTTCTCCGGCCTTTTTTCATAGCCCTCCCCAGGTAGCCCTTTCTGTGACTCGAACTCATGACGTGGTGTCTGTCTCTGATACCATTGATAAGTGCCTTGACCAATACTTCTCAAAAGATCGGCCTGATGAAGTGTAGAAGATCAATTTACTTATTAAAGGCACGTAACACCCATCATGCTATTGAGTTCTTGTCCTATTTCTGGTTTTCATTGTCAGGGAGTCCACTAAGAAGAAGATAGTCTTCCTCTCTTGCAGCTTCCCCGAATTGAACCACCCTTTTCTTTATTTGGTTTAATCTGATATGCATATCCCTATGAGGATAGCTGCTAATCTCCTTGAAGCTGCTCTGCGGATTCAGAAGCAATCGTCTTCTCAAAACAAAAGAACACTAAAAGCTTGGGTTTTGGGTTCTTGGGGTCGATCTTGAAGAAGGTATCTCTTCGTAAACGGAATTGAAAGCGTGAAATCAAAAGGGACGAGATTACATTCGTGGTATGGACTCTCATAGTAATTTCTTCTTAAATTTATTTGCTTATTATTTACAAAGATTGCCATTAATGAAATTTCTAAATGGCCATACTATCCCTAAGAACCACTATAAAAATTAGTTTTAAACTTCTCTCTATTTATTAATATAATGTTTACTTTATCAACAATAAAATAATGTGAAGGGTCATTATGTCTATATAAAGTTTAGGTTACTCCTTATACTTTTATTAGTAGAATGATATATATATTTTAATACTAACATCACTTGTTCTTCAAAATATATACATATATAAGAAAAAGGGAAGTGATAAAAAACTTTGGATAGTATGTACTATCGAGAATTGTGCCATCTGATTTAAAATCTAACGGTACCAAATATAAAGTGAGGTCCACCATTAAATGCTTTCAAGTCTTGGGGCCGTTATATTTTAAATCAGACGGACGGTCCAACTCTCTAGATGGTTTTTTTTTTTCCTTTTTTCTAATCACTTTTCTAAGAAAAAACTGCAATAATGCTAATGGAACTTAATCCAATCAATCACAATGAGTAAAGTCTTAATAAGAGAGAAGAAAATAATGAGATGCGACCCAAATAAATTAATATATTTATTTAGTTTCCTAAAGGAACAGAAGTGAAAGGGTGTTAAAATGACTTAGTGTACCTGGCAGCTTGTGGTGTACTCTACAAGTTTCCATGTAGAGGCCTCCACAAAGGATCCCGAGTCAATATTTTGAAAGATTCCTCGTACCAAACGGTTCTTTCTAAATTATAATTAAACTATAACTTTTAAAATTAATAAAGTTGTAGTAAAGTTAGTATTCTAAGAATGCAAGGGTTTTACAGCTTTTCAACTAAAATCTCTTGGGCTCCTTCTTTTGATGGAACTTTTAAGATGTAGAACTTTCATTGTTTCATGCCTAGTTTTACTTAATGTCTAAAACTATTTTATTTCATAAAATGCAAAAGTTCAACAAATAAGGAACTTTTAAGTTCTACCAAACAATTTGGATTTTTTAAGTTCCATAAATATAGAACTTCTAATTGAATTGAACCCAAGAAACCTAAGATACCATTGTCTAAAAGAGTTAGAAATTCTCTCCCCTCTCCTATCAGACTTTTGCCTCTTGTTCCAAAATATTAATGCTCCGGACTTTTAAAATTTCCACTAAAAGAACAGAGCCTTAAAACTCAATCCGCAATCCCTTTTCTTTTACTAGAGGGAAAGTGTGAAAGAGAGAGGTTTGAAGGGGATGAAGGAGATGGCTTGTCTCCCTCATGATCTCATGATTATGATACTATCTAGACTTTCAGTGAAGACACTTTCCAAGTCTAGGTGCGTATGCAAGCTATGGCTTCAGTTAATCTCCGACCCTCATCTCCTCCACTTGCATTCTCATCGATCTAAACAGAACCCTCTTCTTTGTTTCACATCAGTTCCCAATCTCGACACTCTTCACATATCCTGTGTGGACATGGAGGGAAAGGTGATTCATAGATTCGAGGAGGAAAGGGTTAGAGGTCTCATGGAAATGTTCCCATCTCGCTTCGAACTGACTTGTGTCCAAGTAGGCTTTAGTATCTACGTGTGTAATCCCACTACACTGGAATTTATAACTCTACCAGAAGCTCCACTTTCAAAATGTAATTTCCACATATCTGTTGGTTTTGGCCATATTTCCTCTACTAAAGAATATAAAGTGGTTCGGATATTTTGTCTTCACTGGGAATCCCCACCATCTGATATAGGATGTGAGGTCTTGGACTTGGGTTCCAGCTCTTGGAGAGCAGTTAAGGATCCCCATTCGATGTTAATACCTCTCGTCCAGCATTCGTGGATCGAGCTGACGATTGAACGTGAAGGTATTTATGCAATATTGGCATTCGATATTGTGACCAAAGAATTCGGAGTAGTTCCTTATCCTGAAGGTTGTAGCGATCCTAGAAAGATTAATGAGTATTCTGGTTTGGTGGAGTTGGGAGGGTTACTATGCCTTGCAGTGGCTGTACGTGGAAAAATGGATATATGGATGTTGAAGGATTACAAGAATCATGTATGGGTAAAAGAATACAGCATTAATCTGAATAAAATGGATCCTTACGATGTGAAGCCTTGGGATTTCACCGCAAGAGATATTCGGGAGGGGAAAATCTTGATTGAATCCTATGAAGTTGGGTTCGATTACTAGGATCTAGGAAGCAAAAGTTTCAAGAGAATTGAGATTGCGAAGATGATTAAATTGCCTCAGTTTAGTTTTTATGTGGAGAGTTTCCACTCTTTAAAAAGTATGATCAAGCCCCAAGGTATTGCTATTTGATCAAAACTAGAGAGATAATTGTTCCATTTTAATTTTGAGTAATCTTTGAATCTATAAAGTCCCTCTTCTTTTTTTAATTATAATTTCAGTTCAATTTCTTGCTTTAATCAAATTTTAGAATACTGGAGTTACTGAAACGGCATTAGATTTGAATGGGTGTACTTTTCACATATAGACTCGTCAGTTATGGTGTTTGTCCTCTTGATCTTGAGTACCATAGACAATCCAAAATGCAATGCGAACTTATTTATGCTATGAGCAATTTTGGTTATTCAAATTTTAAATTGTACACCTAACCCTACTGTCTCTGAGAAATATTCATATTGATGAATGCTAATATTGCATGCATTGGAAACCCTTAACTATTCCCTCCTGAGTCCTGACTGCATAATACTGTTTTATAGTTCTGTATTCAACTCAGGATCAAATCAACAGGAAGTTTCTCCTATCTGCAAGTTTTGGAATTAATACATTTTTTTTTGTCAATAGCATCTCTCATTCTATGTTTTCTAAAGATTTAGACATGACATTGTTGAACAGAAGCTCCCCTCTCGGGATCTCCAAGCATTATTTTTATTTTTATAAAAGAAGGTGTCACTATGAGGCTCATGAAATATGCAAACCTCATGTCATCATTCTTAATTTCTAGACTAGATATGATGGTTAAGTAAAATGCCAATATTTCTACAAACTTAGTTCAAATGGAAGGGATGAAGAAAGTACAAATTTTAAAATGAGAATTAATAACCAGATTCAAAACTTTAATGGGATAGACAAAGTTCAAAATCAGAATTATAACCTGTTTTACACTTGATTGATAAAATAATGTATGGAAGATGCACTAAAATGTGATTAGAAAATAAACACAATCAAAAACATTTTCTCTACCTGTGGTGCAGTCTAGATTATCAAGTGTTGCATATAGAGAATCAAAAACACTTTCATGACATAGATGGCATTTGTAGAACCCTGGATCTTGCTTTCATAGCCTGTGAATAGTGTTGTGAATAGTGTGTGAATAGTGTCTGTGGACAGTGTATGTAAGGCCAAGGTCTTCCATATGAACTTGGTGTTGGTTAAATGGGAATGAGGTATTTCATTTTAAATGAGTATTATGGTACTGATTTTTGGCGTGTGAAACATAAGGTATGCCGTATGTGTGTTTGGGAACCAAACACAAGAGTATAAAATACTCTAAGTGTCAAGAGGGTGGATGTCTTACCATAACCTCAACTTGAGAGAGCTCTAGTTTGCTCATAGATGATCGGAATCGAGTGATTCTTAAACCATTAGAAATATATTGAAACCTTCTTCAAGGTTCATGTTTATCATTTTTCTAGATTTGGAGTAGATGTTAAGTGAAAAGTGAGTTTTCCGAAAGTGGGTCTGCTGCAAATTCAGCAGTCAGGTTGGACCAATGCACTTATAGGCTCATTTAGACCCTTAGAAGCTCAGAAATGGGATTTGTATAAAACATGAAAGTTGTTCCCCTTTGAATGGAGAATCCAACCCAATTTGAATAGTCAAAATCTGATCAACGAATCCAAAGTTATGGCCGAAACGCCAAGGCAGACAAACAGGGTAGGCAACCGGTCCACCCCTCAACTCCCGGTCAATAGCGGGAGGTAAGCGGTCGACCCCTCCACTAAGGGTCGATCGGTCATGACCAGGGGTCGACCCCTCTCACACTAAAATGCATGGGGATCATTTTCAGATCCCCCAAGCACCACCAGTCGACCGGTGGACACCACAGGTCAACCCCTCCTTCCATTTTGTGCTGAAACCGACCTTGGGGATATTTGTGAAGGTGTTATGGGTCTTTTGGCAACCTTTTGCCTATATATATGAACCCATTTCGTAGTCAAGGGTTACAAGAACCCTAAGAAGAGTTTCTAAGAGATTTTTGAGTAAGAAAAGAGTGAAAGCAAGGGGCTTTGCTAAGGGAGTTGTCAAAGCTAAAGGTGAAGCTTGTATTGCTTCTAGAGGTTCGATCTTCACTTCCTTAAGCTTCTAAAGCTTGGAATTGATTCAAGAAGCTTTCTCAAAGCTTTCTCTCATTTCCAAGGAGTATTCTAAAGCACTTAGACCGTAGGGATCTGGTCTTGTAAGGTAGCTACCCTCTACAAACTATCCTTGTTGTGATTTAATTATTGAAACACTACAAAAAAATAGGGCTTTAGTGGCAATTTTTTAACGGCGTTTAATAAAAAATGCTTCGAAAGGCATTAAAACACGGCGTTTCTAAATAAATGCCGCTGATTAGGTGACGGGAAGATTTTTTTACGGCGTTTTATAAAAAAATGCCGTTATTGGAGAATCTATGACGGCGTTTTTAAAAGAAATGCCGCGGAAGACTTGCCGAAAATCTGTTAGTGAAGGGCCTTTTATGGCGTTTTTAAGAAAATGCCGTGAAAAGCCTCGTATTTGGGGTTTTAGGTCCCGAGCCTTTCCCTCCTCTCTTTCCCTCCATTTTTTCCCTTCCTCTCTACTTCGGCTCCCCTGCTCCGTGCTCCAAGCTCCGGCCACCTTCTCCGGCTCCCTTGCATCGTGTTCCAAGCTCCGGCCACCTTCTCCGGCTCCCCTGCTCCGTGCTCCAAGCTCCGGTCACCTTCTCCGGCCATGCTCCGCCTTCGGCTCGTTTAGTTTTCAGAAAAAAAAAAAAAAAAAACAACAACAACAACAAAGGGTTTTGGTTGATATAAGATTCCTTTTGCTCTTTCTGTGACATTTTCAGCGTTTTTGCGGAGAGTGAGAGAGAGAAGGGCGGTTTGCTCTGGTTCTCTTCCCTTGAAAGCGAAGGAGAAAGGCGTGGTCACCCTAAATCTCCTTTACTTTCCTTATCTTTTCATCTCTACGAACAAGGTAAGCTGCGATCTTCATCTCTCCATCTGCTTTATTTCCATTTTGTTCGATCTTATTACAGTTAGTTTGGATTCTACATATCTGATTTTCTTTTCATTTGAATATCTCGATGTAGATCTCTCTCTCTCTTTTACCTCAAAAGAACATGTAGAAATTGTAAAGATTCAATAAATAGTTATTTTTAATCGCGAATCACACATTTTTGATAAAAGAAATGTGGTGATCTTTTTAAGATTCTAACGGATCCGTAGGTTTGATTGCCAAAAGTGAGTCAGGGTTAGTTTTATTTGGGTTTATACGGCCCCGATCTAGGGTTTTGCTGCATGTAATTACCCTGATTGTGAGACTAGAGGTTCGATCTAGAGGAAGGTCTCTGAAATCCTTCTCTGGTGGACGATCTTCAGGTAAAAACTCTCATGCTCTCGCATGTCTCTCTGATCGCTATCTCATCTGTCCTATGCGATGGATCTTCAAGAGTTTTCTTCTTTAGGTTTTTTTGAAGATTGTGATCTCCATGTCCTATGTATGATCTGTGGTTTTGCTGCATGTAATGAAAATGACAATAAAAGGGGTTTTTCTATTTGAGTGATAATTGGGACTGTGTTGAGTGTGGTATGAAGCTCTTTTGACATATGTATGCATCAGATGCTACTGCTTTCACTTTTTTTTGGATAGGTATGTGTGATGGTTTCGAACCCAGTTCATGGTTTCAACACCTGAAGACTTTACCAACTTAGCAAGTTGGAGGTAGTAGTTCTATTACTAAAATAGATACTTAGTTAAAATTACCTCAATAAAAAGGAGAAGCACGTTTTTCAACAATCTACGATAATCAGGCTTTGAAATCCATCTTTCTCCGGTTCCTGATTAGTAACCTGAGCAAGGTATATAATCCCTTTTAATCTTCCCTATATTCTTCTCTTCTTGTTTGTTGTTTCCTTTCAGTTTACTTAGCTGAGCACAAGGGTCTTAAATGGAAAATCTGGTGGAGGTGGATGATACTTTGACGAATTTGTGTCTATTATCAACTTTTTATAACCAGTAAAAGGAATTTTTGTGGGATTGTTTCTTGAATCTCTATGTTTAATGATTTGGGGGGATGTGGGTTTGGGATTCTGAATTTTAATGGGATTTGAAGTAATCGAAGCATGTTTTGAGTTTGGAATATTGTGTAATAAATGTTTTTAGAGTACCCCATGAACTTTGTGCGCATGCAAGAAAGAAAGAGAACTGTGTGCGCATGCAAGAAAGAAAAAGGTGGTTTAGGGACTTAGCTTACAAGTTTAGAATTTTTTTTTTAATCTTGTAAGTATGATTCGAATAAGTTGTGAATGATTCGCCTCGATTAAAAAATTCAATAATATTTCAGTATCTTTGATTAATACAGATGAATTATATGGATAACGAATTGTAGGTATTATTTGAATTATATAATTCGCGATTAATGCACAAATTTACTAACTATGCTCAAAACTAACGCTACAGGGGAAAAAAGTAAAGTTAGGGAGAAAAAAAAAAGTAGCTTATTGTTGCACACCACTTGCAGACGCAGCAGACCACATGGATAATCAATTTTGGAGGACATTTTAGAACCTTTCTTCAAGATTTCTTCATTTGCAGATTTTAGACTTTTAGAACATCTCTTTTTTCGGTAGCTAATAGTAAGAGGATAACCCCAACATGATTGGTTAACGGCTAGCAACTTGCAATGGTCAAGATCATCCATAAGAGGTCCAGATCAATAGATATTTTGTAGTGAGTGGAGAACAAAAGCATACAATATGGTAATACGGTATTCCTTACAATAAACCCCATTTGACATAAACGAATAATCTTCAGGAGGGAATGATGGTTTCTTCCAGTCCTTCCTTGCAAGTATTCGACCGTTGGCGAGTAAGGTTGGACAATTTAATTTCTCTTAAACTTAAAAATATTTATTTCAAGCATAAATATTTATGTATGGATCATCTTAATTCAAAAGTGCAATCACACTCCAAGGTTCTTTCGGATTCTTGCGAGGTCTTGACCGTTAATTTGGAATGCATTCTTCACTACATCATCAGGAAGGGGTAGTTTGGAAGCGAAAGTAGCGAGTGCAGAGATCTGTGTACCAGGGTTTTGACTGCTGAGGCCTGATATATAGCTAGTGCTGGGGAAGATGAATCGAGATTGAAGAGACAATGGATCATTCCTTTTGGGAAGCCAAAAGGCTGCCTCTTTATTTATGATTAATAGTCGAAGCAATTCTGTTTTGCATTTCTCTTTTTTGCTGTTTAGATGATATGGATTTCTTTCTTTCTATTTGAATTGATGGAATCAGGCGGTGGTTAATATGATAAGCAACCTGGTAAATTCGACTGTGCCGATTGCTGTTGAGATTTTCAAGAAGGCAGGGACCTATGATGAGAAGAAGCTGTTTGGTGTGACTACACTTGATGTGGTTCGAGCTAAAACTTCCTTTCAATCTTCTTCCTGCACTTCATTTCTAGTTTTGTTAATTAAGCACCCAAGTACTTTTAGACTTGTTTAATTGTTTATTATGAACTCGGGCTTTATATAGTTGTTGATTTCTTGGTATTGATCGTCCATTGTCTTGTGTTGAGCTTGAATTTGCGGCAAACAACTCCTTTAATTATTTGCTATTTTATGTGCAATATTTCTATCCAAACCCAATTAACTCATGTAATTTATCTAATGGACTAATACATCTTGCATCATTGAAAGTGAATCTCATTCTGCCATAAGAGGACCAGTGAAGGAAGCACCAGAGATATGTATGCTCTTCCAACAATGCCAATGCCTTCATATTCATCCTTTCTTACAGTATGCTTAACATTCGCAAATTGGCCCTAGAAGCAACTCTAAGCGTTCCGCTATCAACCTTATCAGTGGGTAAATTTGGAGGACATTTTCTCTAGCATCTTAAAATTTTCTCATACAGTAAGAATTCAATTTATTTACAAATTTAAAAATAAAATGGTATAAATACCTAAAAGTGTGTACATTTGGATATAAACAATATACATTTCAAATAGGTGAATATCCCATCTAGGGGAAAAGTATAAAAGGAAAGCTTGTCCTTTGGTAGAAGACAGTAGTCCAGGCCAATGTAGGAGAGTTAGGTATAAACAAGGTGTAGAAGCAATCTACCCATGTTCTCCCACATGAGCCACCACACTGACAGAGTAGAGGAGATCTCCTATGCCAAATTCCAACTTTCCAACCTAATTTAATTGTACACACCATAGGCCTGTCCTAGTTGTTTTGTCTCCCTTTGGGGAGGTGTGACTTGAGTTCGAGTCTTAGTGAGACTGTTGAGCGCCACTGACAGAGCAGAGGAGATCTCCTCCTTGTCCCCACTTAGCTTTGGTGGAGTTGTGTTGAAATGATGAGAGCCCCAGATATTCCAAGGTTTTGACTGTATATTTTTCTGAAAGATTTGCCATTATTATCACAATAGTGTTCTTATGATTCCCTTGGCTTTAGCAATCAATTCTACCATATTTTGTCATTAGTATTAGGTGGAACTCATGTCTGCCCCATGAGTTCTTTTCATTCTCTTATCATGCAGTTTTTTCTTATATATATTTTTTAAACTCCGTTAATTTTTGGACGATATCAAGAACTTGATTTCTATAACCTCTGGAATAACTTCACAGGGAAAAATCTTACCAGTTATATAAAGTTTTCCTATTGCGTTTCATCTACATATAAGGAATTTAGAGAAATATTTGGATTTTGTATTACAAAATCATCCTAATTGCGGAGTGCGGACATCATTAGAGTCATCCCCAAAGAAACTAGAAACTGTTTGAATTGTAATCTGACCTATCCAACAGAAACAAATTAAAATCCTGTCTTGGGGTATTATACCCTTTATTCATCCTACTCCTAAATGGGGCTATGGGAAACCAACAAAACAGTGTATTGTTTACTTAGATAAAGGTGGCTCATTTCCAGGTAATATAGATGGTTTTGAATATCTATTCAGAGAATTCAAGGATGTCCCATTATTTCCTCTCTACGATAATTCAAATGAGGTAGATGTCATTTGACTAGGTATGAATAAAGCATTGAAGCATCACAATACTTGAATACATTTGCAGGCTCTTCTCTTGTTTTTATGTCGTGAAAAAAACACCCCCAATTAAATTAGGTGTAACTCTATTTTTAATTTAATGAACCGGAAGGGTCAATCCCAACCCCCCATATTTACAGGATAGTTTTTTCTTTTTAATTTCTGTTTTTTTCCTAAGGAAATTTTTCTATTGAAATTGATTGCTCAAATCGACAAGTTGCTTGGCCTGAGAGGTGGATTCATTTCATTTTTCCATATTTTGAAGAGCTATCCTACATTTTGAGCACCAAGAAGCTATAGAGGTGCTGCTTATTTTCTGTCTAAGATACCTAATCATGTATATGATTAAACCTTAGTTCTTTCCTAGTGACTTTCCTAATGAATTTACTATTTAATCAATATATTTTTTGAACTTTCTTTGCATATTAATTATGAAATCTGTAAATTTATTCTAATAAATAATTTTATTTAATTGTGTTGTAGGAGGGAGCAGGGAGCACACACCTGTCGAGTTTTAGAGGTGCGGGAGGGAACCAATGAGATGAAGATAGTTAGACTTACGATTTATTGACACTTTTTTTTATAGACATGTGTATTGTATTATTACATGTGATTGGATGTATTTATTTTATACTGATTTCTATGTAGAAATTTTCTTTTTATATATAATGTCATTATGGACACTATTTTGTTTATTTTATATTGTTGAAAGGTACAACACAGGTAAAAAAATATTGTTGACAGGTAAAAAAAAATATTTATATTATTGACAGGTACAAAACAGGTAAAAAAAAAATATTTATATTATTGACAGGTACAAAACAGGTTAAAAAAAATTGAAAAAATATTTTTATTTTTTTTTATGTCGTGACTATTCGCGGCGTTTTAAAAACGCCATAATTGATATCGGTATAAAACGGCATGAAATGTCACCTTATGACGGCGTTTGTAAAAATGCCGCCAAAGATATGCCGTCGAAGGTGAGTCTTTAACGGCGTTTTTGTAAACGCCGTAAAAGGGTATCTATCACGGCGTTTTTATAAACGCCGTTATAGGGTGATGTACAGCAGCGTTTTACAAATGCCGTCAATATAAATGCCGCCTTTACTTTCCCCGACGTAGGCAATAACGGCGTTTTGGTTAAAACGCCGTTATTAACTATAACGGCGTTTTTGGGGTTTTCTACGGCGATTTAAAAACGCCGTGAAAAGTCTTAAATTTTGTAGTGAAAGAAATAAGTAAACCAAGGTTTTGGTAAAAGTGAGATATAATAATGCATGGTTTTCTTATGAAAGTTGGTTTATTATGATCAAATAATGAAAAGTGAGATGAAAAAGATTTGGATTTGATAAGAGTACAAAGGGATTGTTTTTTTAAATATGTGAAGCATTCGCTAAGTATATGAGAAAGGGAAAAGCATATTTTATTTCATGTGTTAAGTTCTTATGGTATGATTTTCAATGATGGGTAGTTATATACCCCCTTGTTAAGTTTTGCAAAGTTGGATATTTGAAAAGAAAGGTATTTGATACCCCTTGTAAGTTTGTAAAGTACAATTTTTGAAAAAGGGAAATTACTTTCAAGTTTGTTAAGCATGGGTTTTAAGAAGGGTAGTTGATACCCCCCTTGTAAAGTAAGATTTCTGAAAAAGGGTATTTGATACCCCCTTTAAAGTATACTTCTCAAAAGAAAGCTTGTAAGGTATGGTTTTGAAATGGGTATATACATACCCCCTGTTAAGTGCAAAGGTTTTGAATGATGGTAGTTGGTACCCCCCTTGTAAAGTGGAAATTCTGAAAAGGGTATTGACATGCCCCCTTGTAAAGCTGAATAAGAATTATAGCTAGTTGGTACCCCCTTGTAAAGTTGTGAAAGTTAAGTTTGAAAAAGGGTATTTACATGCCCCCTGAGAAAGTTGGAAAGTATGATTCGTGAAATGGGTATTTGACACCCCCTGATAAAGCTGAATAAGTGCAAAGGGTATTTGATGCCCTCTTGTAAAGTATGTGACTTCCAAAATGGGATACTACTTCCCCCTGATAAAGCTGAATAAGAATAAAGGGTATGTGAGGCCTCTTGTATAATATGTGACTTCCAAAATGGGATACTATTTCCCCCTGATAAAGTTGAATAAGAATAAAGGGTATGTGAGGCCTCCTTGTAAAGTATGTGATTTCGACAAAGGGTATTTACATGCCCCCTTGTAAGGCTGAATAAGAATAAAGGGTATGTGATGCCCCCTTGTAAATTATGATATTCCACAAAGGGTATTTGAAGCCCCCTTGTAAAGTTGAAACGTATGAAGGGTATTCTATATGCCTCCTGATAAACCATGTTTTGAAAGTATGTGTAAGGGTAGTGGATACCCCCTTGTAAAGTTTGTTTTGAAAAGTATGGGCTCAAAGAATGTTTTGAAAAGCAAGGGCTCGAAGTATGTGTTTTGAAGTGTGATTTAAGGAAGTTTGAAAATGATGATTTCAAAGTATGTTTTGTAAAGAAATAATTCAAAGCCCGTTTTAAAGTAAGATCTAAAGTATGGTTTCCACACTCTGATTATGTTTCTATGCTTTTAAGTATACTATTCTGATTTTATGACATTGCTAGTTAGTGGTTGGTAGACGCTAAGTATTCAATGCTCAGCCGAAGTTGTTATTTTCGGCAGGTCACAGGTTGGATGGTTGTCCTTCTGAACCAGGGATCGAGGAGGAGTATGTTGAGAAGCCGACTTGCAGTCATCAGTGATGGTTGAGTGATGAGAGGGAGAGACATGTATTTGGGTTGACCTTGTGGGGAGTTATGTATTAAACTTGAGTGGGTAACTCAAGTGGTAGACCTTGTATACAGGTTTAGCTTATATTTGAGTTTTGAATTATGTTGACACTTGGAAGATCATGTTATAAAGAAGAAATTTTCAGGTTCACCTTTTAGCATGCCTTGTGTGCTCTCACAGGATGGTAAGTACGCTTTATGTGTCATGACAGGATGGTAAGTACGCTTTATGTGTCATGACACGGCTGTCATCAGACAAAAGTCTCCTAACTCCTAGGAGGGATTCTGGGGCGTGATAGCATTACCTAACTACTAGAGTAGCATTGAACTTTCTAGCTTATGGTCGACTTTTGAAAAAGGGTATACCTTGCCTAGCACTGATTAATGTTGATCACCTCCTCTATAGGGATAGGAAGGAAATGATTATGGTTTACTCCAGCTCTTGGAAGGGAAGGCTACCGCATCAATATCCAACTGGATTATAAGATGAACCAGATGTAGTGTGCGGAAGCCTCTAACAAATAATGTGTCGTGCACATGACTTACTTATTATATTGTCCTGTGAGAATCATACAAGGAATACTGAAAGATGAATCTGAAAATTTCTTCAATTAATACATCAATTGAATTTATAAATCCATAACTAAACTGAAATGCAATAAATCATTTGAATCATCCATGATGATTCCCAACATCTAAATAACTCTAAAGTCATCTAATAAAATCTGAATTACAATTTCCTTAAACATTAAAATTAAAAGTTTACCATGCTGAATCAATAATAAGGCCAACAATCAAGATCTTTCTCTTCTTTGGGATGATCAATTTTAGCTTCTTCAATATATTCCTCCTCGACCCAAGGTTCCAATGCACAACTGTCAAAACCTGAACCTGTCGACAATAATAGTTCGGCTGAGCAAAAACGCTCAATGAATATGAACTCATGGTTGAAAATATCATAAACATTAGTATAAAACACACGTCATGGTTTAATAGGATATCCATACATAAATTAGAGTGTGGAAATATATATATATATTTTTTATTTTTACTTGTGTTTACTTTTCTACTTTATTTTTTTCCCTTATTTTCTTTCTCTATATTTGAGATCTTAATTCGAGCCAGATGACTAGTGCCCTTGAGTAACTTATACTTGAGCTAGACACTAGCATCCTTGAATAATTTAGACTTATGAGCCAGGTATGACATACCCTTAAGTAACTTATACGTGAAGCTAGGTACGATGTACCCTTGAGAAACTTTAAACTTTGAGTCAGGTATGACGTATCCTTGAGTAACTTACTTTGCTGGTATCCATAATTTATCGGAAACTCGATCATGCAATTCATACTTGTGTGACACTTTATTTCAAATCAAGAGCAAGAATTAGTCAAATGGAAATTGGATTCATGCCACTACCAATATCTATTAAAAAAATGATTGTTGGTCATTTCCTCCTTACGTTTTGTACATATCCTATGAGATTTTTTTTTCCTTATTTACGAGACAACTATCCCCTTATCTTATTGCTATGCCCTGTTAAATAATTAAATAACATAGTATGAAAAATATATTTTTTTTGCAAAAGGTCAAAGCAGGCATTTTCCAAATGTGAATACCCCTTGAAGTCACAGGCAGAACACCTGGTAGAGAGACCCAATCCTGAGAAGCCACGGGCAGAACACCAGGTAGAGAGACACAATCTTGAATGAAATAAATACCACGACTTCCGTCTTTTAATAAAATCATCACGTCATGGCCCTTTGTCTAATTACTATGCCATATTAACTAATTGAATAATATAGTATAATTTTTTTGAAAGCTAAAGGAGGCAACTGCCCCTTTGTCCCATGAATATGCCCCCATAGGGTTAAATAACTCCCCTTAATTGTGGTAAGATTCACTATCCCTTTGGGTTAAAGCATCTAACCTTAGTTTTTAGAAAAAAAATAACCACATGAGTTAAAATTTGTTAACCATAGTTAAAGGACAATTAAAGGAGGTTTGCGAGTCCAAGAAGCAACAGTCCACTCCTTGCATGAGAAGAGGATTATTGCTCATAAAAATATGTATGTTTTTTAAGTTCAAGGGCGCTAATGCCTTAAAAAAAAATTACATATTTTGCAAAAGTTCAAGGGGCACGTGCAGTGGCGGAGACAGGGGTGAGGGGCCACAACCCCCTTCTTTTTTTCCTTTTTCCTTATTAGATTGTATTATGAAAAATTTATTAATATATTTTTACTTTTATCCATATCTAGTGCCCCAAAATATCTTAACTTTAGTTAGTTGAGTATGTGGGAAGGTTTGCCCTTTCAAAAATTTGTAATTGTTTTCAAGGTATAATATAAGAAATTACAAATAAAGTTAATTTTACTTATAGTAGTAGTTAATTTTATTTAGAGTAGTGATTAGGAGACTGCTCATTCGGCTGTCCACGTGTCACGTCCCAAAACCCATATACACAATATATCTCATATTTGTATATGTTCTTGAAGCGTGAACCTGGGACAAACCCCAAAAGTAAATGCATTTTATCTACTAAATAAAATGATTTCGGATTCAATAGCTTAAGAACAAAACTAAAGATTCTACATAAACATAAAGTGTAACTGAGATCCATAAATGTTTCTCTCAACAATCACTCACACTATAAAAAAAAATTAAAACTATTTTTCTACTTCTCAAAACTCAAGACCTTCTAAGAAACTTCATGGATTTCCTGAAATAAGTAAACATAGCAAGGGTGAGCACTAGTTCAGCAAGATGAATACATACAACAATGAATATATATACTTCAATATTTCATTTGTCTCAACATGAAATTAAAATAGAATACATGTCAATTCATCTTCTTCAATTGAATTTCTTGGTTCACATGAGCGGCCCTAGTCAACGCCTCACGGTACGATTTTGGATTACACACCTGTACCCCTGTTGGCAGCCCTTCGCTATACCTCAAGGCCAAGGGTAGTATCACTCACCTGCACCTCTGTTGGTGGCCCTCGGCAACACCTCAAGGCCAAAGGTGAAATCGTATACCTTTGGTTAGGTCTATAATTTGTTCAACAATTATAATAGTTTTATAGAAATAAAATATTAAATCTTCCCCGCTATGACGTCCCATACCACATGTAGCAAGGCCAATTTAATTTGATTTTTTTTTTTATAACTATAACACAGATATATCATGGTAACAAAATCATGCAATTAAAGTATGAACATCAATTTATTAATTACGAGAGAAGTCTAATTTGACATGAGTGTTCTAATATGCATAATTTCTAAGTTCAATAGGGACCCTAACATGCTGAGTTTCTAAGTTTAATTCAAGAGTTTAATTACAAAAAAATTTCAAATAACAAACAGTATTGGCGATCGATCTTTGAATGACACTTATCAGGCCCATTATGTATAGAAACCATGGCATGAATCACATAGAGTTCCTATACTCATTAATGGTAGCGATATAGAGCTCCTATGTTTTTGCTATTGAAAGTCTTTTGAAAGGAGTAAATCAAATGTTAATTTATATGAGTCACATACAGCTCCCATACTCATGTTAATGGCAGCCACATATGTGAAATAGAGTTCACATGTTTGTTTGCTATTTAATTTCTTTAAAAACCGTTAATGGCAGCCACGTATGTACATATGTAGTTCACATGTTTAATTACTTAAAAAAAAAAACGTTAATGGCCGCCACATATGTAGTTCACATGTTTGTTGCTATTGAATTTCTTTAAAAACCGTTAATGGCAGCCACATACACATATGTAGTTCACTTTTTGTCTGCTATTGAGTTTCTTTAAAAACCGTTAATGGCAGCCACATACACATATGTAGTTCACATGTTTGCATATTAGAGGCAATCTAATTTAAGTGACCATATCACATCTCCATGAATCATCTAAACTATTTCAAATCATCCTAGTTCTTTAATGAAGATTTTATATACTAATTTCAACATTAAAAATTATCCTATAAGAAATTAAAAGAATCAAGAAGTATTCACTTGCCTCAAACCTAGAGCTTTAGGGTTTCGAAGATCTCAATACTATTTCTGTCAAGCCCTTGATCTTTCCTTAGCGAGAGCTCTAGATCCTGAGCCTTGAATCCACCTTCTTCAATCTCCAAACCCTAGTCTCCTCTTTCTTCCTCTTATCTTTAGATTAGGTTTTCATAAAGATAATGGGAGATTAGGTTATCATTATCTTATATAATACTAATCCATTATCATGATGTAGGGTGTTTGGTCACAGTTCAACATTAAACATTTTTATGTTATTCCCGTTTTTATTTATCTCACCTAAGGTTGTTAAATCTCCGTTACCAAATATCACTAAATTATCTCATCTAAGAGATTACTAAAATACATCTTAGCATTTAATTAATAAATTTCAGAGTTGCTACATTCTACTCCCCTTAAAGAGAATTTCGTCCTCGAAATTTACATACCTCGGTTGAGAAGATGTGCGGATATTTCTCCCTTATTTCTGATTCTAACTCCCACGAAGGTTCATCCTCGTTATGAAGGTTCCACTGAACTTTCACTAAAGAAATGGACTTCGCCCGAAGTTGCTTCATAATCTGGTCGACCACCCGGATTGGCTCCTCCACATAAGAAGCATCCTGCCTAAGATCCAAGGCATTGAAATCGATTGCATGCGATTCATCTCTCACGTATTTCCTCAACATGGACACGTGGATCACATTATGCACACTAGCAAGACTGGGCGGCAAGGCAAGTCTGTAAGCCACTACTCCGACCCGATCCAAAACTTCAAATGGCCCAATAAATCTTGGCGACAGCTTCCCTTTCTTCTTCCCGAATCTCATCACACCTTTCATGGGTGAGACTTTCAAGAGTACATGGTCACCCACTGCAAATTTCAAACTCCTCATTTGCCGGTCTGCATAACTCTTTTGCCAACTTTGAGCAGTTTTCAAACACTCCTTAATCACCGCTACTTTCTCCGCAGTCTCACAAACCAACTCTGGCCCGAGCAAACTACTATCACCCACTTCCGTCCAACAAATAGGTGATCGACATGATCTGCCATACAGTGCCTCAAAGGGTACCATACCGATACTGGCATGGTAGCTGTTATTATATGCAAACTCTATCAAGGATAGATGATCTTCCCAGCCACCTTTGAAATCTAAAATACAAGCCCGGAGCATGTCTTCGAATACCTGATTCACATGCTCCGTCTGACCATCACTTTGCGGGTGAAAAGCTGTACTAAAGTCCAATGACGATCCCAAAGCCTTCTGAAAACTCTTCCAGAATCGAGAGGTGAATTGAGAATCTCGATCTGAAACTATTGATGTCGGAACCCCGTGAAGCTTGACTATTTCCTTCATGTATAACTTGCTCAACACATCCATAGAGTAAGTAGTACAAACTGGAAGAAAATGAGCAGATTTGGTCAAACGGTCTACTATAACCCAAATCGCATCATACCCTTGTCTTGACTTTGGTAGCCTAACCACATAATCCATCGATATTCTATCCCACTTCCATTCTGCAATGGGTAAGGTTTGCAATGGCCCAGCTGGCCTCCAATGCTCAGCCTTCACCTGTTGGCAAGTATAGCTTTTCGATACAAACTCAACCACATCCCGTTTCATACCGTCCCACCAAAAGTGTCTACAAAGATCTCTATACATCTTTGTACTTCCTGGATGAACTGTATATTTAGAATGATGTGCTTCATCTAAAATTTCCTTTTGAAGATCAATCATATCCGGAACACATAGCCTTCCCTGGAACCTCAAACCTCCATCCGGCCCTACAGTCCACCCTGTATTATCCCCTAGAACTGCCTCTGCAACTCGAGTCTGCAATTTCTCATCTTGCGACTGAGCCTGGATAATTTTACTGACTAATGTAGTCTGAACAGTGAGATTAAAAAGGAATGCCTTAGCATTTTCCTGAACTAGATTAACATCAAACTCTGAGACTGCCTCCAGCATACACCATTCTTTCATTGTTATAAGTGCATCCAACCCTCTTGGTTTGCGACTCAAGGCATCTGCTACTACATTAGCTTTACCAGGGTGATATTGAAGGGTAAAGTCATAGTCCTTCATATGTTCCATCCACCTCTGATGCTTCATGTTCAACTCTTTCTGAGAAAATAAATATTTCAAACTCTTGTGGTCTGAAAAGAGCTCAAACTTCTCACCATACAAGTAATGCCTCCAAATCTTCAAGGCAAACACTACAGTAGCTAACTCTAGGTCGTGATCCAGGTAATTCTTCTCATGCACCTTTATCTGGCGAGAAGCATAGGCAACCACTTTGCCTTCCTGCATTAACACACAACCCAACCCTTGGTGTGAGGCATCACTATAAATAATAAATCCCTTATTCTCTTTCGGAATGGTCAAGACTGGTGCTGATGCCAATCTAGACATCAACTCAAGGAATGCCCTCTCACATTTGTCATCCCAGACAAACTTCACATCCTTCTTTGTCAGGTGCGTCAACGATGAGGAAATCTTTGAAAATCCCTCAATGAATCGCCGATAATAACCAGCCAAACCCAAGAAACTACGAATCTCTGAAACTGAATTGGGTTGACTCTAGTTCATCACTGCTTCAACCTTGGCAGGATCCACTGACACTCCATCCTTGGAAACTACATGGCCCAGAAATTTAACTTCTTTTTGCCAAAACTCACACTTTGAAAGCTTAGCATACAATTGATGCTCTTGCAGGGTTTGAAGTGCAATTCCAAGATGTTGCTCATGCTCCTTCTCAGTCTTGGAATAAATCAAGATGTCGTCAATAAATAGTATGACAAACTGATCTAAAAATGGTTTGAACACTCGGTTCATTAAATCCATAAATGCAGCCAGTGCATTGGTCAACCCAAAAGGCATAACCAAGAACTCATAGTGCCCGTACCGAGTTCGAAAAGCAGTCTTCAAAATATCTTCATCCTTTACTCTTGGCTGATGATAACCCGACCTCAAGTCTATCTTGGAGAACCACTGTGCTCCTTTCAACTAGTCGAATAATCATCTATTCTAGGCAAAGGGTATTTGTTCTTGATTGTCACCTTATTCAACTGCCGATAATCAATATACAACCTCATAGTTCCATCTTTCTTCTTGACAAACAAAACCGGCGCGCCCCAAGGTGAAGTACTAGGCCGAACAAAACCTTGATTCAATAATCCTTGAATCTGATCCTTAAGTTCCTTTAATTCCTTTGGTGCCATCCTATAAGGTGCCTTCGATATTGGCGAAGTACCCGGCACTACATCAATACCGAAATCCATAGCCCTGCTAGGAGGCAATCCCAGTATCTCTTGAAATACCTCTACAAAATCTGAGACCACTGGTATGTGTTCTAGCATAACATTCTGATCCACTCCCTCTACTTGAGAGAGAAATCCCTTAGACAACACTTCCTCTGAAGGACTAAACCAAAACTAGAATGACTACTCGCCAGGAATAAAGAAAATCACCATTTTCTCAAAACAAGATATTTCGGCGTGAAAGGCGGCAAACCAATTCATACCTAAGACCACATCAAATTCTCTCATCTCGAGTACTACTAAGTCAGCTGGCAATACTCTCTCTCCAATCTTGATAGGGCACTCCCTACAAATGTGATTTAATATCCCTGACTCTCCCAATGGTGTTACTACTGACAAAGCTATATCTAGAGATTCTGGTACTATACCCAAAGCATTTACGAATGTAATTGAAATAAAGGAATGCGTAGCTCCAGAATCAAATAGTACTCTAGCAATGCTATGATAAACTGGGAGTGTACCTTCCACCATTGCTCCTGAGGCCTCATCATCCTTTTGAATTACTGCATTCATTCTGGTCTGACCTTTTGGCTGGAATGGAGCCTTGCCCTACTGTTGCCCAATCCTTTTGGGTTTAGGACAATTCCTAGCAAAGTGTCCCTTTTCCTGGCAGTTGTAGCATGTCCCTGCAAAGTCTCTAGGCTCCGCACGTTGCACTGGTGCTGTAGGAACCATCGCTGCAGACTCGGCTGGAGCTGCTGTCCTTTGACGTTTCCATCGAACTGGCCCTTCTACCCCTGATGAGGTACAAACTTCTCCTTCCCCTTCTGCTCGAATTTTTGATCTTTACTCTTATGACATGTCGCATTGTCCTGCTCAATAACTAAGGCTCGCTCTACCACCACAACAAATGAAGTCAGTCGGTGGCCCACCACCATCTTTCGGATCGAGGGAGCTAGTCCTTGCTCAAACTTTCTAACCTGTTGAACTTCATCCATCACCATATGAGGAGCAAAACGAGATAACTCAGCAAACTTCCCCTCATACTCGCTAATAGATATTGATCCCTGAGTCAGGTGGATAAACTCTGAAGCCTTCTGTTCCTTGAACGTCTCTGGAAAAACCTCTCCTTGAATTCTCCCCACCCCAATTCACTGACATCCTTTGCTCTTTTCGCCATTTCCCACCAATGGTGCGCCTCTCCCTGAAGAAGGAAAACTGCCAACTTCCTCTATTGCACTTCGTTGCAGTCCAAAACTTCAAAAATCTTTTCTAATTCTACTATCCACTTATCAGCTCCCATTGGTCCCACTGTATCGTCAAAGTTAGAAGGATTCAGCCTCTTGAAATCCTTCAACAGTTCTGTCATCGAAGCATTGACTGATGGTTGGCTCGATCCCTCCGATCTAGAACGGCTCTGACGAATATTCTCCTTCAAGAGTCTTGCAGTATCTCCCAAGATTCGGTAGAGGTCATCCAAATCTGAATGAGGGTTTCCAATTCTACTACCCACTCCACCTCGACCTCTTCCTCTCCTCGACAAGTCCCTTTTGTCAAATAAACAAGGAAACAATCAGATTGGATATAAGGACGAGTATACCAAACAATAGAAATCTAATTATTGATCTTCTATTCGCAGTGATTCTAAGTATCAACCTAGTGTCACCCTACCACACCAAGGCTTTCTAAACCTGGCTCTGATACCAATCTGTCACGTCCCGAAACCCATATACACAATATATCTCATATTTGTATATATTCTTGAAGCGTGAACCCGGGACAAACCCCAAAAATAAATGCATTTTATCTACTAAATAAAATGATTTCAGATTCAATAGCTTAAGAACATAACTAAAGGTTCTAAATAAACATAAAGTGTAACTGAGATCCATAAATGTTCCTCTCAACAATCACTCACACAATAAAAAAAATAAAACTATTCTTCTACTTCTCACTACTCAAGAGCTCCTAAGAACCTTCACGGATTTCCTGAAATAAGTAAACATAGCAAGGGTGAGCACTAGCTCAGCAAGATGAATACATACAACAATGAATATATACACTTCAATATTTTATTTGTCTCAACATGAAATTAAAATAGAATACATGTCAATTCATCTTCTTCAATTGAATTTCTTGGTTCACATCAGCAGCCCTAGGCAACGCCTCACGTTACGATTTTGGATTACACACCTGTACCCCTGTTGACAGCCCTTCTCACTATACCTCAAGGCCAAGGGTGGTATCACTCATCTGTACCTCTGTTGGCGGCCCTCGGCAACACCTCAAGGCCAAGGGTGAAATCGTATACCTTCGATTTGGTCTATAATTTGTTCAACAATTATAATAGTTTTGTAGAAATAAAATATTAAATCTTCCCCACTATGGCGTCCCATACCACACATAGCAAGGCCGATTTAATTTGAATTTTTTTTTTATAAGAATAACACAGATATATCATGGTAACAAAATCATGCAATTAAAGTATGAACATCAATTTATTAATTACGAGAGAAGTCTAATTTGACATGAGTGTTCTAATATGCATAATTTCTAAGTTCAATAGGGACCCTAACATGCTGAGTTTCTAAGTTCAATTCAAGAGTTTAATTACAAAAAAATTTCAAACAACAAATAGTATTGGCGATCGATCTGTGAATGACACTTATCAGGCCCATTATGCATAGAAACCACGGCATGAATCACATAGAGTTCCTATACTCGTTAATGGTAGTGATATAGAGCTCCTATGTTTTTGCTATTGAAAGTCTTTTAAAA
Source organism: Tetracentron sinense (assembly GCA_015143295.1). NCBI lineage: Eukaryota > Viridiplantae > Streptophyta > Magnoliopsida > Trochodendrales > Trochodendraceae > Tetracentron > Tetracentron sinense. The sequence continues at coordinate 34,034,732 of CM026554.1, forward strand.
GGAGTAAATCAAACGTTAATTTATATGAGTCACATACAGCTCCCATACTCATGTTAATGGCAGCCAAATATGTGAAATAGAGTTCACATGTTTGTTTGCTATTTAATTTCTTTAAAAACCGTTAATGGCAGCCACGTATGTACATATATGTAGTTCACATGTTTAATTACTTAAAAAAAAACGTTAATGGTAGCCACATATGTAGTTCCCATGTTTGTCTTTGTCTGCTATTGAGTTTCTTTAAAAACCGTTAATGGCAGCCACATACACATATGTAGTTCACTTTTTGTCTGCTATTGAGTTTCTTTAAAAACCGTTAATGGCAGCCACATACACATATGTAGTTCACATGTTTGCATATTAGAGGCAATCTAATTCGAGTGACCATATCACATCTCCATGAATCATCTAAACTATTTCAAATCGTCCTAGTTCTTTAATGAAGATTTTATATACTAATTTCAACATTAAAAATTATCCTATCAGAAATTAAAAGAATCAAGAAGTATTCACTTGCCTTAGCCCTAGAGCTTTAGGGTTTCGAAGATCTCAATACTATTTCTGTCAAGCCCTTGATCTTTCCTTAGCGAGAGCTCCAGATCCTGAGCCTTGAATCCACCTTCTTCAATCTCCAAACCCTAGTCTCCTCTTTCTTCCTCTTATCTTTAGATTAGGTTTTCATAAAGATAATGGGAGATTAGGTTATCATTATCTTATATAATACTAATCCCTTATCCTGATGTAGGATGTTTGGTCACAGTTCAACATTAAACATTTTTATGTTATTCCTGTTTTTATTTATCTCACCTAAGGTTGTTAAATCTCCGTTACCAAATATCACTAAATTATCTCATCTAAGAAATTACTAAAATACATCTTAGCATTTAATTAATAAATTTTAGAGTTGCTACACCACGTCTCTTTCAACGCTTTTAACTTTGGTTAAGCTGAACTAAATTAAGGTTAATAATTTTTTAAAAAACCAAGATTGAATGGATGAACCCTAGGGGTGAGTGAATCTTAACCATAGTTGGGTGTTAAAAGTGGGCGTGGACCAATGATGAGTGGAATGCGTAGTCCTCTATCTATTTCCCTTTTATTTATAAAAAGGCTCTCTCAAAATGGGCTTTTTTTTGGACCTTTGTTGGAATGTAACATTGACGAATTTTACGATTTTCTTAATACATGTATTCCCCATAAAAAATTCCTAGCTCCGCCTCTAGGCACGTGCCCCCTGGCCCGCCCATGTTTGTCTTCATTTTTGGGCATGTAGTAGAAAAATGTTATTGCTCACCCATAGTTAGTAATTTGGTGTACGGTAAAAATTTGGTACGAAAATTATTAGAGTATAATTCAGAATTTGCATTCAATAGTTCAATTAAAAATTCGGCCAAAAAAACGCAGAACGTCAAAAGTACGGTACTGAATTAATTCGAGTATAATTCAGGCCAATACTCAATAATTTGTTGAAAAATTCGTCTAAATATATACAATTACATATATAAAATTTCTAAGAGAATGCATTAAATCTTTAGTTCATATTACAGAAAATGACAAAAAAGAAGTGCAATTGGAGAATTAGAGAGAGAGAGAGTCGAATGTGGAAGGGAGAATGGAGATTGAGAGAGAGAGAGAGAGTCGCTCTTGGAAGGGAGAGTGGTAGTTGCTAGTGTTGACAATATTATAAAGTCGGATACTCGGTCCTCAACTGCTTGCGGTTGGCGATGTCATTGTGACAAGTGACGATTGTGAAATAGTTAGGGTTTGAGATTTAGAGAGAGAAAGAGATCGAGAGAAAATGAGGGGATTAAGTAATGGCCAATAAGTGCTTTATGACTGGTGCCTGACGACTATTAGTGACGTTGTGGCCAATGAGATATGGAGTAAAGTTAGAGATTGAGAAAAAGAAAGAAATCAAAAGAAAGAGATATATATATATTATTCGTGAATAAGTCGTGAACGATTCACGAATAATTCATGTATAATTCGTCTTACTTAAAAAATTCGCAAATATTTACTTAGCTTTGATTAATATGGATGAATTATACGTATGATTCGTTATAAGTATTATTCGTGTATAATTCGCATATAATACACGAATTTACTATGTGCTCACCATGTGTAGAAAGTAGTATTGTTGCGACCCTAAGCTTGACATCTTGATCAATCGGTCTTGTGAATTGCAGGGATCTCTCTCTTTCTGAACTGACTTCTTTAGCTCAACCGGCTTGATCTTTGTCTCAATGTGCTTCCAAAGATAAGACATCTTGATCTATGAAAGCTTGGGCATACTAATAGGCTACATCAACTCAAGTAAGCGTCACAGGAGCCAGATCACACTTTTATCAGTTAATAATGTGAGACTCCATGTACAAAAGACACCCATTCCTTATTAATATCGGGGTTTTATGGGCCATGGACATAAGGATTTCCATCTTATTCTGGATGGTGATACGAAGCTGTAGGAGGGGAGGGGAGAGTGTGGTATCTGGTGTCATCGCAAGCGGCAAATTAACCTACTTTCTTCCCTTTAATCAAATACAACCAATAGGCTCTAACATGAATTTAATTGTGGCTAGATTTGCTTCGTGTTCCTCTTCTTATTCAATGAATTTCTCAACCCAAAACATAGAAGGCCTTCGGATCAATTCCCTTATTCTTTTTAGTTGCCATGAACTCTTAGTTCCACTTCACAGATGTTGGCACCATATCTTACACGAAACAGTGCACCCACGCCCAAACAATTTTAATTCTTCTTCTGATCCTCTTTTCTTCAAGAAAGGCCCACCCATTACGAATCACATTGGAGCCTCCATTACCCTTAAAATGTCTTTTAGATACCCTATGCTGCCTTTGAGAATACCCCACAATTTACTAAGATCTTAACCCGAGGTGGGGGTATTTCAGTCATTTGGTCACCATAAAGCGAGGACACATTCAGGCTTTTTATGTAATTTAATGGCAATATTTTATACCTGAAAAGCTTTTTAAATGGTCAAAAAAGATAAAGTTAAAGATAAAGGACATTTTTATAATTTGTTAGACTTCTAATTTCTACGAATGGGCAAAACATAGTTATATCCCTTTAGTCCCACATTGGAAGTTGGAGGATTTCTCCTTACATTATCATTCTATAAAAACCCACCACTCCAATCCATTTCATTCATGCATTACCAAGTTTTTACTCCCTCGAGCAGTACTAAAGGAGGTTTTTGTTATACATTTTTGCTCTTAAAAATATTTAGTCTCTTTGTCTAATTAGTCCATCTACTTTTCTTGTCTTTACTAGCCTTTCTTAGTTATTAAATCTTTAGTTTTAACCCTTCTAACTTTGAACTTCGAAAAAAATTACCTAAGAGAATCACTCAAAGCTACATCTTTAGTTTTAATATTTTTAAGTCTTTAGGTTTCTTAACTTTTCACAATCTTGAATAACTGAGAAAAAGAGTTTCAGAGAATCACTCAAAGCTACATGAGATAAATAAGTTTTATTTTTGTTATTTATTTCAATTACTTATTTATTGTCTTTGATTTATATTTTTTTTCATTCATTGGATGGGCCTTAGCTTAGGTTAGCATACCAACTTCTTCTTGAGGTAGTTTGGACTTTCTTAGAGAACATATTGTTTACTTTAAGGGCGTCTTATAAAAAGAAAAAATGAAAGTACATTTAGGTTTTGTTAGAAATTATTTTCAAAGTTTTGGTTTTCTTTAGCTTGTAAAAAAAAGAAAGTAATATTATTCTACCTAAGCTCATATCTTTTGCATAGCGTGGGGATTCTTATCTTGTCTTAATAATAACCTAACATGGATGATCTTATAATGCAACACATAACATCATATCTTGGAATATTAAAGTATGAATCATTGGATATTAATGAATAGATAGCAAACACTAATAGTATCAATTCTTCTTCAAACTATAAGTGAGATGCAATTTATCAATATAAGACTTAGTTTACATTCCCAATCATAGACGTATATTAATAATAATATTCATATTTTAATAACATAATTAATAGTAATATAATAGAAATGTATAAGGTAAATATGTAATAAGATAATCACAATCATCAGTTATTAATGTGTATAGTATATACATGTGCACATCACATATAGGGCAACAAGTATACACCTAATTATTTCATTTATATACTCAAGAATATACACTATGCATGCGCTTCAGGTTTGTACAGTGTCCATAGGCATGCATGCTTATTATATACACAATTTACAAATAATGCATGCAATATTCAATTAGAGAGAACAATCTAGCGTGCACTAAAATGGGCCTGTACGCCTTAACTGCCCTTTTTCAGTACTCAAATGGCACTAGAAGTTTGTGAAAATAGGCATGTCAAAGAGATTGAAATCAACTACAAGAGCGTTAAAATCAGACTTAAATTGGGCTCAAAATCGATAAAACAAATTCTGAAATATTTCAAAAAGCCTGTGCACAAACTGTGCGGGGTCTACTTCGGAACTAATTTCAGAGGCCTTCAGGGCAGATTCAAGTCTCAGTCTCCTCACTTGAATCTGGTCGTGTATTACTAAAAGGCTTTAAACTTGAATCTGGTCGTGTATTACTAAAAGGCTTCAAGGGTTTGTTTTAGGGAGGAAGTCAATAGGTTGGTTGTCATTCCTACTATTAAGGGGAAGGTTACCAAAACAAATAGGTTGTTTGAAATTCAAGTCCTACCTCCCTCTTCCAATTTCCTAATCCTTGATCCTTTTAACTAATCTAATCTAATACCTTAGATTTTTATTTATTTCTTTATTTTAATCCTTAAAATATTGATCATATCCTGATAATTACTACTAATCTATAATATTCAACAATAAATATTTGTTAGGTTTTAGATAAACAATATACAAGGCCTGTCTTAAGCATAGTTAATAGCATAACATGAAATGACAAGAAAATTTAGAATGAAAAAACAGCTCCTTACAAATATTTCTCGCTAATTAATGATAAAAAAAATAAGATGTGCCGATAGTTGAGGGCAATGAGCAGATATTATATTTTGATGAATTCGTGAGCCATGTTTTACATATCTTACATTTAAATTGATTACCTATCAATTAGTCATTTAATTTAATTTTTCTATTTTGTGATTCTCTGGTTTCATTTGTATTTTCTATTTCTTACTACAGACCTATCACTAGTTGAACAAGAGCCCGAGGGGCCACTACATCCACAATGCTCACATTGCAATACATACATTAAGATGAAGAATTCTTGTAGTGGGGATAATATAATAGTGTTATCATAAATACCACTATTGTTGCATGGATAGAATCCTTTAAATTGGAATCATTGTTAGATTTGCGACATTATGGTGGAAAGTGATGATGATGTTACATATGAAGTCTATGGGCTCAAATAGGCAAGTTTTATATCTCATTTTATAATTCGGTCGTTGATCCTATTAATTTTATTTCTTCTTTTGTATTTTTTAATAAATGTCAACTAATACTTAATTTTGTGCATATATGTGATGACTTTACTATGGTAACTTATTTCTCATAAATTTAGATGAGAACAAAGCTTCATATAACAGTAAGTAGTCTATCTACATTTCATTAAAATTTGCATGGATATGATAATCAAAAGAGAATAATTATGGTTTGCATTTCTTTTGATTATCATATTCATGTAATTTATAATCATGGATATGATAATCAACTAGAAAGCTTAGGATTTGCTGTGTTTGGGAAGTGATATTTGAGCTATAACAGTTTCCCTCTTTAATTGAAAACACAAAGAAGATAGTGGGGGATATATTAGGGGGTGTTTAGAATCTCTACAAAAAAAGCTTATTGGCTAATTCTATAAAAATAAGTTTTGTTCATAATAAGACCATTTGATACGTTCTATGCATTTGTCTAAAAAAATTAAAAATAAGTATTATGGTCTATTTAAAAAAATAATATAATATTTACTTTTAAAATAACTCTTTTTTTACTACATCGAGTAGATGCTTAGAGTCAATTTTTTGGTGATTTTAGGACCATGTTGTTAATGTAAATCATTCAAAAAAACCAGTATAGCCCTTATAAATAAAAAACCTCCTCAACCATTTGTCTAAAAAAACTAGCGATAAGTATTTTGGTCTATTTTAAAAAGGAATATAACATTTACTTTTAGAAAAAACTTTTCTTTTTAGATGGTAATATAACAATTCTGGTGACTTTCTACATTTCCTTTTCGTATTTCCATTTTAAATTAGGAGATGAACTAAAATAGGATGAAATCTGGACTTATCTTGTCTTGTTGACTCCTGTCTTATCTTACAGGAGGATAATTTGATAATTCTGATTCATTATGCAATGCCCGTCATAGTAAGAACATTTAGTAATCACTGGCCTGATAAGCTTATGGTGACAATAGTGGTGGTAATTCTTGCCAATATCCTACAGCTTTTGAGTTCCTGTAATGAGACTATCATAGTATCTGCTGCATGGTTAGGTATTATCCGTTCTAGTAGGATTGAGTATCAAAATAATGTCTCCGGATTCGATGAAGGGGTGGCCTGAACATAATGATTGATAAGATTCTCAAGGGACATTATTACAAAGTAGCAGTTCTCAGATTCTCCATCGCAGCATTACTTTTAATCAAGGTAATTCCGTTCCTATTATTTTTTTGCATTTTACTTTTATTTTTTATTCTTATTATCTTAATATTTTTTCTTTAAATTGATAGGCTCTAAGCCATGGTGGTAATGCCAATGGATCCCCGACTTAACATAATCGAGTGACAAAATCGAGTGACAGAGCTAGAGGTTTAGTAGGTTTTTCTTTTTTGTAGTTTAAGTTGGAAGTTGACTCAGTTTTATGTAAAACGGAGAGGTAATTGAGTTTTGCAACATTTTCTATTTGTGCAACATTTTTGGTGTAAAAAGCATATGACAGATCTGTCGTTGCTATCCCTTCAATGCTTAATGCAAATATTGATTTGTGTTGGTTTCTTGGTTTAGCAGAAAAAATGTCTAGTAAATTTCTGGAATTTGACTTAATGTCATTTTTTTCCTCTCAGATACCATTTACTAACTGCTGCTACTAATATATGATGGGTTTACTTCCTCTTAGAGTCATTTCTGTAACATGGTCAATGAAATTTCCATTTTAATGATCTTTAGAATCCATACGAAACGCTCAAGTAACCTATTCTTTAATCTTAAGGGGTTTTTGCATATCAACTGCTAGGTTCTTCCTAGTTTGCAAATACACTATTATATGTACACATTTTGCAAATTAACTCATGGTTTTCTAATAGCTAGACAAACAACCTCAACCCTTGGTTCTGTCAGAGTTTCATTTGTAATTGTTAGGAAAATGACTATTATACCCTTAAGATATTTCATAATCTTAGAAAACCCCTTTATCTGTCCTTGAACGATGGTTAACAAGTTTTAACCCCTATGGTTAATTTGTCTCATTTTAAGTCTTTTAACTGTGATTAAGATTCATTAACCCTTAGGATTAAAGCATCTAACCTTAGTTTTTAGAAAAAAAAATAATTTAATTAACGTCTCCCCTTTTAACTGGATTTAAATGTGGTTAAAATTCACTGATTCATAGGGTTAAATCATCTAACCTTGAGTTTTAGAAAAAAAAATTGAACATCTCTTCTAATTCTCTTTAATTGTGGTTAAGATTCATTAACCCCTAGGGTCATTAAAGCATCTAACCTTGGTTTTTAGAAAAAACTAATGTGTCCCCTTTTTTTTGGGGGGGGGTTCAATGGGGAATGTGTCCCCTTTTAACTTCCTTTAAATGTGGTTCAAATTCGCTAACCTTAAAGTTAAAGCATCTAACCTTGGTTTTTTAAAAGTTATTAACCATGATTCAAGAACAATTAAAGAGAGATGGTGAGGTTATAAAATCTGTTAAGGGCATAATAGTCATTTTAGTAACAATTTCAAACGAAAGTCTAACCGAATTAAGAGTTAAGGTTGTTTGTCTAACTGTTGGAAAACTTTGTATTTCCCATTTGCAAACTAGGAAGAACCTAGCAGCTGATATACAATACTTGATTTTCAAAAAGAGAAGTTAATTACGTACATTTTCTCTCACTAAATCCTAACCACTTTTTAAGTCATTAAGTTTTCTCCCACCTCTTCATCTTCTTTTGCCCTTTGGAGTTGTTTCAACCCATATATATAACCTTACATCTCCTGGCCGTTTCAACCCATCTTAAACGTGTTCCCTTTTAACTCCTAATAAAATAAGAGTGCAAAAGCAAATCGAGACAGAGATTTAACGTGGTTCGGCTCAGGCCTACATCCACAGTGATAAAACTATCACTGTATTCTTCTTTCTTTTTTTTTTGTTTGATTTTGATATTTTTGCAGACAGGCACTCACTCCTTTATATACAAATTGAACAGGAAAAGAAATAAATAAAAAGAGAAACAAATCTTTAGGGAAAGAAATCTTTAGGAGAGATGGACGGGATTGACTTGTCAATCCCTTCTCATAAAGATACGCTAATAACTCCCTTTAATTGTGGTTTACACTTAGGGTTAGGTTTTTAGAAAAAAATTAATGTCCACTTTTAACTTCCTTCAACTATGATTAAGATTCACTAACGCATCTAACCTTGGGTTTATTTTTTAAATTAACGTGTTCCCTTTTAACTCCATTAAATTATGGTTAAGATTTAATAACCCTTATGGTTAAAGCATTGAACCTAGCTTTTTAGAAATAAAATTTTAAAAATTAACCATAACAGTTAAATTTATTAACCATGGTTCACAAGCGATTAAAAGAGTTGAGATTGTTTCTCTAACTGTTGGGAAACTATGACTTAAATTGCAAAACGTTTACACAGAACAGTATATTTGCAAACTAGGAAGAACCTAGCAATTGATACGCAATAACCCTAATCTTAATTACTTGATTTTCAAAAAGAGAAATTAGTTACGTACATTTAGGTGGCATTTGGATTGGATTTTTTTGGCCAAAAATCAATTTTGATAAAATTAATTATGTAGAAATTAATGATCAAATAATAGTGTTCGGAGAATACGAAGTTGAGAGACTCACCTACCTATTCTCCAAACACTATTATTTGAAAAAATGATTATTTGACCATTAATTTATACACAATCAATTTTACCAGAATTGACTTTGGCCAAAAAATCCAATCTAAACACCCCATTACTCTCCCTTTCTTTACTTACTATTGGCAAGCAACTAAAATTTAGAGACGGAAAACACATGTAAATCGCCTGAGCTATTGACATCCATTGCATCAAAGAACGACATGTCGATTTGATTAGTTGGTCACTTTGTTTGGCATTTCTTTTTCTAATTTTGCCTTTTTTTGGCACATGTAACAGAGGTAGATTGCAAGTTCGATCATACAACAGAGGGAGTGAAGGTATCGGCCACCCTAGATTTGTAATTTGCTTAGTTTTTTCTTTCTTATCTCTTTGTGATTTACTATGGCCATGAAATGGGTGTGTTGTATGTGGCTGTGTTTGAGTGAGTGTGTGTGGGTCTTCTTTGGATTGCCTACAGCTTTGCCTTATGGTATGGTATAGTTGTGTTTAACCTAAAAAAAAAAAAAATGAAAGACCATTACCTAAAGGGAATGTAGCCCATGCCTAATTTTTGGCTATTTTGTTATGATTTTCTTCTTTGTTTATTTCGGATTTTTGCCATAGACTACTGAATTAAATGGCCACAAACAGTGGCAGAGAGCCAGGGGCAGGGAGGGTCATGACCCCCTGAAAATTTTGAAACCTTCATTACAATTTAAGTATAAATTTTTAAAAGTAAATAATATATAGCTTTTGTATCTAGTGGCCCCCCACTAGGATGTGAGAGCAAATCATCTAGTCGGCCCCTAATACCAAAATTCGTATTAGGGACCCACATACCCAATAGCAATCTTCCACCTCAAAAGACATTTGTTGTTGCCTTATTTAATGCAATCTTGGTTTCTAAACCCAAGAAAGGGTAATACGGTCACGAATTACATTTTGTCTTTTGTCCTCTTTTGCAAAATGTCTCATCTCTCTTATCTTTTCAATTTTCTTTGGTTTCTTTTACGAGTACTCTATTGCTTTTGTGATTAGAAGCGTACCACCCATAATTTTATCTATTTCTTCTACAAGTTTCCTCTCCTAAAACATAAGAACACATGCATATTTTTGTGACTTTGTGCATTTCCCTATCTAAACTCTCTATTGCTTTTGTAATTGATTTTTAATAATAATTTTTGTAGGTTGAGAATCAAAAGAAAACACTAATACTTTTTATTGGAATTAAGATTTGATTGCAAAACTCTTCATTTTCAGGTAATGATTTTTTTTTTTCCTTCTGTTCAGGATTTTCTCCAACTTTAGAACCAGTAGTGTTGTCTAAGTAATAAAGCTATTAGTACAAAGGTGTAACACACCCAACTGCATGCCATATGCCTAAACTACAGGAATTGCATATAAACAATGATACTTGATTATACCTTGTCAATACTACAAAGGAGAAAACATTTTTGTCAAAACCTCAAACCCCTAAAATCTCAGGTGACACGATGATACGGGAGGAAATACTAAGTCGGGAAGTGATTCCAAGGAAAAAAATTTGGAAAGATAAGAGATGAGAACCTTTCAGGGAGGTGGACAAAATGGCAAAAAGTAAAATAATGATATCACCCTTTCTTTGGTTAGATACCACAGAAGATGACAAAAGACATTAAATAAGGCAAAAGCATATCGTGACCATATTACCCTTTCTTGGGTTTAGTTACCAAGATTGCATTAAATAAGACAAAGTAAATGCCTTTTGAGGTGGAAGGTTGCTATTGGGTATGTGGGCCCCTAATACGAATTTTGGTATTAGGGCAGACTAGATGATTTGCTCTCCTAGGATGTAACCTTCACTACGTCGAAAGTTTGGCCCTTCAAATTTTGTAATGTTTTTCTGAAAGTAATAAAAAACTCTCGTTAGTAAGGTACTATCGAGAGTTTTAAATCAGTTCTCATATTTTTAGGGAACGCAGACGTCCCGCTCTCGTCATGTGTCTCTTTCAACTCTCATTAATTGTGGTTAAGATTCACTCACCCCTAGGGTTTATAAATCTACCCTTGATTTTCAATTTTTTTCAAAAAAAATTAATTCCTGGATTAGTGAATCTTAACCAGGGTTAAAGAAAAGTAAAAGGGACACGTGGTGAGTGTCAAAGGTGTCCCTGTTGGGTGCTAACGGAAAGTGGATGCGTGAAACCATGTGTCACGGTTCAACCTTTTTGTAAGCGAAGCGACCGTGCGGCACTCGGCTACACCTGCGAGTCAGCTAACCACAAGATACTCACCCGAGAAATGTTCCCAAGTGGTAAGATGCACATCAAATCAGTAAGGGACAAAGTAAGCAACACGTAGCAACTCGCAACACTGATTGAAAGCAACTTTAAGCCTTATTGATCCTTCCAAACAACTCTTTATAGACTACAATTAGTGAGGAGATTGAGCTTGCTACAAACTCAAAGGGACATGGGCTAAGGACTCACCTTGCTCACCTCTCCTCAAGGTAGGAAAATAAGCATTTCACCATTTTACAGAAGGAAACATCCTCCTTGCTAGTGGAGTCATACTGGGGTATTTACAACTCTGCCATTACAAATTATCTTACTAAACTACCCTTGACTACAAAAGGAATTTACAATAAATCCCGGGACATTTTATATGACTCATATGTACAAGGCTTACAAAACACGGGTCATGGCCATGTGCCGAGCACTGGACAAAATGACCGTGGCAGACTCCCCCACTTAAACAGTCGACGCCCTCGTAGACTCTAAAGCTTGATACTCTGCAATCTTGTCTTCGAACTGGCGTAGGTCTTTGGCTAGCTCCTAGCTTGTATCTTCATCACCTCGGTCCCTCCACTTCACCAGGTATTCTCGCTGCGGATGCTTGAGTGTTGGCGCTGCACGATCTGCCAAGATGCGCTCCACTTCACGAACACTCGAACTTGTCACCTTTGGTGCAGTTCTGACAGAGATGTTGCGAGCTGAATCTTCCATGTCAGGATGGTACGGCTTGATGTTGCTGGCATGGAATACTGGGTGGACCTTCAACCATGACGAAAGCTGAACTTTGTAGGAGGTCTTGCCCACATGAGCAACAACAGGAACTGGACCTTCATACTTTTGAACAAGCTTGTAGTGGACTTTCCGAAAGAATTTCAGTTGTTCCGGAAGGAGCTTGACAAGGACTAGATCTCCCATTTGAAATTCTCCCGGTCTTCTATCTTGGTCGGCCCATTTCTTCATCCACTTTAACGCTTTTTCCAAATAGGCGTGTGCAATATCAGCATTCCTATTCCACTCCTTAGTGAATTGGTAGGCTTTTGGGCTTGAACCTGTATAATGCTGGGCCACTGTGTGAGGTAACAGTGGTTGCTGTCCTATAACAATCTCAAAAGGACTCTTGTTAGTAGAGGAGATTTTTTGAATATTAAAGCAGAACTGGGCTATATCCAGAAGATTAACCCAATTTCTTTGGTTAGCAGTTACAAAGTGGCGTAAATATTCTTCAAGCAAAACATTGATTCTCTCTGTCTGCCCATCAGTTTGTGGATGGTAGCTTGAAGAAAAATCTAACTTCGACCCCAAAAGTCGAAATATCTCAGTCCAAAACCGTCCTGTGAACCGAGTGTCTCGATTACTTACCAAATTTTGGGGCACTCCCCAATATTTGACAACATGTCTGAAGAACAAATAAGCTACCTCCTCTGCCGAGCAGTACTTTGGTGCTGGGATGAAAGTTGCATACTTGGAAAACCTGTCCACAACCACCAATATTGACCCATACTCCCCCACTTGAGGCAGGATAGTTATGAAGTCCATTGAGACACTCTTCCATGGTCTCTTTGGCACCAGTAGCGGTTGCAGGAGTCCTAATGCCTTCTTTCTCTCAACTTTGTCATGTTGGCAGATGAGGCAAGTCTTAGTGTACTCCATCACGTCATCTTTCATATTTGGCTAATAATAGTTCTGTTTCAACAAGACCATGGTGCATTGCTAGCCCGGATGACCTGCCCACAAAGTGTCATGACATTCTTTCAGAAGTAATTTGTGCAGTTCACTCGTTCTAGGCACAAACAAGCACCTTCTCTTGGTAAGGAGGAAACCATCCTCCAACCAAAATCGACGCGTCTTGCCCTCCTTGGCAAGTTGAATAATGGTTTTGGCTATAGGATCTTGGCCAAGCCCTTCTTTAATTCGCTCCTGTATGTTATCGGTCACCTTACTCGCCGTCAAGTGACCCACCAACTTCAAGGTCGCAAACTCGGCCTTCCGGCTCAAGACATCCACTACCTGATTAGTGCGTCCTGCCTTATATTCTAGCTCGATGTCAAACTCGGCAAGGAACTCCTGCCATTGAGCTCGCTTGGGAGCGAGTTTCTTTTGGGTCAAGAAGTGGCTTACCGCTGAGTTGTCCGTCTTCACGACGAACTTTGAACCGAGTAGGTAATGCCTCCACACCTGGAGACAATGAATAACAGCCAATAATTCTTTCTCTTGGGTAGTGTATCTTCGTTCGGCGTCATTGAGCTTTCGGCTCTCATAAGCAATTGGATGGCCGTCTTGTAGAAGTACACCCCTTAGTGCATAGTCCGACGCATCAGTTTGGACCTCAAAAGCTTTTCCCAAATTTGGAAGAGTAAGGACTGGATTGCTCATTACAACATTCTTGAGGTCTTCAAATATGTCTTGGCATTCTTGTGACCAAGACCAAACCCGATCTTTCTTCAGTAAGTCGGTTAGGGGTGCAACACGCTTGGAGTACCCCAGAATGAATCTCCTATAGTAGTTCACCAGTCCAAGGAACGAGCGTAGCTCACTCACCTTGGTTGGGGCCTTCCACTCCTGGATAGCCTGCACCTTCTTCATATCCATCCTTATTTGGCCTCCGCCAACTTGGTGTCCGAGGAACATAATGTGCTCTTGAGCAAATGAGCATTTTTCTCTCTTCACAAATAAGTGGTTCTTCTGGAGTAACTGGAATACGGTGCGTAAATGCCCGACATGCTCCTCCAACGAAGAGCTATATACGACAATATCATCAAGATACACCACCACGAATTTATCCAGATACTCGTGGAAGATTTCATTCATGAGGGTGCAAAATGTGGCAGGGGCATTGGTCAACCCAAATAGCATGACCAAAAACTCAAAAGCACCATATCTAGTTACACATGCAGTCTTTGGTTCATCTCCCTCTGCAATGCGGACTTGATAATAACCTGACCTTAAGTCAAGCTTAGAGAAATATCTTGCAGCTCCCAGCTGATCAAACAAATCTGCAATGAGAGGGATAGGATATTTGTTCCAGATAGTTAACTTGTTCAGGGCATGATAATCCACACATAGCCTTAAGCTTCCATCCTGCTTCTTCTGAAATAGCACAGGTGCTCTAAATGGGGCCTTTGATGGCTAGATAAACCCTGACTACAGTAAGGTATCCAATTGCTTTCTCAATTCTGCCAACTCTATCGGAGCCATACGATATCCCCCTCTTGCAGGGGGTTTAGCTCCAGGAACCAACTCTATTTGATGATCAACGCCCCTTCGGAGGCAATGACTTGGGGAGTTCACCAGGCATCACATTATCGAACTCCTTCAATACTTGGTGTACCGCTTTTGGGACATGAGCTTCTCTCAACTCCTCTTGCACTTCAACTAGAGAAGCCACATAAGTTGGTTCTCCCTTCTTCAGGCCCTTCTTCAGTTTTAGGGCTGATAGAAACTTCTCTTCAGTTACTTTGTTAGTGGCAGGAACCATGCAAGGGTTATCTCCAAGTAGACAAACTGAGTTTGAGAATGGCATCGATACCGCCTTAGTCTCTCTTAGGAACTCCATCCCAAGAATGACTTGAAAATCATCCAACAGAACAGCTGTAAAGTTCATTCTCCCTTCCCAGTCGCCCAACTTAACATGTACCGACTTGGCCATACCATGGATTGGTTTGGCCTCTGAGTTTACCGATTTCATACGACTAGAATCCTTCTCTAGATTCAAGCCGATGCATTTCGCTTCCGAACCCGCCAGAAAGTTATGTGTGACCCCTGTGTTGACTATAGCACGGGTCAATTTACCATTGATCTTCAATTCAACATACATGAGACCTTTGGTAGGGGCTGGTTTCTTCTCTACACTTTGCTTCTTCACAGCATTAAGTAATCGTAGAGCACCCATCCAAGTTGGCTCCTCACATTCGTCCTCTTCAGGCACTATTTCAGCTTGACTGTTGTAAGGCATTTAAAGCCTGCTTTTGAGGGCACACAGCAATCCGATGTGGCCCTCCACAAAGGAAGCAACTAATGGTCTTTGACCCAACTGAAGACGATGTTAATCCTTTGAATTGTGAGGATCCTGAAGGTCTTATATCACCTCACCCACTCTTGGGCTTGTTAAACTTCCCCGACTTAGCACTCGAGCTTGAGTTCCCTGAGTAAGCTATTTTATTCTTCCCACCATCCTCGGTAGTATAGTCGGTTAGACGCTCAGCCGCAGTTTGCGCTGACGCCAAATCTTATACCCTTTGTCTCTATAACTCAGTTTGGGCCCAAGGTTTGAGGCCTTCAAGGAAATAGAATAGTTTGTCCTTCTCACACATATCTCGAATGTCCAACATCAATGCCAAGAACTGTTTCACATATTCGTGAAACAGTACCGGTTTGTCGAAGGTTTCTCAACTTTCACCAAGCCATATACTCGACGTTCTCGGGAAAGAACTATGCCTTCAATTCCCTCTTTAGGTCCTCCCATTAGTCAATTGTGCAAACACCCCTGACTATATCATCGTACTTTGTTCATCACCACAGTTTGGCATCACCCACCAAATACATAGTAGCCATTGTGACTTTAGTCTCTTCTGAGTCAGTCCTAACAGCCCGGAAGTAATGTTCCATATCGAACAAGAAGTTCTCGAGTTCTTTTGCATCACGAGCACCAGCATAGTTTCTAGATTCAGGAATTCGAATCCTAGAAGTTTCACCTGCATTCGGGCCAGTTGTTCCCATTGCTCTAGTGAGAACATTCACCTTAGCAACAAGGTCACCAATTTGGGCTTGTAGGACTTCCACCGTAACCCTAAAGTCCTCGCTGAGCATATCAGTAGTGTTAGCAACATTCCTTTGTTCCATCTCGATCACATCGACACGCTCGGCAAGTTGTACAAGTCCGTCTGCAACACTGCCAAGTTGTGAAGCTTGCAACTCGAGATCCTCGATCTGCTCTTTATTCGTCCGTTCCTGTCTCGGTGGCATGATTCCAACTTCTAGAGGATCACAATGACCGCTCTAATACCAACTGTCACAGTCCAACTTTTTTGTAAGTGAAGCGATCGTGCGGCACTCGGCTACACTTGCGAGTCAGCCAACCACAAAATACTCACCCGAGAAATGTTCCCAAGTGGTAAGATGCACACCAAGTCAGTAAGGGACAAAGTAAGTAACACGTAGCAACACGCAACACCGATTGAAAGCAATTTTAAGCTTTATTGATCATTCCAAGCAACTCTTTACAAACTACAATTAGTGAGGAGATTGAGCTTGCTACAAACTCAAAGGGACATGGGCTAAAGACTCACCTTGCTCACCTCTCCTCAAGGTAGGAAAATAAACATTTCATCCTTTTACATAAGGAAACATCCTCCTTGCTAGTGGAGTCATACTGGGGTATTTACAACTCTGCCATTACAAATTATCTTACTAAACTATCCTTGACTACAAAAGGAATTTACAATAAACTCCGAGACACTTTACATGACTCATATGTACAAGGCTTACAAAACACGGGTCATGGCCATGTGCCGAGCACTGGACAAAATGACCGTGACACATGGCACAGTCCACCCTTTTCGTAGTAGATAATTCCCTTCTTAGTTCTTTCACACTTAGCTTGGGTATGAAATAGGTCAGCTTTGACTCAGGGCCTGTTCTATCAAGCCCACTTTGCCTCTAATCACTTCTTTTTAGAAGGGGAGTTGAGAAATAGGAGATTTGCCGAAATTATCAGAGATTTTGTAAGAACATCTTGTTCAGTTTATGTTATGGAAACTAAAAAATTTATAATGGACTTGGGTTAGAGTTATGAGATTCAAATTTTCAAAAAGTCAGGAAATTGCTAAATTAGTAAGAATAGGGGTTAAATTTCCAAACCTAGGGTGTTAATAGAGTTCGGATGGAAGGGTTAGGGACTATTCAGTGGATGAGTGTTGCGCCAGTCTTGGGGAACAAGCTCTAGGGTTCTGAAACCCTAACTTCGTAATGTGTTATTCTCTAAGTTTCGAACAACACTTGTTCTTCAAAATATATATATAAGAAAAAACTGCAATAATACTAATGGAATTTAATCCAATCAATCACAATGACTAAAGTCAGCAACCAGTAACTCTAGAATTCAATAAGAAAATCTTACTTCAAATAAAGGGCAAGAACTGGTCAAATGGAAATAGGATTCATGCCACTGCTTTGTTGGCCATTTCCTCCATATATTTTATACATATCCTATTGTTATTGTTTTTTCTTGTTATACAGGACAGCTATCCCCTTACCTTATTACTATACCCAGTTAAATAATTACATAACATAGTATAAAATTATTATTTTTTTTTGCAAAAGTTTAGAGCCCTTTGTCCAATGACTATGCCCTATTAAATAATTAAATAATATAATCTTTTTTTTAAAAAAAAGTTAAAGGAGGCATCTACTCCTTTGTCCCATGACTATGCCCCCATAGGGTTAAATAATTTCCTTTAGTTGTGGTTATGATTCACTAACCCTTTGGGTTAAACCACCTGACCTTAGTTTTTAGAATTTTTTTTTTGAAAAATAACCACATTAGTTAAAATTTGTTAATCACAGTTCAAGAACAGTTAAAGGAGCTTTGTGAGTCCAAGAAGCAATAGTCCACTCCTTGCCTAAGAAGAGGATTATTGGCCATAAAAAAAATATATTTTTAAGTTCAAGGGGGCAGGGGGCAGCTGCCATTATGCCTTATCAACTATAATTCTTTGTTCCAAAATTTGGGGGCAACTGCCCCCATGGCCCATGCTAATGCCTTCAAAAAAAAAAAAAGACATATTTTGCAAAGGTTGGGGGGGGACATTCTGGGGCGGAGATGGGGGTGAGAGGCCCATAGCCCCCTAAATTTTTTTTTTAAAATTTATTAGATAGTAATATAAAAAAATTACAAATACATTTTTACTTTTATCTATATCTAGTTCCCCCAAAATAACTTTAATTAGTTGACTATGTGGGAAGGTTTGCCCCTTCAAAAAATTGTAATTTTTTTAAAGGTACAATATAAGAAATTACAAATATAGCTAATTTTACTTAGATTAGTAGTTGATTTTATTTAGAGCAGTGATTAGCAGACTGCACATTCAGCTAGATAGCTAAATGCCGGTCCACATGTATCTCTATTGGGACCCGTAATTGATAGGAAGAAGAAGATGAAAATGAATGGAGGAGGGGGCGGCTGAGTGTCGCAATTCAGAGGGCTCTCTAGGAGCAGATCTCTTATGCCTTGGAGTATCTTTCTCATGAAGTTTAATCCTCTTTTATAGATATGTGGATATGAAACCGTTCCTAAATTTTAGCCGTGAATTGGAGACATAATGAGGAGTTTATAGAACACTAATGAGTGCCTCTAAATGGCATTTACTCTTGTTGTTACATATTCAGAGTCACTAATGGCTCCATGGCCACAAATGTCAATATCTCCCACTTGGCCATGAGAGCCAAATATCTCCTACTTGGTCATGTGGGTTATTACATATCATAACATTCTACCTACACCATGAGGTGGAACCCATTCATGCGGTTTTTCCGATACACACAAATATGCCCTTCATGATAAAACACAACAATGATGTTTTTTCTCATTATATATGGATATGCCATTCATGAGAATACACATTCATGAGGTTTTCCTAATATATATGGATATGTATCTTATAGGTTTTACTCCCACTAATCAATAGATTTACTATTATGCACATATTATATGTCCATGATGTTCTCATAACATTTTTGCAAATGCCCTTCATGCTAAAACTCAATCATGAGGTTTTTTAATATATACAGATATGCACACAATCTATCATGAGGTTTTCGTAATGTAGATGGATTTGCCTTTCATGCTAGAATCATGAGGTTTTCCTAATGTACACAGATATGCCCTTCATGATAACACACAATCATGAAGTTTTCCTAATATACACGGATATACCATCATGCTTTCAAAATTTTGACAAGTCATGAAGTTTTCTCAATGCATTGCGTACCATCATGCTTACTTTTCACATATATGACTATCATAATTTTATTTATAGGTTTTAACCTATATTTTAATATGAGGTTATTTTACATTATCATATGTATTCCTCCATCATACATCAATATCAATCATCTATAAATAATTCCATAGTCATAATAATTTAATCTGAGAGTACTAAACTCTATAATTATACTCCCACTATTTTATACATGTCTATTAGGACAGTATACTAGCCACGTGCTAAATACATTTGTTGATTATCACTGAACATAGAATTAAAGTTAAGATTCTTAGCATTTTTAACCAATGTTCTTAACTATCTTATTTGTACAATAAGTTTCATATCTGTATCTCATTTTATCACTAGATTACTTTATATAGTCTCATAAATTATATATATACAAGCTAACAATCTAACATAACATGCAATATCATAAGTTATCAACAAATAATATAAAAAGTTTAGGTTTCAGAAATCTGACCATTCATTGGTAAGTGTTACCAATGCGTGTATGTGCGTCACATGATTTTCTAGACTACAACCCCTTATTATATTCTCCAAGTCTCCAGGAACATGCTGGTTGAGACAGATCTAAAATCAGATGTATAACGAATCCCATATCATAGAAAATGCGTATACAATACAAATTTATTTTGTGTATATTCTTACACTAGATCCAGTTTAAGATTAAACTCAGACACAACATATGTATGTTGTTTTAGGCTCGGCTCATCTCGGCTAAATCATCTTAGCTTGACTTGACTAAAGTAAGCCCTTTTAATGGCATGAACTACACGCATGGTTCAAAATATCGGTATCAGGTGCTATATCAATAAGTCCAAAACAGGATACATATCGAAATATCGGACCATATCTGATGGATATGACGGAAAATATTATGATATGCTAAGAAATGCTTGGATACGCAAGGAAAAACTTGGATACCTTGCATAAAACTTATTTTAATGCAAATATAAGCTATTAACAAACTAAATGAAGGTCTACAACTATATTTATAATCATACATATGAGAGTTAAGAATTTTATAAGTTAAAAAAGGCATGCGTGTTATGCTGATAAAAAAATATGAAAATACAAATCATACTCCCTTAACTAAGTATAAGAAAAAACAAACTCAAATATTAAAACATTATATTCAATGAATCAAATAAGAATATATTGAATTACAATCATAAATTTTAGCTTAATGTAAGTCTTTCTATGCTGAACTGTTACGCTGTTAGTTAACTTTTTGACTCTGTAGATGAAAATATTTTTTAAGACTAAAATATGAGACTTTATTTGCCAAACTTTTGGTTTTTGGTAATTTTTGAAATAGTAGAATTTATAAAACTTTGATATTTGAGAATGTACCTTATCATTTGAAAGTTGAAATTTTGACCAAATCCCTAAAATGTGCTAAAAAGAGGATTGTGTTCCTGAATTGGAAAGTTGATTTTTTATTCTTCAGGAATTTAGATCATGATAATTTTTATTGAATTCAAATGAGGAATAACTTCATTTGCATATTAATATCATAAGTAAATGAAAGTAATATTAATTTAAAATAAAAATATTTTTTAAGACTAAAATATGAGACTTTATGTGCCAAACTTTTGGGTTTTTATAATTTTTGGCATAATAGAATTTATGAACTTTTGATATTTAAGAAATACTTTATCATTTGAAAATTGAAATTTAACCAAATCTCTAAAATGTGCTAAAAAGAGGATTGTGATCTTGAACTGAAAATTTGACTTTTTATTCTTCAGGAATTTGGATCATGATAATTTTTATTAAATTCAAATAGGTGTAACCTCATTTGCATATTAATATCATAAGTAAATGAAAGAAATATTAATTTAAATAATATTTTATATAAATAAGTTTTTCGTATGTGGATCCTAGTGCAAATAGAATGAGAGAAAAAAAATTAATTAAAAAATTCTCTATATCGGGCCTATATCGGTCCCGTCTCGGCCTGATATGAGAAATTTTTTTTCCAGCTTACCAATATATCGGGTAGCTCCAAACAGAATATATATCGGCTCGTATCTGTCGATATATATTGATATTTTAAACCATAATTACACATCACACCAAGAACAAATCAACTAATACACTAATTGTGTATAAGCCTAACACATTAGAAATCCTCTTTATCTTATCAGAAATCCTCTTTATCTTATCACTTCCTTTCAACTCTTGTCTGCTACTGTAATAATTACTTTCATCGGTTCAAAGCATTATGCGGTATTTGATTCTCACATTTAATACTTTTTTTTTAATCACAAGCACTAACAGTCCGCATGTGACGGTTTTCTTATCATAAAACAAAGACCTGCTTGCAGCAAACAATGGTTGATTGATCTTCCTGAGGCCGGACTCCGGCATTTTCTTCTAGGAAGTCGTGGACCAGGTAGGAGAGATAGGGAAAGTTATGGCTAATAAAATTGGTGGGCTGGAATGCGGGCTTGACCCATAATAGTACCCGTAATAATTCAACAATAGACCGATATGTCCCATCAATACGAATTATTCTTTCTTCAAAGAGTCATATTGGGCTAGAGAAGTGGATTGGGCAACTTGTACGGGCTTGTTCTTGAACACAATTGCACCAACGTGCAATTTGATAAGATACACCTTGTTGCATCTTCCTAAAACTTGAAAGTAAACCCATAAGTCTTCTTCCTCACATCATCCAAGAGAGAAGATAAATACTTCTGTTTTAGAAAATGGAGTAATCGATTATAAAAAAAAAACGGAATGATCCCTCTTCTAAAGCACACTTCTTTTCACCCTTGCTAAAACATCCTCTTCCCTTGATAACATTGGATTCTGAACGAACAACTACCAAACATCACTCTTGATGATGCAGCTCCTCAATCGCCCCCATGTATGCCCCACCCCCAATATCGTCCGCTCAATAAATAAAGACTCGTCATCTTCTCCAGTTGTAACCGGTTTTGCCAAAATCGGTTACACCCCTTAAGGTGGTCACGTGTCTTTTTTTACACCCCTTAATTGTGGTTAAGATTCACCTATCCCTAGGGTTCACCTACCTATCTTTGTGGGTTTTAGAAAAAAATATCTAAAAATTTTAACCTTAGGAGTTAATGAATTTTAACTACGGTTAATAAATATTTTAATCATTTTTTTCTAAAATCCAAGGTGGTGAACACTTGAGGTGAATGATTCTTAACGACAGTTAAGAGAGGTCAAAAGGAACATGTGTCCACCTAAAGAGATAACCGGTTTTGGGAAACAGGTTACAACCGGAAAAGATTACGAGTCATAAAAAAAAGGGAATCATGGTGGAGACGCAGCAGATCGATTTCTGAATCTCCTCATGCTCACCAGATGGGTTGGAGGTTGATTTGTAAGGGAAGTGTAGCTACGATTTAGTCGATCTAGGAATCATTGCAGGATATGTGCGAAATCACCGGGGAAAAAACGCGAGCTCCATCATCGGCTCCGAGGCAAGAAGCTCTACAACTGCATTAGTAAGGTGAGGTAATTCCATTAGGATTTCTTGCTGCCCATCCTGTCGTTGTTCTCCCCATTCAAAACTACCATCACCTTCTCCATGAAATCGTTCCCTTGTTCTGATACCACAGTTGGGACCTGTAAATGAGAGGAAGAAGATGGAAAAGGATGGAGAAGGCTATTGCCGTGAGGCTGGGTGTCGTAATTCAGAGGGATCTCTCTATGGGAGCAGATCTCTTATGCATTGGAGCATCTATTTCATGGGGTTTAATCTCTTTTTATAGATATGTGAATATGAAACCCTTTGGATTTTAGCTATGAATTGGAGACATAATAGGGAGTTTTTTATTTTGTGCTGGAGTTATCATGTACCTACGCTAGTAATCTTGAATCGGTAGGCTGTTAGGGGCTAGCATTGGTCAAGGGACTTCTTGCAACTCATACATGAGGGAATTCGATCACCTGAAACCTCCTACATTTGGAGGTCACACCCCAATTACTGGCTTAAGAGGCCACATCCCAACACACTAATGAGTGCCTCTAAATGGCCTGTACTCTTGGTGTTACACATTTAAAGTCACTAATAGCTCTATGGTCACAAATGCTAACACTTCTTTTAACTTTTGTTAAGCTTAACTAAATTAAGGTTAATAATTTTTAAAAAACCAAGATTGGATGGATGAACCCTAGGGATGAGTGAATCTTGACCATAGTTTGTGGGCATGAACCAATGAGGACGAGCAATCGGCTATGCCAAATCCGCGGTTCTCCATCTATTTCCTTTTTATTTATATAAACGCTCTCTCAAAATGGACTTGTTATTGCACCTTTATTAGAATGTAATTAATATTAACGAATTTTACGACCATTAATTTTCTTGATAAATGTATTTCTTCCCCACAAAAAAGAAATTCCCGTGTCCACCCCTGACCTGTGCCCCCGGCCCCACCCCTATTTGTTTTCATTTTTGGGCATGCAGTAGAAAAATGTTCTTGCTCACAACATTTGTAGAAAGTAGTATCGTTGCGATCCCAAGCTTAACATCTCGATCAATCGGTCTTGTGAATTGTAGGGATCTCTCTCTTTCTTAACTGACTTATTTAGTTCAATCAACTTGATCTTCGTAAGCGACCGAAGGTCTGTATTCAGAGAGTTTTTTTTTATAGGCCTTGGATTCTCTCTCGTAGACATCAGAATAGTGGTCTCGGACTACCACACATTGTGCGACATGTGGTTGGAGAAGTCAAATCATTGTCATGATTTTGACTTCTCCACACAGTATAAGACATGTGACGATAAAATGGTGAGAAAAAAGGGTAGTGATATCAAGTGGGGAGAAGTCAAAATCATGGGGAGAAAATAAAATGACTTCTCCATTTTTTATGCCAAGTGTCGCACATATTGAGATAGCCTAAGAGCACTTTTCTGGCAACTACCAAAGAGAAGCCGAGGCCTTTTTTATATTGTTTTGTCAGTATTCTTTGACTTAGGAAACTTTAATTTATTTTAATGTAACCATTTGAAAGACTTGTTTATAAATTATAAACTACCAAGGTGAAAACTTAAAAGAGGTATGGTAGGTAAAGCTTTAACCGGCTGCAAAAGCAGTCGGGAAAAGCAACGCAACGTGTCAATATCACAAAGAAAGTGAGTTTGGAGGAAACTAGGGCTAGCATTCCCCTTGTGTGAAATAGGGTGCTTACATCTAGGGTTGTTAATCGGGCCAACTTCGGGGTTCAAAACCTCTTATAAATGTGTCGGTCTCAGGCAGGGCTATTCAAAAATCACCAAAATTTAAGCCCATGTCGGCCCATTGACACCCCTACCTAACATCTTGTGAAGTGGATACAAACTACGAGTTCATGGCAACTAAAAAGAATAAGAAAATGATCCAAATGCCTTCTATGCTTTGGTTGAGAAGGTGAACAATCCATTGAAAAAGAATGAGGAACACGAAACAAATCTTGCCACAAATAAATTCACGCTTATAGCCTATTGGTTGTATTTGATTAAAGGGAAGAAAGTATGCCAATTTGCCTCTTGGGATGACACCAGATACCACACTACCCCTACAGCTTCGTATCACCATCCTTCCACGATCCAGATTTTGGGATCTAGATGGAAATCCTTATGTCCATAACCCATAAAACCCCAAGGATACGCACTTGGGTTAATTCCTTTGTTCAAATTTATCCCAGCAAGGAAGAGAGCCAGTTCGTGCATAGCTAGTGCTTCTAGAAGAATTACGTCGAGGGATTATACCCGTACAGTCTACAACCACTTGCAAGACTTATGATAAGGTGATCGAAGTGCCCGCGAGTATACAAGCACTCAGCTAGGTGTTCAAACAATGACCAATGTTGATTTGCTCATTCAGAAGTATTTGCATGGACTGAAGCCTGATTGATGTAGCCAATTAGTATGCCCAAGCTTCATAAATCAAGATGTTTTATCTTCGGAAGCACATATGTATATGTGATTGTTTGTTAAGTATGTCTAATTACTTGCATGTAAATTGATAGTCGGGAAGGTAAGAACTTAGAGGAAAATCTCTCAGACCGGGAATTCTCTAATTATTTGGTATGGGACAGTATAGTGGAGTTTTCATGGTTAGAGATCAGAATCTAAGCAATTACCAACTCGAATGTTAATTTCGACACTTAAGCACGTATGCACGTGTATGTTAAGATAAGAGTCTTACAAGTCACACATGTGGACCACAAGCATGAGCATGGCATACGTATGACATTCTGAATAAGCATAAGCATGACATGGTCCGTATCCGCCAAGAACAGCATATCAGCCATTTGATTCTTAAGCATGGTCCATATCCGCCAAGAACGGCATGCCAACCATATGATTTCTTAGACATGGTCTGTATCCGCCAAGAACGGCATGTCACATCATTGTATTATCTGAATAAGTGCATAAGCATAAGCATCTCACAAGCATGTGGTCTCATAAGCATAAGCAGCTCATAAGTGTATTGTCTTCTAAGTCTAAGATTCTCACAAGTACACGAGTCAAGGTGATGATATGATGTCTATGCGCACACCTTCTTCCGTACTCTGATTATGTTATTGTGCTATTGGATATGTTTCAAACCAAGTGCAAGTATATTATTATTGTTGGTTGAATTTTATATACACCGAGTACTTTTGTACTCAGCTGGACTTTTGTCTTGGCAGGTTTAGAGCAGGAGTACACGGCGGAGCCATGGGTTGAGGAGACTTACATCGAGGAAGGAGGAGAAGGTGAGCCCATCGAGGAAGGAGCTAGAGTCTTGGGAGGCTACACCTCTTAGTTTATGTTTCGTTGGTTGAGAGAGTTTTGTATTAGACTTTCAGATGATGTTGCTCAGTAGACTTTTTATAGTTGTGTATTTCATACCTTTTGGTTTATAGTGAGTTGTATATGTTGACCGTAGACTTGTGCAGGTTGGTAATAGTTTATATATCAGAATTTTATTACTCTCATTTTTAGAGACTTGTGTAGTAAGCCTTGTATGCATGGTTCTTTAAGCAGGTTAAGGAAATGTGACGATTTCAAAGTCCTACCTTAGCCTTGTAGGATTTTGGGGTCGTTACAGTTAAAGCCAAATCAGATCCAACATGAAGATCAAGACTCAAGAATGTTTAATATTTATTTTAGTAATCAAGAGTGACTTTTGTAAGAAGTCCTCAAAATTAGTCAGCTGAAATGCTCAATTACTTAGAATGACCATAGGTACCTTAAGACTCATTTGGTTATCTTTCTAAGGACCTAAAACATGATAAAAATCATGATTAAGATAAAGAATAAGACCTAGGAATTCATTCTTATCATAAAGGTCCTAAAAAGATGAGAGAAATGTGAAAATACAGAGGTGTCGTCGACATCTGAAAAATCCAGACCTTTGTCGTCGACGTCTGTAATGGACAGTAGCTTAGCAAATATTTTTTGCTCTATGTTGTTGACGTCTGAGATATACCCAGGTATTGTCGTCGATGACAGGTTGGGGGAAATGCGTATTAAACCCCAATTAACAGCTAGTTTTTTAACGGCTCTTTGAGTTCCCATGGAGCCTACAACGGCTATATTTTCTCAAATACTATAAATATGATTGAATTATGAATGAAAAAAAGAACTTCAATACTTTCAATCTTTAAAATCATTCACTCCAAGCTTAGATTTCCAAATCTATCAAGTTGAACCTAGAATCCCCAAATCCAAGTTCTTGAGCTATTCAACTCCATACTTTGGGAGATTTCAAGTGAGCCAAAAAGAGATCATCCAACTCGGTTAAAAGTGATTGTAAAACACTTATTTATCAAAGAGTGTTGTGAAATCAAGAATCGGTGGATTCTTATCCGTGAAGCCGGAGAGCTTTGTAAAAGGTTAGGTCCTAACCCGAAAAGTAGACTAAATGTAGGGAGGATTGTTCCTTACCAAGGTTTTAATCTCGACCCAGAAGAGAGATTGGCGATTGGGAATAAATCGTGCTGAATCCTTTAGTTGGTAGCTTGAGACAGGGACGTAGCCAGGAATTGCAAAACCTCGTGAATAAATATCACGTGTCAACTTGTGTTTGTATTTTCTCTAACTCTATCTCTTTAATTCTTGTTTGAATGTATGTTTAGAATTACTTAACTTCTATTTCCCTTTAACTTGTTAAAAGTTGAAATTCTGCTTAGAGAATTGGAGTAGAATTTTTATTTTGCCATAGACCCTAATCACCCCCCCCCCCCCTCCTTCTAGGGTCCATCTACTGGGCAACATTAGGAATATTCCTTCAATTGACTTAGGGTTAAATTTCTTTAAGTAGTGTTTATCATTTAATGTAAAACACTTGTATCCAAACACTTTAAAGTACCCTATATTTGAAGATCTTCATTTCCAAAGCTCATAGGGGGTCTTGTTTAATTTATTTCTTATTACTACTCTGTTAATAACATAACATTAGGTATTAATGGCTTCGGCCCAGAATTAATTTGGTAATTTGTGTTCATTTAACATAGTCCTAGTTATTTCTTAAAGAGATTTATTTTTCCTTTCAACTACTCCATTTTGTTGAGGAGTTCTAGGTGCAGAGAAGTTATGGTTGAATCTTTTTTCCTCACAAAATAATTCATATTCTTTATTTTTAAATTATCTTCCTCTATCACTTCTCACATTGATAATGGTATAACCTTTTTTTTATTTTGTGCTCTTTTACAGAATTTTTCAAATAAAGTAGGTGCTTCACTTTTGTATGATAAATATAATACCCAAGTAAATCTTGAATAGTCATCCACAATAACAAAGGCATATGTTTTACCACCTAGGATAGCTACATCATTTGATTCAAATAAGTCTATGTGTAAGAGTTCTAGAGGCCTAGTAGTTGAAATTTTTTTTTTTTTCCTGAAATTATGATTTTATTTGTTTTCCTAGTTAGTAAGCATCACAAATTTTATCTTTGGTGAATTTTGTTCTAGGTAGTCCTATTACTAGATATTTCTTAGATAATTTTGATAGAAGATCTATGTTAGCATGTCCTAATCTTCTATGTCAAAGCCAACTAGCTTCATTTAAAGCAGAAAAACATATCATATTTTGTGATAGTAGTTCATCAAATTCTAAAGTATAAATATTTTCATTTCTATGAGCAATGAAAATAGTATTAATGTTATCCTTATCTTTAATCATGCAAAGGTTTGATTTAAAAGACACATTCAATCCTTATCACATAATTGGCTAATACTAATAAGGTTATGCTTAAGACCATCAACAAGTAAAACATTTTCAATGAATGTAGAATTGTTCTTACCAATCTTACCTATTTCGATGATTTTTCCCTTTGTATTGTCCCCGAAGGTCACATGTCCTCCATTCTTAGGAGTGAATAAGATAAAAAGTTTTTTGTTCCCGGTCATGTGCCTTGAGCATCCGCTATCCAAGAACCATGTTGTCTTGGAGGAGCTTGACTTGAGGCATACCTGCAAGACAAGTTCATATATATCTCTTTAGTACTCAAACCATCTTGGGTCCTCTATGGTTAGTTTTGGGAGGGAATGTTCCCTTTGGAACCCAAACCTTCTTAACCATCTTCTTTCCATTAAAAGAGTAAAAAATACTAGATGGTTTAGTTAAAGAGTCAGTTGCCTTAACAAAAAAGTTTTGGTAATTCTT
The DNA here is from genome assembly GCA_015143295.1 of Tetracentron sinense. NCBI lineage: Eukaryota > Viridiplantae > Streptophyta > Magnoliopsida > Trochodendrales > Trochodendraceae > Tetracentron > Tetracentron sinense. The sequence continues at coordinate 34,063,669 of CM026554.1, forward strand.
TTATTTTACTGAGGGATTATAGCCTAATCCGGCTTTGCCAAGTATACATCTTTGTTGACCTAATAGTCTTTTTAGATTCTTTTGGTCATCAGTGAATGTGAGAATTTTCTAGTCAAGTCCTTAACTTTAGATTTAAACTCATCACATTCACTTGATGAGTCATGAGGTAAGGATTTGATTTCCTTTATTTTTACATTCAATACCTTATTCTCGTCTTGTAAGCTATCCTTCTCTTTTTTTAACTTTTCACATATGTTTGAAAGAGCAAGGATTTCCTTTTTGAAGGATTTATTCATTAGGTAAATTCTTCTAAATTCACAATACAAGTCATCAAATGCATCTCTAATTTCATCATAAGAGAAAGATTCATTTAGAGAAGAGTTTACCTCATCCTCATTAGCCATGAGGCACAAATTTGCAACTTCTTTATCACTTGAGTCTTCCGACCCACTTTCTTCGGAGTCCTCCCACGTTGTTTTCATGGCTTTTTTTCGGAACCTATTGCTTTTCTTGAGTTGAGGACACTCCATGTTGATGTGTCCTGGCTTCTTGCACTCATAGCAAATTATGGGCTCCTTGCTAAATTCACCCTTGGAAATTTCCTTAGTGAACTCTTTCTTGTAAGGCCTCTTCTTGAAGTTCTTTTTATGCTTTTAGGAACTTCTTGAATTTTTTAGTCATGATGGTTATATCTTCATCTCCTTCACTCTCTTCTTCATCACTCTCATTCACTTGAGAGGATTTCAAGGCTAGGCCTTTCTTGGCCTTTGGCTCATCGTCTTGTTGACCCTTCATTATGACCTCATGGGTCATAAAAGATCCTAGAAGCTCGTCCATTGCTAGTTTGGTGAGGTCCTTAGCCTCTTGAATTGTTGTCACCTTGGGAGTCAATTCTTTAGGTAGTGAGCAAAGTACTTTCCTCACGTTTTTTGCAATTGTATACACTTTACTAAGATATTTTAGTTCGTTAAGAATGTTAGTAAAGCAAGTAAACATATCACCTATGGACTCATCTTTTTCCATTTTAAATAGTTTATATTTATGAACTAGCATACTTATTTTTTCTTCCTTTACTTGATTGTCCCTTCATAGGTGCCTTGGAGTTTATCCCAAATTTCTTTGGCCGAGTCACATCCCGACACCCTATTAAACTCTTAGGGTCTTAAGGTACAATATAAATTGCTAATAGCTTTAGCATTTATTTGAATAAGTTTGATGTCTACCTCATTCCACTCTTCCTCTACTTTAGGTATTCTAACACCATCTACAATTTTTGTAGGAAGATGTAGACCTTTGACTATGATTTTTCAGCATTCATAATCAATGGCTTGAATGTAGTACATCATTCTAGTCTTCCAATAATTGTAGTTTTCTTCATTAAACAATGGAGGTCTAGTTGTAGCTTGGCCCTCTCCTAGGCTAGCTAGTTGCAAAAATGTTGTTTGCCATTATATCTTTTACTCTAGGATTGTTAAATCCAGATATAGATTCCTTGCTATGATACCAATTGTTGCCCAAGTATTGACCCTAGAGGGGGGTGAATAGGGTCTTGGCAAATATAATTTTCTAACTTAGCCCATTTTTTGCGGAATTTAAATTAAAAAGCAAATGCAACTAGCAAATCTAAATAAAGCAATTTAGAGAAATAAAGGAAAGAGTTAAAGAAGCAAACACAGAGATTTGTTATCGAGGTTCAATAAATCCAATCAACTCCCCACCTTAAGCTTTTCCCGCTAGAGGGTTCATCACGATTCACTAATCGTACAAACTTCTTCCGGATGAAGTGCTAACCTTTTACATTCCTTTCTTAGGTGATGATCACACCTTTACAATCCCACTTCCAGGTGTGAATCAAACCTTTCTTGCAAGGGAACAATCTTCCCTTGTCTTTCATGAAGCCTTCAGCTCTAGTGCAAGAATCCTCAAATTCTTAACTTTACAATACAATATTTTGTAGTTGGATTTGAATCCGAAAAATGCTCATTGATTGAGCTAAATAAGATCGGAATTAATGTTCTAAAATCATTCAAAGGATTAGAGTTGAATAGGTCAAGAACAGAGTATTTGGGGATTTTGGGTTTTTCACTAAGAATATGAGAATTTTACTTCTAGTGAGTCATGAATCTTTATGGATTAATCAATGATAATTCAAGCATTGTTGGAGATTCATAAATGAACTCCTTATATACCCCAAGTAATTTTATGGCCATTGGTAGGAGCAATTAATGCGAAATAGTCATTTAAAAATAGCCGTTACAGACTAAAAATCGCGTTTTACTATTCATCCAATCGATTGGATGAATCACAACTTCGTCTAGATAGGCAAAAATGTCTTCTGATTGCGTTTTAGCTTAGCCGCGTAATTTTAGTCTATCCAGTCGATTAGATAACTCCATCTAGTCGATTGGATGGTGCAGATTTTGCTCAAACTTGGATTTTCATTATCTTGATGATATGATTTGATCTGAAGCCCTTCTACCTCATCTTTAACTAGATAATTACCAACTTTTTAGGTCCTATAAATAATTTTTCAATTTGATCTTAAGGTACCTATGGTCATTCTAAGTTTTTGAGCTTTTCAACACCAATCATTGAGGACTTTTTACAAAAGTTCTAAATACTCTCAATGACTGAAAAGTAAATTTTAAAATCATTTTAAGAGTCTTCTAATCTTGATTCTTGTATCTTCAATAAGGCTTTAACTTTGAGATCTTTCAATACTTGTTCTTCATCCCTTTGTAAATTTTGGCATGAACTCCAACTTGGTCTTCTTGTATGATTGAAGCTTCTTGACTTGATGGTTATGTGTTTTTTCATCAACTTGACTTGAATGCATCTTTTAGCAACTTTGGATGGTGATATCATGCCTTTTGAGTTGAATTGTTGACTAATGCTCTTGTTCACTGTTTTTCATAGTCACTTTAAAGTAGACATTAGTAGTACAAAAGTCATTTCATTATTTAAGTTATCATCAAAATTAATAAGGGTCTCTAAGGTTGTAACCTTTAGGATAACAATTTCCATATTAATTCTAAGGCCCTAGGATATCATGAAGAATGAGGAAAATTTTGTTAAAATCAAACCTAGTGACCTTGCAAAAGGTTCACACCATTTAGATGACTTTGAGAATAACCTAGAAATCCCAAATCTCTTATCTTGAGATATTCAACTCCAACCTTTGAGAGATTTTTAGAGTACTTCAAGTCAATCTTTTTCAACTCATATCAGGAGCGAATTTTGGGATTGAAATCGATTTATACAATTTCTATTGAAGAAATCAAGAATCGTGGATTCTTGTCCTTGAAACAGGGAGCTTTGTAAAAGTTAAGAGATGATTGTTCTCTTGTAAGAAAAAGTCTGATCTTCACCCGTAAGAAGATTGTAAATGTATGATCTTCACCCAGAAGAAGATCATGCGATAGTGTATCGTGTTGAATCCTTGAGCGGAAAAACTTAAGGCGGGGATGTAGGCGGGAGTGCTTAACCTCGAGAACAACTCTTTGTGTTTGCTCTCTCTATCTCTCATCCTTTCTTTACTATTACATTAATTTAGAATTGCTAGCTTCCATTCCCTTGTTAATTAGTTTAATTTAAAATTATGTAAAAAAGGATTAGGAAGATTTTTAAATTTGCTAAGACCCTATTCACCCCCCTCTAGGGTCCAAAACTTGGGCAACAAGAACAATACAAATATATTAACTGATAGCAGGTTCAGTGAATGTTATTGAAGGTGCAAAGCCTGGAGATTGCATTCCACAATGCTTCCCTATAGAAATTCTTCCTCTTGTTAGATCAGTTAAACCTCCTTAGTCGTTTTGAGTTGTACCCAATTCTACTTGGAATATTCGAGTTGACAATGTCTCTTCTGTGAACTATGAGACCTTTATTTTCAAGTTGATTCTTTAAATCCTCAATAAGGGGGTGATTCTGACTGAAATGGTTGAGGATATTTTTTGCCCATTCTTGTATTGTTAGTTGGGTTTGATTCAATATTGATAGTATGGAGTTCTTGGCGATGTGGAGGTTCGGGATTTCGGGTTATGGGTAGTGATGGGTGAACATGGTTTAATGTTCGGAAGGGTGAAAATTGTTTTTTCCCTTTTTGAAAGTCAGTTTTAGTCTTTGCAGAGAGAAAGATGATGTCGTTGATCCAACTGTTGGAGAGCTTAAGAGATTGCTTGAATGTTGTTCTTTTGACTCCATATAGGGCGCCCTCCACTAGATGATTCCTGAAGGTGTTCATGTTCGGTGGTGATTTGACTCTCTCTCCTATCTGCATCGGTCTTTTGTTCACATATCATGATAGCCTTCATTTACAGCCAGGTCGATATCCATTTTCTCATATGCATTTAATGCATCCTCTCTCATGTGTTAGGCAATTTGTAATTCATGCACCCCATTTCTTGTATATCGGCATTAATGGTTATGTCGTGGGCTATGCGGGCATTTTTCTCGTATTGTTAGCATAAAGCATTGCGTGGCTTTGGTTTCCACACATATTTTTTAGCCTAGTTGATATCCACACTTCATCTAACTTCTAACTCTGAGATCGCCCGTCTCTAGAGTTTGAGAATTTCTACTGTCCCATGTCTCTGGTGTCCACCATCTCAACTTTGCCAGATATGCTAGTTCTGGCCATTCTTTTGAACTGAGATTTGTGAACAAACAGATTTGAGAAAAGTTATCTGGGTTATGCAATCTAAACAAAATATCCTAGTGTAAGGGGGTTTTGTGAGGGTAGAGGGTCATCTCAACCACTCACCTAAACCGGAAGTTGGCTGGGCGGTGCTATGCTCACCGGAAAATGATAAAGAAGATGAGGAAAGAGGAGAGACATGAGGGAGTTTTGGGTTGAATGGGAGAATGTGGTGAAGGGATAGTGAAAGTGGGAGAGATAGGTTTGGGGGAGAGAGAAGTGGTGTGTAATGAGAGAGAAGGGATAAGTATGGTGGAGTACTAGATTAGGATTGGAGTGGGGTGTAACCATTTCTATACATCCCCATTAAATGCCTTTTTTCTACCATCAACACCTAACCGTATTGATCTAGGCTTCTGAAAAGAATTAGTGAAAAGTATAAGAACAAAAGAATAAAAGAAAAAGAGGAGGATTACTGATGTGGTTTAGAGGAAGAGAGAGCAGAACTATAAAGTACTTAAGAATTAATATGATGTAAAGTGCTGATTATTGTACTTTGAATGTACTCTAATGATCTCATCTACGAGGTTAGTCCTTAATTTATAGGATTCCCAAAGAAGATCTTTCCATTCTTTTAGAATCGTATCAAATCAGGTCTTTGTTGTTAAATTTGATTTGATACATATCTTAAAGCTCATCAAATGATATCTCAACAAATTTGTTATAATAATCTATATTAGGACGCAATGATCAAGTCCACTTTAAACATCATATATGTTCTTTTTAATTATTATGGTAAACTGAAAAAGATACTCACCTTCATCCATCCAATATACTCTTCATTGTCCTCACGTGCTCTTTTTTTGCTTGATGTGTTTGGATTATGCTTGCCAAGTATGACGTTCAAACTGACCATTTGTTGCAACAACTCGGACCCTGTGTGTGATATTGGAGTAATTCTTGATTTAATATTTCCATCAAATGACTATTTGTTCTTGCGATATCTATGAGTAGCCTCCAAGAATCGACGATAACCCATATAACAAAATAACGCCAATGTTTCACATAGTGAGAACAAATATCTCGATTGCAATGAGGACAGTCCTGACAAGTTCGTATATGCATGGAAGTCATTGATTGTCCAAAATAAAGCTACTTTCATTTGAAAGTTTAGTTTACTAGTGGTTGTAAGTAGACGTCAATATCACTTTTGGGCACACGGGGACCAGGAATAAGTAAAGACATCATTAAAAAAAAGTTGTTTTATGCACATCCAAGACGGAAAATTGCATGGAATCAAAACAACAGGCCAAGTTTTATGTGCAATGCTCAGTAACCCGAATGGATTGAAACCATCGCTTGGTAACCCAGGTCTAACATTACGTGTCTCTAATGCAAAATCCGGGTACTGTTGTCAAGGTGTCGCCAAGCTTCAGAGTTAGCTGGTTGCCTTAACACCCCATCTTTAGTGCAACTCTCTGCATGCCATTTCATGGAGGCAACTATATTGTCGGACATGAAAAGTTTCTAAAATCTAGGTTTTAGGGGAAAATGACGTAAAATCTTTGCAGGAATTTTTTGTTCCTTGTTAGATGGCGGCTTTAAACCTTCTTTTACGACTTTCCACCATAAAATACCACAGACAGAACATGCCCTATCATTGGAATTTTACTTCCAATATAATATGCAATTGTTAGGACATGCGTCAATCTTGTTGTACCCATGACCTAACTCACCAATTATCTTTTTACACTGGTAGAAGGACCTAGGCAATGTTTCACCTTCGGGTAGTGCCTCTTTAACTAAATCAAGTAACATAGTGAATGATTTGTCGCTCCATCCATTTAGACACTTAATGTGAAATAACCGAACGATGAAAGAAAGATTACCGAATTTCTTGCAATCGGGGTATAACTCTTGATTGACATCTTCCACCAAACTATATAATTTAGCTACCTCAGTGTTAGGGCTCTCTTGCATTTCACGTGTCCCTTCTTCAGTACATGCCATCCCAAATGCCCCCTGCAACAGTCCGTGCATATCATCTTCAAATTCACGAGCGTTCTCTTCATGTAATGGCATAGTAGAAGCTTAACTCCGTAGAAATTCCCCGTGATATATCCACATGCCAACTGCATAACCCTTATCCCACCCATCACATATCAAATACTCTTGTAGTAGTTGTCGTACAAGATAATATCAATTACAATATTTCTTACATGGGCAATTGATAGTACCATCATTTCGACTTGTATTAGCCAATGCGAAATCCAAAAAATTATTGACCCCCTATTCATAGACTGCACTTAACTGATATGTTGTAACCTAACTTTTGTCTATGGTGGATACCGCATGTTTCAGTAATCACTGACAATAGCAATGACTAATAGAGGAACGATATATTGTATCAAGCTAATATTTAAGTTGGAATGAATATTTCATGTTTTATGATTAACATCATTACAGACTACTAATAGGTGGGATGTTCCTATCCCATTCAGGAATACATAATGCCCAAGAGTCAGTAGCTCAAGTGCATTGTTCCAACGTAAAGGAAATTTCGGCAACACCTCCAAATGGCTCTTCAAGTATACGATTTAGACTAGGTGCAATGATCTCTCATTGTCTAAATATGTACCCAAAGAATAATAGGGATGACTATGCAAATTTTCTCAAACTGGAATATGCAAGGGCAACTAACACATGCTTCGGCTAGATTATGCATTCTCAAACTGTCCACACGGATACTTCAAGAATCACTTGCTGACAAATACCTTAATAGACATGGGGAATCAATCGTTAAATATGATGTTTCATCCACATGGGAATTAAATATCCTAAATTACAATGATTTCGTCCAACTCTATGATAAGAGGAACAATTGTCACACAACGATGCTTGAACGGGAGATCTAAGTTTCAATGCATGCACATACACAATGAGATTGAACATAAACAAACGATATTTTATGGGTATCACCATCCACACGTATAAATGTAAAGCCCATCCGCCCACAAGATAATGTGCTCTATATTTAGTACATTATCATGCTCTAACACATACACATAACCATAATTGCAAGAGTACTCATTCATATAGTACGCTTTGCACTTTGTAATGTAGTTGTTTAGAAGATTTGAGTCAATGTGTCAAGGTTTTTAATGAGATTAATTCTTACCATCATGAGATTTTCCGTCTTATCATTTTTTATGACACGAAATCATTCAATTTGCTACATTTTAAGTGTTATTGGAATTGCAACCCAAGAGATGAAAAGAACTATTCATCTAGTTCTCAAAGGATCCTACATGTTTGCTTCATTTGATCTTAACATCTTGTCACTAAAGGGTCCATTCTTTTTCCAAGATTTATACAGTCCTAGCACTTTGCAAGTTTCGTCATTGGACAATATTCTTTATAAGTCATGGGTTGCAATTCCCATAAGACTTGAAATCTCACTAATGCTAAGAATTCATCTAGCAATTCCCATAACATGCATTGCACATTATTGTGGGGTCCTACATGCACACCTCAAAAGCTTGACACATGTACCCTCTTTGACATCCATTAATCTTGGTCAAGATTCAATCATCCATAATGTTAAATATTCAGAAAATATTTCTTTAAAATATTTTTTCTAAAAACTAAGGTTAGATTATTTAATTAACCTGAGTGATGAATGAATCTTAACAACGATTATTTAATCTTATGGTTCATATAAAGATTAAATTAATTTATAGTTTTTTTCGGTAGCGGAGGTTGTTCCAATGCCTTTGAGACTAATCCCTTTGGGTAGTCACACCAACCCACTCAGCATATTCCCTATGGATCTCATTAGTCAACGATGGGAGTTAACAGTGGTTAAGATTTCTAACCCTTAGGGTTCAATCATCTACTCTTGGTGCATATATCCAAGATCAGATTCACCAACCCTTGTGATATCTATTTCCATCAAATGATTAGTTGTTTATTAGTCATTATTAATTTTGCAATTATTGATTATAAAAGGATTAGGGAACTTGATTAAAGCTTCCTTAATTGAAGCTATATGTACTAATTCAATGCTTAAAGTTAACAATTAACCCATTTATTCTAATTAGGTTCTCTATATATGGGCTAACAGTGATTCAGTTTGAGGTGAGATCTCGTTAGAAATTAATATTAGCAACCTAAATATTAGTGATAATCTAAGAACTGTAACAGAAAAATTATTTGTTAAAACAAAGCGCTAAAAAGGTAGATGTCATCATCATGTCTTTCGAAGGAGGAAGGTAAATTCCTAGCTAACAAACACACAATAAACCCTGCCGCATGTCTAGAGAGAGAGAAAAAATTACAAATGGGATAATGAGAAAATTACCCTTGGTTCATTTGAAGGTACAAATTCGGAGATTTAACCTTACCATTGACGCTAGTTCTAAACAGAGGATAATTGGCACTGCTTACTAACTTGCACGCACAGGTGAAAATACCCACATGCTCGGTCGCAGGTCTAGAGAGAGAGAGAGATAGAGAGACATACTAAGGGAGTGTTCGGTCATCGGTGCTGGGTTGTGAGCCTAGTCACCGGAGTACTGTTGGAGAGAAAACGGGAAGGAGAGAAGAAGAAGAACAGAGAGAAAATGTGATTTTCGCACGGTTGGGTGCCCTTTTATATGTTTGACTTTTATAAAGGAAATATTTCCATCACATGGGCTGGGTGCCCTTTTATATGTTTGACTTTTAGCGACGGAAATATTTTCGTCATGCGGGTTGGGTGCCCTTTTATATGTTTGACTTTTAGTAATGGAAATATTTCCGTCACTAATGGTTTTTAAATTCTGCGACGAGCAAATTACCGTCACTAATGGTTTTTATATATTGTGACGAACATATTTCTATCTCTAATGGTCTTTTCTCTTCAAGGACAGAAATATTTTTGTCCCAATAGATGAAGTACCGTCTATAATAGTATTCGAGACGGTAATATTACCGTCTCTAGTAAACTTTCCCATTAGTGACGGAAATTGTCTGTCGCTATAAGTTTTTTTTTTTTAAATAATAAATTGATGAATTTTTCTTCAGAGACTGAGAATAGTGACGGGTTGTATTTCTATCTCTATAAGTGATGTATTAGTGATGAAAATATTTCCGTCGTTCCTCAGTAGATTTCTTGTAGTGAAGCCAACGACATCGATACAGAGTGAATTTCGAAAAACACAATTTCGGCCGAGATTTCGAAAATATCGGGTCAAATTTCAGAATGTTGGGATTTCAGAATTTCGGCGATATTTCATAAATGTATTTTTAAATAGGTTTTTTTTTTCATATTCTTATTATTAAAATTCCAAAATATTCTGAAATATTCCGATATTCTTATCTAAATTTCGTGAAATTTTGGAAATTTATATATTTTTTTTAAAAATAAAATAAAAATATGATATAAAATATAAAATGTTAATAAAATATTATTTTTAACACATATATTTAATAATATATATATAATAGAATGTTAATAAATTAGAATCTTAAATCCCGCCAAGATACCGAAATTGTTTGGGATTTCAGCTCGGGTTGGCTGACTGAAATCACCGAAAATTTGGGATTTCAAACCTTGATAGAAGTTAAAGTGCGAGAATCCATTGGTGTGTCCTATTAATAAGATTCAATTTTGTCTTGCAGATGACTAGAAGTAGAAAATAGTCATCTATGAGAAAAAAGTGGATCTTTTTAATAGGACACACCAATAGATTCTCCCAAATGATACGTAAGAGGTGGTCTTAATTGGAATTTCAAACACCCAAAACTCTCTCTTAATTGGAATTCCAAACATTTTAAAACTCTATTAGAAAGAGTCCTTGTTTTTTATACATATATAAGTGAATCTCATAAATAATAAGCTATTAGTAACTCTTTTTTAAAAGCATGTGCTTTGCATGAGTAAATTTTTCATTATTAATGATTTTAAATGTAATTTTTAACATATTTTTATTAGATGATACTCTCTATATATTATATATTTTTATAATATATTAATATATTTTAATAATTTAATTTAATTCTTCTTATATGAATTTAAATTTAATATTAGAAAAAAGTTAGTAATTTTATAATCCACAACATATTATATTAAACGTAACATAAGTGTGCTTTATTTTGATATTTCTTTTGATGGGTTTTGCTTGTAATGTTCAATTGAAAAAAATGAATATTTTTTTTCTGAAATTGTGCAATGATAAAACAAAAAAAAAAAAACTTTCTTAGGGTACTAATTGACCCTAAGGTGGCTAATCGATCACCTAAATAGCATAATCAGAACTATAATTTCATTATTTAAGAAAGGAATAACAACTATCAACTTCTTTTATATATAGTTCAAATAGAAAAAATATAAAATGCACCAAAAATATAAAGTAAGCCAAATTTCACCAAGGCAATAATATATTTCTACATAAAGTAATGAAGGTCAGAAAAAATCAGTGAATATTGTAAGTAGCCATATTACCTTTTCTTCATGATGGATTAAATTTCCTCTCTTTTTTTCAATCAATCGTGGAAGGGATCAAACAATAGTTATAATCGATTAAAAATGTGTACCTGGTACTCTTGTTCATATCATTGGATTGTGCTATAATCTTATAGTGGTTCTTATGCTAATAGATAAAATAGGAATTTGAATTAGAGTATGACTCTATAAGTTCTTATTTAATTTATTAGGCCCGTTATCCATAAGAAAATTTAGAGAGAGATCTAACTAAAATTTTAATTTAAATAGAATTCTACTAATACTATAATTTAAATAGACTTCTACTAATACTAATAAGATGGAAAGATATGATAGGGTCAAATCCTTTCATGTAGAGATGGTGTAGAAACCCAAATATTTTGTTCGTTTTTAGCCCGAGCGCCCAAGACCGCCACCCGAGCAGTTATGTCTAGGACCCATTGGGCAATTCAGGGTTTTGACTGCCTGAGCGGTGGTCGCGCACAAAATTGCATAAAAACGCTAATTTCTGAGTTTTTTCTTTAATGCTTTAGGGTTTCAAACCCTATAAATATTCATTATTTCGTAGGTCTAGGGTTAGAGAAACAATCTAAGAATTTTGGAGAAACAAAAGGAGGAAAACCTAGAGTTTGCTTAGGGTTTTCAATTAGAGGAGAAGAGAAGGGCTTTTAGATCAAGATCAAAGACTATTCACAAGCGTGAGGTCGTAAGGAAATGATCAAGAGAGGTAAATATGGAATTCTTCTCATGATCAATAGAATAATCATTAATGTAAATAAGGAGAAATGGATTAAGATTCAAAGTAAGAACTCAATGAAAGGAATAATAATTAGCTGCAATGGGCCTTTTGCAACGGTAGTTACATGCAATGAGCCTTTTGCAACGGTAGTTGCAAAAGGTCCCTCACAAGACCACGTAGGAAAACAGGTTTAAGCTTAGTTGTATTTAACTTTTTAAAAGACGATAATGTCTTTTAGGTCAATTTTTCTGACAACATTAAATTCTAAACTTAACCTATTTTGCTTATATAGCATTGCAAGGGACCCATTGCAACCCCGGTTGCAAAACGTCCCTTGCAGCTGATTATTGTTCCAATGAAAGTATGTTTTATCGTATGAATATCCCTTATGTAAAATTACTATGATTATTAGAGATATCTTCATTGAGATTCCATTATGTATGATATAACAAGGGGAAGGGAACCCCGCCTCTTGCGTGAGTGGTAGGGGTGTGGCCTTCCAATGGGAAGGTCTGGGGATCCAATCGCCCCCGGATATGAGCAACAAGAGCTCCATTGCCCATGCTAACTTCTGACCGACTGACTCTACTGACGTAGGTAAATGATATCGACTACCCAAAAAAAAAGGGGGGGGGGGGGGGGGGGAGGGGGAGGGAATGTTTTGGGGTGTATGCATGAATGAGACTGGAGGAAGGGATGTATGCCAGGATTGATGGAATGATTTATGAATAGAATGCAAGATTTCGATGTTTTGCACAATTAGGGTTTTTAGTCTAATTGATTTTATGGAACTGTATGTGTGAAATTGAAGTATAATGTTTGATTTGGATTATATAAATTTATTGTAAGAACCCTGTAATACATGTTTTAATTTACCAACCATGAGATGAATGATATTGATGTATGATGTTCGATCAACATGTGTGGTATATGTTCGGTTAAACAAGCCTTAAATTGTGGTTCTGTTGCTTAGGAATGTTATCATGATAGTAGCATGAGCCGTTATGATGGATTTCCGATGGTCCTTGACTGATAATCTGTAGTATAATTTAACCGAGGGTTTATCATTGTTCACTCACGATAAAGACGTATGCACAAACATGATAAAAAGCATGATCACAAATAATTACACAGGTAAGTGGTTTTACCAACAAGTCTAAGATCAAGACAAGAGAGGCCAAGAAAGTTCATCGTAAATAAGTTGTGTGCACTGGATAATGTACTAAGTCATGCACACTAGGCAATTTGCTAAGGAATTGATATCAAGTAGAGTATATGTTAATATCTATCCATTTAAAGTGTGAGTTACTTTAAGTTATTCAACAATGCATGTTTGTTAATTTCACTCCATGAGAAGAAAGAAAAGTCAACATAGTAAGACAAGTAAGATAAGTCAAGTAAGACAAGTAAGCACAAGTGAGCATATGTAAGAATTGAAAAGAAAAAAAAATTGTTTCCACACCTTGATTTATTTATGTATAGATGTATTGTTAAACCATGATGCATGTCTCGTTAAACTATGATATATGTTTTATATTAATGTTTACAATATTGTTAATTAGGAGTTCATATTTGCTGAGTGTTTCCATTGTTCAGCCGATCTCTTATTGTCGGCATATTCAGGATTCGATATTTGCGCAGTCGAGTCTTGGATCGAGGAAGATATATCAAGAAACTGAAAGATGATTATCCAGAAGAGGAGAGGGATTTGGATCGATATCCCTATTTCTGATTTTCAATTATTAGTGCATTTTTTTTAATTGTTAAAAGAAATTGTAATCAGATTTCATTATGGATGATTGTTTAGGTTTAAATTTTAGAGTTGAGATCACGATGAGTGATCCGAATTATATTTATTGCAGAAATTATGATTAATTGAAGTTGATGATTCTATTATGTTATTGAAGAAATAAATTTTGAACTCTCATATTTTATTATGCCTTATATGCTTTTAACAGGGCAGTATGATAAGTAAGTCACGTGTCAAGGTCTCATTTAATGTAAATGGAATTTTGGGGCGTGACATATGGATATAAATAATCTTCTACAAACTAAATTTTAATTTAATTTACATGCAAACTGTCAACCACAATGGCTTCTAACCATCTCAGTGTATTACAGTGGCCAGAGAGTAAGAGAATTGTATCTACCGAAGATAACAGAATACAAAGAAGAATGAACAGGCAATTTGAGTTGTCCTGGGTTGATTGATTTATTTATATAAATTTGTTTGGTAGATACGTATTACATTACAAGTCTATTTGATCATAAATAGTTACATTGAGCTTGCAGAATTATGAAAGGATTAGGATCTTGATCCAGACATCACATAAGAACTTCTATACGATAAGTTCTCTGAGTTTGAAAAAATTAGTAACCTGATTATCACAAAGGACAACAACGGGACCTCAAAGGAACTCGGATTTGTGAATTTTGTTAACCCAGATGATGCGAAACGAAATAATGGAGGTGATGAATGGATTGCAGCTTGGTAGGCTCTGTTTTTAATCAAAATTGTGACTTGTGCTGAGCAAAAGTGTGAGGCAATCTTGCGCCTACGTCAGGAGCAAACCCAGAAGGCCTCGGATTGTCTCTGGCAAAGCCAGAAAGGGCACTCGGGGTTCCATACATTGTGCGCAACAGTTGGCATATAAATGAGAAGTCATTTCATTTTCTCCCCTTTATTTTGACTTCTTCCCATTTGATATATCTCATCCTTATTCTCGGGCGCACTTATTGCCACATGTCTTATTATGGGTGGAGAAGTCAAAATCATGGCCCCATTATTTTGACTTTTCCACCACTTGTCCCCTATTCTATGGAACCCGAGGTAAACCATTTCTGGCTTGGCCAGAGACAATCCAAGGCCAACCCGGAAATACCAGGTAGTTCCCACCTGGATCTTTTTCTCTCTCTCATACATACACGTTGGTCTCAAGCATGGACATTACACATATGTCCTTGGGAAGCCAACACGCCAACTTTCATGGTTGTACAATTCCACTTTCATCCTACTTTCAATTATTATAATTTCGTATGAATATGTAACACACACAAAATATATATATACACACACTAAGTGGGCAGCACCTGCTATGCACGTGAGAGAGAGGGGAAGGGGAGAGAGATTGGGAAGAGGGACCCTAGTAAGGGTATTTGAAAAAAAATTAAGGAATATTTTAGTCATAGAAACTTGAGAGACATTTTGGATATCCCCTATGAAAAAAATTGTGAAAGACATGTTGGTTCTAAAAATATGACGTAGAGACATTCTGATACTCAAAAAGATTTAGGGACGTTTTGGGTATAGCAAAGAAAGGGGGCAGGCAGGGCATTGGTGAGATGTTCTTCTCTAGAAACGGTTAGTCTATCAAATGTGGTTAAGATTCACTAACCTTTTACAATTTTTTTTTCACCTTCTAACTATAGTAAATAAAGGTTAGGGACACATGTTGACTTATAGGTGCGATTGAACTCGGATAGATTTCAATCACATTTGACTGTGATCCAATCTCAAAAAAGAGCAAAGTAAGAAGACTTAGTGGACCTATGACTGTAAATTCACCTTGTGGTGTTGTTACCTTAACCAAAAAAAAACTGGTGATCTTCTCCAGTTGTAACCGGTTTTTGGCAAAACCGGTTATGCCCATGTGGTCACCACATGTCCCTTTTTACACCCCTTAATTGTGGTTAAGATTCACTTACCCTTAGGGTTCACTCACCTATCTTTGGTTTTTAGAAAAAATATTTTTTTTAAATTAACCCTAAAATTTGGTAAATTTTAACCATAATTAACATAATTTATTATTATTTTTTTCTAAAAACTAAGAATAGGCAGGTGAACCTTAGGAGTGAGTGAATCATAACCATAGTTAAGAGGTGTCAAAAGGGGCATGTGGCCACCTCAGTGGCGTAACCGGTTTTGACAAAACCGGTTACAACCGGAGAAGAATACGACTATAAAAAAAAAAAAAAAAGACTTAGTGGGCCCACTTTTGCACATGAGAGAGAGGGAGGGTAAAGGGAGGAGAGAGAGTGGGGATGAAACGGTAGAGAGATTGAGAGGGACGTAGGGAGAGAGGGGTAAGTGATGAAATTGAAGGACATTGATTGGGATGTGGGAGAGAGAGGGGAATGATGAAATGACATAACCATCCTTCTATAATTTCAAACACCTTTCTTTTATATTCATTATGTTAAAGGGTGTTTTAGGTATCAAAAACTTTTCGTCAACGTTTTGAACGGAGGCATCCGTTTTATAATAATAGATATATATATATATATATATATATATATATATACTATTATAATACCGATGCCCTGTTCAAAACATCAACTGAAATTTTTGCTAATTTCAAATTTGCCCTTTACAATCAAAGGTGTTATAAACGTTAGATTTTTTTTTACTAAATTCTAATACCATCCCTTCTGATAAGATAAAAAATATTTTACTAAATTTCAATGTTACCCCTTCAATTATCTTATGAGTCCTCCACTTCTAAGCGGACCCAAGTGTCCCGAGTTTCTTTTAACCCATGTTTAACTATGGTTAAATTAAATTAAATTAAAATTAGTAATTTTTTTTTTTGTTTTTTGTTTTTTGTTTTTTTTTTAAATCATGGTTAGATTGCTTAACCTTAGGGAGTTAACCACAGTTGATGTGGTAAAAAAGGGGAGTGGACCAATGAGGTCACTAGGTCAACTTCTAAGCTGATCTTGGCGTCTATTTTTCATTTCCCTTATCTTATTTTCTCATATATGCTCTCCTTAAAAACGTACTATTTTTTTTCCAAATTCACCTAAGAGTCCGGTTACACTACTTAGATTGCAATGTGTCCCTTTTAACACTCCTTAATTCTTAATTGTGGTTAAGATTTACTCACCCTTATGGTTCACCTACCTATCTTTGGTTTTTAGAAAAAATATTAATTTTTTTAAAACATTGGTTAAAATTCATTAACTCTAGAAACTAAGGATAAGTGGGTGAACCCTAGGGGTGGGTGAATCTTAACCATGGTTAAAGAGTGTTAAAAGAGACACATGGCGACTTCAGTGGCGTAACCAAACTCCTCGCTCTTTTAGCAAAATGTTCCACAAGAAGACTGTTTCGTCAAGGCCCTGTCCGCCCCCTTTCTTTGTTATATCTAAAATGTCACTAAATTTTGTTGGTTCTCAAAACGTCCCTATGTCATATTTCTATAACTAACGTGTCCCTCACATTTTTTTTATATCTAAAATATCCCTCAAGTTTCTATACCTAATATATTCCTTAATTTTTTTTTCAAAATATCCTTACTAGATTCCCACTTTCCAATCTCTCTCCCCCTTCCCCCTCTCTCATGTGCATCGAACATGCTGCCAACTAGTATATATATATAACTAAGTATATATATATATATATGTGAAAGGGGTAGCAACTCAACAAGTACAAAAAGCTATAGATTTATAATCATAGTTTGTTTTGGTAAACTCAACAACTACAAAAAGCTATAGATTTATAATCATAGTCAGTTCAAGTAGAGCATTTGGTCATCGAAAAAGTACAACATAACCTAAAATTTATGCTCTAGATTTTAAATTTATCCTCTGGGAAACTGAAGCTCATACCAAACTAAGAAGTAACCGGATCATTCATTACGTCATGCTTTTCCTGGCATCCTAATAATTAAGGATCAATCGGTAACTGTAAAGAAAAAGTGAATGAAGCATTCCCGTGCTGTTGAGGACTCTGTTGATTTGCTATGTGGGAGGACTCTTCAGCTGTGAAGAGTTATGTTTTGCTCTGAAACAATCATTTGTTGTAGTGATAGGCATTATCCATATTTGTGAGAAAACCCAACTAAAGATTATGAGGAATATTTATGGGTGAGTCCTACTTTCTTTTTGGTAAATAGGTAAAATTCTCTTTTTTTCGGTAAAGAGTTAAAATTCTCATTGATCATCAAAGGGAAACAAAACCACAGAGCCCTGTGCTCGACTCTGGACATATCTCTCCTCTGACAGAGGGGGGTGCATAAGGCCTATGCTCTGTAACAGAGCTTCCTGAGCTACCTCATGTGCCTCCACATTTACATACCTTGGAACAAAAGCAAAAATGACCTTAGAACTCCTTTCTTGCAGCCTCTGTACATCCTCGAACACAATGCGATTAACTACAGTAAGATGTTGGTTTTCACCATTCAAAAAATTGATGGACTCCTTAGAGTCCAATTCGATGATCACTTGGGGCCAACCCCTTTCAATCGCTGTTAACCCCCCCCCCCCCCCCTTTACAACCTCTGAATAGAATCTTCCCCAGCCGATTTCTAGCTATCATACCGGCACCAGTTGCCACCTCATTGAGTAGAGCTGCTCCATCTACATTGATCTTAATCCACACTCTATCCGGGGGTTGTCAGGTTAATCTACTAAGATCAGCCAGATCCTTCAACTACCTTCGTGGACCTTCAAGAGTTGCTATGAACCTCTCCAGCTCTTCTACTATTGCTACGGGGTCCGGCTTTGTCCCATTGAAAACCACATCGTTTCTAAGTTTCCAAATGAACAAGAGTGTGACACTAAGCCGTCTAATTTTTAAAATTTGAGTATACTCTAAGTTATTTATAAAATAACGGTATTTACGTCCAAGTAAAGTTTAGTGTACTCCTTATACTTTTATTAGTAGAATGACATATTGAAAAATGTCATGTCCATTTTCCTTCTTATCCATTTTCTTTTTTTCCTTTTTGAACGAGAAGACGAAATTATAGAAGAGATGTTTAATTCTCTTGTTGATGGGTTGTGCAGGACATAAGATCGCATGTTGCCATGTTTTTCCATCCAAATCATGGTAAGCAATGTAAAGATCTGGGCGTTCTAAAAGAATGATTGTAAACCCCTTTGGGCTTATATACCATTCATGTTCCTTATATCTTTTTGGCTCCATGTATCCTCAAGGACTTGGTCCTTTTGCACCGGCTGGATCTCGTTTTTTAATGGAAACTAAGAACAAGTATCAAAAAGTTTTTCACTTAGCTAGTCAATTGCAAATGGGGAATTCATAAATAATTGATCCTGTGGGTCTTGAGGGAGGTTGGCTCTTCTTTGGAATAATGTCATTACAGTCAGAATTAAATCATCTTCCAGCCATCTTATCGATACTGTCATTTCGTCAAACCCAGGGCCTTCCCTTGAAGCAATATCTTTTGTTTATGGTCCGACTAATGATGAGAATTTTATGGCCTGATCTTTCTATAATGGGTCAAGCTCAATCGGAGCCATGGTGCTGTATTGAAGATTTCAATGATATTCTCAACCTATGGGAGAAACAAGGGGGGAACCCGGCTAACCCTACAAATATCAGGTTCTTCCAACAAATGATTTCGGATGCTCATTTGTTGGATATGGGGTTTCAAGGGCCCAGCTTTACTTGTTCGAATAGAAGGGCTCAACCTGACTTTATTGAGGCTCGATTAGACAGAGCATTGGCTAATCTTTTGTGGCATACTTATGATCTTACCAGTAATAGGATCTGATCATCATCCATTACTGTTGGGTCTTAAGAACTTCAAACCTCAAGTTAAAATGATCTTCCGATATGAACAAATGTGGGACTCTCATGCGAAATGCTCTTTAGCGGTTCAATCGGCCTAGGACATTCCGTGCTCTTCTCACCCTCTGTATAAGATCAATCAGAAGATTCGGTCAACTCATGAAGCTTTGATGCTAGGCAATAAGAGGTCTTTTGGTACTCTTCCTGAGCGTATCAATATTCTGAAGCACAAAATTGCCTCCAATCATAATCAGGTTCACTCAAATGCGGGGCGTAACTTTAACCAGACTCTTACTCGTGAGCTCAATGAAGCATACGACCAAAAGGAGGCTTTATGGAGGCAAAAAACTAGGATTGATTTGCTAAATCTAGGGGACAGGAATACGAGTCTCTTTCACACCTATGCTATCCAATGCCGACAGCATAACCGAATTCTCACTTTGAAAAACTCAGCTGGTCTATGGATTTCTTCAGAGCGAGGTGTTGAGACTCAAATTGTAGATCACTTCAGACAACTTTTTTCCACTCAACAGCCTTCTGATGCTTCAGATATCACGATCCTCGTCCCCCCATCCATCACGGAAGACATGAACATTGAGTTGTGTAGGGTTGTGACTACGGCTGAAATCAAAGATGATGTCTTTGCTATTGCTCCTCTCAAATCACTGGGACCTGATGGGTAGGGGTGTCAAAGGGCCGGGTTGGGGTAGGGCCGGGGTCAACCCTAGCCCTACCCTTCCTTATAAAAGGAGGGCCCTAGCCCTTCAAGGGCCGAGATTGATTGGGCCCTAGCCCGGCCCTTCAAGGGCCATGGCCGGAAGAAATAGCGGAATTTTTTTTGACATCTGAGATGACGAATTTTGTTTTACTGCACCGACTGTCAACCTGATATGGAAATTGATACCCTCCTCTTTTATCCGAGCTTGGGACTGGCATTGCAACAAAAAGAGTAATGGCAGAGTTACAAAAAAAAATTTCCTTGTCAGTGACAAGTCAAGCATAATAAAACAAAACATAGTATAGGTAAACAAATAGAGTAATAAAACTATATAAAACAAAATTTAAAATATGTTTAAAAATCTATATCATCTATTAATATATCTAATTTTGACACTTCTATCGACTCTAACTCATTTTGTTTAGTTATACGAATCCAATCTTGATAACAAACTAAGGCTTCTACAGTGTATGGTTTTATACAACTTTTAAACTGGTCAAGTACCCTTCCTCCAGTACTAAATGTAGACTCAGAAGCTACTGTTGTCACTGGAATAGCTAAAATATCACGAGCCATCATTGATAAAATTGGATATTTTTTTTAATTAACTTTCCACCAAAGTAATATATCTAAGTCGTTAGATTTATCTCTTGGCTCTTCCAAATACAAATCTAATTCTGATCTTACTTCTAAATCAATACTTTGACTCATTTCTTCTTCAAATCTCAAGAAATCATCATTTCTTTTCTTTGAATTTGTTACAACAATATTCTCCCTACTTTACTTCGAGCCATTAGGGGTACTAAATGTAGCGACCCCAAAATCCCACAAAGCTAAAATAAGACTTTGGAATCGTCACATTACTTAACCTACTTAAAGACCATGCATTCAAGGCTTACTACATGAGTCTTCAAAAATGAGAGTAATAAAATTCCGATATATAAGCTATAACCAACCTGCACAAGTCTATGGTCAACATATACAACTCAGTATAAACCAAAAGGTATGAAATACACAACTATAAAAAGTCTACTGAGCAACAAGACTCTGGCTCCTTCCTCGATGGGCTCACCTTCTCCTCCTTCCTCGATGTAAGTTTCCTCAACCCACGGCTCCACCGTGTATTCCTGCTCTAAACCTACCAAGACAAAAGTCCGGCTGAGTACAAAAGTACTCGGTGTATATAAAATCCAACCAACAATAATAATACACCTGCATTTAGTTAGAAACATATCCAATAACATAATCAGAGTACGGAAGAATGTGTGGGCATATACATCATATCATCACCTTGACTCGTGTACTTGTGAGAATCTTAGACATAGAAGACAATACACTTATGAACTGCTTATGCTTATGAGACTACGTGCTTGTGAGATGCTTATGCTTATGCACTTATTCAGATCATACAATGATGTGACATGTAGTTCTTGGCGGATACGGACCATGCCTAAGAATCAAATGTAATTGACATACTGTTCTTGACGGATACAGACCATGCCATGCTTATGCTTATTCAGAATGTCATACGTATGCCATGCTCATGCTTGTGGTCCACATGTGTGACTTGTGAGACTCTTATCTTAACATACACGTGCGTATGTGCTTAAGTGTTGAAATTAACATTCGAGTTGGTAATTTCTTAGATTCCGATCTCCCACCATGGAAACTTCACGATACTGTCCCTTATCAAATAGTTAGAGAATTCCCGATTTGAGAGATGTTCCTCTAAGTTCTTACCTTCCCGACTATCAATTTTTATGCAAGTAATTAGACATACTTAACAACCAATTCACATATACATATCTTATCATAATTCATATCGCAATTCATAATCAATTTACCACTATTTCATAAGAGTATAATAGCATTTATCATCTCAAGCATTTTCACAAACACCTTGAGCACGCATTATATGAATCCATTGTCATTCTACATTTTCAAGCATTCATCAAACCATGATCCATCCATACAATCAATTTACTATTCAAATCCACATATTAATCTCATCCTCCATACATTTCCCATCCTCCATACATTCCATCCACATTCTAATCCACATTTCCATCCATAATTAGCTTACTTCATATAAAATTTGGAAAAAATGCATCTAATCTCTATTCTATCATTCCTATCAAATTAATATTCACAAAACATTAAAATAGAGTTGATTAGGATAGTATATCGACCTAAGGAATCCTTCCCTTGGATTCAAAACGCTCCCGGGGTGATTTTGGGAAGCTTTACAAGCTCTCCTTGCGCTATCCAAGCTATCTCCTACTTCCCCAAGAAAGCCCTCTCTCAAAACCCTAGGGTTTCTCTCCCTTTTTGCCAAATTAGGTTAGAAATAGGTAGACTATTCTAATACCCCGAAATAGGATCCCTATTTATAGCCCCAAGGTCTGAGAACCAAAAGACCAAAAAGCCCTTACTAAAATTCTGCAAAAATACGAAGGACCGAGCGATCGGTGGTTATGACCGATCGATCGGTTCTCAACCGATCGATCGGTGCTCTTGACCGAGAGATCGGTCAAAAAAGCATTCTCTCAAAATTTTCCCCATATAAAATTTTGGACCAGTCGATAGATACCGATTGATCGATTTTGGACCGATCGATCGCTATTTCTGACCGAGCGATCGGTGCTTTGCAGATTTCGACTCATTTTACTATTTTGGCCATAACTTTTGACTAGTTTGTCGGATTTCGACGATTCAACTTGCGTTGGATTCGTCTTTCGAAAATGAATATTTCTGGTATTTTAGAATTTCTAAATTCCCCATTATTTATGGACCAAATTATCCCCAAAGTTGACTGATCTGCAATTCCATCAGACAAAACCTCGGAAAACTCATTTTTAACTTAGCTTAGACTAAAAATAAGGAAAAATATTAAACATGAACCTCGAAGAGGGTTCCAATACCTTTTTAATGGTTCAAGAATCACTCAATTCCAATAAACGGTGCCAAAACTAGAGCTTCCTAAAGTTTAGAGTGTGATATGACATTCCTGAACTAGAAGTTTGATTAAACCTTAATCACACTACACCCATTAGAGATACAATACAATAAACATTAAAACATCACAAGGACTATAATACCCCTAATGCAATGCAATAAAAACATGAAAAAGATTTGGTTCTCTACACTAAATTTAGCACTATATTCTTTATACAAGTCTTTAAGATTCTTAAGGGTTTTATCCTTTCGTGTCTTCGCTATATCACTATCCACAAATAACTTTCTCAAAACATATTCTAAATACAATTGTTTATACTGAGGATCAAAAATTATAGCAAGTTCAAAAATCGGATTATAATCTTCCCAATATTAATCAAATTTTAATTTCATTGTTTTAGCTATATCACGGAGAAAATGATCTTCACCATTCATTTTCTCCATTAATTCAATATGTATCTTAACTACTTCTTCCAAAAATAAATGTATAGTTGGGTATTTAGTTCCAGATAATATATTTGTAGCTTCATAAAAATTTTGTAAAAGTTCGCATATTATCTTTGCATGATTCCACTCATCTTCTAAAGGATTACATTTATAGTTTGAGTCTATTATTTCTAATCGAGGAAAAACTTCCCTAAATTCTAATGCAGCCTCTAGCATAAGATATGTGGAGTTCCATCTCGTAGAAACATCGAGAGGTAACCCCTTACCAATATTTAACCCTAATTCACTAACCAGTTCTTAGAATTTATGTGTACATGATGTTGAATTTTTAATAAATTTTACTGATTACCGAATATTTTGAATAATCGGACTTATTTCTCTCAACCCATCTTGCACAATAAGGTTGAGGATATGTACAGAACAACGCATATGAAATAACTTACCTTCTAATGGAAGGGCTTCTTTTCTAGTAAGATGAGTTTTCATAACTCTTACAATACAATCATTAGTACTACAGTTGTCTAAAACTAAACTAAATATTTTTTCAGAAATTTTCCATTTTATTAAATTTGATTTAATAGTTTCAGCTAAAGCCAATCCTGTATGGGGCGGATCAACATTAATAAAGTTAATTATTATTTTTTTAAGGTTCTAATCAGAGTCAATATAATGGGCTGTTATAGCCATATATCCTAATGTTTGGTTGGATGTCCACATATCAAATGTGAGACTAATTCTCGATAAATTACTTTCAAAAAATGTTAACATTTTAGATTTTTCTTTTTTATAAATTTTCATACAATCAGACTTGATGATGCTACGTGACACCATCTTAAATAGAGGTTGTAGTACGTTACGGTAATAAATAAAACCTTCGTGAGAAACAATATTAAATGGATACTCATGTTGAATAATCATTAATGCAAGTGCTTCTCGACACTCTTTTTGGTCAAATTTATGAGCTTTAGGACTACTACTTTTAAAATCTGTCATGAGTGGTTGTGTGGGGTCAAGGTTTGATCTTTGCGGACAGGTAGATTTTAGGTGTCTTGTAATGTATTCCATTTTTAGAAGTATTGTTCAATTCTTGGTCACAAAACTTACATATAGCAACGTGTACATCTTTTTTCTTACCATCTTTTGTTCTTTTACTTACTACCTTTTGAATAAAATGTTCCCAAATTGCTGAGGAATTTTTAGATTTCCTTTTCTTGGGGTTAAGATCCTCACACTGTGGTTGTGAGGAAGAGGGTACAGATGGATGAAGAGGGGGACGAGTTGAAGTCGTATTCCCCCCTTCTACAAGGATAGGGTCCTCGGGCTGAACACCTATAGATGACTCAACTAAGGGAGAACTCGCATTATTACTAAAACCGGGAGTTGACATTTTACCTATGTTTGGATTAAAATTCAAATTAGAATTTAAAAAAATATAAAAATAGAATCTAATCGAAAGTAAACTAAGCAACAATATTCAGTTTTATATCCTAATCAACAATATTCTAGGTTAGGGTTTTCAAATTCTAATCAATAAGAAGCAATCTTATCAAAACAGTAGACAATCAGATTACAGTAAGTAAGCAATACTATCAAAATCATTAAACCAGTAAGTAATATTATCAAAAAAGTAAGAACTATTATCAATCAAATTTAAACTATAGAATCAGGGTTTTATAATTGATTATTACTATCAAAACAGTAAGCAATATTATCAAAACAATAAAAATATTATCAATTGAATTTAAACTACAGAATCAGGCTTTTTAAATTAGGATTTCAGAATAATAGTAAGCACTGATATTAAAACAATCAAACAAATTGCAGAATTAGGATTTCAGAATAATATTGTACTATTATTAAAACAATTAACAAATTATAGAATTAGAAAATCAAAATAATATAAGCACTAATATTAAAACAATCAAAACAGATTACAGTATTAAAATTTCAGAATAATAGTAAGCACTATTATTAAAACAATCACAACAGATTAAGGTTTCTTAATTTTTCTAGGGTTAGGGTTTCGAATTTAGGATTTCAGAAATTTCTAAGGGTTAGGACTTAGGCTATGAACTACTTAGGTTAGGGTTTCTTAATTTTTCTAGGGTTAGGGTTTCAAATTTAGGATTTCAGAAATTTCTAAGGGTTAGGACTTAGGCTATGAACTACTTAGGTTAGGGTTTCTTAATTTTTCTAGGGTTAGGGCTCCAAAATAAGGGTATCAAAATTTTCTAAGGGTTAGGGGGTTAGGGACTAAGGGAATCAGTAAAAATTAGGGACTGGAAGCCTGAAAAAAAAAAGATTATATATATATGCAACGTGAGGAAGAGAAAACTTAGTGGTGGCTAGTGGTCCGGTGGAGTGGTGGTGCCGTGGTGGTGGTAGCCTAGCCGATGTAGCCGTGACCGTGGCTGCCTCCAGACTTGAGCTTGAGCATGAGCTTGACTGCTTGAGCTATAGCTTGAGTTCGAGATTGAGGAGTGAAGGAAGAGCTACTCGGACCTTTGTCGTCTACCGGTGAGACGGTGACCGTGACTGAGAACTGAGAGAGTAAGATATGAGAGAGAGAGAGAGAGATGATCGATGAAGACAGAGAGTCGAAGAGGGGCAGAGGCGAAACTCAGCTTTCGTCTTTCGATCAGATTCATAACTCAGAAGTTAAATAGTATTAGGGTTTGGTCTGTGATCGATTTTATAAAGGTTTAGTTTGCGCAATTACTAAAATAGCCCTACTATCATATCGTTAATGAAACGTTAATGGGGATATTTTAGTAAGGTTATTAAAATAATTAGTATTATTAAGGTAAAGTAGGGTCGGGCCGGGCAGGGAAGGGCCGTGCAGGAGGAGCCCTAGCCCTGCTCGGCCCAAGGGCTTCCAATTTTTTTGCCCTGCTCGGTCCAAGGGCTGAGGTAGGGCCAGGCTTTGGAGGGCCGGGTACCCTTCTATATGGACTTTTTTGACAGCCCTACTGATGGGATGCCAGCACTATTCTTCCAAAAGCATTGCGAAGTCGTGGGAAACAATTTTACTCATGCTGCCCAAAGCTTCTTCTTGGATGGTATCATGCCCAGCCAGACAAACTCTACTCGTATCATTCTAATCCCGAAGGTGCGTCACCCTGAATCTCTCAATCATTTTCGGCCAATTAGTCTCTATAACACTACTTGCAAAGTGATTGCAAAAATTATGGCAAACCGGCTGAAGAATTGTATGGATTTGATCATCAACCCGGCTCAATCCGCCTTCATTAAAGGCTGACAAATTACGGACAACATTATGGTAGCCCATGAGATAAGTCATTTTCTCCAAAAGAGGAAACACGGTGCCCAATGTTCAATGGCTGTTAAACTTGACATGAGCCGTGCATATGATCGAGTAGAACGAAGTTTCTTGCTAGCAATGATGCAACAAATGGGCTTCTCCTCTAGATGGACCAGTCTAGTCTATCAATGTATATCATCAGTATCCTACTCCTTTGTTATTAATGGCACTCCTAAAGGTTTTATAATTCCCTCTAGAGGTTCAAGGAGATCCTCTGTCTCCTTACCTTTTCCTCATTTGTATTGAAGCCCTTTCCCAATTACTTCACCAGGCTACATCGTCCAACCTTTTGAGCAGGATTCGACTAACTAGGAATGGCCCATTTATCTCTCATTTGCTTTTTGCAGATGATTGTGTGGTCTATGCTCGGGCTAATACTATGGAGCCAGCGCATCTCATGACTATTCTTAACCGATACAACCAAGCTTCAGGGCCAACAGATCAATCTTGATAAATCGAGTGTCACTTTTTGTGCCAATACTCCTAAGAGGTTTCAAAAGATAATTGCTCAAATTCTGTGGATCAGAAACCTTGTGGCCCCAAAGCTATACCTTGGACTTCCTTCTATGTTCAGTCGGTCCAAAGCCACCCTATTTGGTAGTATCAAGAATCGGGTGCTTGGTTGCTTTCAAGGATGGAAGAGAAACTTTTATCTCAATCGGGGCGTGAAATTCTGATTAAGGCAATTGCCCAGGCTATCCCAGTGTATTCTATGGGATGCTTCAAGCTTCCCAAACGTTGGTTCTCTGAAATTCATGCCGCTATCAGACGATTTTGGTTGAGCCAAGATCAAGGGCAGAAAATCCATTGGCTTAGTTGGGACAAGCTATGCTTACCAAAAGACAAAGGAGGATTGGACTTGCGCGACTTGGAAGCATTTAATTTGGGGCTCCTCGCTAAATAGGGCTGGCTGCTTTTGAATGAACCTCAATCATAGGGGATGTCCGAACAGTCAGGGCTAGGATTGATCCGTGGATTCCCACCATTCCTCAATTCAAACCAAATTCTCTGCCAGGCTATCTGTGCAAAATTCTTTAGTTTCTTCATTCATCAACGAAACTTTAAAGTGTTGGGACACTGATTGCTTATATCAGGCCTTTCCATTTTCTGTTGTTGAGGAAATCCGGAAAATCCCTCTTAGCACCCAAAATGTTCCTGACAGACTTCTCTGGAACTTTTGTAAGAATGGCAAATTGTATGAATGGCAAATTTCAGGTGGGTTCGGCTTCTCAAAGGGCTAAGGCGTTTTTACAATTGCGTCTTCCATCTTGGAATCGCGTTTGGCACATCTCGGTTCCCCCAAAAATCAGAAACTTCGGAAGTTTTGCAACAATGCTATCAAATCTTCAACGGAGGAACAATATTCAAGTAGATGATCTTTGTGTGAAACTAAATCGATCAACCATCTTTTCCTCCATTGTCCCTGCTCGCACGCAGTGTTTGGTTTGGCTCTCAATTATCACTTCAAATCCCAGCTGACTAATGCCACTTTTCTTTCATGGTGGAAAAATTGATAGTCCCATCCAGACTTTAATCTGTTAGCCGTCCGGCTTTGCTGCACCTTATGGTTCATATGGAAGCTTCGCAATGAGGTTGTTTTACAAAAAGTCCCTCCAAATCCGACAATCACAGTTCACAGACTTGAACGTAGCCCAAGAGGCCTTAAACTATATAGCATTCGGCGTATCTCTTCGGCCTTCTTTAACGCAGGCCCTCACTCCCCTGATGGGGCCTTAGCCTGACCTGTATCCATTTCCTTTTATGAATGAAAATCTCTTTAACCAAAACAAAAAACCAATGGGAGCAACTTTTTTATCTTCCTCGGCAGGATTGCATCTCATATCAGTGAGAGGTATATATATATATAAAAATGTACCAAGCCAAGCTCAAGCCTTGATTATTCAATGTTCAAGCCGTAATTTCAAACTTGAATCGAGCTCGAGCTCGAGATCGAGCTCGAGCTCGAGCTCGAGCTCAAGCCCAAGCCCAGCCTGAATAAGTTCAAGCCATACTCGAGAGCTCAGCTTGAATACAACCATAATAGATGAAGTAGCCTTTCAAGCAAAAGGGGTGAAACATGGTGCCTAATTGGCACTGAAATAGGAATTATATAATAATAAGATGGTGCATATGATAGTGTCTAAAACCCTCTATCAACAAAGATTTGATACTTGATATGCCTTTTGAAAGATCCAAGTGCTTGATATATCATTCTCCCAAATCAAAATTTTGGAATTGGCATGTAACAATATGTCACCTTAGGGTGTGTTCGTTTCCTGAACACGAATCTCTCAAGGAAATTGAATTTCTCAAGAGATTGGATTCTTGAGAAATACAATTTCTTGCTTCGGTCTACCATGGGAATTCAAAAGTAAATTTCATCAATTTCTAATTCCTGTGTTGGACCAGCCATGAGAAATGAACATTTTTTTCGATTTTCATTTTGTGGATAAGACTGTTTTATGATTTCCCGTGGTCTTTTAAATTTTGACAATAAACTCATGTCCCGGAGTTGAGGCTGAAACATGAATTTTCTATAAGAGTGGTAAATTTATTTCTCATGCAAATCTTATTTCACGAATAATTGGCGAACCAAACACACGAAAATTAATCTTTTCCTAAGAATTAATATTTCTCATGTTAATTTCCTGCTAAACGAACACAGCCTAAGGACAAATCTAAATGAATAATAGACACATGACGAAGGAAAACCAATTCTTTTGCTACTCTAATGGAGAACTTTGTCGACCAGTTTGGTGTGTGTGTGAGTTGTGTGTTTGTGTGCTATATATACCCACCAATACATTCCCTGCTAATATCAATTGTAGATAACCAGTTCCATCTACTGTAAGTCTGTAATTGCAGAACCTTGCCAGCTTTCTCTTACTTCTCCCTTACAAAAAATGACACAACAAAAAAAATATCTTGCATGAAACCTTGTGATGGTAATCCTCGTGATTAGGACCAAATGAACTCCTATGGGGTGAGCTCAATGGATCTCCACAGATCCCTTTATTACCTTTGAAAAGCTAGTGTGTGCTCCTTCAAATGTTCCAAAGGGAGGTACTTGGCCTGTGAGCAAATTACTGGAACCCTGGTTCATCTAAGTAGTTGATCCAAAATCACTACTTCATGAAAAATGGTGATGGAGATTTGAAATTTTCTGCTGTCCACTTTCCGGCCATCCACTCTCCCCTACTTTTATACAAGAAAACAAGATAGTCTTACACTTTTTTTGGATCCTACCATTTTTGTTAGTCTTCTTGTTTAGAAATAGTAAAAACAAGAGTGGATGGCCGGAAAGTGGACGTAGCATTGCTCTTCTGACAAGAAGTTGTACTCTTCTATAATTGTTCTCTGCCAAACACAATAGTATCATATTTCTAGTTTAGAATCAGGTACTTAGAGGGAAAAATCGCCTAATTGTAACAGGTCCTGTAACATCAGAAACATATGGGTTTAGCAAACTAACCATGTCTTAGATTTGATGATAAGAATACTCACTTGGATTAACCCTCTTCAAACAGGTGAGATAAGGGTGAGTGTAATGCAGAAGCATTTTCATCTTTCAGAATACGATGGTCAGCAATGAATGGGTGCCTATAAAATTCACCCAGTTGCTCATGTGAAAGAGGATTGAAACATACTATCTCACATACTCCATTAAGCAACTCGGACCTGAAACGCTCCCCTCCCTGACAGATCACCATCACCATTCGTAAACATATAGAGAAATGAAGTAATAGAAAGAAATGATCTAACAATCCAATGCAACAAAAGAGAAAAATGCACATTTGACCTTTTCTTCTAGAAGGAATAAAGGCTTGGGAAATTTCCTATATACCTTTGCATTTCGAATGCTTTCCGATATAACTTTCCAAAAACACAAATGTGAAATATGTGTAGAATCAAATTTGCAAAGAAACATAGTGATCTTTGTGATCTTAAATCCATAATTACTAGAGTTGAAAAATATTTTCTAAATTTATAGATGGTTACAGTAAATATTGTCTTATATATCTTCTTAGAAGTAAAGATGAGGCATTCGAAAAATTTAAAATCTGGAAAACTGAAGTAGAAAATCAGTTAGGAAAATCAGTAAAAATTTTAAGAACTGATAGAGTTGGAGAATATGACTCCGACCTTATATCAGAATTTTGTGAATAGAATGGTATAATAGATCAAACAACTACTCCTTTTTCTCCTCAGTCAAATGAAGTGGCTGAGAGGAAAAATAGAACCTTAAAAGAAATGATGAACACTATGCTTATTAGTTCAAGATTACCTAGAACTTGTGGGGGGGAGGCCCTTCGTTCTGCATGTTATATTTTAAACAAGATACCTCATAAACATTCTGAGAAGACTCCTTAAGTCCTTATGAATTCTAGCATAATAAAAAACAACTTATAAATATCTTAAAGTGTGGGAATGTTTGGCTAAGGTAGCTAGCTCTACCTAACCCGAAAAGGAAAAGACTAGGACCCAAAACAGTTGATTGTGCATTTATAGGATATGCACATAACAGTAGTGCGTATAGGTTCCTAGTGACCAAGTCTGAAAGTAATGATGTGAATATCAACACTATTATTGAATCTAGAGATGCAAAATTCTTTGACGATATTTTTCCTTCCAAAGAAAAATTTGAAGAAAGAGTTCGTGATATATTCCCTAGTCATACTCCAAACAGCCAGACAATTCTCATAGAATCTGAACCTAGGAGGAGCAATAAAGCAAGAAAGGCCACTAGTTTTGGACCAGATTTTATTTCACCGATAATAGAAGATGATCCTAAAACCTTTGGAGAAGCTATGTCTTCTCCTGATGCACTTTACTGGAAAGAAGCAATAAATAACGAAATTGATTCAATAATGTCTAATGGGACATGGGATCTGGTAGATCTTCCACCTAGAAGTAAAACTATAGGTTGCAAATGGCTGATGGGTCCATAGAAAAATTTTAAGCCAGAATTGTTGCCAAGGGTTTTAAACAAAAAGAAGGAATTGATTTCTCTAATACCTTCTCTCCAGTAACAAGAATTACATCCATTCATGTTCTAATGGCTTCAGCATCAATATTTAATCTTGAAATTCATCAAATAGATGTAAAAACTGCATTTCTTAATGAAGAACTTGACAAAGTAATATATATATGGATCAACCTGAAGGGTTTGTAGTCCAAAGTCTAGAACATTAAGTTTGTAGACTAATTAAATCTTTATATGGATTGAAGCAAGCACCTAAACAATGGCATCAACATTTTAATAGAGTAATTCTTTCAAATGGATTCAAAATTAATGAATCAGATAAGTGTATTTACACTAAACTCAATGGTGGGTCTTGTGTAATTATCTACCTATATGTGGATGACTTGTTGAATGGCGGTGAACTGTTAACCAACATTCTGTGTCTTCTCTGGTTCAGTGGATTTACTCAGAATGGCGGTGAACTATTCACATACATTCTGTGTCTTCTCTGGTTAAGTGGATTTTAACCGTAGTTAGAGCAATCTGGTGAGCCTGGAAGGACCAAGGATGGACAGGGGAAGTCTTAGAGACCCATCTCAGACCCTGGAATGGACCAGGGCTCAATCAAATGAGCCCAAAGGCCCCTGTAAAGGGAAGTGCCCAGAATGGCGGTACTAAGTTTACCGCCATTCTGGAGATTTCCCAAAATTGGGCTTTTTCCCTTGGGCTTCGAATCAGGACTACTCCAAGGTCTTCCTTATTAGTTTAAGGATACCCTGGAAGGTTGGGGGATTCTGAGGGATGGCCTTGAATGCGTACAAGCTCAATCAAGAATAAAAAGAGATTTTTATCTCTTTGAGAGGGTCCCCGTGCCTATGGGAATGGCTAGGGGACCCCTACTCTTGGGATTTGGACGAAGCAAAAGTCCCCTAGAATACGACCAGGGGCTCACATATGCTTTACAGGAGAAAAGAGGGGTAGGGAAGTACCCTACGCTACTGATATGCCTTGGACAGTGGTGATGGTGACTACGGTGGTGGTGCACAGCTTGGAGAGAAACAAGGTCTTCTCCCCAGTTCAAGCTCCACTGAAATACCTTTGGTCTTCTGGTATGGTTACAACAGAGTTTTGCCTCTAAGGTTTCTGGGGAATTTCGGAATACTAGGAGAGTTTTCTTACTCAAGAATTAGCATGAGGAAGATGGGTTGAGGGTAGCTTGGATTTATAAGAGAGGGACCTTGGGACCTAAAGGGGAATAAGACGAGGGTAAGCAAGGATCTCAGAGGCATGGGGGAGCTGCTGGAGGCGTGCCTGATAGCTTAGGGGGCGCAGAGTTTGCGTAATATGCAAACTCTGGGAATGGCGGTAAACACAGTATCGACATTCCCTACGAGACTAAGAAGAAGAATGGCGGTAAATAGTTTACCCGCCATATGAGATTTTTCCAGAAATGGGCCTGGCCCAGGCTTAAATGGTCATGCACGCGATAAGGAATTTTACCAAATTGGGAATGTCGGTAGATAGCCTACCGATATTCCTGAAAAATTCAATTTTGATGGTTGAGCCCTCCTCCTAGGGCTTGGCTAGGCTATGGGCCTATGCCTGGCCCAGGGTTGCTTGTCTACGGGTTTAGGCCCTAGGGGCCTTGGTTTGGGTCTTGCATGGGCCTTGGACCCATGGCTAGGCTAAGGCTAGCTAGGGTTGACCTTAGGGTTTTGTCCTAGGATTGACCTAGGGTTAGGCCTAGGGTTTAACTAGGGTTTGTCCTAGGGTTTAACTAGGGTTTGACCTAGGGTTAATCTAGGGTTTGACCTAGGGTTAATCTAGGGTTTGACTAGGGTTTAAGTAGGATTTGACCTAGGGTTGGACCCAGGGTTTAACTATGGTTTGACTTAGGCTATACTAAGGTTTGACCTATGGTTTAACCTAGGGTTAGACTAGGGTTTGACTATATCGAGCAAAACAGTTTGTTGGCCAATCTTCATCCATGATAGTAGCAAACTGTCGAGATAGAGCAAAATGGTTTCATGGCTAATCTTTGCCTTAGACTTGAGTAAACTGCCGAGATCAAGCAAACTGGTTCACTGGCCAATCTTGGTCCAAGATAGGAGCAAATTACGGAGATTAAAGAACATGGTTCAGTGGCCAATCTTCATCCAAGACAGCTACAAACTACCGAGATCGACCGAAGCAGTTCGTTGGCAAATCTTGGTATAGGATAAGAGAAAAGTGTCGAGATCGGGCAAAAGGGTTTGTTAGCCAATCTTCGTCTTGGACAGGAGCAAACTATCGAGATTGAGCAAAATGGTTCATTAGCCAATCTTCGTCCAGGACAAAAGCAAATTATCGAGATGGAGCAAAATGGTTCGTTGGCCAATCTTCCTCCAAAACGGGCGCAAATTGCTCAGAACAAGCAAAATGGTTTCATGGCTAACGGACAAGAGTAAAGTGCCGAGATCGAGCAAAATGGTTCATTCACCAATCTTCGTCCAAGACAGTAGTAAACTACCTGAGATCAAACAAAATGTTTTGATGGCCAATCTTCGTTCAAGACAACTGCAAACTGCTGAGATTGAGCAAAACGATTCATTGGCCAACTTTGTCCAAGGCAAGAGTTGTGCCGAAATCAAGTAAAATGGTTTAACGGCCAATCTTCGCCCAAAACAGGAGCAAACTGTCGGGATAGAGCCAAATATTTCGTTAGCCAATCTTTTTCCTAAGGTTTGACCTAGGGTTGGACCCAGAGTTTAACTATGATTTGACTTGGGCTAAACTAGGGTTTGACCTAGGGTTATACTAGGGTTTGACCTAGGATTTGACTAGTGATTAGGGCTTGTCTTAAGGTTTAATTAGGGTTTGAACTAGGGTTAATCTAGGGTTTGACCTAGGATTAACCTAAGGCTTGACTAGGCTAACCATGGTTAAATTTCTTAACTATGGTTAAGGGAGGGGTGTAAAAATTTGGTGCTTACAGATGATTTTGGACTTTCACCACCTAAGAGCCTCTTTAGGTAGGTGGAAGTAACATGGACGACTGGAACCCTTTAACAGTTAGCCTATTTTACAATTTATTTACATATAAAAATCTTAAGTAAATGATTTTACTTTCATTAATTTAAGGTATTTATATGTAAATAAGGTTATACCCCGCATTTGAATTCAATAAATATTACCCTAGATCTAAATTCATGAAGAATAAAAGGTCAACTTTTCAATTCAAGAATAAAATCCGCTTTTTAGCGCCTTTGTCAAATTTTCAACTTGCAAATGGTAAGGTATTTCTCAAATTTTAAAATTTCATAAATTCTATTATAATAAAACATTACTAAAATCTAAAAGTCATATTCAAAAATATTTTCATCTACAAGGTCAAAAAGTCAACTAACAGTTTAGCAAAAAAAGACTTACATTCATCATTTACAACATTAAATATTAAGTTGCCTATATTATTGTTAACCCTAGGAGGTTTGAATTATTATGTGTATATGCTAATATTATATATATATATATATATATATATATATATATAATGGGGATGTTAACCTTCACCAAGACTAGTGAACTTAGTAACCTCTACTAGACTTTTTTACCCCTATGTATTGAATACCATTTTATTAAATATATGGATATTTTGGTATTTCCATATGGGACAATTTATTAAATAGGAGAGAGAAAAAGTACAAGAAAGTTAAACTATATTTTCTCTCTCCCGTGTTTAATGAATCATCCCCTGTGAAAAGACTAAACTACATTTTAATTTTAGTGAGATTGACAATTAATACATGGGTAAAAGAAGTCGGGTGAAGATTACCAAGTTCACCCATTGAGTGAACATTAACAAGACCCATATTTAACATATATATATATAGTTTAATTACTTGTATCACCTAAGCATCGCCTGGGCGTCGTCTAGGCAGTGCCTCGCCTAGCCAAGCATAATCGCCTAGGCATTGCCGATACGCCCTGACTACACTGGTTCAGGTTCCCACTACTTTGCTTTGAGAATTGACTTTTTGGATAGGGGTATTGCAATGCTTCTGAGGTTTCAACACCATGCAGCAGATAATCAAAGAAGAGATGCTCCATAAGTAATAGCTTATCCTTCCTGTTGGATCAATCAATGTACTAACTTGATAAATTGGGTGGTTTAATCGATGGGTCAAAGAGGCTCTGGTGTTGGCAAAGCAGAAGAAATGTATGTCAGTGTCCACCGGTTGGCAACCTTGACGAGTTACAGGTCAAATTGGAAGTCCTTATAATGTAACCTATATCTTTGTACCCCCATTTTGGTTAGTAAATGGCATATCCCTCTACCAAAAAAAAGAAAAAAATGGCTAAAAATTCATTGAGCGTATAATTTTAAAGTTATGATTTGGAACCTATATTTGAATACTTCATGGTTGGAAGAAAGTTAACATAGTGACTAGTGAAGATAGTTGGCAGCATTGTTAGTGTGGTGAATGATCATATAAGCATCTTATTCAACTGCATTATAGATCTATAATTAGCACATGGAGATGACTAGGATCATTTCCTCCACACCGAAATTTTGAATTTTAGCCACATGAAGTAGAGCCTCACACTTGAACAGTGACCATTGATGAAACAAGCAATCGACAGACAACAAATGAGATATGTAAAGGGTTTTAGATGGAGCCCTATTGAAGAGGGATCACCATGCGGTAGGAAAAAAAGGAGGAAGGGTGGTTTAAACCTCAAGCAATTGTCGCGGGTCAATAAAACCCTATTGGGGAAATGGATTTGGAGGAGAAGGGAGGAGAGGAAGAGCCTGTGATGATCAGTGATTGTAGCCAAATATGGGGAGCTTTCGTGTTGGGTCCCAAAGGAAGTTAAGAGGGCCCACAGGATGGGGATGTGGAAGGGCATTATGTCAGTTGCAAGGCTAGTTGTCTCATTTTTTGAGTTCCGGATTGGTGGGGGTTCTGAGGTCAGGTTATGGAAAGATGTGTGGTGTGACGCCACGAAGTTGTAGGACGACTTTGATATCTTATTCCGTATTGCCAGGGATAAGGATGCGTATGTTGGGAATTACATGGATAGGGGAAGAGGGAGGCCTGCTCGGTGTCCTAAGCTGAGGAGAGGGCTAAATGATTGGAAAGTCTCTGCATTCAGTAGGATGTTGAAAGATTGGGATCCCCTCCTGGAGTTTCTCAGGGTCGGGATGTTAGATTATGGTCTAGATGCAACAAGGGTCGCTTTTCCGTGAGACTAGGAATGGCAATGGGGCAGGGCGGGGCGGTTTTCTACCTCCCCGGCCCCACCCCGATTATAAAGCTGCCCCGCCCCCGACCAGGGCTTATATTTGATGAAACCAGCTCCGCCCCACTTATAAAATCACCACCCCAGCCCCGTCCCGCCCCTACTGCCTTTTTTTTTAATATATATATATAATTTTTTTTTTTATTAAAGTGGTTCCGGGGCGGGGCGGAGCACCGGAGCGGGTATACTAAAACCGCCCCAGCCCCGAAACCGAGTTGGGTCTTTATTTTTTATATTGTCCCCGCCCCGCCGCCAATTTATTTGAAAAAAAAGGTCGGGGCCCCAACGGGGGTGGGTCATATTGCCATCCCTACGTGAAACCTCTAGTTCAGATGCTTGAGTCTAGTCCATCTGCCCCGTTTCCTCATAAGACTGTGTGCAGTCCTGGTATTCCATCCAAAGTATCTTTCTTTCTATGGAATGCGGCTTTGAATAAAATATTCACTTGTGATTACTTGAAATCTAGAGGGTGGAGGATGGCTAATCGTCGCTTCATGTGCCTCCAAGCGGAAGAGTCGGTGGATCACCTTCTCTTACATTGTCCTATAGCATGTAAGGTTTGAAGTTTCTTTCTATCTCGATTGGTTCCCTCTTCCCTTCATAACTTCTTATCTTGTTGGAGGGTGGTAGGTGGGGACAATTCATGAAGGGTTATTTAGCGAGTCTTGTCGGGTGCTATAACATGCATGGTTCAAAATATCGGTATCGGTCGCCGTATCGGTTAGCCCAAAATAGGATACGTATCAGGTATCGGTACCGTATCGGTTGGATACGGCGTAAAAATTCAGGATACGCTAAAAAAAGCTTGGATACGCAAGGAAAAACTTGGATACCTTACATAAAACCTCTTTTAATGCAGATATAATCTAAAAACAAACTAAATGAAGACCTTCAACTACATTTATAATCATACATATGAGAGTTAAAAAAGTTATAAGTT
This sequence comes from Tetracentron sinense, assembly GCA_015143295.1. NCBI lineage: Eukaryota > Viridiplantae > Streptophyta > Magnoliopsida > Trochodendrales > Trochodendraceae > Tetracentron > Tetracentron sinense. The sequence continues at coordinate 34,101,684 of CM026554.1, forward strand.
AAAAAAGGCGTGCGCGTTGATAAATATGCATGAAAATACAAACAATAGTTAGTTAACCAAGTATAAGAAATACAATCTAGAATTAATGATCATTAGTATATATCAACTTAGAGTTGAAAATTTAAGTTATCTACACTTAATATTTCAATGATTATCCATTTTAATTGTTTTAGATATCTAAAGAATTTATGAATACACATTTCACTAATTGAAATTTAGCAATTTAGTTTCCAAACCTATTTCTATCTGCAATTGACGAGCTCGATGTTTTTTTTCAGGACTTAAACAATATGGGAAGATGAGGAAATTGTTGAATAATCGAAGACCCTGCATCAAGATCAAACGAAATCAAGATCAAACGAAGATGATTATAATTTTATTTGACTATGAAGTGGATGTAAATATAATTTTTTATTTTTTTATGTAATCAAGCAGGACCATTGTTCAATTTTTTTAATTTTTTATTTTTGATGTAAACAAGCAGGATGACTGTAATTTTATTTGGTAGTTGTTAGTCTATGCTCTGTTTGTTTGGGCTCTTTATGATTCACTATTTGTGAATCCTCATTTTTTAATGAAATTACTTTTTACCGACAAAAAAAAATATAAACAAGTAGGACTTCCATATCTATTGAGTGGTGTTTAGCCATTTAGGTGATTACAAGTTAACAGGGTTAATTTTTTTTAAAAAGAAAACCAAGGTTAGATTGTTGAACCCCAAGGGTTAGTGAATCTTAAGCACAGTTAATAAGAGTTAAAAGAGACACGTTGGCATGTGGGTGTAATTTTTTTAATAGGGTTAATTTTATTTATTTTTATAACCTTGGGAGATTTCAATCGCACTTATTGACTGTCCCTTTTAACTCCTACTAACTGTAGTTAAGATTCACTAACCCTTAGGAGTCAATAATCTAAGCTTGATTTTTAAAAAAAAAAAAACTTTAGAGTGAAAAATTCTTAACCCTAAGTTCAATTTTTTAAATTATTTTTAGATCAAACCAAAGTTAGATTGTTGAACTGTAAGGTTAGTAAATTTTAACCACAGTTAATAAAGTTAAAAGGGGCATGTTGGCCTGGGGTGCATTGAACTTGGGGTGCGATTGAACTCTATTTTTTTTGTTGAAGAGGTAATCTAATAACCACACAGACACTTTGTGGGTTGACCAAAGTCTATTTTAGGGAAAGGTATGCACGACTGAGTGAGGCTAGCACTTCCCCATTAAGCAAATATCATTTGTCACGTGCATAAGAGATGAAACTTGCACAATACACAACCCCAATCTCTCACTGTTTTGGCATTTGAAAGGAAAGGGGCAAAGAGGGAGTGGGGAGAACGGCAACGGAAGAGGGAAATCGAACCCTCTGCGATTAACGCCGGCAATGGATGAAAGCCCACGGCGACAGCAATTGACGATCTCCCATAGGCCCACAGGTATGTCTCATTCTCTACTAAAAATGTATATCCTTTTAATCTGTATCAGTCATTTTTTAATAGCTCTCCTCTTTTTTTTTTTTTTAAATCTCTCCCTTGAACACCATCGGTCGATGCTTTAAAAAAAAAATTTGTAAAACAGCTGCGTATCACAGCGTATCGGTGCGTATCGGTGAGTATCGGTGAGTATCGGTGCGTATCGGTGCCGATACGCACCGATACGCAGCATTTTTTTCCTTCCTGCGTATCTCTGTATCGGTAGGCTGAAAATCCGGTACGTATCGGCCCGTATCGGCCGATACGTATCGATATTTTGAACTATGATAACATGGTCCATTTGGAAAGAGAGGAACAAGAGAGTATTTGAAAACTCTTCTTCCTCCATTTTTCACATTTGCTCTCGTACTCGGTCGACGGTCATGGCATGGTGCTTACATAGACGGGAAGGGGTTAACTTGGACATACTTCTAGTCTAACTTTGTATAGGAATTGAGGGGCTGTATTAGGGACTTATTCGGCCCCTCTTGGTATCTGTTTTTTTCTTCCAGCTTTGGCTCATGACCTTGTGAGCTATGTTTTGGCCACATCTTTGTAGGTTTGTTTTTCTTCAATATATATATTTGCATGGATTATCAGTCAAAAAAAAGAACAAAAGGAGGAGAGGGAGAGAATGAGGAGGAGAGATGGAGAGTTGTGTGAGAACAAGGAAGAGGGGCAAAGATTAAAAATACGGTTTCGAGGGATGTATCAGTCCTAACCGAAACCTATACGTATCAGTTTTGGTATCAGTTTCAAACGATACATATAAATTTTTCTTTTTTAAGAAAATATAAAAAGAATTAAATTAAATTTTTTTTAAATCAAATGAGTTATAGGAACCAAATATAAAGTCATAGGAAGTGGCAACAAAAACAAAATTAGCAAACACAATTACAATTACACAATGAATTGAAACATAAATAACTAATAAATGATATGTCTTTTGTATCAGTATAATTATCGTACAGGGAACTATCGAGACCTATACGTATCGTCTGTCTCGTATCGGTTTCGGCAATTTTTATTTCCATGAGAAGGAGATCTATAACTGTTTTATCTATTTGATGAGGCTGTTTTCACTGAAAAATGTTATTTAGATTTTAGAGTTAAGCAGATGGAATTAAAAGACCCCCAGATCATGTAGCTATTACTCCCTTGCTTACTATAGATTCTAGTAGGAACCCTTCTATACATATATATATAAGGTTAAAAGAGATGCTAACCACTTCTGTTCAAACAAGATAAAATACACTATCAAAGATCTGTGATCCTCTGATCTAGTTACTTTTTTACTACAAATCCTATATGTAGCCCATATTGAATACAAAGTTCCAGTCTCCGCACCGATGCACTTGTTTGCAACACTACGGATTCCCCAACAGCTAAAAGAGAACACCACATTAAGTTTAATGCTCAGCACCCAAACACAGAAAAATGCATACATGCAAAGACTAGGCCTCAACAAATCTACTATCGTTACAATCAAATAGAGTAAGTTTTGTTCTAATTAGTACCTGTTGGATGCTTCGATCTCGAACGCTGTCTGGAGAAGAATGGCCAGAAAGTTTGACAAGGAATTCCTTGTTTCCCATATCTGAAATCATGATAACAATTGTGTTTCTAAAGTCAACCATCCTTTTTTGACCGTCAATCAAGCTACCATGGTCAAGCATCCAAAGAAGAGTGCTCAAAACAGAAATGTGAGCTTTCTCAACTTGATCAAACAGGAGAACACTGTACGGCCTCCTCCTCACAGCTTCTAAGAGCTGCAACCCACATTCATGGGTAGTGCATCTGAAATCCTCCAAAGGGAATGTCAGCCATCCTCAAACATAATATTAGACAATGAGAAGAAAATTGAAGGTTTCTACAATAAATAACCTCAAGAAACAAAACAATTCTTTAGCAAAAAAATCAAAAGAAATACACAACAATTACCCCGAAGGTGAACCAAGTAGCCGTGGAAGCGAATGTGGATCTGTGTATTCTGACAAGTTGATTGGAATCAGCAGTGTCCTCCCATCATCAGTGAACAGGTGTTCAGCAAGACCTTTTAAAAACTCCGTTTTAGAAGCACTAGACAGACCCAAAAAGAGGAATGACCAAGCTGGCTGATGTGGCAGATCAATTGGTGCATCAATAGACCACAATACAGCCTCTGTTACAAGAACAATTGCTTCCTGTTGTCCTCCAACTCTCTTGTGCAATCTCTTTCTCAGACCCTTCATCTCCTCCTTATACCTCTTTTTCCTGATAAGTTCAGCCTCATTTAAGCAGCTCAAACATACCTACACAAACCAAACCACTAAACCAGTACTCAAAACCATGGTTCGAAAACCCGAAAACTCGACTCGACTCGAAAGTTGGCCGGGTCGAGTAACTCGAGAAACTCGAAAAAAACTCGACTCGGATAAACTCGGATATATATATATATATATATATATATAGTAAACATAGCTAAAAAATTACAAAATATCTAATTTCTTTTTTAATCAAACATCACATTTATTGGCATTTTATTCAAAATCTAATCCCATGAATTTTCAAAATAAATAAACCTAACATCTTTAAAAAAAAGTCTCAAGAATTCAACATTCTAACTATTTCAATGCATAAACTTTAAAAATTCAAATATCATCATTAAGATTGGTCTCCTCAAATTGCTCAGCTTCTCCAGGTTGTATAGTTGTTGCAAAGTCATCATTATCTTCACTGTCCAACCAACTTAAGTCTTCTCCATCAAAGTCCCCTTCATGCTCATGAATCCACTCGTCAATTTCATTATTGATTAAGAAGTTATCGAGATTGACGGGATCAAAATTTGATGCATTCCTTCTCAACTGTCTTTCCCGCAATCTTAAATTGTAATGAATATACACTAAGTCATTCAACTTTTCTTGCTTTAAGCGGTTCCTTTTCTTTGTATAAATCTGGTCAAATGTACTCCAGTTTCTTTCGCATCCGGAAGATGAACAATTTTGACTTAAGATACGGATCGCAATATGCTGGAGGTCCGGAGTGTCCATGCCAAAGGCTTGCCACCAAGAAACTGCAATATATCATATAATTATTAATTACAATTGTATATTTATCATTAGAGATTAATTAACTTATAAAAAGTAAAAATAAATAAAATATTGAATAAATTGAAACTTTCCTGGAGGTAACTTATGTCTACTACGAATGGCTTGCTCAGTTCCAAATGCATTTGTTGCATCAACAAATGACGTAATCTGTCAATTAATTAAAATAAAACATAAGATAAAACAATCTAGAAACCTTAATGAAAGAAAATTCATTTGAGTTACATAATCATGTAATAATATACCAAAAAAAATATACCTGATGAGTTGCATCGATCTGAACATCTATATCAGGTTCAAGAACTCCAATTGCTAGTTGTAAGCCACGTCGAATCTCAGGATGTGTTGAGAAATTCTCGCGATAACGAATTTGTGGATTAAGAAAATAACCTGCAGCATGAAGGGGAGAGTGGAGAGTCGAATCCCATCTTTCATCAATGATGTCCCAATATTTTTTGTAGCCTCGTTCATTATTGTTATGAGCTTCTGCAATCTCTATCTTCGCAATATCCATTCGATCATATATCTCACCCATTACCGGCTTTTCACCATCCACCAACTTTAATACCCGAATGAGAGGAATAACTGTCTTATGTATTTGCTCCATCTTTCGCCAAAATGATGTGTCTGTCAAAATTTTCTCAGTCTCTTTACCCTCTTCCATCTTTGCAAACTTAGATGTAGTCCATTGCTCGGAGAGAAACATTTTCTTCAAGGCACTCCTCTAACATAAACAATGCAATATATTAGAATCAGTTATAGAAAATATGTGATTTTCATATTTAAAATAAAATAGAAATGTAGAGTTTGAAATCACCTGATCAATGAGACTATCAATGAGGATAAAATTTGTAGCAAAACGAGTGGCTCCAGGTCTAAGAATCTCTCTACCACAGGTGAAAGTCCTCATCATATATAATATTTGACCTTTATTGTAGATGAACTTTGTCACTTTTCTGCATTTTTCTATCACAAGTTCAATGGGCTTTAATTTTCCAATTTTTTCAAGAATTAGATCAAGACAATGAGCTGCACAAGAACTCCAATATAAATGTTTCCTCTTCGCCATCAAAAGTTTTCCAGCAGCAACATAATTTGCTGCATTGTCTGTTATCACTTGAATTACATTTTGTTCCCCAACCTCCTCAACAATTTCATCAAGTAACTTAAACAAATTATTTGCATCTTTTACAATACTGGATGCATCGACAGACCTGATAAACATAATACCTCGTGGACATGACACCAAAAAATTTATAAGTGTCCTTCCCTTCTGATCCTTCCACCCATCTGACATGATTGAGCAACCAGTTGTACTCCAAGAATTCTTGAACTCATTCATATAAATTTGTAAAGTATCCACTTCTGCTTTTAAAAGAGGTCCAGACAATTCATAAGGCGTTGGAGCCTTAAAACCCTGTCCATACTGTCCAATTGCTTCACATACTTTCGGAAAATAGATTGAATCAGCTGCATTAAAGGGAATAGCGGCATGATAAAACCATCTTGCTATGACTTCACAGACACGCTTTCTTGAAGTTTTATCCAAACATGTGTCTATTCTTTGTTGTGTTGTGCCAATGTTCAACACACCTTTACTTTTATTTGTTTGACACATAACATCTTCATCTTCATCTTCATTCTCTGGATTTCTAGCACCAAATACCCCTAGATTACTTCTATATTCTTTTCTCTTCTTATTTTCTGAGTTCCTTTTACCCAAATATTCTTTCATAGATAAAGCAATACTATCTGACACCTTTTTACATGTTGCTGCATCACCAGGAATTTTAGCAAGATGGTGCTTAAATCGATTAATCCCCCCAGACATCTCTTTTCCACAATAATTACATCGCACTCTTTTCTTATCAGCAGTAACTGAGGTACAATGAAGCCAACCTGGGTCGGATAGGTGGGAAGTCTCTACTTCCACTGACAGAGTCGCATCAACATCAACTGGTGATTGGGGGCTAGATGTAGCCATTTCTATAATATGAAATTTAAAGTAAAGTAATTATATGGACAATATGAATGAAAATTTAAAAATAAATTAGAACTTGGTTAGTATGAAAGAAATAAAGTAAATACAAGTATACAACAATTAGAATAGAAACAATAATTGCATTTTAATTTCTATTGAGTGTTAACAAAAATAGTTCATGTATTTCATTTTGATAGCTACCATTTAAATCCTAATCTATATGATATTATACAATGTTGCAGGCTATAGAAGATGACTTGGTTGCAGTTCGGCAAGCGTGAAGAAAGATGTAGATGTTTGATTTAAGATTGAGATAAATAAAGCAATAAAGCAGTTGCTCAATGAATGCTAAGCCTTTCCCGTTTGTGAAACTGGATACAGAGATTCCAAAGGAAACTCCATCGTAAATGGAGTTGGTCAATGCAATGTAAAATGCCCAAAGGGCTAATTCTCTTCAGTCTTCATTATGGTGGTCTCTAAAATAATTTATGGTGGTCTCTGAAATAATTTGAAGTCAGTATCCTAAATTCCTAATTGGACTAGACGACAATGAATTGATGTTTACAATACATTGCTTTTATAAAACCTGAAGTTAAGTACAACACGGCAAGATATAAGCCAAGGGCATAGAATTTGATCAAATGGCCGACTCACAAGTTAACCATCTCTTTCAACTTGTTATAAACAATGGGGGTTGTCATCAGCAACATACCTTATATTTTCAGTGCTCTGGTAAGGAGTTTAAGCTCCTCCTGTTAGTCTGATTTTTCGGCTAAGCACAACGTACTCCAAATTAGCCAATCTGATTTAATTAATTGATGTGAGATATCAAAAATATTGGGAAGTAGGTTACCAATAGAATAATTTATAAAAAAAAAAACATCACTAAACCTTAAGCAAATCTGCCATTACGATTTTTGTTTAAAAGAATTGTAAAATATCATAAAATTTGTGATCAGGAAAAGAAAAAAAATATGTGATCATGGAAAAATAAAGATGAAACACAGACAACCCCTTTAGAGAGAGAAGTGGCGCAGCTGATCTCTAGAGAGAGAAAGTGAAAAAATTAGGAAGTGGGTTAACAGATAAAATAATTTATAAAAAAAATCATTAAAACTTGAACAAATCTCCCATTACGAGTTTTTGTTTAAAAGAATCGGAGAATCTGTGATTAGAAAAGAAAAAAAATCTGTGAGAGAGAGAGACAATGGCACCGATGATCCATAGAGAGAAAAAAAAAATTAAAAAGAAAAAATAATAAAATTTGTGATTAAAAATAAAGCTGCGATCAGAAAAAAAAAGAAAGAAAAAGATCAAACATAGACCCCCCACTTTAGCGCTTAGAGAGAGCGAGAGCGAGAGAGAGAGAGTGAGAGAGCATACCTGTAAGTGAGTTCTCCTGATGATGAAACAAAATAAAGAGAGGTGAGAGCAAACAACCGTTCTTCTTCTTCTTCTTCTTCTTCGATACGATCTCAGTTACAGCTATGATCCCTGAATTTATAAATCTCCACCTTTCGAAGATGGAATGGAATAGGAAATCCATTGTTTCCTCTTCGGTCTCAGCCATGCCCTCGATAGAAATCTCCTTTTTCGCAATTCCAATGGGACACGATTTGGTCATTTAGGTTTTAACTGAACTCGCCCGACTTTATCGAGTTGCATTACTCGGGTTGACCCGACGAGTTGAACGAGTTACCCGATCTATTATTGAACTACCGACTTTTCAAGCGGGTCCACCCGAAAATCAAACGAGTCGAGTAGACTCGTCCGATTTTCGAGTTGACCCGACGATTTTTGATACTATGCTCAAAACAACAACACTAAATGAATAATGGAATAAAAAAGAAAATATAAGAAAGTAATTTGAGGATACATACCACTAGAGACTCGTCAGGCATAAAATTCACATTGATGGTATTCTCAACAACAATATCTATCATTTTAACCAACTCTTGAACTGCCCTGGCACCATAAACAAATTTTACCCCATCTGAATTTCGTAGACTACACATCAATGCATTGTGCACTTTCCTCAACCGATAGATTTTGATGAATCTCGCTTTGTCTTTCCTGTACATGATCCTCATTTCTTCTGCGGGTTCTTCAAACTGCTTGAAGACCCGATCTTCCACCAGAACTGTGCTCTTCTCCAACCTAAAAGACAGCTCCCTTGTTCCCGCCAGGTTGTCAATGTAAATAGTGGGGTTATCATTGACCTTATCCTCTGCAAGCATCTCCAATAACACTGTGGTCAAATTCTCCTCCAGCCATCTCTTTATTGCCTTTCCAGATTTCCCCTACAATAATAGAAGCAATCAGTATATGACATATCGAATCAAATATATAACCAAATAAACAACTTAGTAACACTTTCAGAGATAATATACATACATACATACATATATATATATATATATATATATATAGAGAGAGAGAGAGAGATAGTATGTAACTATATATAGATTTTAATATCATATGGCTAACTCGACTGTGTTCTTTTCTATCTTGTCTTGATCAACGGTAGTCCCACAAGATTTTTTGGTAGCTCTAGGGGGTCTTCGCCAGAGTGATTCCCTCTCATCGTTTCGATTCATTATGATTATTAAGGCCTTTGGCAGACTAATAAGTAGAGTAGCAGAGCAGGTCATAGAGGGTAGGTATGGAGGGTTTATCCATGTCCCAGCTTCAGTTTGTCGATTATACGCTAATACTTTTAGGCGCATCTAGTAAACAACTAGCTTATCTCCGATGTCTCTATAAAGATTTGTCGAGTTTGAAGGTGAATTTTTCCAAAAGTGAAATATTTGGGTACGGGAGGTCCCAAAATTACGGAATTGGCATTGTGCTTAGGTTGTAAATGTAGAAACCTGATTATTTCATTCATTTTTTGTCTTTTTCATGATCTAAATGCTTGATATTGATGTTGACTAAAAAGTAGCAAAAATTTTTTAAAACATCAGAGGATTTGGTTCGAACGAAATCCAATTTCGTTCTAACTAAAATCCCAATGGTTTGAACGGTTACAGTCAGAGCACAAAACAGACTCCTATATGTAAATCGTTCGAATGAAACCTAGTTCGTTCGAACGATCATTAAAGTAATTTGAACAAAATTGGGCAAAAACTTACTAAAATCGAATTTTGTGAGAATTAGTGAGTATTTATGACTCTAAACCCTATAAATAGGTTATAATTCATGGGTTTAGGGTTTCTCAATCACCCTAAACCTAATTTTGAGAGAGAAAATTCTAGGGTTTTTGAAAGAGAGCTTGAAGGAAGAAGAAGATTTTGATCAAAAGCTTTTTGGAAAAGGGAAGAATTCGTGATCGAGGCCATTATTCTCGGCGGATCCTTGATTTCCAATCCTTGATTCACAGATTCAAAAAGGATTAAGGTTTGATAACTTGTTCTTTAGTTAAGAATTTCATAATCATTGATTTATGATTAAGAATAAATGATAAAGATTTCAATTAAGAACAAGAATAAGCATGGTTTGATATTATAATGATTGATTAAGAATAAGGATTGATAAGAATGTTGATATGTTGTTCTCTGCAAAAAAAATTCCATGCTCATTGTTTTAAGAATAAGACCATGTTTTAGAAATAAGAATAAGGGTTTACAAGCTATTTAAGGATTTGTAAGCTAAGCATTTAGGGATTATCTTGAATAAGAATAAGGTATTTATGTATGTAACCGTGTAAATAAATATGTATGATAACTTGATAAATAATGAGTGATTCATGTGCTTTATAAATTATGAATGTGTTACCTATGTATTTCTTGAGTGTTTTATAAATTACAAACATGTTATATGCCTTATTAATGATAAACATGATATTTCAAGATATGATTGAATTATAATTTGTTAAGGCATTATGTATGGTGTATGGTGTATGGTGTATGGTGTATGTTGTGGTTAATTTTCGAGTAAACAACCTTAAATTACGGTCTTGTTGCTTAGATTATTTATCACGGTGGTATAGGACGCCATGATGGATCTTTGATGGCACTAGATTGTAATATAGGGTGTAATATGAATGTATGATCGAAGATTGATCACCTAGTAGGTTTGCTAGGGTTTGAGGGAAAGAGAAGAAGAAGAAGAGAAAAAGAAGAGAGAAATTGGCAAAAAAAGGAAGTAATCATTTCCTCCTTTCTTTGGTCCTTATATTAACTAGGAAACTATCACAAGGGTGGGCCATAGGCCCATACAAGAGAAGACATGAAAATAAGAGGGCAATAAAAGCCCATTACAATAAAGGTCCATTACATTATACCAACACTTCCCCTCAAGCTGGTGCATATATGTCACACATGCCCAGCTTGTTAAGGATGTCAAATAAACAATAGCTAGGAACACCCTTGGTTAAGACATCTGCAAGTTGGTCACCAATCCTCACATAAGGGATACAGGTCTCTCCAGAGCTGAGCTTTTCTTTTATGAAATGTCGATCAATCTCAATATGTTTGGTTCTGTCATTCTGGACTGGGTTGTGGGTAATGCTAATCGCAGCTCTATTATCACAATAGAGACTCATAGGCTTGTCCACTAGAAATCCAAGCTCCCTCAAGATAACTTTTACCCATAGCAATTCACATATTCCATGAGCCATGGCTCTGAACTTAGCCTCTACACTAGACCTTGCCACTATTGCCTGCTTTTTGCTTCTCCAAGTAACCAGATTTCCACCAACAATCATGCAATACCCAGACGTAGATCTTCTATCAGAAACAGATCCTACCCAATCAGCATCAGTGTAGGCTTTTACTCTTAAGTGTCCATGAAAACCAAAGAGAATCTCTTTCCTAGGAGATGACTTCAAGTACCTGAGAATCTTGTAAACTGTCTTTTGATGAGGTTTTTAGAGCATGCATAAATTGGCTCACCACACTCACGGCATAGGTTATATCAGGACGAGTGAGGGAAAGGTAAACAAGACGACCAACAAGTCTCTGATATCTTCCTGCATCACTAATAGGTTCACCACCATCATCTGCTAACTTGTGATTCTGCTCTATTGGCACATTCAAAGGCTTACACCCCAAAATTCCTGTTTCTCTGAGGTGTAGGATGTATTTCCTTTGTGAGGTGAAAATCCCTCTTTTCCTTGATCTAGCAACTTCTATGCCAAGGAAATACCTTAACTACTCTAAGTCCTTTATCTCAAACTCTGTAACCAGTTGAGATTTTAACCTCTTCATTTCTTTTGCGTCAGACTCTGTCAAAACTATGTCATCCACATAAACTAGTTGTCTTACCCTATCAGTGTTTGATGAAAATAGTATGATCAGCTTTGCTTTGAGTGTACCCTTGTTTCTTCATGGCTCCACTGAACCTCTCAAACCAAGCACGGGGAGACTAGGGCTGTCAATGGATCAGATCAGGATCCGGATCCGGATCCGATCCGATTAGCCGGACTTTGGACCCTATATGTGATTCGCCGGATCGGATTCGGATCGGATCCAGATATAAGATGATCTGATCCAATTAAAATCCAATCCGATTATAATAAATTTTTTTAATGATTTTAAATATATTAAATAGATTTTATATGCATAAAGTATTAATTTAAAACAAATTAACATTAATTAGAGTTAATTAAGGTATTATTAGACTTTTTTTTTAATTAAAATAGAGTTTTTTTAAAAATTAACCTTAATCAGATCGGATCGGATCTTACAAATATAATCGGATTCGAATTGATTAATTCATGATCCGACAGATCTCGGATCAGATTCAGATCTGTCGGATTCTTAATCGGATTGGATTCGGATCTAGGTATATCCGGTCCAAATCCGACCCGTTGACTGCCCTAGGGGAGACTGCTTTAACCCATATAAGGCCTTATTGAGTTTACAAACCTTCCTTTGAACTGTGGGCAAACTAAACCCAAGAGGAACTGTCATGTAAACCTCTTCTTCCAAGTCTCCATGAAAGAAGGCATTCTTCACATCAAACTGATGAATAGGTCAGTCTTGATTAGCAACAAAAGAGAGAATCACACGGATGGAGTTCATTTTTACCACAGGAGCAAAGGTTTCATTGTACTCAATTTCATGAGTTTGGGTGAAACCTTTTGCTAAAAGTCTTGACTTGTACCTTTCCACGGATCCATCTGACTTGTATTTCACTGTGAAGACCTACTTGCATCCAACCGGCTTCTTTCCCTTTGGAAGATATACAAGTTTTCATATGTCATTTTTCTCAAGAACCTCCATTTCTTCACAAATCGCATCCTTCCACTTAGGATGGACAAGAGCCTCAGAAACACTGCAAAGTAAAGACACAGAAGACAAGGAGAAGACAAATGCACGATAGGACGAAGATAAGGAGTTATAAGAAACAAAATTAGAGATCGGGTGTTGAGTGCAAGTTCTAACTCTGTTTCTTATTGCAATAGGGAAATCAAAAACATCAACAGGTGAGGGGTCAGAGTCATTACTTGAGTTGAAAGGATCCGGATTTAAGGGGGTATCTTGGCATGGGCCGTGAGACATAGATCTTGGGCGCCTAGAGTAAACCTGCAAATCTCTCACTTTTTTGTTCTCAATGTCAACCACAAAAGAATCAGGAAGAGGTAAAAGTTTCTTATTCTCAATGTCAATCACAGGATAATCATGAATATCAAAAACAGGAAGAGGTATAGGAACAGGAGGAGAAGACAACTCTTCAACATCAACATTCTCCCCCTGAAGAGGAGTCTTAAAATGAGGAAAGTAAGGTACATCCTCAAAGAAAAAGATATTCACAGACATAAATTTCCGCTTGGAAGGAGGATGGTAGCACTTATAATCCTTCTGAGTGGGGGAATACTCAAGAAAGACACATTTGACTGCATGAGGGTAGGGTTTGTTGCGGAAGACTCTGAATATCGGTTTCGCATGTCATTTCGAGTCTTGAAAAAAAGATATATCGACGATATTTCGCAAGATATATCGATATCGTAGGAACAATATCGCACGTGGAGGAAAAAATCGAAACAAATAGTGAAAAACATAGAATTTTTCAATAAAACTTCAGGAAATGTTAAAATAGATATCAATACACATAAGAATCAAAAACTTTTAAAAAAATAACAATGTATATAAGAGATATAGTGAGAAGGAGGCCAAAGATGTCCGCTGACGCTAACAACAGTGTATGCTCTATCTTGAAACATAAGTCAAGAATGGAACTTATTTATAAAGAAGCACTTTAAAATCATTATTGAATAGCATAGGTTAGTGAATCTTAACCATAGTTATAGGGAGTTAAAAGGGGATACATTAATTTTTTAATTTTTTTTTCTAAAAACCAAGGTTAAATGCTTTAATTTTTTAACCTATTACATTTTTTTAATTCTTACTTCTAAATGCATTACATCTAATAATGTATGGGAAAAATCAAGAGTGTCATATACTTGGCAACCCTTGCATGTTGACGGAAATAACGTGTTAGTACTTAGTATAACAAGGAAAGTAAAATTTCGGTAAAGAACAACACTGACCATTAGGAAATGAGTTGGGAAATATTAAAACTATTATGTTGCATGTAGGCCTTGTGTCAATAGACTCTATATACCCATGGAAATTGGGACATTTGAAATGAAATATTAGGAAACATGTCAATTTACAAATCATGCTTTCATGTCTATCTTTCTTGATTCGGTTGGTTTCATTTGTGATCTTTTTTGCAATTTCAGCCAGCATTGGACCAACAAAAACTCTCAATCCTGCAAAAAAGAAAATCTTTTACAATGAAAGTTTGTTCCTCCCTCTTTAATTTTTGAGGTCCCTTTTAGATTCATTTATTTTACTTTTATTCTCCTCTATTGCCAAATAAGTGTTTTTTCGTTCTTCTTTCAATTAATTAAAACATCAATCACATAAAGCAGAAAAGATACTCACAAATTGTTCATCAGCCTGCATTATAATAACAGTCAAGGCAGCATCTGACGGGTATAAAGTGACCCCTCTCTTGGCAAAAGCGCTGGCCATTTCCCTCAGATGGAGCCTAGCAACAGCCTTCTTTTGCTCTTGATTGGACTCATTGAACACAATAATCTCATCCAGCAGCACTAGCAACTCAGGTTTGATTTGCCTTCTTACCTGCCAAACATGACATGAATAGTCATTGAATGTAGAATTAGATCCATTCAGACACAACCCTAATTACTCATAGATCTTGATATAACCCAAAGGACTTTCTTCTTCTACTCCCTACCACATCTTACCTCTGCCAGAACTCGACCTTGACCACTACCTTGTATCGTACATTTGTGTCTGGCCAAGTGATTTAGTGGAGTACGCCTTAACTCTGGTGTGAGTTCGTTTTGACCATTTTTCAGGTGACATCTGCAACTGGCACTGAGTTGCTCTGCTCCCACATTAGAAATCATTATAACCACTGTGTTAGTGAAGTCAATCATGTTCCGTTGGCCGTCTTCTAGTCTACCACTGCTTAGAATCTCAAGCAAGGCCTCAATAATGGAGAAGTGAGCCTTCTCAACTTTGACAAACAGGACAACACTGTACGGCCTCCTCCTAACAGCCTCTGTGAGCTGTCCTCTGCCACATTCATCATTGCTGTCCGATCTGAACATTTCAAAATAAGAGTAACCAATATTTCAACAAGATTTTCCATAGGGAACAAAAGAAACACACCCATATAATTACTTACCCTGGGGGTGAACCGATGAGCCGCGAGAGCGAATTTGGCTCCGTGTAATCCGACATGTCAATTCGTATCAAAAGATTCTCATCACAAAAGATCTGCTCAGCAAGAGATTTGGCGAGCTCTGCCTTTCCAACACCACTGTGGCCCACGAAGAGGAATAACCCAATAGGCCGATGTGAGCAACTCGTCCCGGCCCTGGGCCTCAACAAGGTATTTGTAACTGCATCTATAGCCTGATCTTGTCCAATCACCCTTTTACACAATCTTTCTCTGAGGCCAGTAAGCCAGTCCTCTGGATTGCGACGGAGCCATAGAGATGGAATGCCGCTCAAGTGGCTTGCAACCTACACCAGTAGATGCAAATGAAATCACACCCATGGCAGTACCAATTCTTGTTTATTGATCAAAAAGTTGTTGCATCTTGAAAGAAATTCTTATTTTGATTATACCAGGCTCTTTCAAATATACCAACCTACCTACCTCTGCAATTTGATCAGGTCCAACAGTCACGCTTTGCTTGAAGTATTCGTGAGTATTTTGTTCTAGTTCTCTCAAAACAACCCCAATCTCTTGGACTACCTCAGAAAGAGGAGTAATGTCCATAGCCCACTCCGCCTTTTCTAAACTAGAAACCAACCCTTTGCGCACTTTTTCCAATCTGTAGATATCTTCAGCTCTTCGTTCCAATCTCTGGCGCAACATCAATGCAGGCTTCCACTTCCTTCTAAAACTATCCAATTTATCATGTGCATCCCTTAACTCCTTATCTACCTGAAGCAACAACAAGTGATGAACATAAACTGAACAAGTATTATAATGGCAAATTGGGCGAAAATCACAAATAAAGAAAAAGAAGAATAATTACACGAGCGAGCCAATCTTTGCTATCTAAGTCCTTCTCTTTCTTTAGCTCATTGCGTTCAACTTGTGACCGACGCAAAGCGTATTCGATCATAAGCAGTTCGTTCTCATCAGCATTTGACTCAGCCGTACGTCTCAACCTCTTGCACGCTTTCTGAACAAGTGTAACTGCCATGGCTTTCTGAGTAGTCCCTTCATCAAAAGACAAGAACACACGTCATTGACAAATTACAGAAAGATATCAAAGAAGAAGATGAAAATGGACTAAGAAATTAAATCAAGGAAAATAGAAAATTGAATTGAAAATTGAAATACCCCCTTCAAGAAGGAACAAACTGTCAAAGTGTTTCCACGCAAGTTGAACAGCAAAGATTAGAGCATCGTCCTGAATTCGAACGCAGTATTGTAATTCAAATGTCTCCTTTAAACTCCGAAGAAACCTTACTGCCTCCGCCCGGCGCAGTTTCTGCACCATTGATTTCAAAAACCTAGAACTTCAAAACCAGATAGAAGCCCTAGTTTTGAGTTAAACGAAAACCTCTTTAGCCACTGAGATTAAAACCGTAAAAGACATGTTAATGCAATAGAGACAGAAGGAAGAGGAGATACAGAGGGAGTCACCCATTTTATAGGGTTTGCAATTGCCTTTTGGCTCCGTTTGTTTTGCAAGAATATGCATGAAAGGAAGAAAGAGGAAACAATGACAGAGGGAAACTTTGAAAATCCTCTTTCTTTTATTAATTTGATCTGTTTCCTTTCCGAGAGAGTTTCAGTTTTGAGCGAACAGAAAAGGAGTGGTGTTAGGCGCACCCCAAAAATTTATAAGTGCACCCCATTATTAATAAAAATTATTGATTATATACCATTAAATTTATCAAATTACTAGTACACACCAAAGCAAAAAAAATTACAGATAAATTTTATTACAGCACACCAATATCATTTATATCTATAACTCGAGACTGCTCAACCCCTCCTGGTTTTTCACACTTGGGAGGATGAACCTCTTGGCAAGGCCCTGCATACGAATTTAAAAATATATATAATAAATCTAATTTTTAGAAGAAAAAAAAGAGATGCAAATAAGGGAAATGATGGTGCTTTAATCTCCGGTAGGAAATGACTCGAAGAAGAAGCGAGATAGATCTCTTGTTAAAATCTGAGCACTTGGGCCCAAAAGAAAAAAAAAAAAAAAAGGGTCTCTTATGAGCAGAGATCCCTTGTAAGAGATAAGAAATCAAAATATTGAAACCTAAAATCGATTGAAAAAAATATTTGGATCTCTTGAATGAAAGATATGAAGCATTGTTCCTCTTATGGATCAGCAAAGAACCTATTTCCAAAAAATGAGTCAGAATAGGGACCAAGGAAGAGAAAAAATGAGGTCACCAACTCACACTTTAGAGAGCATTCACAACAACCTATGGAGCTGAAAACTTGAGGGACCAAGAGAACAGAGGAAGGAGAACAGCCATTCCCGCCAAAAATGGTGGGGTGCGGCTTATTAAAGAAACTGAAACCAAAAAAAAAAAGGGTGCAATAATAAAAGATTGGGGTGCGCCTAACACACACCCCGGAAAAGTACAGGGGTATAAATCCGGCGGGCCAGTCCGAAAAAGCCCTAATATAGCCCATAATTCGGCCCTAAAGGTACCAGGGGGCTCAATTTCTAAGTCATATTTTAATGTGGGCCGATTTAAGGCTTTAACTCCTAAAATCTGCATAATCTGGTTCGGCTGTTATAATTTATATATACTAGTGGGCGGCATGTGCCCGATGCACGTGAGAGAGGAAGGGGAGAGAGACAGGGAAGAGGGACCCTATTGAGGGCATTTCAAAAAAAAAAAAAAGGAATATTTTGGGTATAGAAACTTGGACATTTTGGATTAAAAAAAATTATGAGAGACACATTGTTTTATTGAAATATGATGGGACATTTTAAGAACCAAAAAGCTTTAGACACATTTTGGGTATAGCAAAGAAAGGGGGTGAGCAGGGCCTTAGCGAAACGTTCTTCTTTCGAAACATTTTGCCAAGAGTGAGGAGTCCGGTTACGCCACTAAGGCTACGGTTCACCCAATTATCCTTGGTTTTTAGAAAAAAAATTTAACCCTATGAGTTAGTGAAATTTTAATCCAGGTTTAAAAGAAATTAATATTTTTGTCTAAAAACCAAGAATAAATGGGTGAACCCTAGGGGTCGGTGCATCTTAACCACAATTGAAGTTCTGTTACGCCCTTGAGGTTGCCATGTGTCTCTTTTGACACCCCTTAACTGTGGTTAAGATTCATATATCCCTAGAATTCGCCCACCTATCCTTGGTTTTTCGAAAAAAGAATATTAGTTTTTAAAAACCCTAGTTAAAATTCATTAATTCCAAGGATCAATTTTTTTTTCATATACTTTTTCTAAAATCTAATGATAAATGGGAAAATCTTAACCATAGTTAAAGAGTTAAAAAGGACACATGACGACATCAGTGGCGTGGCATAACCATAGAGAATTTCATGCCTAAAAGATAGTTGAGTGAGGGCTAGTATGAGAATTTTACAAAATTTCATTTATATTTTCAAGGCTCGTGAGATAAGAGCAAAGGTAGTTTTGGAATTGCAAAAGATTCCGTCAACGTTTTGAACATGGGTCATCCCCTTTATATTAGTAAAGATGTATATGTGTATTGGGTTACGCGTACAATGCACATGAGAGAAGGAAGGGGGAGAGAGACTGGGAAGAGGGACTCTAGCGAAGGGCATTTTGGGAAAAAATTAAGGAATATTTTGGGTATAAAAACTTGAGGGATATTTTGAGTAAAAAAAGTTGTGAGAGATACGTTGGGCATAGAAACTTGACGTAGGGATATTTTGAGAACCAAAAAGCTTAGGGATATTTTGGGTATAAAAAATGAGGACAATTTGGATATATAAACTTGAGGGGATTTTAGAAATAAAGAAAATGAAAAGTGGGCAAACTTGAGGAGCATTTTAAGTTAAAAAATTTGTGACGGGCATTTTGGATATAGAAATTTGACTTAGAGGCATTTTGGGAACTAAAAAATTTCGGGACATTCTAATTATAGGGAAAAAACTTAGGACATTTTGGGTATAGAAACCTAGCTCAAGAGCATTTTGAGAATAACAATTATTTATTTAGGGACATTTTGACCAAGAAATTAAAAATATATATTTTTAATAATAAAAGCACATGATCCAATTTGATTGATTGAACTGAGAAATGGTCACTTGGTCGATGGTCGATTCGATGGCCGATCTGGTTATGAAAAAATTGCTTTATATATTAATAAAGAGCAATTTTAGAAATAAATAAAATTTCAATCAAGTTTTTAAGTTCCTTATATTTTTTTTGTAAAAAAATTCCTTATATTATTAAAGTTAAAATTAATAAAAGGCAACTTTAGAATTGAGCTAAAAATTAATTAACTTTTTTAAAGTATCATTCACTTTATATATTAACAAATTGATAGTTTTTGAATTAAGTTAAAATTCAATCAACATTTTAATCTAAGAGAAGAATATGAACACTAAATTTATCCAATGGTTTAAGACAATTGGTCAAAAAGTAGAGATTGGGTAAGACTCGATTGAACTAAAGAAAGGTGGAAAAGGCACCCTTAGATACATGGTAAAAGTAGTTAACTACTACCTAAACCAACCTTAGATGAAAATCAAATTATAATTCTTAATTTAGAACATGCTATTTAAAAACCATGTTTAAAATAGAACATGCTAATCAAAATATTAAATTGAATTAGAAATATGCTAATAGACAATTTCAATCATCATTCACCCAAAATAGAATCATGCTAACTCATATAATAAATTACTAAAAAAAATGGCAACTAACCAAAATTGCAATAAACAAAAAATATAAACAACTACTAAAAATAAACTAATCTTTAATTTCTAACTAAGGCAGTTGGACCAATCAGGGTTGCCTACAATTGCTTAACTCATAATTTTGGGGATTTTTTAGAATTTTTTTATAGCCAAAAGTAGTTCAAGCTTATATATGCAGGATTTAACAAGGAATCATACAAGCTTAGATCAATTATCTAAGGTGTACTAGTGCACTCAGAGGGACATAAATATAACATTTAAAACCAGAAAAGGTAGCAATAAACCAAACTAGACGACTTTTGACTTATGTGCGGCCTTGGATTGTCCCTGGCGAAGCCAGAAAGGGCTCTCGGGGTTCCATACATTATGCGACAGTTGGCGTAAAAATGGGGAGAAGTCATTCCATTTTCTCCCCATAATTTTGACTTCTCCCCATTTGATATCTCTCACCCTTATTCTCACACACTTATCGCCACATGTCTTATTAAGGGGCCCCATGATTTTGACTTCTCCACCACTTATCACCTATTCACCTATTCTATGGAACCCCGAGACAAGCCGATTCGAAAACACATAGTACTCGCAAAGTCAATATCGCCGCCATTAACATGTATGCCCTGAGTCTAAAATAAATTAATGTCTACATTGTAAATGTATTAAGTTACATCCTAAATCTGGTTCGGGCCATGACTTGTTATCTAGAGCTTTAAATTGGTCCTAATTTTTTGTGATGTACTCAAAATTGAATGGGAAATCTGTTGGTCAAGTTTGGGGCTCTGATTCAGTAGGACCTGATCATGAGATCTGCTTTAATATTTATCCTATAACCGCAAGTACCTTCTACTAGTAGTCCTAAAAGTCAGATATGAAACCATGGATGATTTCAGGAGGATAAAAACCATTTAGATACCAAATTTGAGTGTCTGGGTCATCCATTAACGGGTTGATCGTATGAAATCATAATCATAATGCACATTAGGAATGGTGCAGACATGCTCGATTATAAAGTATCTCCAAGACATGTTTTCTATCTAAAATCAGGTCTAGATATAAATTTTTAGATGGGTTGCCCCGCCGGATTAAATTGAAAGAAATTATTTAATTAGCCCTAAGGTTAAAACCAACCATAAAGGCTAACATTAAACACCCAAACCATAGCACTTAAAATTCAGAATTTATGCATTCCCCAAGCCCATTCTTCTCAAGTGATTTTTTTATCCTCAAAAAATAGAAAAAAGAATAGGAATAGAATAAGGGAGCATACTTACATTGATTTCATTTTTCTAATGGCCGCAAAGTGTGGAACAAAATGTTATCTATTAAAGCTCCTCCAGTGTAAGCTTGAATAAGAGAGAGAGTAGAGAAAATAGAGAGTTCTCTCTTAAAGTGTCACGACCTAAAATCCTCCCTAAGAGTTAGGTGAGACTTTAGACGTGACTATCATAACCTGACGAATCATCCTGTAATAAAATAGTAAACCTGGATTTTTTTTTTTCATTTAATATCAACTGTATTTCAAGTACAAGAATCAATTAAAGACTACATCAAAATTAACCTATACATGAGATCTATCGCTTCAGTTACCCACTCAAGCCTACACTAAATCCCCAAAATGAAACTCAAAGTACATGTCACTCTCTCCCTCAAACCTCAACCATAAGGCCACATGTGGAGGCTCCTATCCTTTGCCTACTGATCTCCAGTAAGCTCCTGCTACATCCTTGGTTTCGGAGCATGATCATTTCACCTGGAAACTACCGAAATAATAATTCGGCTGAGCATTGAATACTCAGTGCATACAAACTACTAACTAACAATGTTATAAAATATTTACATCTATAATAACATGCTCACATATATATAGAATAAGGCAGTTCAATGTGGAACTAAGCAGAGTATACCATGCTTTAAATCAAAGAGCGGAAACCATTATTCTTTTTAAAACTAACATGTGCATATAGTTTGGAAATCCTACTTCGATCAACACATTTCAATTTCATTTCAATATCATTTGCATATGCTTTCAAATCACATGTTTTTCGAACTTGTCTTTTAAACCATACTTTCATCATTTTCTTCATAGCATTCTCCTTTTTAAATCAAATATCTAACACATCCATCATTTCTTTACAAGTATCATATTTCACATTCATTACTAGCATCATTTACACATACACATCTAACACATACTTGCAATTCCTTTCAATCCTTTTCTTGCATTTCTTTCATTTTCCTTAAGTAGTGCCCGGACTATGGTGGAACGGAACACACTAGCATCTTTCACTTTGAGACTTATGAGTTCTATTAGTCTTATGATTTCCAAAGCTTCACTTAACTTCATTTGGCTAGCACCCGAACAATGAAGTGGATGAACATACTAACATATTTACTTCATTAACTGATACCCGAACTATGAAAATGGACGGACATACTAGCATCTTTACCTTCATTAAGTAGTACCCGAACTATGAAATAGACAGACATACTAGCATCTTTTGAGTCTTATGAGCATTACTTATGAGCTTTATCTTATGAGTTTTTGCTTATGAGTCTTCAGATACCTGTACTTATGAGAAACCTCGGTCATACAAGACATACACGTGCATAACATGGAATACCTTCGAGTATAGAGTACTTGTGAGCATCATGGTATAATAGAAAGCTGTTGATCATGGAATCATATTCATGGAATCTCATTTATGGAGGTAGCAAAACACAACATGGCTACTTAGCTTAGTTTCATCGAAAATCATGTATAACAACTCACTTTGGTTAAAGAAATCATAATAAATTTAGATGGTAGAGTGTATTTACTCTCTATACTTCAAAGCACATGCTTTACCTCTTATTTTTCACTGATGAATCCTAACATGATCATGGGCACCGGTCGACCGGTTGGTCTGTGTTTTGCCCATTTTTGCTGTTTTTTCTCATTTTAACACTTAGAATGTTTTCTTCTTAGTTTTCTTTACACTGGTTACACATCAAGAAGACCTATAGGGCCTTGACACATAACATCATGCCATTAACACCACGTGAATCAGAATTCTCCTTTATATACACCAATCTTAACAACACATAAGGCTTTAAGCTTTTAAACACTATTCACTGGTACTATTCACCGTTACAGTTCACTCTTCATAGCCATTTAGAATCCGGGGTTTTACATAAAGGTCTCCTAAAATAGTAATAAAAATCACTAAAGTTCTTTTAGGGTTGATAAGTTGAAGTCCGTAATTCACTCTCTAAGAATTTTTATAGATGTGCAAAGGTGTTGAATATGAGTATTACTAAATTAAATTCCATAACAGATCAAACTTTAGAATTTGTAGGTGGTGGTATTCACATTTTACCACCAACATGCAGTATGCAAAAAAAAAAAAAAAAAGGAAAAAAATAATTGGCATAATATCCTACTACTAATTCTGAACTTGGTTTCTAAATCTAATTTGGGAGGTTTCTTTTTTGAGTTTAACAACTTTTCTTAAGGAATATTTGCATGGTTTTCAACAACCGACGACATTAGGCATTACAACCACCATAGATACTAGTCCAAAAATCTTATTTTTTAAAGTACAAACCCAAAGACAACAAAATCCTATTAATTCAAAATACAAACCCAAAAATGACAAATGTCACCCATTGGTTAAAAGCTAATTTCCCTTTTTTAAAGCTAGTTAAGTCTAAAAAAAAGTTCAATTTCATCTAAAAAGATTTTTTCATAAAGATGAGATAAAAGTATCTTTTAAAATTAATAAGATATGTAAAGTCCAATTTTATATTGGCGAATTCCGATGACAAAATAGAGTTGAGTTACTTTCTTGAGTTTGGTTCGCCCTCTGTTGATCATGTTCGTGAAGATAGTGCTTGAAAAAAGTCAATTGAAGATTGCACTATTAGAGGAGGAGTAGTGGGAGGGAGATTTAATGGAATAAAAATAATTGAATGAGAATTTGATCCTCCTCCGGTACCATAGCGCCTATCCCTATCACCGCGCTCACCACTGAAACCGCGTAGAGGTGGGCGACCATGTAAATCTGAACAAGTATATCTTGTATGATGAGTGCGGCCACAATAGTCACACTCAAATCGACCTACTCCTCTGCCACGACCTCCACTTCGGTCTCCCCTCTGAGATGATGAGGCTAAGGTAGATCTATCAAGGGAAGGGAGTTGGAGCATAACACGCCGGCAAAAATCCTTACGATGTAGTTATGAATAGACTTCCACCAGGGATGGTGTGTGCTCCTTACCAAGGATTTGAACCCGCACTTGTTCATAATCTGCATTTAGGCCAACAAAGAGTTCAAACACACGAGTCTATTCAAGCCATTTTTGGTAGGCAGCAACATCTTCAAGACACTTGGTATTAAAGGTCTAATAATGATCCAACTCTTTTTAGAAACAATGAAGAGTACATGAATAATACATTGAAATAGATGTATCTTCTTGCTTCAATTGTCAAATGCTCTGTCGTAACTCAAACACACAAGCGACATTGCACACTTCAAAATAAGTATATGCAATTTCATCCCATATCTCATAGACAGTGTAAATACGAAGAGTACATGAATAATACATTGAAATAGGTACATTCTCTTGCTTTAATTGTCAAATGCTCTATCGTAACTCAAACACACGAGCGACATTGAACACTTTAAAATAAGTATGTGTAATTGCATCCCATATCTCCTGGATAGTGGAAAGAAATAGATATCTACTACTAATATTGAGTTGCATAGAGTGAAGAAGTCTTGACATAACTATGGTATATCTCAGCCTTCCACTTGTCATAAGCTGCATCTAAGGGCTAGGGAGCAAGAATGACACCAGTCATATAATCCATCTTTCCCTTGCCCTTAAAAACAACATAGTAGCTAGATTGAAACCATGCTAGGAAATTATTCCTATCCAAATTCATTGTAGTAATTATGAGGTTTGAGACATCACTTGCAGTGACTCCAATATTCCCTCTTCCCTACACAGGGACACTAGAGGATTGGAAACTTGCAACTTAGAGTTTTACCACCCTAGAAAAAAAAATTAAAATAAGGTTTTACTGCCCTAGAAATTACAAAAAAAAAAAAAGGTTTCACTGCCCTAAACTCGTAAAATAATAACCACGCTTGCTGAGATTTATTCCAAATTTAATGTCAAATCAACCAAAAATTAGAATTTTAGTGCCTATGAACAGTAAAAATGAAACTTATAGTGGGGAAAAACCTTCGTCACACCTTCAATGCTCATCCGATCTTCGTGAAAGTTGTTTCATACACTCCGAAATTTAAATACGGGGTAAAAATACCAGTTTTCACTTTCAAAAAACTCTCAATCAACCATACCATTCGACTGTTCACAAATTTTATTTTTCAAAAAAATTTGAAAAATTAAAAAAAAAATACATCTCCAAGATCCAAAAAATCTTGGAAAAATCACCACAATTCTCTATAAATGTCGATCTACCAAATGGTATAAACAAAACTTATTGTCGGCACTTCTTTAACAGTCATACGGTTGATCTCAGCATGACATCATATTAACATCCACACATTCATGGAAGAGATCTCACGTGCTTCACTTCCTAAGCTCTCCCCTTTAGCTCTAATACCAAGTTGGTTTGAAAGGACTGATTTTTAGTGTTTAGATTTTGGGTTTTGGGTAAAAAGAATAAGAGGATGAAGAAGAAAATGAGATTAAGAACAAATTAGCGAGAGTTAATTTTGTCTCTCTTACACTCTTGATAATTTATACTCACTAATGGTATACTATTAGTATATGAGATATACAAAATAGTAAACCCATATTATAGTGTATATGACATAAAGAAAGTATCCTAAATGCGTGCGTTTGATTGGACACATGTTTGAATTTTATTTAGTTAATCAAATTGTTTTGTAAATCTCTACTATTATAATGAAGGAGTAGGTGGCATTGATTTATTTTTTTGCTATCACAAAAAATTAAATATTATATTATCTTATTAGTATTTAGTGAATAGATATTTAAAGGTATTAAAGTCCTTCCAAATCTATTAACTTCAATCACGTTAAATAATGTTGATTCTCTCAACTATTGACTCCTATTTTTTCTGTCCCACTCTCTATGTGTTTTCAATCACCGCACAATTCACTGTTTCTAACACATTTTCTTTCTCCCATATCTCCCCTCTAACACACGTGCATCACGTGGGGCTCACTAAGCACTACAAAATTCAAGGTTTTCAGCGGCGGTCACAAACCGTCGCTAAAAGATGAATAACCACCGTTATATTAAATAACATCGGTTATTTAGACCGTTGGTGTACATGTTGTCGCAAATTATATTAACGGCGGTTTTTTAACTGCGGTTTTATAAACTGCCGTTATTTATCAAATTATCAATGGTGGTAATTGACACTTGTAACGATGGTTCTTCAAGGGCAATACCGTCAATAAATTTCTGGGTGTGACGGCGGTTCCAAAAACCGACATTGTATATAACCTCTTTAACAGTGGTAATTCACACTTTTAATGACAGTCCTTCAAGGGCAATACCATCAACAAATATTTGATATATCGGCGGTTTTCAAAACCATCGTAATTTATTTATTAATTTACGGCAGTCGAAACCGCCGGTGTAACCAATTAAATAACAAATTTTAATTTATTATGTTTCAATATCAGCGGCGATAAAAACCGCCGCTATCAGCTGCGATAAAAACCGCCGCTATCAGCTTGAATAAAATAAATAAATTTTCTTTATAAAAATGTGATTTTTTTTTACCTGTATTATTTGTACTTGTCAGCAATATAAAATCATTCATATTATCCAAATAGTTCTAATTGGAAAGAGATTAATATAATACATCGAAATTCATCCACATACTCCATCAAAATCATAATATATGCAAATCTATCATCCAAAATCATAAAATATATACATGCCATAAAATGTCTGAAAAGTAAAAGAAATCATATATCTGAAAGCTGCCTAGCAGCTCCCTCCAGTTATGTCCCTCCTGCTCCACCCAAACCCGACAGATGAGTGCTACCGGCTCCCTCCTACAAAAATAATAAAATACAATTCATTATTAGAATATCAAAATGATAAAATTTAAGGATGTCATCACTAATATGCAAATTAAAAAACTAATCTCTGATTTTTCATACTTATTGAGATTAACACATACATGTTTAGTTCAATGGCCTATACCTACAAATGCCCACCAAATCCACACCGGGGTTCGGATAGAGATGTCGTTTCTTCTAACGCGTGTATTTCAATATATCCTTAGTGTTGGAAGTCGTTTTGAATGAATCCGAGGCCATTTGCCCGATTTGGGCACCCAAAGGCCCGAATCCATACTTGGATAGTATACTTTGGTCTAAACCTACAAACGCCCACCAAATCCACACCGGGGGTCGGATTGAGATGCCGCTTCTTCTAACACATGTATTTCAATATATCCTAAGTATTGGAAGTCGTTTCGAGGGAATCCGAGGCCGTTTGCCCAATTTGGGCGCTGAGAGACCCGAAATCCATACTTGGATAGTATACTTTGGCCTAAACCTACAAACGCCCACCAAATCCACACCGGGGGTCGGATTGAGATACCGTTTCTTCTAATTCGTGTATTTCAATATATCCTAAGCGTTGGAAGTCGTTTCGAGAGAATCCAAGGCCGTTTTCCCGATTTGGGCACCGAGAGGCCCGGAATCCACCACCATTAGCACCACCCAACCACCACTAACACTAACACACCAACACCCATCCACCACCACCACTAGCACTACCACTAGCACCATGCATCAACCACCACTAGCACCACCCAACCACCACTAACACACCACCACCCATCCATCACCACTAAGACAACCACTAGCACCACCCAACCACCACTAACACTAATACACCAACACCCATCCACCACCACTAGCACCACCCATCCACTACCACTAGCACCACCCAACCACCACTAACACACCACCACCCATCTACCACCACTAGGACCACCACTAGCACCACCCATCCATCACCACACCACCACCACCACTACCACCACCCATCCACCACCACTAGCACCACCCAACCATCACCCATCCACCACCACTAGCACCACCCATCCACCACTAGCACCACCACCATATTATTTAAGGTAATTAAATTTTATAACTAAAATCTTATAACATTAGCATTTACCTCTGGAGGCACGCATGGTGTTGTAGAAGGCTGAGCTGCACCCTAGCATGCAAAATTTGGATGGTAAATAAATGAATGAATATTTAAATATTTTCAAGTACCAAGTAATGTTTCTTATTTGATAGACTTGTCTCGATAAAATCTCCTACATAACACGCTCCATGTTCGCCAACAGTAAATCTTGGGCCGCCAGTAACACATCTTTCGCTGCGCTCAACTCCTCGAGAGCTCTCAGCCTTTCAGTAGTCTGAGGATCAATGGAAGAGGTACCGGCAGTGCTCGAAGATCGACCACCCCATAATTGGGTGGGGGTCACGGCTAATCCACATGTGCGGACACGACCACCATGCTCAAGCCCCATGACCTGGGCGTATATATCATATCAGCTCGTGGTGTCCTGCGAGCCCTCGGGTTGAGATGCCATACGCTCTCGCATCTCGCGCTGCAAATGCCCACCAAATAGTTAATATGTCGTAGTTAGAAGGGGACGAAATTAAACTATAATGACATAAGCATGAAGTTACTGACCATATTCCCTTTCGCCTCAGCGGTCATTGGCGTGCCATCCCTACTAGTATGCGCTGTGATGTAGACCTTGGCACGACCAGGGTAGGTCTGAGAGGGGCTCGTAGCACAATAGGACAATATAAACCTAGTCACTGCCCTTTAAATAACTAACATAATTTTTTTTAAAAGATTGAACACTTACCATCTCATGCCTCAACCGAGCGAAGCTCTTCGTGTCGGATGTATGGAGGATCTTCTGTTTTGCTCGATTAGCCCGATTTGTGGTACTCCTCTTTTGCGGAAAATTTAAATTATGGTTAGAGCGACAAGTTGTATTTTTGTTACCATTTAGAATGATGAAAAAGAAATAAAATATGCTTGCCCCTCCCTAGAGAACCAAAATTCAACCAGTGTACGCCACTGGTCCGCCACCACATCCACAGGGAAAGATCAGTCGGCGAGGCCTCTGGAGTCATGTATTTTTTTCTCAGCTTATGCTTCCAATCCCTGTATTTATGCGCGAAGGAGTCGTCCAAGAATGCCTTTATCTCAAGTGGGATATAAAATTTTTCCTGGAACACAATTTGAATTGATTAGTAATTAACAAAAATATACGTAACTCAACACTACTAATTGATCGGTTATCAGACTTTTTGTTTTCTTACCCGCACCATTTGTACCGCGCGTTCCTTGTGTTCCCTAGGGATGTGAATCCAACTAGGAACGTCAAGGCGAAACAAATGCCCATCCCGGGCAAGAGTACCAAAAAAACCTGCTAGAGTCTGGGCTGGTTGCTCTACTGACTGAGCATGATCATCACAAACTACCTGTTTTTTTTTTGCCTGGAGGTAGTTTATGTAAACTGGGGCATTTGTTCTTGCCCTGGCCCTGCCTTATAGGGCCTGGAACAGGAGGAGGCTATACATGGGTGGCAGCACCTGATGTGGCGGTTGCGGAGGTGCCATCACCTACTGTGGACTGTGTAAGCTTCATCTGCAAAATAAATGAACACATATCATATTTTTCATACTTATAGAGAGAGTTTAAACACATAAAAGTCCGTTTGATTTCATCACTAATATGAAAATATACAAACCACAACATATTTTTCATACTTGTCACATTTTAACGCATATTTATCAAATTTGTCCTACTTTTAACACATTCAAATGCCTAGAATAGATAAAATTCAATCAAGGAATAACAGCATTACAACAGTATCCGAATAACAATAACAATGAAGGAATAATATTCAAAGGCCATGAAACTCCAATACCCAAATAAAACATTTCATTTTATTTCATATTCTATATTTACACCACAAATGTATTACAACGGTATCATTGCCCCTATACATATACAAAAGGTGTGCTAAGTGGTAAGAAGACCGGCTTGAACACATAAACTACAATGTATTTCATCAATAAGTTGACACATATTATTCGTTTGTGTCCGTTTCATCATTGTAGTCCGATTGAAGTTTGTCATCACTGGATTCGGTGGACGCCACTTATTGTTGTAGCACTTGAGGGGGCGCATCAACAGTGGCTCCAATAATCCCTAATCTCACCCAATTGACACCTCCATCATCATCATGTACAGTGTCATATAACTGTTGGTCGTTGAATGGTATGTTCTCCCTTAATGCATGATCATCCACAAGAGATCCGTCATTCATGTCAAACAAGTCTCTTGGTTTAGTCTTGATGACAACATGCCAATCTGGATCCGTTGGATCTTTGATGTAAAATGTTTGTTCTGCTTGAGATGCCAACACATATGGTTCGCTCGATACTAAGTGTGCTGGGAGCAAGCGTGTGAAGTTCACAAGCGTAATCCCAAACTCATCAGTCTTTATTCCTCTAACTTGTGACCTCACATCGGGCCATTCACACTTAAACAATCCAAATTGTTGGCTTTCAGAACACGCGATTTCAACAATGTCTGTTAAGCGGCCATAGTAGGTTATATCAAACACAATCAGAGTTTTGTCCTTAGAAGTTGCATAGCTTGTAGTCATTGCAATGATCGTAACACCACTGTTTTGACTTTTGCGTCCACGCTCTCTATCCTTAGTATAAAACTTGTATCCATTAATGACGTAGCCCTTAAACCTTTTTGTGGCTTTATGTGGACCATATGCGAGCCAGGTAATCTCATCAGACACCGGAGTGTGTGAATCTCGTAGCCTTTGAACCTATTGGAAGGCCAAAATGCAATTAATTCATTTCTCGAAACATTATTAATGTGATGTGCACAAATCTATGGATTAGAGCATAGGACTTACATGTTCCGTAAACCATGAGGAAAATTGTTCGCTGTGCTTTTTTTGTAGTATGTGGGGAGCTGATCTAACAAGTCTGGGATTGGTCATCCTCAGTACATTCATGAGTTGACTGCAAGGAACCAATCGATGTGCGTGCTCAAATTTCTTTTGTTGAATTACAAATTGAAAAATAAATGAAATATAATTAGCAAAAAGCTTTGATCATATCTGTCTTACTCTCGATATGGTCTGACCTTGTTGGTGAACAATACATAATGATGTGTCTCCTGCCATTCTAATTCACTTAGAGCAAATGGCTACGCACCTCCTATTGGAGTTTCATCGTCATTTCTATCCGGTCTGTTCAATCTTGATTTCATATCATTTAGATATCTTGAGCAGAATGTTAAGCATTATTCCACCAAGTATCCTTCTGCAATGGAACTCTCTGGTCGAGCTCGATTGTGCACATAGGATTTCAGTGTATATAAGTACCTATGCGAATCAAATTTAGGTAAGACAACAAGACAATTATAACAAGAAGTTTCAACAATTGATAAATATTTATAATTGATGGCATACCTTTCGATGGGATACATCTAGCGGTATTGGACAGGTCCACCTAGCCTTG
The DNA here is from genome assembly GCA_015143295.1 of Tetracentron sinense. Lineage (NCBI taxonomy): Eukaryota > Viridiplantae > Streptophyta > Magnoliopsida > Trochodendrales > Trochodendraceae > Tetracentron > Tetracentron sinense. The sequence goes on from CM026554.1 coordinate 34,133,177, forward strand.
CCTTTGCAGCCAGATTTATAGGCAAGTGCACCATAACATCAAAGAATGACGGTGGGAAAATTCTTTCTAAATGACAAAGCATAAGCGTAATTTTCTCCTCTAACCATCTCAAATCCTCGACCTGACAGACTTTGGAAGATAATGTCAGGAAGAAGTTGCTCAATTCAATTAGGACTGAAGTTACATTCTTCGGCAATGCCTTCTTCACAGCCAGTGGAAGGAATTGTTGCATTATGACATGACAATCGTGGCTCTTCAGTCCTTAAATTTTATGCTCTTTGATATTAACATGTCTCTCAATATTTGACGAGTATCCATCTGGAACCTTGACACTCTTCAAAACTTCGCAAAACAGTTCTTTCTCATTCTTATCAATTGAAAAGCATACAGGGGGTAAATAAACTTTCTTTGTGCCAGCCTGGAACTGAGGGTGAAGTGCACATCTCACGCCTATATCAACCAAGTCGAGTTGAGCTTTTAATCCATCCTTGGATTTTTCATCCAAACCCAATAAAGTCCCCAACACATTGTCACATACATTTTTCTCGATATGCATTACATCAAGGTTGTGCCTCAATAAATTGTGCTCCCAGTATGGCAACTCAAAAAATATACTTGTCTTCCTCCAGTTATATGACATAATCTCATGGCCCGGCTGCCTTGGATGTTTTCGGCCACTCTGTTCCCCGAGGGAGAAAGTGAAACCCTCCAATTCACGCAACACTTTGGACCCAGACATTGTAGTTGGAGCGCATCTTGGCTCTACAGTGTCATCAAAAGCGCTTGAATTTTTCTGGAACCTGTGATCCGGATTTAAGAAACGACGGTGCCCCATATAACATTATTTCTTGCTCTTAGACAAGTATTGGCTGTAAGTGTCCTTGTGGCATGAAGGGCATGCCTACTTTCCTTTCGTGCTCCAACCTGACAACATGGCATACCCTGGGAAGTCGCTAATGGTTCATAGCAATGCCGCATGCATTACAAACATTTCCTGCTTCGACGCATCATAAGTTAGCAACCCATGGTCCCACAAGTCCTTCAACTCCTCGACTAGAGGCCTCATGTAGACATCAATGACATTTCCTGGGTCGGAGGGACCGGGAATAAGTAAGAACATAATGAAGTTCGGTTGCTTCATGCACATCCATAGTGGTAAGTTGTAGGGAATAAGAACCACATGCCATGTACTGTGAGCAATACTTATCGTCCTAAATGGGTTGAAGCTATCACTCACCAACCCAAGCCTGACATTGCAAGGATCTGAACCGAATGAAGGTTACTTTTGATCCAAATTTTGCCAAGCTGGTTAATCTGCAGGATGCCTTAACCTCCTATCCCTAGTTCGACACTCATCATGCCATCTCATTTCAGAAGCAGTCTTCGACGACATGAACAACCATTGTAACCTGGGTCTCAACAGGAAGTGACGCAAAATCTTCACTGGAGTTTTCTTTTTGCGCTCTGCTTGATCATCACATGTCTTCCATCTTGATTCACCACAGATGTCACATGCTTACTTGTTTGCAGACTCTTTCTAGTAAAGCATGCAATCATTGGGACATGCATCAATTTTATCATAGTTAAGCCCCAAGTCTGACATCATTTTTTTTGTCTGAAAGTAAGTACTGGGTAGTGTTGACCCCTCCGGGAGTATCTCCCTCAACAACTCAAGCAACATGGTGAATGATTTATTTCTCCATCCACTAAGACACTTAATGTGATATAATCTTACAATTACAGACAACTGCGTGTGATTCTTACATACTGGATACAAAGCCTATCCCACATCCTTTATCAATTGGCAAAATCTATCAGACACAAGATTGGGATCCTGACTACTATTACCTTGATCTTGGTTTAGGACCCTGAACACATCGTGCACCATATCTTCGTTTCTCGTGCATGTTAGGATTTTGAGACACTTGGGCAATTGGTATGTGCTGTGATATGTCCTCCTCATGATGATACTAAATTTTGTAATTCAAGTCGAATCCATCACAGATCATATGCTCGTACATTGTAACCTTATCTTGATAAATGACATTGTTGGATTCGGACACAGACACTTTATACCACCGGTGTTATTGGTCGCTCCACGAGCTATCCCAAACTTTATCAACTCCTTTACCCCTTTTATATATTCCTTTGACACTCTATTTAATACAAAAAATATACTCACAATTGCTTAGATACAAACACTTTATCATTCAGTGTTTCTTAAAAAATTCTAACCAAAAAGTACCTCGACATTTCAATCCAACTCCTATCCATGATGGATGAGATTAGATTTCCAAGTCCTTCGTTAACTATTCTGAGAAATAGCAAAAGTCCGCCGCTATCAGTCAATTACAATATGCATGCATGCATGCTTCCTATCGTCATCAACTCATCTTCTAAAGGGTGGAGTGTTCCTATCCCATTCAGGAATGCATAATCCCCATAAGTCAATAGCTCAGGTGATTTGTTCCATATGAAGGAAATTTCGGCAGCATTTCCCTATGGTTCTCCAAGTACACGACTTAGACTAGGGGCAAACATGCCACATTGCCTAAATATATACCCAGAGAACAAGAGAAATGATTGACAAAATTTTCCTCAATCTGGACAAACTATAAGCAACTGACTATACCGGTGATTACGCATTCCTGAACTGTCCAATTGGACAATTCAATAATCATATACAAACAAATACACTTTATCACAAACAAGACCAAAAAGTTGTTACAATGCATTTAGGCTCACAAGAGAACTAAACGTCATAATTTACAACTAATCCGTCCAAATAGGTGATACAAGAAATGCATTTGTCACACAATGATTCTTGAATGGGAGATCTAAGGTTCAATGCATGCATGTGTATGAACTTAAAAACACAGCGAATAATGAAAGAAACATGGGAAATAACAACAAAATTCAATTTCCCACTCTTGAGAATTAAAAAAAACAATAGTGTAAAATGACATGAGACTTACAAAGGCATTGGACTTGGATATTCCGGGACTTGCAAAAGCATGAGCCATTTGTTTTGGTAAAATTGGACAGCCTTATCGGCATTTAGTGATCTAGAGAATCAAACCCCTTTATGTTTTGAGAAGACCATGGCTTGTCTTTCATCCATATAGGTTAAAATCACTAAGAAAGCTCTCTCACCCCCACACTTTCAAGGAAAAAAGACTTACATTAACAATTTCCTTAGATTAATTAATTACATTAGACTACCTATTCTAATGTACAATCTTTATTGGTCGATGCCCCTTTTTACCACACACCAAATGTAGTTAAAGATTCACTCACTCCTATAGTTAAGCAATCTAAGCTTGATTTTTAAAAATAAAAAAAACCGAAATATTTATTTTAATTATTTAAGCTTAACCATAGTTAGGGGCGGAGCCAAGATTTTTTTCTTGGGGGGGCCAAAGTACATGTATTGGGAAAAACTATGGGGGTTCGGGGGCGTAGCCCCAAAGAGTTTTTTTTTGAGTAATGGGTCTATCGTGGTCACAAATTCGTCACTCTGCATTCTAATAAAGGTCTAGTCACAAGAAAAACAAGGACCTTCTTTTAAATTTGATTAAAATCCTACTTCCATGAATTTATGGTTTTAGTGAGGCAAGATATTGCTAAAGCTATTGTCACCGACCACCAAGAGATTAAGATTCCAGTGACAGAAGCCATTGGTGCCAATTGCTAAGAGAATGTGTTTTTTTTTCCTTTTTCTTAATCTTTCCCAATTTAAAGTCTATAGAATTAATAGTAAAAAAACAAACAATAAACAACTACTATTAGAATTGCAGAGTTAGGATTTTGAATAACTAAATTTTATTTGCAACTAATTAATTTATAGAAGAAAAAAAAACCTAAGCGAATATGAGTAATCCATTTCGGGACATGAGCCAAGCATCAAACAAGTAGAGAGTAGCTCTTCTTCTTGGGGAGTACCTAGTTGGGGTTTCACAACAATTGGGATTGGAAAATGCTTAACGTACCCACAATTTCAATTGTGTAATGAAATGGCCGGTCCTCATTGGTTCACGCTCCACTTTTAAATGCTCACCAATTGTGGTTAAGATTCACTCACCCTTAGGGTTAAGCAATCCAACCTTGGTTTTGCAAAAAAATATATATAAAAAAATCTTAACTTTGATTTATTTAAGCTTAATCAGGGTTAAAGGAGTGTTAAAAGGGACACAAGGACATGGGGTGAGTTTTTTTTTGGTTAAGGTAACAACACCACAAGGTGAAGCTACATTCAAGAGAAAGAAGACATGGGGTGAATTAAAGTAACCAGAAAGAAAAGGGATGAGTTAAAGTAACGAAATACTGCTCATTGGGATTTGGGGGGGCTAGTATAAAGATTAGAGTAAAAAATTTGGGGGGGCCACTATACTATCAAAACTTAAAAAATATGAGGGCCCCACTGTATTAGTATTACATAAGGAAGGTTTTTGAAAAAATCCCTGACCATAGTTTAAGGAGTGTTAAAAGGGACACATGGCCATTGCATTAGATTAGCTACTCTAATGCGGGGTGTGCTAATCACTGCCCTTAATGGGAAATACATAACATATAGTGACCCAATAGTATTCTAATGTGTAGTCTTTATTGGTCAATGGCCCTTTTGTTACCACACATCAATTGTAGTTAAAGATTCACTCACTCCTATAGTTAAGCAATCTAAGCTTGGTTTTTAAAAATCAAAAAACCGAAATATTTATTTTAATTATCTTAAGCTTAACCACTAGTTTAAGGAGTGTTAAAAGGGACACATGGCCATTGCATTAGATTACCTATTCTCAGGGGCGGAGCTAGGAATTTAGTGTAGGGGGGCACATTTGGGTTAAAGGTACGGGGGTTCGGGGGGCAGAGCCCCCAAAAAAAATTTGACGACTAAATTCGTGGGTCATTTCATCCATACATTTTGTACATATCATATAGGTATTTTTTTCTTGTTGTTTAAGGGAACACTTGTTTTATTTCCCTATGACTATGCTCTATTAAATATTTTAATATAATTATTTTTTGAAAAGTTTAGGGAGCAGTTGCCCCCTTGTCCAACGACTATGCCCTATTAAATAATTAAACAAAATAGTTAAAAAGATATTTTTTTGTAAATTCCATGGGACAATTGCCCCATGACTAATCCTCTCCTGTTATAACCAAACTCCTAAGAGTCGGTTACAACATAAAAGTTTTTTTACTCTAGTTAACAACTTTAACCATTAAAGTTAATTTTTTCTACTAGAAACCAAGGTTAGGTGGTTGAACCCTTAGGGTTAGTGAATCTTAATCACAATTAAGGAGTCCGGTTATAATAGTAGATGATTAATCTAAATTCTTAGTAAATTATATTTTAAAAAAAACTGAGGGGCACCCACCTGAGATCAAATCACAGCCAGTCGTGATTGAACTCGAGGAGAGTTCAATCAACACCCATAGGCCAACACATGTCTCTTTTAACCCATATTAACTATAGTTAAGATTTACTAACCCTTGGGGTTTAACAATATAAGCTTAGTTTTTAGAAAAAAATACTCTAGTTAAAGAATTTTAACCCTTGGGGTTAAGGTTTTTAAAAATATATTTAAAAAAAAACTAAAGTTCTATTGTTGAACCCCAAAGGTTAGGGGATCTTAACCATAGTTAATAGAGGTTAAAAGGGACACATGATGGCATGTGGGTGCAATTGAACTCTCCCCAAGTTCAATTGCGGCTATGATTGGATTCCATCCATCTCCATGCTAAGCCAGTTTTTTTTTTTCTTCACCAATACGGTTAGGCCACAACCCTAGTTAGCAGGTTACAGTTAGTACTCAAGGTGCGCATCAACAGCCACACTCAAGACTCGAACTCAAGTCGAAACTCCCCAAAGTATACATATACATATATACATATACATAAAAAAGTTTTTTTTCCTAAAAGTTTAGGGGGCACGTGCCCCCTAGGCCCCCCCTTGGCTCTGCCCCTACCTATTCTAATGCGGGGTGTGCTAATCATTGCCCTAAATTAATTAATGTCCACTAACACATGATTCAAATATCAAATTAATTAATTAATTAATAACCCTAAATTACAGAGAGAAATTACAACACGCCAAAAAGAAATTACAAAATCAGAAAAACCACAAACAAAATTACAGACAAAACCCTAAATTTGTAAAAAGACATAGAGTAAATGCATGCATGCTTTACATAGAGAGAGAGAGATTACCGTGAGGTTGAGCAAAACAGAGGTGGCCGGAGGTGGTGGAGCAGCCGTGGAGGTGGTGGAGCTTCCGGAGGTGGAGCTGCACAGAGGTGACCGAAGCTGCATAGAGAGAGATTATAGAGAGAGATAAAGAACTAGGGAGAGAGAGAGAGAAAACTTATCGTTGAGGCTATTGAGGGTGGTGGAGCCGTCCAGGGTGGTGGAGCTGCACAGAGGTGGCCGGAGGTGGTGGAGCTGTATAGAGAGAGGATTTGAGAGAGATTACAGAGAGAGAGAAAGAACCAGGGAGAGAGATACCTTACCGTTGAGGGTGGTGGAGCCGTAGAGAGTGGTCGAGCCATTGAAGGTGGTGGAGCTACCGTGAGGTGGTGGCTACCGTGACGGAGGTGGTGGAGATGGCCGGAGGTGGTGGAGGTGGCTGAAGAATACACGAGCAAGGGAAGGGAACAGGGGAGAGGGGAGAGAAGAAGAAACTCGCAAGGAAAGGAGATATAAGGAGAAATGATCGGGGCCTAAATAAAGAAATTCACCGGCAGTTTTGTAATTACCGCTATACTATATAAATAATCTACGATAGTAATTATAAAACCTGTTGCTGATATAGTGTTAAGGATGGTTTGGCGGGAAACCAAAAGTGGTGGTGGGAAAGATTTCAACGAAGGTTTTTTTGTCACCGTCATTAATGTAGTACCGAAAACAGAAATGTACGGTGGTATTATATTACCGCCATCCTATATACTATTAAGCTGCGGTTTTATTAAACCGCTGCTAAAGGGCTACAGTTTTGTAGTGAAGGTTCCCTCTTTTCACTCTCTCTCCCCTTCCCTCTTTCACGTGCATCGCACATGCGACCTGCTAGTTTATATAATGTAAGAATCTTTTATTATAATTTTTAGACAATTAAATACGGTTAGTCCGCAACACCATTTGAGGTGGTTAGTGGGTTAGAGAGCCAAGTGTGCCGGCTTAAATGCGGACTAAACATGGTGGGCCTCTATCAACCACCACACATCAATCGAGGGGAATAGAACCCTAAAACCCATAAGAGTATACATACTGCCACTGGCACAAGCTTGCCAATGTATATGTAAAGATATTTTCATTTCATTAATTTATATATTTTCCAATGTGTGGGAGTTCTGGAAATCCAAAGCTCCTGTTATGGTTAGGGATAGAGCCAATATTTTATTCTGTTTTTGTGTGTGTCGGGGGGGAGTGATGGTTGATTTAAAATATAGTAATTATTAATGGATTTGTAAAGAATTATTAGGTGGGAACAAAATATTCTGGGTCTAAATGGATGGGGAATTTCGGGATGTAGTCCCTGAATTTTTTTTGTTGACAACTAAGTTTGTGCCAAATTTCATTCATACGTTTAATACATATCCTACAAGTATCATTTCTCGTTGTTTACAAGGGTAGCTTTCCCCTTACACCATGGCTACCCTCTATTAAATACTTAAAAAACATTGTATAAAAGATATATTTTTTTTCAAAATTTTTGAGGCAATTTCCCACTTGCCCCATGGCTACACCTTATTAATTAATAATACAATATACTTTTTTTCTCAAAAATTCACGAGGCATGTTCCCTCTTATCCAATGAGTCTCTACTATTATAATGATAAAAGGAGGGGTAGGTGGTGTTGATTGACTTTTTTTACTATGAAAAAAAACAATTATTATATTATCTTATTAATATTTAGTGAATAGATAATTAAGGGTATTAAAATTATTTCAAATCTATTAACTTCAATCTCCTTGAATAGGGCTGATTCTCAACTATCTACTCCTATTTTTTCTCTCCCACTCTCTCTATGTGTTTTCAACTACAACAACTCAGTATTTCTAACACATTTTCTTTCTCCCACGTCTCCCCTCTAACACACGTGCATCACGTGTGCCTCACTAGGGTTTCTCTTTTCATTCTATCTCCCTCTTCCCACTCTCACTTGGATTGCATGTACGACCCACGAGTTTATTATTTTATTATTATGATATTGTTTAATTCCATGTAGGGTGCTAAATGAAAGGAGCGTGAAATTGGTAAATTTGATGTGATACATATAAATATAGATAAAATTCATAATTTGGGATAGTAGTGCCTGATGTTCACATTGGACATAGCACATACCTCATATCCATGCAAAAAACTATTAACATATTACACTAAACACACACTATTCCACATTTTTTGCATTCACAAATAGAGAATGAGAAGAATGTGGAGATGAGGGTGGCCGGATGAGAGGAGGTGAGAGAGAGAAGTTGTCATGGTGAGAGATAAGAAGAGAGAGAAACAGGTTTTTAAATTAAATTTATGGAAGCTCTAGAAGCTAGAAACTTATTGGAATTATTGTGTTCGAAAGACAAAGGGGTTTAAGTAGGGATTTTATCATCCTTAAAATTGATTTTGGTGGGTTGTTCTTCTTGTAAAGTTATAATCTTGGGGTTGATTCCCACATGCATGTGGTTACGGATGTTCTTATATTAAATTTCTATTAAATATGTGAATTTTCCTTACATGCATGACTGGCAATGTGTTAAATTTTATAAATGTCATGATACATGGGAAATTTCTTATATGATAATATATAAATGGATGTATTGCTTAAAAATAAGGATTTTGACTGTACACCTTATTTTAACTAAGGTATGGACTTAGAGACATGATTATTGAGTATCCTAATTATCTATAATTTACTAAGTTAATGAGCATGAAATTTGGAAATTTTCAAGTGATTTGGAGTACGTTTGCTATTTTTACTTGATTTATTCACTGATAACAGATGTGCTGTAATTTCATATTATACAATGATTTACCTGAATTTGAAGGGATTGTATTATAGTTTATGTTTTCAAATAAATTATGGGATTTTAGGAATACATTGCATATTAAGCCTAACTTCAATTGTCATTGGTCTCAAGTTCAAATGCTTAAAATTAATCTCCTAGCATTTTGAATACTATAGGTTGGTTAGTCCAAATATTCATTCAAGCACCCAATTATTGTTAGAAAATTATTTTAAGCCATAATTAATTAGGTTTTATTGAGAGGGTATACGTGAAAAAGGCAGGCATTTTGAATATTATAGGTTGGTTAGTCCAAATATTCATTCCAGCACTCAATCATTGTTAGAAAATGATTTTAAACCATAATTAATTAGGTTTTATTGAGAGGTATATGTGAAAAAGGCACCACCGTAATTAGTCGGGCAAAAATGACGACCCTAATCTATCGTTTAGTAGGGGACGGCATTCGCTACAAATGACAGCCCTAATCCATCATTTGTCTCAATGAACGACGGCTCTATGAACGACGGCTTATAGCCGTCATTCCTTTCGAATTCTCTTCCTTGGTCTATTCCTTACTTCGGTCGTTAAATCGAAGACATAGTTACAAATCCCGAAGAATCGGTCAATCCTATCGAAGAATCATCTCCATCGATCCTTCGATCAGAAAAGTTACGATCATCTAGGGTTTCAAAGCTTCGATTTCTCTTTCTCATTCTTTTTATTGTTTTGAGTTTTTGGGTTTTAAAGCTTCGATTTCTTTTTTCTCATTTTTTTTATTTTTTTGGGTTTTAAAGCTTCGAATCCTAACGATGTTCTCCATTTGCAGGTAGTCTCTATTATTGGTTTTTAAAACTTTAGAAAAGGTATTGGATTCTGGACTTGTGGAGGAATTTGTTGTACTCGAAGTTCTTCTCTTCAGAAAAGGTATTTTTTTTTTACTTTGATCTTGATAAGGTTTGATTGTCTAACAAACATGGTATTATTTTTACTTTGATCTTGGAAACCCAATATTAGTGAAGTGAGCCCTACGCTCACTTGAAAACCCAAGATGAAATTGTCCTTGGATTGGACATGAACCAGATTTTAAAGAGAATGATTCTTTATGCATTTTAAAAATGGTGCTTTACACGGCCTTTGATAATCATACAATCCCGTCTCTTGTGCTTTGCATCTTTTATCCACTTATGGTCATCATCCAAAAACTTGTGTCGGCTATGTGGTTTGGCTATATGAATACTGTTTCATCATTCTAATCCCATTAAGGGCCTTACCTATGTGCGTTTCTTCTTTGATATCCCTACAAATTATCCATTTGTGGCACCAAGGGTTTTGATGTTGGTTTTGTGGATATACAAGGGGGGAGATGTATACTGGTTTCATATTCTTAATAGCATTAATTTCGGATATTTTTTTTTTATTATTTTCTTTAGGAAGGTAAGATGCTTGCTAAAGAAACCTTGTTGGTCGAACCCAGGTCTAGTAACAACCTTCGTATGTTCTCATATATTTGATGAATCGACAAATTTTGACATTTTTGTGCTGATTGGATTTGTTATTTGTTGTTCTGAAATCTTTAAACCAAGGTTTTGTTAACATGCAAATTCTAATATGGCCATCTTAAGTATTCCAATTCCCATTAAAACAAAAAGGATCATTCATTTGCAAGTTCAAATATTTCTAATTCTACAATTATTTTCTTAGATCAGTCAGCTCTTGTTTTTGTCTTGCTTATGATGCATCAATTTGTTAGCTCTGTTGTAAGTGTCAAAATTTAGGGACATTAGAAGATCTAATGCATCAAGTGATATGGAGTTATAATAATACTAATGCCTTAATCACAACCACATCTGTCAGGATCATCTAAGTTCAATTTTAAAAGATCTTAGTTAATTGGTGGTCGTGTAGTGCTAGGAAGCACGGATACGGATAGGGATACGGGTACGATACGATACGGATACGGCGATACGGCAAAACCTAAAAAAACAGGATACGGGTACGGCCAGGATACGTCTGTAATTTTTTTTATAAATAATAATAATAATAATATATTTTATATTATAATTACAAAATAACCATTGGTTTAGTTCTCTTTATGTATAAAAAAGATCATGTCCATGCAAAAGCAAAAGAAATAGGGTCATCTCATCATCCATTAAGCAAAAAAGAAAGTCATCCTATTATCCACTAAGCAAAATATAAAAAAGATCATGTCCATGCAAAAACAAAAGAGATAGGGTCACATCCTTGGGTCTCCAAAAAAAAAATTAAAAAAAAAAAAATAGGGTCACACCCTTGGGTCTCCAAAAAAAATTGAAAAAAAAAAATAAAAAAATTCTCGTATCCTGGCCGTATCCCAACCGTATCCCGAAGTATCCTGGCGTATCCATGCCGTATCGGAGCCGTATCCTAAATTAAAAAATTGTTTTTAATTAATGGGATACGTTTCAGCCGTATCCCATACGTATCCGGTCGTATCCGAGCGGTATCCGTATCCGATAAGTATCGGATATGGGTACGAGAGGGTATTTGAAGTATCCGTGCTTTCTAGGTGTAGTGTCATTATAGATCGAGACTCAAGCTATTGGGATGAAAATGTCCCCACTGTTGATCAACTGAGCTATGAGTTTGAAGTTTTCCTCATTTCTTCACACCACACCATCAATTAGATGCACTTTGCTTTACTTCAAAACTTTTAGCAATCCAATTTATTTCCATAATCAGGCTTTCTCTTTTTCTTTCCATATTTTTCATTATGTCTGTGAATTGCATTCTATTACTCAGCTTTTTATCTTACTACATTTCTCGTAGATCTATTACTGTGTTTTCGAATTAAAGGGACCTGACTATGTTGAGAATATGAAACTTGGTTTATTGAATTATTCCATTAAATAAATATTCTTAAATCAGATGGTGTTAGAATATATATTTTTCTTACAAGTGTAAATGATAGTAGGAGTATTAGAGACAGTAAATGACCATCTATAAGCACAGCATCAAGACCCTTCATTTGAACCCATTTAATAGATCCCTTGCTTGGACCATTCAACCCTGATTTGATGATGACAATCATCCAACATGAAACTATTTGCTGGACTTTGTGCTAGAATTTCTTGACCGCGTACAAAACAATGAAGTAAGTTGGATGGTTATGATTGTCTCTGAACTAGGAGATCACCTAAGTAGGAACTATCAAATACTGGGTCCCTAGCCCCAGCATCTGTGTGGCTGTGCCGAATTTTGTTATACCTTCCTAACAGACAGCCATTTTCTTGTTTATTTAATATTCATATCATTTGAAAGAGTTTTGATCCTCTAGGATGTTACCTATTTGCTATAAGCTACATAGCACATAATTTATCTGTACAGTACTCGTCTTGTACAACCAGATAATTCTACCTAAATAAACCAATCTGATAATCGTCCTAACCATCTAGCCTCTCACATTCTTTAGGAGAATTTCTGTAATATTCATACCCAGAAATCATAGCCTCTCACATTCTTGGACTGCTATGATTTCTAGGTATGCTCAAAATGGATGGAATTTTGCTGCTGTTGAGCTTTTAAAGGCAATGCTGGTTAAGGATCTGTCGTCTTGGACTGCTTTCATTTCTGGGTTGGTGCAGAATGGAGATGAGATTGATGCATTATGTATCTTTATGGAGATGCTGCTAATTTAGTTCCTAGGGTGCAATGGCCTTGTGGCCTAGGCGTGTGTGTGTTGAGTAATAGTGTGTGTGTTTATTGTGTTAAACTAAAAAAAAGGTTTTCTTACTTGACCAACATTTTTCCTCATTATTTCTATGAATCTGGTTCGTAAAGAAACAAGAATCACACGAATTAAGTCTCTACACAATGAATTATGAAATTTAAGTATCAATTGTCTGATTCTTCATGTACTATGATTTTATGAAAAATCACACTTGTTTTGGGTTTCATGGTTGTTACATGATGTATTTTGATTATGGATTTTGTAAAAATCTAGAAAATAGTGAAATTCTTATGATCTTGTGTAATATGGAACCTATAAGTGTTAAAATGCATAACAATTTGCAGGGGGCTGCAATCCTAATTGGGTTGAGAATACTCCCCTAGAGAGTAAGAAGGACAGGGTGTCCTTAGAGTAAAAGATCCAAAACCATCCTCGAGGACACCCTAAGGGTAGGTGATTTGAGCCTAGCTGAGCCGGGGAAAATACATATTCAAGATCGTGCTATGAATATTTGCATTCTCAAATTTTAGCTATTAATATGAATGTGAAATAACTTGGTGATGGAACTTGGTATTGTAGAAGTTTATCAGTAGGATAAATTGTGAATATCATGTATGTGAAGTCCTACAGTTTTTTAAGAGTGTTCAATTGCTTATAAATGTTCACGAATTGTTATAACTTAGGATATTGAAGCATTTTCATGTGTTTAGAAAACTTGTATATTCCTCATATATTCAAACCCATGTTTGATTAAGGAAGATGATTTTTCCCATTGAGATGGTTTAGCTCACCTCTTTTACTATTTCATATTTAACAAAGGATGTCCATCTTAGCTTTTGAAAGGAAGTTTGGTGGTGCAATCACATGTGGGGGAATTGCATTTTTCATTTGTATAAATTAAATGTCTCTTTGTATATAAACTATTTTTGGCATATTTATGATAGGTATGTAATCTTTGATAATGGATGGTTGTCTGTATATTGGAAACTTTTGAGTTATTGGAATTGTAAGTTATGGCATTTAAATGTTGAGTCTGGACGAGGTATGAATATTTGAATACATGTTCTGTTTTGCTGTGCTTTAGACCCAATCGATTGAAATTAGTGACCATGTCTTAATTGGGGACTAAATGTCCATTGATCATGATTGATCATCACCATCACCATCACCTTTACTATCATATTATTTCACTTAATCACGCATTGAATTTTGGGGTGTGAGAACACATATAAGCCATCCGATCAAAGTAGATATTGCTATTTGGTTACCAAGACCTTGGCTTGGTGACGTTGTCCGACCATGGCCAATATCTATCATGACCAGACAAGTTATATTTTTTGATAGAATGATGTATGCATAGGAACTACACATTGGGATTTTTGTGAGCCCAAGGATACTCCACACATTGTCGTAGCGATCGTGCATATATATATATACTAGAAAGCACGGATACTTCAAATACCCTCTTGTACCCGTATCGGATATGGATTGGATACGGATGAATACGTATGGGATACGGCTGAAACGTATCCCATTAATTAAAAATAATTTTTTAATTTAGGATACGGCTCCGATACGGCATGGATACGAGAATTTTTTTTTTTCAATTTTTTTTGGAGACCCAAGGGTGTGACCCTATTTTTATTTTTTTATTTTTTTTTTTGGAGACCCAAGGATGTGACCCTATTTTTTTTTTGGAGACCCAAGGATGTGACCCTATCTCTTTTGTTTTTGCATGGACATGATCTTCTTTATATTTTGCTTAGTGGATAATAAGATGACTTTCTTTTTTGCTTAATGGATGATGAGATGACCCTATTTCTTTTGCTTTTGCATGGACATGATCTTTTTTATACATAAAGAGAATTGAACCAATGGTTATTTTGTAATTATAATATAAAATATATTATTATTATTATTATTTATAAAAAAAATTACAGACGTATCCTAGCCGTACCCGTATCCTGTTTTTTTAGGTTTTGCCGTATCGCCGTATCCGTATCCATATCGTATCGTACCCGTATCCCGTATCCGTATCCGTGCTTCCTAGTATATATATATATATGGGAAGGGATCCGTAGACATATGGAAAAAAACATATATGTTTACATATGACTACAACTGTATGATCAAATGATTGTACGGCTACCATTCTAATCAATTCTTAAGTACTAAGGGCAATTAAGGAAGTTGCAATTTTTTTTTAAAGACCACGTGTCTAATTTCCAAGTTTCCTCAAATAGACTTTCTTCTTCTCTACAACATTCTCTCTCTCCATCCCCTCTCTCTCGTTCAACGGTAGTGGATTGCTGGCTTCTTCTCCAGTGATTTTCGGCCAAGACAGGTACGTTTTGTGCTCCTATTGATGTTGTCCCTTCCACCTTTCAACAACAGCCCTCTCTCTCTCTACCAAGTAATCATCTTAATCTCTTATCCCTTTCTCTCTTCTTCACAGCCCAAACTATAGAGAGATATTTATTTACTTCTTTTGTTTAAGTCAAATTCCATCTTTTTTAGTCATGTTTTGGCTTCTTAACCATTTAGGTTTCTCTTTTGGGGACTGATTTTGGATGGGAAGTGGGTTTTTTGCATTTGCAGAAATATTAGGTTAGGTTCTTCATCTCATCCCTTAGTTGTTGTTGAGTTGTTTTTCTTTTATTCAGTTTTTGTAATTTTTGAAGTTGTTAAGTACCTTTTACTATAAAACATAATAAAAGAAGAAAGGAGAGAGGATATGGCTGATTTGAGGCAGCCCAGGACTTCCATTGTTGCCTCTTTGAGGGGGCAAACTTTCATATGTTATCTTAGAACACTTAAACTTCATTCAACATATCATAAATGAACAATTACAGACTCTCTTATAAAGACAACAGTAGTTACAAACTACCCAAACCATCCACTAATCATTTCCCTAAATAACTACCCTTATAACTACCTAGGCACATAACATTCCATCTCCCTTGAAAAAACCTTGTCCTTAAGGTTTAATTTACATACAACTCTTGGATCTTCAACTAAGACAAACAGAAATTGCAATTGTAGGATAAAGATGATCACTTTGAGGGGGTCTTCCTCTAAACAACCACTTCGAGGGGGGTTTTCCTCCAATCTTTAGCCTTCAAAACTTCAATCTTCCATCTAGCCATTGTTGAAATCACCAGAGAACGCAGCTGTGATACCATTTGTTACGTATCTTTTACTATAAAACATAATAAAAGAAGAAAGGAGAGAGGGTATGGCTGATTCGAGGCAGCCCAAAACCTCCATTGTTGCTTCTTCGAGGGGGCAAACCTCCATATGTTCGCTTAGAACACTTAAATTTCATTCAACATATCATAAATGAACAATTACAGACTCTTTTATAAAGACAACAGTAGTTACAAACTATCCAAACCACCCACTAATCCTATCCCTAAATAACTACCCTTATAACTACCTAGGCACATAACAATTGTTGAGGATTGCATTGCATTTCATTTCCTTTATCAGGTCTCCCTATTTATTTATTTTTATCATATTGGTGAAGACTCATTAAAAAAATACTCTTTTGGGATAGTTGCAGAAGAGTGGAAAACCAGAGTTTAACTTATTATACTATTTTTTTCTTATTGTTTAAACTAGTGGTTAGTTGCATGTCATGTAACGACCCCAAAATCCTACAAGGCTAAAATAGGACTTTGGAATCGTCACATTACTTAAACCTGCTTAAAAACCATGCATACAAGGCTTACTACCCGAGTCTCCAAAAATGAGAGTAATAAAATTTCGATATATAAACTATAACCAAACTGCACAAGTCTACGGTCAACATATACAATCCACTATAAACCAACAAGTATGAAAAATACAACTATAAAAGTCTACTGAGCAACATCCTCAAAAAGTCTATTTCAAAACTCTCACAACTAAACAAAGCATAAACTAAGAGGTATAGACACCCAAGCCTCCGGCTCCTTCCTCGGAAGGCTCACCTTCTCCTGCTTCCTCAATGTAAGCTTCCTCAATCCACGGCTCCGTCGTGTACTCCTGCTCTAAACCTACCAAGACAAAAGTCCGGCTGAGTACAAAGGTACTCGGTGTATATAAAATCCAACCAACAATAATAATATACCTACACTTAGTTAGAAACATATCCAATAGCATAATAACATAATCAGAGTACGGAAGAACGTGTGCGCATACACATCATATCATCACTTTGACTCGTGTACTTGTGTGAGAATCTTAGACTTAGAAGACAATACACTTATGAGCTGCTTATGCTTATGAGACTACGTGCTTGTGAGATGTTCATGTTTATGCACTTATTCAGATCATACAATGATGTGACATGCCGTTCTTGGCGGATACGGACCATGTCTAAGAATCAAATGGTTGACATGTCGTTCTTGGTGGATATGGACCATGTCTAAGAATCAAATAGTTAACATGTCGTTCTTGACGGATACGGATCATGTCTAAGAATCAAATGGTTGACATGCCGTTCTTGGCGGATACGGACCATGTCATGCTTATGCTTATTCAGAATGTCATACGTATGCCATGCTCATGCTTGTGGTCCACATGTGTGACTTGTGAGACTCTTATCTTAACATACACGTGCATATGTGCATAAGTGTTGAAATTAACATTCGAGTTGGTAATTGCTTAGATTCCGATCTCCCACCATAGAAACTCCACTATACTGTCCCATACCAAATAGTTAGAGAATTCCCGGTTTGAGAGATTTTCTTCTAAGTTCTTACCTTCCCGACTATCAACTTCCATGCAAGTAATTAGACATACTTAACGAACAATCACATATACATATCTTATCATAATTCATATCACAATTCATAATCAATTTACCACCATTTCATAAGAGTATAATAGCATTTATCATCTCAAGCATTTTCACAAACACCTTGAGTATGCGTAATATGAATCCATTGCCCTTCTACATTTTCAAGCATTCATCAAACCATAATCCACTCATACAATCCATTCACTATTCACATCCACATATTAATCTCATCCTCCATACATTTCCCATCCTCCATACATTCTATCCACATTCTAATCCACATTTCCATCCACTTTTTTTATCCATAATTAGCTTACTTCATAGAAAATTTGGGAAAAACGCATCTAATCTCTATTCTATCATTCCTATCATATTAACATTCACAAAATATTAAAATAGAGTTGATTAGGATAGTATATCGACCTTAGGAATCCTTCCCTTAGATTCAAAACGCTCCCAAGGTGATTTGGGGAAGCTTTCCAAGCTCTCCTTGCAAATTCCAAGCTATCTCCTTCTTCCCTAAGAAATCTCTCTCTCAAAACCCTAGGTTTTCTCTCCATTGTTTTGCCAAATTAGGTTAGAAATAGGTAGAGTATTCTAATACCCCGAAATAGGATCCCTATTTATAGCCCCAAGGTCTGAGAACCAAAAGACCAAAAAACCCTTACTAAAATTCTGCAAAAACACGAAAGACCAAGTGATCGGTGTTTCTGGCCAAGCGATCGGTTGAAAACACCCTCTCTGGAAAATTCTTCCGTACAAAATTTTGGACCAGTCAATAGATAGTTCTAACCGAGCGATCGGTTTTGTATCGATCGATCCCTAGAGATCGGTGCTTTACAGATTTCTGACCCATTATATTATTTTGGTTATAACTTTTGACTCGATCGTCGGATTTTGACGATTCAACTTGTGTTGGATTCGTCTTCCGAAAAGGAACATTCTTAGCGTTTTAGAATTTCTAAATTCTCCTTTATTTATGGATCAAAATGTTCCCAAAGTTAACTGATCTGCAATTCCATCAGACAAAAAATCGGAAAACCCACTTTTGACTTAGTTTAGACTAAAAATATGGAAAAACATTAAACATGATCCTCGAAAAGGATTCCAATACCTTTCTAATGGTTCAAGAGTCACTCAATTTCAATAAACAGTGCCAAAAATAGAGCTTCTTAAAGTTTAGGGTGTGTTATGACATCCCTCTGCTTACAAGTTTGACTAAGCCTTAATCACACTATACCAATTAAATATAAATACATAAACAGTAAAACATCACAAGGACTATAATACCCCTAATACTTGCAATAAAAACATGAAAAAGATTCAGGTCTCTACATGTCATTTCCTTTGAATCTTTTGATTAGTGTTGCAGGAGAAGGGAACCCAAATTTGGTTTTCCCTTTGTGCATATCATGTCTTCATCTTCTTCAAAATCTGTCCCTCAAGAATCATCCAATTATGATGAGATATCCATGTTCATAACAATGAAAGAAGCTATTTCTGCCTCATCAATACTGGATTTGATTGGACCCTGGGTGCGTCTGTATTGCTGCGTCAAATTGCTCATGTTGTGGAAGAAATTTTGAACAAATGAATGAATCGTCCTGTTGAACAAGCATGCCAGACATCTCCTTCGCTTGATACGGTGCAGGGTTGCTGTGGCTACTTGTTTTCTAGTTTGTTGTCTTGACCAAAAAAAAAAGAATTCCTGTACATACAAAATGGAGTCACAGTTGATAGGGGATAACTTAGGCTCTTTGCTTGTCTTGGGCCTTGAGCACTCGAGATGTGTTTTCACATGTGATAAGTGTTAACTTTGTGATGGATTATCTAATTTCTTTGCTAAATAAAATTGGTTTAGACATTAGTGCTCTATGTTGCTCCGCTACACCCCTGCTAATGGAGTTCATTGGAAAAAGAAAAATGCTAAAAGTGCTCAACTTTGTATTTGAAAGTCTTATTAATACGATCTGAAATCCATTAATAAAGCACAGCCACAATGTATGTTGCCCTGCTACACCCCTGCTAATGGAGTTCATTGGAAAAAGAAAAATGCTCTTAGAATTTCAACCATTTTACTTTCAATAAATGAATTTGAAAAATTTGCGAGAACACAAGTATGGGCACCACCGTTGAACGAGAGAGAGGGGATGGAGAGTGAAGAAGAAAGTCTATTTGAGGAAACTTGAAAATTAGATACGTGGTCTTTAAAAAAAAATTGCTACTTCTTTAATTGCCCCTAGCACTTAAGAATTGAGTAGAATGGTGGTAGTAAGATCAAATGATTGTACGAATGTAATCATATGTAAACATATATGTTTTTTTCTATATGTCTACATATCCCTTATATATATATATATATATAGGGAGAGGTACTAATAAGCCATGCTCATTAAAGCGTGTAATTAGCCATCCTAGAAAGATGACATGTGGCATACCTTTTGAATCCGACCATTGGATGTTTAGTTTAGTCCATTGGAGATGTGTCTAAAAAATCAGTCTGAACGAACATGTTTAGACTATCCGATTAGATTCTAGTTTGCAGCATTAAACCCTTAGGGTTCACTAGACCCTACTTAGGATATAGAAATGACTAATCTTCACTTCTTCGATCGGAAGGTCTATAAATGTTTGATCGAACTAATTTTTTGCCACATGTCCCTCGAGAAACACGTCTTGACATCCAATGACTAGATTCCGGAAAAAATTATCACGTGTCACGTTATTAGGATCGTTCATTACAAGTTTCAATGAGCATGACTCATTAGAATGTTACTCTCTATATATATATTAGCACGTGCTTTGGTAATTTTTAAATTATAAATTTACTTGCTCTGGTTCCTGTGGGGCCCTTAAAAAAAAAAAAAGAACTTTTCCAAAATCTAATAACTAAGATGAAACTATTTTAAATATAGCATATTAACATATTGTATAGTAAGAATAATAAATGATATGTGTACTGTAGTCCGTATTGCTTTCAGAATTAGACCGGGCCTCGAACCGGTAGAGTGGCCGGTTCCCGGTTCCACCGTGCCCTTTATTGTAAAATAATCATTTCCTCCATTTTTTCCCTTTCTCGACTAGTTCCACCGGTTCTTCCGATTTTGAAAGCATTTCGGTTTTGGGGGTTTAAGAACTGGGGACATGGCCAGTTCTCGGTTCAACCGGTCGGTCTGGTCCGGTTTTAATAACACTGATAGTTTGTATAAATTTATTTATTTATTCTAAATTGGGGTTTATTTCTAAAAAAACTGGATAGATCTAGTTTTAGAGTCCAGAATCAAAAATTATAATTTTTTTTTTATTAAATATTGTTCGTACAATATCTAGAACTTTAATAGTATAAATTACACACGCCATACTAGTCCAGTGGTAGTGTGTCCCCTCCTTAGGAGAGACCAGGCTCGAGTCCCATGCAGGTGGGCGTTGTGATTTCCCCACACTGTGTAGAGCAGATACTAACCCCTAACCCCAAGACAATGCAAAAAAAAAAAAAAAAAAATTGTATAAATTACAGTGATTTAATCCAAAACTAATAAAATATGACAACGGAGTGTGGAATGGTGTTCCATTAAGGAGGTGGTAGCATGCATCTGCATGTTTTGTTAGATAGTACGTGCATACCTTTCCAGTTCGGCATGTGTGCTCTTTGACATCTATTAACCATGGTTAAAATTCAATAATACCTAGGGTTAAATAATCTAACCTTAGTTTTTAGAAAAAATATTTTTTAAAAATTAACCTTGGTTGTGATTTCAAAGTATGAGTAAATGTTAACCACAGTTAATGGATGTCAAAGAAGACTTGTGGCAAGCTTGGGAGATGTGCCTGTACCACTCAATAGAATGTGCAATGCATGTTATCATTCCCCTAGTTAAATGTCTTACCATGCGTTGAAGAGTGGTGCCTGAGTACGGATCTCGGGCATCTGCCATTGCCATAAAACATAGTCAAATAAGAACATCTTATACAATTATACACCATAAAGAAAATTAGATTTACGTAATTATACTAAAATTATATCTATTTAAGTAGGATTACTTAGACAAAATAACTATAATTGTAAATCTTGGGTATGGCCATGTCACTAAGCCCAACGACCTAAGCCACAATGATGGTGGCACACTGGGGTTTTTGTCAAACCCTTTTAGTCCATTCAATCGGAGACATTTACGTCATTTAGCCAGTGTAAATTTTGTCCATGACCAAGTCAGTAGACCAATGACCTAGGCCACGATAATAGTGACAATTTTAGTTGAACCCTCTTGATAGTGAATTTGTTATGTGTTTAGGATGGCAAGGTATATAATAACCCTCTGTGACTGTTGCTGGATTTGTTGGCTTGCTTAATCGAACACTTGACTCGCTAATTCTGAGCTTGTGTTCCAGGGTACTTGTGAGGATACTAGGGTTCTAGCCCCAACAGGGTTGCCTACCTTTTATTGCAGTGCTCTACGCTTCATGCTAGTGTTGAGAGGGGGAAGGATCGTACTTCATCTATTTGACTGCCGGCTCAAATAATGAGTTGAATCATTGATGATGCAGGGTAAGAATCAAGCTCTTAGGGATATACTTGTTCCTCTATTCTTATAACCGGACCGGGTTCAAACCGTTTAGCTGGCTAGTTCCCGATTTGCCATTTCAATCGACCGTACGTAGCCTGCATTGACATGTGGAAAAATAGTGTTTGGTTACCTTTTTACTGCCGGATATTTGAAACCAGCATTGGTTTTTACGGTTCTGGTTCAACCAGATGGTTCCAACAGTTATTATATTTAGGGGAAGTTTTTAAAATATCATGATTGGTTCCCAGTTTTACCGGTTCAACTCTCATGTCCGGTCCAATTTTTAAAACACTGATTTGATCGTCCTCTGATGGTCTCTTTGGAATCTGAGTGGTTTGAACTCTACTTGGTGAGAGGAAGTCAATGATCGTTGAGTCCCTGCTTGAGCAGATCTAGCTTATGCCTAGATAATTGAAAATTGGGGTTGCATGAGAAGTGGAAATGGAAGTGGGTCACAACTCACAAAGGCACGTCCAAATCATTTCCAGGTCTGTTCATCAACCAGGTCAAACTGAGTCTAGTTAAAATTCTTTTAGAGAGCTGAATCAAAATTTCATCATTGACATACGCCCATGAGTTGCAGGATGCTTACTTACACTCAATACCTCTGTATTTTCCCCTTAATAACCCAAACTCCCAACCTGCTACTCACTCTCGCTCTCGAACCCCGCACCCGCTCCCAAACCTCCCAACCTGCTACTAATCTCATTTCCCTTTATAGGGTACAAGATTTTTGTGAGGTTTTTTTAATTGTTAGTGATCTTGTAATTGAATTTGAAATTATACATTTAATATATCAATAATCATCTTGTTTACTGTGATTACAAAGTTCAATGATAATGATTTTATTAATTGCTTCTTATATATAGTTTAGAAAGTGAAAATGATATATTTGCATCTACAAGTAATTTTCAAGAACCATCAAGTATATATATGTGTATGTTTGTGATTGTATGTACACGGACACTACGGAGGCGCTCTTGACCCTATCCTGGATTAAAATTTGACGTTCTTGCTCCCTCTTGCTCTATGTTCTGGTTACTTAGATTTTCCACCTTGAAATTTAGGGATGATTGACTATATATCTTAGGTGGCGTTTGGTAACACTAATCTAAATAAGTAGAACTTATTTAAAATTGAGCTTATTTAGACTTTAGATTGTTAAATTAAAAGTTAATTGAATGTTTATATCTTTTTGAAGTAGAGGTTTACCTGTAAAGAAAACAGCAGCTCATGTCTCCTTATTACTTTTTAGGTAAAACCTCAACTTCAAAAAGATATAGACATCCAATAACCTTCAACTTAACAATCTAAAGTCCAACTAAGCTCAATTTTTAAATAAGCTCTACCTATTTCGATTAGTGTTACCAGATGTCACCTTAGTGTTTGTTGTGAAAAATAGGCCAGTTGAAGCAGAGGTTTTCTTCAAACAAGGAGTAGCAGACATATCAATCACGATATATATTCTAATTCATGAACCCTGCCGCATGAGCAACAAAGCAGGTGTGATAACTATTCAATTAAATTAAATGATATTGATTAACGCTATTCTAATATAAGAAATCTGCAATTTTACTACTGGAGTCGGAACATTGAGTTGTACAAGGCAGATAAATTAAGAGACGTGTAATTTTATTAGCAAAACAAGAGGATAGATGCAAGAGCAACACAAGTTATTACTGAACTTAGTAGAATAATAAGAGGATCTATAGGCGCTTATTCTTCTCAAATGATATCAGAGCTAGTTCAGTACGAAAATATTTCATAAACCCTAAACCCAGAGGGCTCCCGCCTCTTTAAGCAATGGGATTAGAGCGCCGGAGAGTTGAAGGGACATGATCTCATTAGTACTGCCCTTCAGCGCACCACCAATGAACACGGCTGGAATAGGTGGATTAGATCCTAGTAATTTCAGGAGTGCCTCCTCCATTTCCTTCCCACTTGGATCCTCATCGAGATCCTGAACCATGGAGCTCACCCCGATGTCGGCAAAGAGTGTCTTGACAGTGTTGCACGAGACACAAGAAGAAGAGGAAGAAGAAGAAGCCACCTAGTAGAGAATATCTCAATTATGAATGGAAATCTGAGAGCAATGAAGCTTTACTCTGTGAGCTCCCATGGAGGCTTATTTATACAGGTTGGCAAGGGTGGATTGCATTCTTAACATAATAATAGGAAGAAAATAAAAAAGGGTGCTGTTAGGCGCACCCTACTTTTTGATGACTGCACCCCAGTAGTAACAATTACTTACTGTACACCGTTAAATTCATAAATACTTATACACCCCATTAATTAAAAAAAATAGCTATACATTTTATGATTACATACCAATCAAAGGTGCTGAAGAACTTGGCATCCCTGAAGTAATAATCTGGAGGACTAGTGCTTGTGGTTTCGTGGGCTATGTACAGTACCAAAATCTCATTGGGAAAGGCCATGTACCACTCAAAGGTAGAAACAAGCCAAGACCCACCTTCTTGTATCCATTCAATTCTAGTTCTAATATCTGCTCATATATGATATTGATTGTTCATCTCGAGTTACCTAACAAACAGTTATTTGGACATGACCGGGTACTAGGGATGAAAGATATTCGTCTGAGGGACGTCACTAGTTTATTTCGAACTACCAACCCTACACTACAAAAAAACTATCGCGCAGCGACGGAATAGTAGTGACGGAAAATTTTCCGTCACTAATACATCACTTATAGTGACGGAAACACATGCCGTTACTAATGGTCCGTCTTTAATTGCTTAAGATTTTTTTAAAA
The DNA here is from genome assembly GCA_015143295.1 of Tetracentron sinense. Taxonomy (NCBI): domain Eukaryota; kingdom Viridiplantae; phylum Streptophyta; class Magnoliopsida; order Trochodendrales; family Trochodendraceae; genus Tetracentron; species Tetracentron sinense. Next base: position 34,158,010 of record CM026554.1, read on the forward strand.
ATTAAAATAACTAATAGCGGCGGAATATTTTCCGTCACTAATAGGGCTTATCTAATAGTGACAGACATTTTCCGTCACTACTTTTATTAGTAACGGAAGTTCTTTATAGAGACGGAATAATTTCTGTTTCTATTGATATTAAGAGTATTAGTGACGGAAATATTTCCGTCACTATTAAGTCTAGATTATTAGTGACGGAAATAATTCCGTCACTATTGGGTTTAGATTATTAATGACGGAAATATTTCCGTCACTATTAGGTCTAGATTATTAGTGACGGCAATAATTTCGTCACTATTGGGTTTAGATTATTAGTGACGGAAATAATTCCGTCACTACAACTCATTATATAAAAAATAATTTCAGAAACAACAAAATCTAATTTTTTTCCCCCCAAACTTTTGGGTCTCCCGCCTAAACTCATCTAAAGCCAAAGCCCAAAACTAAGTTTCCCCCCCAAACTTGGTTGTTTTCAGGTGAGGAACAAATCTCTCAAGGTGATTTTTCTCCAGCGAGTTGCAGCCATCATCACTCGGTGTGCCCTGTGTACGAAGCCAGTGGTGGCCGGCAGAAGATTTCATGCCCGGCAGTTTGGTGTTCGGATTCATGACCGGCGGTTTGGTCTTGTGTGTCGTTGTCATCGTCTTGGGGGTTTGGGTTTGGGTTAGTATTGCTGTGATTGCTATTGGTTTGCCATTAGCTCCTGCTATGTTTCTGAGGTAAAGCGATGGTGCCAGGTCTTCTTCTTGAAGAAACCCACTGTTAGAAAGTCTATTCACAAGAGGAAAGAGAATATTTGAAGAGAAAAAATAAACCCTGTTGATTTGGATACGGTGAAAAACACCCTAACCAACTAACTCTTCTTCTTTGCTATTGATTGAAGTATATTGGGAGATACCCAAATGAGATTATCAAGAGACCATTACTCTTATTCAAACAACTCCAAATCATTCTCACTATTATCGCTCGTAGTCGGCTCTTCTATGTACTTATTGATGATGAAATCCCTGTATTCTTTGTAGATTTGGGTATTTTTGAGATCGAGCTTCCATTGAAGAACTCTTTCAGAGAAATTTTCTCGGTTTCGTGGAAGGGAAGAATCAGTGGAGATCAGAGATCCGGCTATCAAGCTCTTCAGGAGGATGATTCTGTTGCCGGAAAGTCCGATTCCGGCTGATTCTTGAGAGAAATCCGATCTGGAGTGTGGATTTCAAAGATATTTTTTTTTTTAAAAAAAAGGGCATTAGTGACGGAAATTATTCTGTCACTAATATTAATTTAATATTAGTGACGGAATAATTTCCGTCACTAATACCTTTCCGTCACTAAATTCGAAGTTTAAATTACCAATATTAGTGACGGAAACTTTCCGTCGCTACTAGTGACGGAAAAATATTTCCGTTACTAATAACCTTTAGCCACGGACGCATTAGTAACGGATTAGCGACGGATAGTTTTCCATCACTAATAGTAAATAGTGACGGAAAATCAAGCATTAGTGACGGAAAATTTCCGTCACTGCTTGGTAGATTTCTTGTAGTGTTAACGATATCATGCTCAACTTTGCTCAGGGAGAAGTAGAGAGAGCTTATAAAGCTTCTGCGGTCAGTTTGAATACGTTCAAGATCTTGGAACATGATTTGTTGGATGCACTTTCATCCATGTTTCCTCCCATTTACACCATCGGTCATGTCCAGTTGCTTCAAAATCAGATTTTAGATAAATGGGTTGAACTCTATAGAGTTCAATCTGTAGAAATATGAATATGGGTGCATGGAATAGTTCAATTCAAAACAACACAACTCGATTATATACATGAATTTCGGCAGCATCATGGTACTGACGCCCCAACAAATGATTGAATTTGTGCACATTGGGATATCTCGTTTTAGTTTGCACACATTGGCATGTCTTCGGCCAAGACCTATTGTGGGGTGTACTCATAATAATGTGGGGTGCGCCTATCACCACCCATAAAAATAGAGTTCTCAAATGAGTCGTATTCTTCTCTAGTTGTAACCAGTTTTGCCAAAACGGTTACGCCCCTTAGGTGGCCACATGTCCCTTTCAACACCCCTTAACTGCGGTTAAGATTCACTCACCCCTAAGGCTCACCCACCTATTATTATTTTTTAGAAAAAAATAATAAAAATTTTTGTTAACTGTGGTTAAAATTTACCAAATCCCAGGGTTAATTTTTTAAAAATATTTTTTCTAAAAACCAAATATAGGTGGGTGAACCCTAGGGGTAGGTGAATCTTAACCACGGTTATGGGGTGTAAAAAGGGACATGTGGTGACCACATGGGCGTAACCAGTTTTGCCAAAAACCGGTTACAACTTGAGATGATCACCAGTTTTCTCAAATCTCTTGATCTTTACACGATCCCTTTATAACCGGAAGACTTCATATTCTCTCAAGTTATAACCAGACTCCAAGGAGTCCCGCTATGCCCTCGAGGTCACCATTGTTCCTATTGACATCCCTTAGTTGTTAAAATTCACCCACCCTTACATTCACCCACCAATCTTTGATTTTTAGAAAAAAATAGATAATAATTATCAACAGAAGCTGGTTGAACAGTCAACACAACCCAATTTTTTACCTTGGGAAGGGGTATTCACGTAAAAAAATTTACTATTAAACAATACCAATCTTTATTGCTCATAATTACCAAATTACCATTTCCCAATTCAAAAATTGGATTGCTCAACAGTCAACCAGAGCTCCTTTTGATAGTTAATCTAAAAAAAATTCAATTTTTATTTTAACTTTGGTTAAAATTTAGGAATTCCTAAGATTAATTTTTTTTTCAATATTCTTTAATTTCTAAAAACTCAACATAGGTGAAAGTACCCTAGGAGTGTGTAAAGCTTAACACAATTAAGAAGTGTCAATAGAGACATGTGGCGACATCAGGGCATAACCGGACTCCAAGAGTCTGGTTACAACTCGAGAGAATTGCGAGTCTAAGCCGCGCGAATGGAAAATGCGATGAATTCTTATATATCTTTGGATTTGATGAATTCTTACTGGCGATGAATTCTTAATGGTGTATATGCATGAATGCGCAATGCTAAACTGATTCTCACAAAGTACACTCTCACCTTTTTAAAATAATAAAATTCAAGGATTTTATTTGAGCACACTTTTGGGTCACTCACTTATTCCTTGTTTTATTATCTAAAAATGGAGAGAGTAGGCTTTGTGAGTAGGCTTAGCATACTTTGTGCATGTATACATCACATGTCCCTTTTTAACACCCAATAATTGTGGTTAAAATTCACTCATCCCTAGGGTTCATCCACGATTTTTTGATTTTTTTTTTTTAAATATTGAAATTGGGTTCACTAACCTAAACCACCATTAATGTTTGCGCCTACAGGTTGCCACATGTCTTTTTCAACACCCACTAACAACTGTGGTTAAGAATCACTCACCTCTAGGGTTCATCCATCTATCCATGGTTTTTAGAAGAAAAAATTAAAAAAAATATTAACCTTAGGTTGACTAACCTAAACCACAGTTAATACGCGCACCTATAGCTCACCACATGTCCTTTTTCACATCCACTAACTGTGATTAAGATTCACTCACCCCTAGGTTTCTAACATCTACCCTTGGTTTATATATATATATATATATATACCTTAGGTTAATTAACTTCTAGTTTACTTAACGTGTGCCCATAGGTTGCCATGTGTCCCTTTTAACACTATGTGGTTAAGATTCACTCACTCCTAGGATTCATCTTAATAAACCTTAACCAAGGTTAAAAGGGGTTAAAACCAGTTTCCTTTATTTTATTTCCCTTCTATTGATTTTAGTTTTTTCATTCATATTTTATTGTTAATAATTGTTTGACTTATATCTTATTTTTATTATCATTCTTTTTTTCTTCTAGCATTCTCTTTCCTGCATCACACGGGCTCTATATACATAAATAATCTATACTACTCTTATAACGTTGCAACCTTCAAAAGCTTCTATTTGAGCTTCAAGTTATTGCCATGTGTCATTTTTCTCTCATCAATGTTGAACTATAGACCCCACTAACTTAATAAAGCTCCCGTGTATGCATGAACCAATTATTCGTAATTGTCTAGTGTTCATTAAATGAATAAAAATGAGAGTTTGAATATGGATCCTTTCATCTTCTTTCACATCAACTCAAGAGCCAAAAGGCTAACCTACTGAACTATCGAAGTATGCATGCAATTGTAATTTTCTAGCGTTCATTAAATGAATAAAAATGAGTGTTGGAATATAGATCGTTTCCTCTTCTTTCACACCAACTCAAGAGCCAAAAGGCTAATCTACTAAACTATCAAAGTATGCATACAATTGTAATTCTCTAGCGTTCATTAAATGAATAAAAACGAGGGTTTGAATATGAATCGTTTCCTCTTCTTTCACACCTACTCAGAGCATTCCTAGCAGCCTCACCAAATTTTACTCCTCAAAATAGCCAAAATTCACTTTTTTCTATTTTGTCTATCCACTTTTTTATAACACTCCAAGCAGCCTCACCAATTTAACAAAAAAAGAGAGAGAGAAGCATTATTTTGGGAGAGAGAAATATTATTTTATTATTTGTGTGGGACCACAAAAAGGAAGGGAGAGATGAAGATTTGGGTTGGTGAGTGTACAGTAACTCACCAAACTGAAATGATTATTCTAAAGAGTTTTGAAGAGGCTGCTGGAGACCCATTATTTCCATTTTTAGTGTTTTGGCTCTTCAAAATAACTTTTGAAGAGTTTTGAAGAGGCTGCTAGGAATGCTCTCAAGAGCCAAAAGGCTAATCTATTAAACTATCAAAGTATGCATGCTCACCAATTCCTCATAATTCTCTAGAATTCATTAAATGAATAAAGAGGAGGGTTTGAATATAGATAGTTTCCTCTTCTTTCACGCTACTCAAGAGTCAAAAGGCTTATCTACTAAACTACGTGGTTCTCGAGCTTCCAAGGCAACTATTTAATGGAAGTCACCCCCATATCTCGAACGCACAAGGAAATCTATACTACTCTTATACACTAGTTGGTATCCATGTGGCAACCTTCAGGTTCTTTGAGCTTCAAGTTGTTGCCATGTGTCACCTATTCTCTTCCCTCTTATAAATGTTGAAATGTAGACCCACTAACTTATTAAAGCTCTCGTATATGTATGCATGCACTAGTTAATCGTAATGCAAATAAGAATGAGGGTTTGTGTCACGCCCCCAGAATCTACACGCAATATATCTCATAATTGCATAATCTCGGAGCATGAACCTGGAGCATATCCCAAAATAAATGTGTTGGTGTGCGTAATCACAATGGAAAGATCAACCCTGTTGGATTTACTTGATAAAGTGAGATTTAGAGGCAGAGCAATAGCCTTTCAAGATAAGATCTAAGCAGAGACAAGTTTTCTGCACAATGGAATTTCTAACAAGAATGAGTGTGTGGTTTGCACTTGATCAAACCTCAAGCTTCATTAGAATGACAATTTCTCTTTAGAGACAAAACTCTCACTTGCATGAGAATGAAATGTTTCTCTTGATGTGTATTTTTCCTCCTTCACGAAGGAACTTTATGATCCAACAAAGAAAAGAGTCATTAGACTCTCTCATGAATACTCTCATATTTAATGCCATTAGAATTTGAATCAATGGTCCCCAGATTCAATTACATTTATCATGTCTCCGTTAGATCAAGTAATGACTTTAATGGCTCTGTGGAGTCTTAATGACTTTGTCAAACTAGCTGTTGAGCCTTGACTGCGCTCTTGACCCTATCCTGGATTAAAATTTGATGTTCTTGCTCCCTCCTGCTCTACGCTCTGGTTACTTAGATTTTTCACCTTGAAATTTAGGGATGATTGACTATATATCTTAGGTGGCGTTTGGTAACACTAATCTAAATAAGTAGAACTTATTTAAAATTGAGCTTATTTAGAATTTAGATTGTTAAGTTAAAAGTTAATTGAATGTCTATATCTTTTTGAAGTAGAGGTTTACCTGTAAAGAAAAAAGTAGCTCATGTCTCTTTATTACTTTTGAGGTAAAACCTCAACTTCAAAAAGATATAGACATCCAATAACCTTCAACTTAACAATCTAAAGTTCAAACTAAGCTCAATTTTTAAATAAGCTCTACCTATTTCGATTAGTGTTACTAGACGCCGCCTTAGTATTTGTTGTGAAAAAAAGGCCAATTGAAGCAGAGGTTTTCTTCAAACAAGGAGTAGCAGACATATTAATCAAGATATATATTCTAATTCATGAACTCTGCTGCATGAGCAACAAAGCAAGTGTGCTAACTATTCAATTAAATTAAATGATATTGATTAAAGCTATTCTAATATAAGAAATCTGCAATTTTGCTACTGGAGTCGGAACATTGAGTTGTACAAGGCAGATAAATTAAGAAACGTGTGATTTTATTAGCAAAACAAGAGGATACATGCAAGAGCAACACAAGTTATTACTAAACTTAGTAGAATAATAAGAGGATCTATAGGCGCTTATTCTTCTCACATGATATCAGAGCTAGTCCAGTACGAAAATATTTCATAAACCCTAAACCCAGAGGGCTCCCTCCTCTTTAAGCAATGGGATTAGAGCTCCAGAGAGTTGAAGGGACATTGAAGTGGAAATTTCCGGAGATGCCACGCTTCAACAGTTGCTACAAGCTCTGGTTTACTAGTAGAAGGTTGAAGGTGGAGGGTTTGAACCCTGTCCTACACTCCGATGCTAAAGTAAATATGTGTAGGAGATGATGAATAGTAAAACAAAATAATACTTGACATACTAAGAGAGAAAGCTCTAAGATTGAGCTCTGGAAAGTATGAAAGCTTATGTAATTTTCTCCAAGTTACTGAATATATTTTGATCCTTATGTACTGGGTCTCAGGGGGTATTTATAGGCTTAGCTCTGTATGCCCATAGATGGCCATGGATGACCATGCCACTTGCTTTACACTCATTACCACATATGTTAGACAGATCTTGAGTCTTACGTGTCATACGCGTGAGCCTACTATTAGTTTAGTCGGTTTGTTTTGACAGCATGCAGAAGTGACCAGCATTAAATGCCAAGATAGTGCTTTTCACATACTATCAGAATAGAACGATCGCCTCCTGACCACTTCCTCTTGCAAGTCGGTCTCGTTGTTGACTCAAGCTCGGGTCCGTTGTGTATGCATAAAAAAGAGATTCAATACGCTTATCCTAAAGACAACGGATACGTTGCACATAAGACAACGAATACGTTGTCGAGAGTACAACGGGAACGTTGTACACAAGACAACGGGCACGTTGTGAAATAGACAACGGGTGCGCTGTAGACCAGACAACGGATCATTCCTCTATTTTAACCACGTGATCCACGTGTCACCCATCGATGATCATAATAATGAAAACTAGCTCGTTCTCCAACACTTAATCATTTTTACGAATTTTATCCCTTACAGACATGATCTCATTAGTTCTGCCCTTCAGTGCACCACCAATGAACACGGCTGGAATAGGTGGAATAGATCCCAGTAATTTCAGGAGTGCCTCCTCTATTTCCTTCCCACTTGGATCCTCATCGAGATCGTGAACCATGGAGCTCACCCCGATGTCGGCAAAGAGTGTCTTGACAGTGTTGCACGAGACACAAGAGCTCTTATTGATGATCACCACCGGACTTTGAGCAGCCAAACTCATCACCCTTTCCATCACAACAGAAGAAGAAGAAGAAGAAGAAGAAGAAGAAGAAGAAGAAGAAGAAGCCACCTAGTAGAGAATATCTCAATTATGAATGGAAATATGATAGCAATGAAGCTTTACTCGGTGAGCTCCCATGGAGGCTTATTTATATTTAATAAGGCAAAAGGTTGGCAAGGGTGGATTGCATCCTTAACATAATAATAGGAGTTCGGATGGGTAACCGGTTTTGCCAAAACCGGTTACGCCCCTGAGGTGGCCACATGTCCCTTTTGACACCTCTTAACTACGGTTAAGATTCACTCACCCCTAAGGTTCACCCATCTATTATTGGTTTTTAGAAAAAAATAATAAAAAAATTTGTTAACTATTGTTAAAATTTACCAAATCCTAGGGTTAATTTTTTTAAAATATTTTTTCTAAAAACCAAATATAGGTGGGTGAACCCTAGGGGTAGGTGAATCTAAACCACGGTTACGGGGTGTAAAAAGGGACATGTGGTGACCACATGGGCGTAACCAGTTTTGCCAAAAACCGGTTACAACTGGAGACGATCACCAGTTTTCTCAAATTACTCTTACTCTTGATCTTTACATGCTCCCTTTGTAACCGGAAGACTTCATATTCTCTCAAGTTATAACCGGACTCCAAGGAGTTCCGTTATGCCCTCGAGGTCACCATGTGTTCCTATTGACATCCTTAATCGTTAAAATTCACTCACTCCTAGGGTTCACCCACCTATCCTTGATTTTTAGAAAAAATAGAGAATAACTATCAACAGGAGCTGGTTGAATAGGCAACGAGAGCAACCCAATTTTTGCCTTGGGAAGCGTTAGTCATGGAAAAAATTTACTATTAAACAATACCATTCTTTTGTGCCCATAATTACCAAATTACCATTTCCCAAGGCAAAAATTGGATTGCTCCGGTTGAACAGTCAACCAGAGCTCCTTTTGATAGTTAATCTCAAAAAAATATTCAATTGTTTTAACCTTTGTTAAAATTTACGAAATCCTAGGATTAAATTTTTTTTCAATATTCTTTAATTTCTAAAAACTCAGAATAGTTGAGTGAACCCTAGGAGTTTGTGAATCTTAACACAATTAAGGAGTGTCAATAGAGACACGTGGCGACCTCAGGGCATAACCGGACTCCAAGAGTCTGGTTACAAATGGAGAGAATTGTGAGTCTAAGCCGCGCAAATGGAAAATGCGATGAATTCTTACATATCTTTCGATTTGATGAATTTTTACCAGTGTATATGCATGTATGAGCAATGCTAAACTTACTCTCACCTTTTTTAACTAATAAAATCAAGGATTTTATGTGAGCCCACTTTTGGGTCACTCACTTATTCCTTTGTTTTATTATCTTAAAATGGAGAGAGTAGGCTTTGTGAGTAGGCTTAGGGTCCGTTTGAAAACTCTACTCTAATATAATAAGCTCTTCAAAATAAGCTCTAAATAATAAGGCCTTAAAATTTTCAGAATTTGATCATTTGATAACAGTCTGAAAATATCCTCTAATTTAAAATAATATGTTTGTTAAAACCACTTAGGTAGTGTTTGTTAACACTAGTCTAAAAGAAGTGCTTATTTGAAAATTATGCTTAGTTGGACTTTAAATTTTTAAGTTGAAGGTTAATTGCATGTCGACATTTTAGAGATTTTAGGGGTAAAAACCTCTACTTTAAAAAGTAGTTCCATAGCTACTTTTTATGGTAGAGGTTTTTATCCCTAAAATCTCTAAAATGTAGACATACAATTAACCTTAAACTTAAAAATCTAAAGTCTAACTAAGCATAATTTTCAAATAAGTGCTTCTTTTTAGACTAGTGTTAACAAACGCCACCGTATTCTCCGATTTTAAGAGCTTATTTCAAGGGTAACAAATGTCATTTATGAAAATATGCAATACAAGTCATTTTTAAGAGGCCTAGAATGATTTGCATCTTTCACCCTCTAAAGTAGGCATTTGTTGACCACGAATGCTTTTAGCTTCTACAAATTTTTAACAACCTATTTTCCCTAAATGAATTAACATTGAAATAATTATGTTTGTAATATTATGAATGCATAGTAATGTACAATAAATAATAAAATGTATGAAACATTAGACTTCATAGCAAGACATTACAAACTCCAATGTCATGATGGGTAATATCACAATTGCTAACATCACCAACATCCTGTGAAATTTTAACATATAATATAATTAGCATTTGATAGTATCCATCTTCATCATATCACAAAACATCTCATAACATAAATATTCAAAAAATACTACAATTAAAAATTGTTCACAAGAGGAACTATATGACTATATAAAGGCATCTGCTATTGCTTCCCTAACAGACGACATCTCCACTTGTTGAGCAATGTCTACTTCTGCATCCGATGTACTAGCATAATCACCTGCACCATTTTTATTATCTTCAGTGACATCCAAAGTCTTGTACTCATGAAATAGAACATCAGCAATGGCTTCTTTCCTGATAAAATTATGCACCGCCATCATAGCAACTACAATACTTCGTTGAATCAGAAGTATGGTGCCATTTTTTTAAGAATGGGAAATCGGGCTTTCAAAACTCCAAAGTTCTACTCTATCACAATCCTTAAAGAAGAGTGAACATAATAAAAAAATTCTTGTCTATCATGAGGGCGAACACCTTTGCGGAATTCTGGTAACCAATACTAAATATTCCGGTATGGTGCTAAAAATCCGCGCATGTTTGTATATCCGGCATCAACAAGATAATACTTATCTATAAAGAAAAAGAATAAAAATTTTAGTATGCGAATATAGCATTGTATCAAGTTGCTTATAACACAAAAGTTAATAGTTAAGAATATACCAGGAGGAGCATGTGGAAAATTGAGTTGTGGATCGCGAATGGTTTCCATTAAGATATGCGAATCGTGTGCCGTTGCTTCCCAACCAGTAAGTACATATGTAAACATCATATCCAAAGAACAAACTGCTAGCACATTTTGCATGCATTACCCCTTTCGTCCCCTATAAGGAACTTGCTTGTCGGTGGGAATCACTGCATCAACAAGGGTGCCATCGAGAGCCCCAATGCATCCCTTAACACATGAAACAATATATTATTATGTATAATATAATGATTTTTGAGTGTTTAAACATGAAAACCAAAAAGTGAGAGTATTACCTTAAAATTTAGATAGTATCAATGATTGTTAAATTTGTCTTTCATACTTTGATTCAAGGTATGAGGCTTTATAATCTCTAAGGATAACTTCAACATCGCTACTAAGACAATACGAAAGTACCGATATATAGTCTCACCAGAGTGCTGAAATCTATCTTGTAACAACCTATTGCTTGCATTATAGCTTAACGCATTAGAAATATACCCATTTGCTCTTCGACGCATAAGTACCGGCTGTCTTGTAGCCATCCCTTCTCCTAAATAAGAGACATACCGGCTGTCTTGTAGCCATCCCATTTGCTCTTTGACGCATAAGTACTGGCTATCTTGTACCCATGTGCTAACAGTTTGTTCTTTGGATATGATGTTTACATATGTACTTGCTGGTTGGGAAGGCATGACACACGATTCACGTATCTTAATGAAAACCATTCGCGATCCACGACTCAATTTTCCACATGCTCCTCCCGGTATATTCTTAGCTATTAAATTTTGTGTTGTAAGGAACTTGATACGATGTTATATTCGCATAATAAAATTTTTATTCTTTTTCTTTATAGATAAGTATTATCTTGTTGATGCCGGATATACAAATATGCGCGGATTTTTAGCACCATATCGGAATATTCGGTATTGGTTACCAGAATTCCACAGAGGTGTTCGCCCTCGTGATAGACAATCATTTTTAAATTATGTTCACTCTTCTTTAAGGAGTTTGATAGAGCGGAGCTTTGGAGTTTTGAAAGCCCGATTTCCCATTCTTAAAAAATGGCACCATTCCCCTTCCTGATTCAACAAAGTATTGTAGTTGCTATGATGACTGTGCATAATTTTATCAGGAAAGAAGCCATTGCTGATGCACTATTTCATGAGTACGAGACTTGGGATGTGACTGAAGATAATGAAAATGGTGCAGGTGATTATGCTAGTACATCGGATGTAGAAGTACAAATTGCTCAACAAGTGGAGATGTCGACTGTTAGGGAAGCAATAACAGATGCTCTTATATAGTCATAAAGTTGCTCTTGTGAACAATTTTTAATTGTAGTGTTTTTTGAACATTTATGTTATGAGATGTTTTGTTATATGATGAAGTTGGATACTATCAAATGCTAATTATATTATATGTTAAAATTTCACAGGATGTTGGTGATGTTAGCAATTATGATATTACCCATCGTGACATTGGAGTTTGTAATGTTTTACTATGAAATCTAATGTTTCATACATTTTATTATTCATTGTACATTACTATGCATTCATAATATTACAAACATAATTATTTCAATGTTAATTCATTTAGGGAAAATAGGTTGTTAATTTTTTTTTTTTAAATAAAATCCACTCAAAAGGAGTGGGGGGTTTGGTTGACCCCTACCGGCTTATTAATATAGGAAAAAAAAATATTTGGGGGGGGGGGGGGGGGGGAACATAAAACCTCACCCCTACAAAGACACCAAAGAGGGGGGCGGGGGACATAAATCCTTACCCCTACAAAAACACTAAGCAAAAAAGGGGGGACATAAAACCTTACCCCTAAAAAATAAGACAACAAGGAGGGGGGGGGGGGGGGGGGGGGGGACATAAAACCTTACCCTATCAAATGCTAATTATATTATATGTTAAAATTTCACAGGATGTTGGTGATGTTAGCAATTATGATATTACCTATCATGACATTGGAGTTGCAATGTTTTACTATGAAATCTAATGTTTCATACATTTTATTATTTATTGTACATTACTATGCATTCATAATATTACAAACATAATTATTTCAATGTTAATTCATTTAGGGAAAACAGGTTGTTAAATTTTTTTTAAAAAATAAAATCCACTCAAAAGGAGTGGGGGGTTTGGTTGACCCCTACCGGCTTATTAATATAGGAAAAAAAATATTGGGGGGGGGGGGACATAAAACCTGACCCCTACAAAGACACCAAAGAGGGGGGCGGGGGACATAAATCCTTACCCCTACAAAAACACTAAGCAAAAAAGGGGGGACATAAAACCTTACCCCTAAAAAATAAGACAACAAGGAGGGGGGGGGGGGGGGGGGGGGACATAAAACCTTACCCCAAAAACTAAACAATTAAACAAAACCAAACCTGACCCCTAATATTTTTTCCTAAAATTTCCTATCACTATTTTATCTAGATTTATCAAATTTTTGGCTTTCCTACGAATGCTATTCAAACAAGTAAAAAATTGATAATCAATAGAATCACACCCATAGTTAGGCAAAAAATCAGCCACTTCATTTGCTTCACGATAAATATGGTTGAAAGATATACCTTCATGCAACAAATTTCTAATTTTCTTGTCCCAGTACCAAGTCTTTCAAGATGCTACATTTGTCCCATTCCAAGAATCAACCAGACTTTTGGAGTCAGATTCAATATCAATATCTTTAAGATGAAGGGCAGAGCACATAGCTAAACCATCTAAAAGAGCTCGAGTTTCAGCCATGTAATTGCTGCAAATACCATAATGAGAGTGGAAGCAAGCTATAAAATTTCCAGCATGATCTCTAATAACTCCACCCCCTCCAGCAATACCAGGGTTTCTTTTAGAAGCTCCATCAATATTCAGTTTGAACCTACCCCGAGGAGGACAAAGCCATTTCACATGTAATATCCTTGGCCTATTAGGAGAGAAAGGTCTCAAAGGGAAAATAAGAGATAAGTCAATCCTTTTTTCCTCACTATAAGAATCAATGTCACAAATCTTGCGTTTAATATTCAGAATTAATCCTTTCTCATGACGTGAGACAGAATCATATTTCATTCGACATCTTTCCATTCAGATTTCCCATACAGGTTGTTAAAATTTTGTAGATGCTAAAAGCATCTGTAGTCAACAAATGCCTACTTTAGAGGGTGAAAGATACGTATCATTCTGGCCTCTTAAAAATGACTTGTATTATATATTTTCATAAATGATGTTTGTTACCCTTGAAATAAGCTCTTAAAATATGAGAATAAGTGGTTTTAACAAACGTACTATTTCAAATTGGAGGATTTTTTCAGACCGTTATCAAACGATCAAATTTGGAAAAATTTAAGAGCTTATTCTTTAAAGTTTATTTTTAAGAGCTTATTATATTAGAGTAGAGTTTCCAAACGGACCCTAAGCCTACTACAAAGCCTACTCCTCCATTTTTAGATAATAAAACAAAGGAAAAACTGAGTGACCCAAAAGTGGGCTCACATAAAATCCTTGATTTTATTATTTAAAAAAGGTGGGAGTGGACTTTGTGAGAGCAAGTTTAGCATTTCTCATACATGCATATACACCAGTAAGAATTCATCAAATCGAAAGATATGTAAGAATTCATCGCATTTTCCATTCGTCCGGCTTAGACTCGCAATTCTCTCGAGTTGTAACCAGACTCTTGGAGTCCAGTTATGCCCTAAGGTTGCCACGTGTCTCTATTGACACTCCTTAATTGTGTTAAGATTCACACACTCCTAGGGTTCACTCACCTATTCTGAGTTTCTAGAAATTAAAGAATATTGAAAATTTTAACCAAGGTTAAAGAAAAATTGAATATTTTTTTGAAATTAACTATCAAAAGGAGCTATGGTTGACTGTTCAACTGGAGCAATCCAATTTTTGGCTTGGGAAATGGTTATTTGGTAATTATGAGCACAAAAGAATGGTATTGTTTAATAGTAAATTTTTTCCATGAATACCCCTTCCCAAGGCAAAAAATGGGTTGCTCTGGTTGACTGTTCAACCAGCTCCTTAATATTTTACGCGATCGTTCCCCAAACCACCATCAACTTCCCGCGGAAGCAACGTGACACTGCTTCATGGGGAAATCAAAATTCTGACTTCCACTAGCTTTTCACTTTTCAAAAAGTCCAATTGATATTGGCAAACGAAATACGTTAATGCCTGACTTTTGACTTTCCCAGAACCAGAATTTGTAGAAGTCAGTGGGGGAAGTCTATCCAAACATCACCTTAGTGTTTTGGCTTTTCAAAATAACTTTTGAAGAGTTTTGAAGAGGCTGCTAGGAATGCTCTGAAAAGCCAAAAGGCTAATCTATTAAACTATCAAAGTATGCTTGCACCAATTCATCATAATTCTCTAGAATCCATTAAATGAAAAAAAAGGAGGGTTTGAATGTGGATAGTTTCCTCTTCTTTCATGCCACTCAAGAGTCAAAAGGCTTTTCTCCTAAACTACGCGGTTCTCGAGCTTCCAAGGCAACTATTTAATGGAAGTCACCCCCTATATCTTGAACGCACAAGGAAATATATACTACTCTTATATACCAGTTGGTATCCATATGGCAACCTTCAAAAGGTTCTTTGAGCTTCAAGTTGTTGCCACGTGTCACCTATTCTCTCACCTCTTATAAATGTTGAAAGGTAGACCCCACTAACTTATTAAAGCTCTCGTATATGTATGCATGCACTAGTTAATCTTAATGCAAATAAGAATGAGGGTTTGTGTCATGCCCCCAGAATCTATATACACACAATATATCTAATAATTGCATAGATCTCAGAGCATGAACCTGGAGCATATCCCAAGATAAATGTGTTGGTGTGCGTAATCACAACCGAAAGATCAACCCCGTTGGATTTACTTGATATAATGAGATTTAGAGGTAAAGCAATAGCCTTTTAGTATAAGATCTAAGCAGAGACAGGTTTTCTCCACAATGAAATTTCTAACAAGAATGAGTGTGTGGTTTACACTTTATCAAACATCAAGCTTCACTAGAATCACAATTTCTCTTTAGAGACAAAACTCTCTCTTGCATGAGAATGAAATGTTTCTCTTGATGTGTATTTTTCTCCTTCACAAAGGAGCTTTATAATCCATCAAAGAAAAGAGTCGTTAGACTCTGTTATAAATACTCTCATATTTAATGCCATTAGAATCTGAATTAATGGCCTAGATTCAACCACATTTACCATGTCTCCGTTAGATCAAGTAATGACTTTAATGGCTCTGTGGAGTCTTAATGACTTTTTCAAACTAGTTGTTGAGTCTTGACTACGATCCAATGGTCACCTTTTGCCAAGATACCCAATCTGGCTTATAGATGATCCTGTAAAGTTATATTTTGTATTGGCTTAGTGTCATTGTTCCTCTGGTTGCTCAAAGACCAGTGAAGATGAAGCTCTGAAGACTCAAGTGAAGTACATTCCGGCTAAAGCTTCGCTCACTCTCTTTGGATGGTAAGTTACCTAGATACCTAGTGATTACCTTAGGTGAAATTGACCTAGATAACTTTATCCTATACCCTAGGTGATTAGATATTGGCCCATGTTAGTGTAAATGGCCTTATGGATGGTTGATTGTCTTATGGATTGGTTCTGTGCATAAAATAACAGAAATATGCACAGACCATTCGAACGGCCTGCCAGTCATTCGAACGCCACAAAATGGTTGGCAAGCCGTTCGAACGACCTAGTGGAACTCAAAAATAGTAGCTTCCTTAGCACACCATTTTGTGATCAATTTCAACCAATCTCAAGGCCGTTCATTCGAACGGCCTGAAGGGCATTTGAACGACCCTCGTATATTGTGTTTCGAAACACATCTGAACTTTGTTTTTGGCAAAGAAATTGTCTTGGCTATTTTAGGATAATCTCTTACTTTGTTCTAAGGTTGAAGTGAGAGAGTTTAGAGGCTTCTTTGAATATTCTAGGGTTCTCTAATCCCCTCTTGGTGGATACCATTTGTTCTCCTCTCTCACTCTCTAGATGATGCAAGATAGAACTTTCCATCTTCTTCTTGCATTGGTTGATCTCCGTTGTGATTGAGATCCCTCTAGAAGTGTTCTAAAACCATCAAACCAGTTTGTAAACTCTGTGTGAGTGTTTGGTTGGCGTGAGCCAAAGTCATCGAGGACGAAGATTGATCTTTGGAGATCATGGTTGGAAACTTTGAGAAGCGTTGGTCGGCCAAGTCAAACTTTGAGAAGCGTTGGACGAAGATTCCATATCCATATAACATGTTACATGCAAGTCAAACTAAATATGAGTTTGAAAATTTCTTCTATATCAAATAAAACTCTAACCTAATGATATAAATCAATTGTCGACCAAATAACAAATAATAATCCAATCGCCCTTATGATCTCAAATACTGAATTTAAAACCTAAAAGCTCAATAGTATGGATAGTAGTCCGGATTGATCTCTTCCTGGAGATAATCACCTTCCTACTCTTCTTGGTACTCTTCTTCTGTCCAAGTCCTAGAGCACAAATATTGAATCCTCCTGAAACTATTGACATGAAAAGTAAGACTGAGAAAATGAAAGCCCAGTGCATACAAAATCTAGCTAACAATATAACAACTTAAAATCGTGGTCATGCTTTATCATAAATAAACATATCTTATAGTTCATGTGCGGAAACATGTGAACAGAATATCATCCATGACATGTAAGACTCATTGCTTGTGTAACATGTAAGACTTGTACATGATCATGAAAGTTCTTGGAAGCATGTGTATCAATGCATGTAAGATAATCTGATTATGTCTGTAACATGGAATTTCCCCAATGCATGTAACATGAAAGTTCCCCAATGCCTGAAAGTTCTTGTGCATGGACTTGTACTTGAGCTTGGACTTGTGAGACATGTGCTTATAATACTTATCATGCGGTGCGACTTGTGCTTGAATGTCATGGTCATCTTCAATCTAGGTTATCCTTTAGATTCCAACTTAAAAACATAGAATTCCACCAAAACCACTCATGTAACTAAGGTTACTGAATTCCAGGCTTTGAGATTATCCTCTAAGTTTACCTATCCAAAATTTAACCAATCTATATACATGCATAATTAGGCATAATTTACATGAAAGTTAGACAAAAATAGTACATAGAATAGAATCATAATTAACATCATAGAATTTCGGTACAAAATCATCATTCAACCATAGTCTCTCCCTTCTGATCTCATTCATGTGCAAATCCTAAAATCATCCCTTTTCATCAAAGTCAATCCATAAGTGCATAGGAACTTCTTCAACAGTCATAATCTCATGCCTAAAATATAAACATAGTCTCCAATTCATCATCACTACATTAACATCATATTGAATTCCATATACCTTATTTCATTCATGATCATTAATACAAAATCCTCTTGAAATCATACAAACCTTAATCAACATAACATGAAAGCATGAAATCATCATTCTTAGAACTTAAAATCGTCACAGCGTACATATTATTAGGTTTAAGCAGTGTGTGGTAACTTCCTTGATCGCTTCCCTACGATCGAACCGCTTTAGAATGGCCTTGGAGGTGATCTCCAAGCTTTCTCTTTCTTCTCATTGTGAAAACCTTTGAGAAAACCTAGGTTGAACTCTCTCTGGCATATTTTGACCATTTTCTTTGCTTTAAACCTTAACCATTGACCATGCAATACTTATAACATTAGTTAAAACTTTTCATAGACATAGTTAATCATCAATTAACAGCAATTAAACATTCTTGGGCATCAATTAACATTAATTGAAATGTTTTTAGAAAAATTTCTATATTTTTATTCAATGTGCACTAGTTTCAAGAAAAATAAGTTTTGGGTCTCTACAACCTCCCCTCCTTATTAGAATTTCATCATCGAAATTAAGAACTTGCATAAACTAGATTAAATGAAAAGGTGAGGATATTTTTCTCTAACTTCATCTTCTCTTTCCCAAGTGGCTTCTTCAACAGAATGATGTTGCCATCGAAGGAGAACCAATAGAATTGTCTTTGTGCGAAGAACTTGGTTCTTTCGATCCAGAATTTGAGCCAGTTGCTCAGCTAGAGTCAAATCCTCTTGAATCTCTAATGGTTCAAAATAAGTCACATGAGACAAATCTGGAATATATTTCCTCATCATGGATATATGAAACAAATTATGGAATGCCGCCATGTGAGGAGGTAAAACAACCCTATAAGCGACTTCTCCTACTCTTATGATGATTTTAAAAGGGCCCACGTATCTTGGACTGAGTTTTCCTCTTTTGCCAAATCTCATCACTCCTTTTGTTTGAGAGATTTTTATAAATACTTGGTCCCTAACTTGAAATTCCAAGTCTCTTGGACGAGTATCAACATAACTCTTTTGCCTACTTTGTGTAGTTTTTAGCCTATCCCTGATTAACTGAATTTATTTGCTCAATGAGTTCAAGACCTAATATTTTTCGTTCACCTACTTCATTACAACATAGAGGTGAATAACAACTTCTACCATAAAGTACCTCGAAGGGTGCCATTTGAATGCTTGCCTGGTAGTTGCTATTGTAGGCAAACTCTACTAATGACAAGTGATCTTCCAACTACCGTAGAAATCCAACATACATGCCCGTAGCATATCTTCAATAATCTGATTCACCCTCTCAGTTTGCCCATCAGTCTGAGGATGAAAGGCTGTGCTGAAATCCAATCGAGAACCCATAGCTTGCTGAAAGCTTTTTCAAAATCTCGAGGTGATCAATCTTGTATCTCTTCAAAACAATGCTAATAGGTACTCCATGCAAAGGAACCACTTCCTTAATGTACAGTTCTGCCAGCTTGTTCGAATTGAAGTTAGTATGATATGGAAGAAAGTGAGCTGACTTGGTCATTTAGTCAACTATAACCTCATATAACATCAGAGATCTTCGATGTCCTTGGCAATCTTACTATAAAGTTCATCGAGATGTTTTCCCATTTCCATTCCAGAATAGGGAGTGACTGAAGTAATCCTGCCAGTATTTGGTGTTCAGCCTTGACTTGTTGGAAAACCAAACATTTAGACACATAAGTTGCCACATCTCTCTTTATATTTCTCCACTAGAAGTGTTTCTTCAAGTTTTGTTACATCTTGGTGCTTCCAGGATGAACAATATACTTTGACTTGTGTGCCTCATCCAATATTTACCTCCCTAGTTCCTCATTGACAGGAACACATATTCTCCCATCAAAGGAAAGAGAACCATCCCCAATCAGCCTGAAGTCTTTGTTGCCCTTGTTAATCATCTTGTGAAGAACTCCCATAGTTCTTCATCTGTGGTTTGGAGATCCTTGATCTTGTCTAATAGCATTGGCCTGACCATGATGTTAGCCATTAAGGCTCCTGATGTGCCAACACTGATATTTGCCTTATTGTTGGACAAGTCTTCCAATAATCTCCATTCATGAATCATCATGTGAGCTAATAGTCCAAAAGGTTTTCTTGTAAGTGCATCTGCCATTACATTGGACTTCCCCGGATGGTATAGGATCGAACAATCATAATCCTTAAGGAATTCTACCCAATGATGTTGCCTCAAGTTTAACTCCTTTTGAGAGAAGAGATACTTCAAGCTCTTATGATTAGTGAATATCTCAAACTGCTCTCCATAAAGATAATGCCTCCATATCTTAAGAGCGAATACGATTGCTGCAAGCTCTAGATCGTGAGTAGGATAGTTCTTCTCGTGGTTCTTCAGTTGTCGGGAAGTATAGGCAATCACTTTCCTGTGTTGTATGAGAACACATCCTAGTCCAATATGTGAAGCATCACTGTACATAACATAACCTCCACTACCAAATGGAACTGTCAGGATTGGTGCCGTAGTGAGGCGCTTATTTAACTCTAGAAAACTTTCCTTACATTTGTCATCCCATGTGAACTTTGCATTCTTCCTAATAAGGTGAGTGAGTGGTGCTGCCAAGCTAGAAAATCCTTCCACGAATCATCTATAATAGCCAGCAAGGCCCAAAAAGCTCCTGATCTCGGTAACACTCTTGGGTCTACCCCAATCTACTACTGCTTCTATCTTTGATGAGTCAACTAAAATCCCTTATGCTGAAACCATATGACTAAAAAAAGACACTTTCTCAAGCCAAAACTCACACTTTCTTAGTTTAGCATATAATTGATGTTCCCTTAGTGCCTTTAAATTGTGCCGGAGATATCTCTCATATTCTTTTTGAGTTTGAGAGTATACCAGGATATCATCCACAAACACTATTACATACAAATCCAAGGCTAACTTGAATATTCTGTTCATCAGATCCATGAAGGCTACTGGTGCATTAGTCAAACCAAAAGGCATGACTTGAAACTCAAAGTACCAATATCTAGTTCTGAAAGCATTCTTTAGAACATTTTCTGCTTTTATCTTCAACTGATGGTAGCTTGATTTAAGATCAATCTTCAAGAAGTACTTGGCTCCTTGCAACTGATCGAATAAGTAATCTATTCATGGCAATCAAATACTTATTCTTGATGGTGACTTTATTCAGTTGCCTATAATCGATGCACATCCTCATCGAACTATCTTTCTTCTTTACAAAGAGCCCTTGAGTTCCTAATGGTGACATACTGGGTCTAATGAAACCCTTTTTCGACAACTCCTGAATCTGATCTTTTAACTCTTTCAATTTTGCTGGAGCCATCCTATAAGGTGCTTTTGAAAGCGGTGTAGTACCCGGAGTTAGATCAATAGTGAACTCTATCTCCCTGTTTTGTGGCAAACCAGGCAAGTCATTGGGAAATACATCCAAGAATTTGTTCACTATAGGAATGCTAGAAGAATCCTAGTTTTCTGGATTCGAGATGCTCAAAGCTGCGAATCTACCAATATCTTTTTTTTTCAATCCCCAAAAATGGAAAGGTGGTCCATCAATAGGCTTGAAGTTGACAACTTTCTTGAAACAATCGATGTGACTATAATAAGCAAAAACTAATCCATGCCAAGAATAACATCGAAGTCTTGGAACTCAAGAACAATCAAGTTGGTGGCATATATCTCTTGTTTTCCAATCCAAATGATACAAGACCGATACACTCTATCTGTGATAACTGAATTGCCTATTGGTGTGACAATGGATAGTGCACGCTCTAGTGAACTTGATTTCATAGGAAAGTCTTGGGTAAATCCTAGTGACCAACAAATGTGTGGATCCAGTGTCAACAAGACTTTTGTTAGATAGTCATTAACCAATAGTGTGCCTAAGCTTCATAAATTTCTATGTCATGATTTTCATACAAAAGTTCGTACGTCACAATAATCCATTTATAATAGTATAATAGCATTTTTACAATCAACATAGAATTTCACACCGGGATATCTATTTCTTCTATTGTTGCGCTCATGATGATAGTCCTGAGTGTAAACAGTAAACCATAAGTCTTCTAAATGAAAAACTTAAACATAAGGATAACACTCAATGCTAAGCCTAGATAACTTTAGTGTTTTATTCATGCTGTTGTTTTTCTAAGTTTTATGTCCTATGTTTCATTCCTAAGGGATCTAATGCCTTTAGCTTTGATACCACCTCTGTCACGCCCCAAAATCCCATGTTGGCCTAAATAGGACTTTGGACCCGTGGCACTGCATTCTATATCCATGAAACATATTACATGCAAGTCAAACTAAATATGAGTTCAAAATTTTCTTCTATATCAAATAAAACTCCAATCTAATGATATAGATCAACTGTCGAACAACTAACAAATAATAATCTGATCACCCATATGATCTCAAATACTGAATTTAAAACCTAAGCAACATCTTTAACTTTGTCTTATTATATTCTTTTCAACTGAAATAAAGTAACTAACTAAAAGCTCAACAATATGGATAGTAGTCCGGATTGATCTCTTCCATGAGATAATCACCTTCTTGCTCTTCTTGGTACTCTTCTTCTATCCAAGGTCCAAAGCATAAATGTCGAATCCTCCTAAAACGATCGACATAAAAAGTACGACTGAGCTAACGAAAGCTCAGTGCACACAAAGTCTATCTAATAATATCTTAACTTATAATCATGGTCATGCTTTATTATAAATAAACATATCTTACAGTTCATGTGCGGGAAACATGTGAACATAACATCATCCATTACATGTAAGACTCATGACTCGTGTAACATGTAAGACTTGTGCATGATCATAAAGTTCATGGAAGCATGTGTATCAATGCATGTAAGATAATCTGATTATGTCTGTAACATTAAAGTTTCCCAATGCCTATAACATAAAAGTTCTTGTGCATGAACTTGTACCTGAGCTTGGACTTGTGAGACATGTGCTTATAATACTTATCATGCGGTGCGACATGTGCTTGAGTGTTATGGTCAACTTCAATCTAGGTTATCCCTTAGATTCTAAAAATCAAAACATAGAATTCCACTAAAGCTAGCCATATAACTAAGGTCAAGGAATTCCGGGTTTTGAGATCATCCTCTAAGTATTTTTACTTATTCAAAATTTAACCAATCCATATACATGCATAATTAGGCATAATTTACATGAAAGTTATACAAGAATAGTTAAGTACATAGAATAGAATCATAATTAACATTATGGAATTTTGGTACAAAATCATCATTCGACCATAGTCTCTGTCCCTTATGATCCCATTCATGTGCAAACCCTAAAATCATCCCTTTTCATCAAATTCAATCCTTAAGTGCATGAGAACTTCTTCAACAATCGTAATAGCATGACTAAAAATATAAACATAGCCTCCAATTCATCATCACCACACTAAAATTATATCGAATTCCATATACCTTATTTCATTTATGATCATAAATACAAAATCCTCTTGAAATCATACAAACCTTAATCAACATAACATGAAGGCATGAAATCATCATTCTCATAACCTTATTTCATTTAGGTTAGAACAATGTGTGATACCTTCCTTGATCGCTTCCTTACGATCAAATCGCTTTAGAATGGTCTTGGAGATGATCTCCAAGCTTTCTCCTCCTTCTCATTGCAAAATCTTTGAGGAAACCCAGGTTAAACAACTCTCTATGATTTCTCAAACTCTTAAAATGTTAAAACCCCTAATCCCCATGAGTTAAGGTCCTTACATAGGCAATAACAGAGTTGAAAGTGTTTAGAACTACTAAAAACATTATTCATGCGGCACTATTCAAGCAATCACTATTCACCCAATTTACAATTTTGCCACTGAACTTTGAATAATTTTATAGAGCTCAATTCTTATCGGATTAACCTGAAATTTGAACAATTGCTACTTTAGCTCATATAGAATGTACCCTAAAATGTTCATAAATTGTGGAGGACGGAAAATAACTAAAATACGCCTCTTATAATTGAGGCAATTTTGCCTATTTTGACCATTTTCTTTGCTTTAAACTTTAACCATTGATCATGCAATATTTATAACTATTGTTAAAACTTTACATAGACATAGTTAATCATCAATTAAATATTCTTGGGCATCAATTAATATTAATTGAAATATTTTAAGAAAAATTTCCATACTTTCATTCAATGTGCACTAGTTTCAAGAAAAACAAGTTTTGGATCTTTACAGTTTGGTGTTCGGTTGGGTAAGGTTTGAGTCTTGTACTTGATAACAATTCTCGTAGTGAATTTTGTGCTGAACTAGGTCCCGTGATTTTTTCCGGAAGGTTTTTCCATGTAAAATATCTCGTGTGTTGTGAATTGTGTGTCTTCTACTATTTCGGCACTTGAGTGCTTTATTTGCCATAACTCTGATTAATATCTTGTTAAATTTAAAATTGGTAGACATAGCTAGGAAGACCTATTCACCCTCCTCTAGGTCAAAGGAATCATTGAATAGAGATATTTCAATTGGTATCCGAGCGGGTTCACTCACAAGGTTACTTAAGTGTGATCTTGTTTATAAATTCTTGATCAATGACTACTCTAAGAGAGGGGTTCTATCTCTTGTCCACCACAGTTTGATGAGAATAATTATGCCTATTGGAAAGCTCGAATGAGAGCCTTTCTCAAATCAATAGATGAGAGAATTTTGATGTCTATTACAAATGGGTGGACTACGCCCACTAATATTCTCTGTGATATAACCATCACCAAAGACTGGTCCAGAGATGAGCTTAAGACTAATGAATATAACACTATTGGTATCAATGCAATCTTCACTACAGTCACCACCGAGGATTTCCGAATTCCAACAAATTTCTTCTTGTAAAACTGCAAAGGAGGCTTGGGACATTCTTGAGATTACCCATGAGGGTATCACTACTGTTAAGATCTCAAAGCTCCAGATGCTCATAACCAAATTTGAAAACCTAAAAATGGAAGATAATGACACATTTGATGAATTATTTGCTAAACTGAGTAACATTGTTAATTCTACTTTCAATTTGGGTGAAAAACTTAGTGAGTCTAAAATTGTGAGAAAAATTCATAGATCTCTTCCTGAGAGATTTCAATCTAAGGTCACTGCATATAAGAGAGCAAAAATGTGGACTCTCTCAAGATTAAGGAATTGGTTGGGCCTCTCTAAACCTGTGAACTCAATCTTCGGCCATCCAAGAAAAATAAATTTGTTGCCTTGAAACCTGTCAAAGAAACTTTGGATGAAGATGACAATGACTCGGAATTGGGAGAGAAGGAGTTGGCCTTATTTGTTAAGAAATTTTAGAAATTTTTGAAAACAACCAAGAGATTTAATTATAGACAAGGAGGAAAATCTCTAGCTTGAAAAGCCAAAGTCAAAACCTTGAAAAAATAAGAAAATTTTTAAAGGTGATGACAAGAAATCTTGTGGCATCCAATGCTATGATGCAAATGATATGGTCATATCTCACTTGAATGCCCTAACAATCAGAAAAGCAAGGGAAAAGTGATGAATGCCACATGAGATGACAGTGAAGTTGAAAGTGAAAAATCTGATAGCTCTTCTTCAAGTGGAGAATCTGCTAATCATATGATCTTTACTGTCTCCCTATCTGAGATTATTGAAACTCTTCCAATGGTTGATGAAAAAAAGAAGTGATGATGGTCAAGAGACCGAGACTAGTGAAGATAAGAGTCACAGTGACTCTGAATTTGATGTTGATATGGACTCAGCTTATGAAAATCTATATGTTGAGAGCCTAAAACTGAACAAGGCAAAAATCTCTTTGAATAGAAAATAAAAAACAGTTCAACTTGAAAGAGATGATTGCAAGCTAGATGCAGAAGGGAAGAGTGTTCTAGTTTCTCAGCTTGAGAGAGACAAAGCTAACCTTGTGGTAAAATTAGAGTGTCCTGAGGAAGAGAATGTTGCATTAACCGAATGGGTCAAAGTTTTAGAAATTGACACTCCTATGAATGGAACTGAAGAGTCAAAGACTCTTGTTTTAGAATTTGAAACTGAGAGAGATAACCTTATTGAGAAGGTCAGGTCTCTTAATAAGGAGTTCCTTAATCTCCTCAAAGTTAAAGATGGGTTAGCAAGGAAAGTAGCTGAATTTGAAAAAAGGCGAGACTTCTTAGCATTACCAAAATCCTGGATGATTTGGCTAGAATGCAGTGCTTAGCTGTGAACATGACTGACATAGGACACACAGATAGACCATATTTTTTTTATGAATGTTGGTACTGTGGCTAATGCAATTTTAGAGCAAATCCATGCAAGTGCAAGTCATGAAAAATCCAATACTTCTGGCACTAAGATAGGATTCCAGAATCTCATGCTCAATCAATTAGGAATCCAGCCTACCCTCAACTTAATCAAACTTTTGTTGCTCCAGGATGTGGTAGAAATTTGAATCTAATGAAGCTGTGAGGACACATGTCCATCATTCAGCTAGACGGGCTCCTCCTTCTAGATTCATTCCCACCTGATTTTATTGTGGAGTGAAGGGTCACAAAGACCTAAGTGCACCGCTTTTAGAAGAAACCCCCGACATGGTTCAAGGAATCAAAATCAAAATCAAGGGAATCTTCAAAGAAAAATTTAAGTCCTATCTGAAAAGTCTAGAAGTTTGAATGAAGAAGTGATGAAAATAGCTCAACTCTCTAGTACTAGAAATGGTCCGGACACTTGTTATGATTATTATGGAGAAGGTACTAGGATAAACCAAATAGCTAGGGCTCCGCCAAGGTGAAGAAAAAGTAGAAAATCCAAGAAGAAAAAGGTCAGTCCCACATCTTCTCACACAATGGATAAAGGCCGAAAGGTAAATGAAAAGCTAAAATCCATTTATGTGAGAAAGGATGACCTTAGACATCTTGCCACTTGTACCTCCTTGACTTCCCAAAATCCTATCTTGCGTGAGGTTGAGTGATTGTGTGGTTCTCTCTTATAGCCTAGGTGTTCATCATGCCCTATTCTCTCCTAGTGCTATCTCTTGGTGTATATTAGATGATTTTGCATCTTGTTTATTTTTCACTCTTTGATTTTGTGTTTGTTGATTAAAAGAAAAACCCCAAAAAGATTTTGTATATTCTTTTTAGATAGGTTGTTTTTCTTTTAGATATTAAAAAATCTAAAAACTTTGAAAAAATTTAAAAAAATCTAAAAAGATGTTGCTTGGGCTTACTCTCCTATCATACTATGCTCGTTTCAATTTCCTTGCAATCATAATTCATGCCAAGGTAAAAATATTGAATAGGATTAAGTTCATGAGGATATTATACCTACTAGGATTTTTGTGTGATTGAAAATAGACAAACTTACTTATCAGAGTTAAAGTTTTGTTAACTACGTTGCTAAGTGTCATCCACATGCACTCTGACTGACCCTTGAAGATGGTCTAAACTCCTAAGTATAGGCAATGTTATTATCCATAATGACCCACTTGGTTCACCAAATCTGGATTGACCGATAAGTTAATTTCCCATCTGCTTGTGCCCTTTTATAAAAAGAATGAGGCAATAGAAAGGGCTACTTTGTGGGATAGTGTGAAAATCTCTATTGGATGCAAACAATATGTAATGGCTACCTATGCAGACAGTAGTTATCTATTTGGGTTGTTAGTGTGAAAGCCCTGCTTCCAATAGCTAGGGCTACCTACCCAAATAGAGTGAAAACCACAATTATAAGAAAAAGATGAAAAAGAGGAAAGCCAAGAAAATAATTCCAACAATATGGCTATGTTTGTCAGAAAAAGAAAAGACAAATTGTTTAAAAAGATGAACATGGGTGAAAATTTGCACATGATCAAGAAATGCTAAATTAAGGAATTAACAGGTTTGACTTCTAGTGATTGAGACACCTTGAGTCCCTGAAATGAAATAATTTCATAACCTTAATAAAGGGATGAAACATCGGAAAGAGTCAAGTCAGAAACTCCACTACACACTCACTATGCTTCAGAGTGAAACTTTTCACTAAATGTGTCTTAGTTGTTAAGTCTGTAATTGATCACCCATGTGACTAGAGCATATGGACATATCCTAATGTAGTCAAAACTTAATGATATTAAATCTTGGGTGAATTACTTTTGGCCTCTTGGAAATTGTCTCATACATATGTGATTGTGTACTGTTTGATGAAATCATGTTTTCAGGGGGAGCTTCTTGTTTCAAAACTAGACAAATCTTGCATTCCATAATGATTTCTGATATAAAATAGATCTTAGGGATTTTCTTAACTCAAAGGAAGTTTTTATGGTGTTGGAATTTAGGGGGAGTGCTTTTGAAATTGAAAAATCTGAGTTTTTGGGAATTTCCCTATGCAGGCGTTCGAACGGGCTTATAGTCGTTCTGTGCCGTTCAAACGACCAATCAAGCGTTCGAACGACCATCATAGGTTTTGGTTTAAAACCCTCAATTTTCCCTATTTCCTAATTACGTGTTTGAACGGTCTGAAATCTAAAGCTAGGGCTCCAAAAAATTTTCTCCTTCTTAAGGTACTAATTCCTCACTTCAATCTTGAAATTTCCTTTCATTGGTTTAAATTTGTCATTCTTCATCATGATTTCCATTGTTACCCTATGGATTCTTGTCTTGCTCATAATAAGTTCTTCTCGGAAAAAGAATGCTGAAAAATCCATTTCTCTCTCTCCCTCTCCTTCCAATTCCTCCGAATTCGAGTCGGAGTATGAGAGTGACTCATATTCTGGACCTCCTCCTACTCGAGGTGTGGGCATTGTTATTGAAGAGCCCTTGGCCCCAAGACCTACAAGGGCTAGAACCAATACCACTGTGGGTAAAGGGAAGGCTGCTACCCTCAAACTTAAGCCTAAGGCCGCCTCCAAAAAGACACTAAAAAAGGCTAAGGTGACTCATGCTCACCACTCCACTGATGGCTCTAGGTTTAGCAACCCCACTGTGGCATATCACTATGAGCATTATTTCCAAAGCGGGCTGTTATCCTTGAACGGATAGTCCGTATTCGTGATTTTAGTCACACCGATCTTCCCCACATTATCCAATCTCGGGGATGGCAGGGGATTCTTGCTTTGTCTGGGCAATGCCCACTTGTGTTGGTCCGGGAATTGTATTCTAATATTCATAGAGATGATCTAGTGAACGACATTTGAGACCCAAGTCCGAGGTATGCTCATGAATATCCACCCGAACTTCATTGCTAGGCTCCTACACATTCCTTGAGTTCCAGATGTCTATTTTCCCTTCCATTATAGGACCGATCCACATGCTCATCACATGGATGAGATTGCTACTATGATTTGTGGATCCTAGACTGGTTGGTCTCCTACTCACCTCTTACAGAGCAAACTGACTACTTTTGCTTGGGTCCTTCATATACTCATGTGCTCCAACCTCCACCCTAGAGGTCGTAGCACTAATATCATTTTAGATCATGCTCGATTTCTTCATGCTCTTCTCACGGATGAGCCTATCGATCATGCCTCTCACATCATAGAGTTGATCATTCATGCATCTTGTAAGCACCCAATTTTTACACCCTAGGACAACCCTAGCTAAACCCTAGTTAAACCCTAGCTAAACCCCAATTGAACCCTAGGTCAACCCTAAAGTCAACCTAGGTCAAACCCTAGGTTAACCCCAGTCAAACCATAGAAATACCTTAGGTCTAACCCTAGGTCCACCCTAAGTCAACCCTAGTTAAACCATAGGTTAACCCTAGGTGAACCCTAGTCTAGCCCTACAAACCTAGGGCATGGGCCCAAGGCCCATGCAACACCTACCCAAGACCCCTAGGACCCAAAATCCATAAACAAATAGTCCCTGGGCCCACAAACCCTAGCCAAGCCCTTGGAGGGGGCCTTAGCCCTCAAAAATTCAGAAATCCAGAATGTCGGTAGTCCATCTATCGACATTCCTTTTGTTGAAAATTTTGTACTACGTGCATGAGCATTTAACTCTGGGCAGGACTTTTTTTGAAAAATCTCAGGAATGGTGGTAATTATTCTTCCACCATTATCAAATTGCTCTTGTAGAGGAATGATGGTACTGGAATTACCGCAATTCCTGGAGTTTGCATTTTATGCAAACTCTACACCCTCTAGTGCTCAGGCACGCCCCTGGCCAGCCTCCCATGTGTTTGAACTCCCTCACTTACCTCAGTTCTTATCCCTAGGGTGTCCCCGACCTCCTTGCCTATAAATCCAAGCTCCCTATGACTTTCTCCCCCATGCCCAAAACCCCTTATCCAAAATTCTAAAAAAATAACCCCATTGTGGAAAACCTAAGAGAGCTCTAGAGAATCCGAAAAACCCTCCAAGTCTTGTTCGTAGCTTGAAGCTGAAGGTGAAGCCTGGACCTTGACACTCCCCCTTTGCATACGGCCTCCCACCACCACCGGAGTCACCATCACCACCACTGGTGAAGTGTAGCAGCAGGGTAGAGTCTTCCCCTACCCCTATTTCTTCTCTGTGAACATCATGTGAGCCCCTAGTCCTATTCCAGGGGACTGTGTTTAGCTTTTGGTTGATGTCATAAAAGGGGGGGCTACCCTTGCCTTCTTCCTTGGTATAGGGGTCCCTCTCAAGGGAAAAAACTCGGACACACAAGTCCACCATGCCTACAGGCACTTCCCAAGCTTTCTGGGGGACCCTCAGCCCATGAGGGATATCCTGGAAGCAGGCTGGTGCAACACCAGGGAGCACAATTCCTTTTCTAGAAAAAAACCAGAAATGGCGGTAAACACAGTACCGCCATTTCTAGGCTTCCCCTTTGCAGTGACTCTAGGCCCATTCTGAGTGTGCCCTGGTCCATTCCAGGGCCTGGACTTAGTCTCTAGGACCTCCCTCTACCATTCCTGGTCCTTCCAGACTCACCCGGTAGCTTAACCATGGTTAAAACGCATGAAAATAAAAACTGTCCAAAATGTCGATAAACATTCTACCGACATTTTGGATTTCGTGGTACAGTATAAACATGGCCACTGTGGGCCCATCTCAGACTAATCCTAGGCCCACAACAGGCCCAGGACACTTGACAGAGCCCCCTCACCAACCTCAAGGGCCCAGGATCCCTTGAAGTTCACCCCCGACCCTTCTCATTTGTTGTAAAGCCATTGTTCCTAGAAAACTAGGAATGGCGGTAGTTATCCTATCGACATTTTCAATTTGTGCAAGATTGGAAATGGTGGTAGAATAATTATTGCCTTTTCTAGTTTTTCCTGAACCAGTGGACCTTGCAGGGCCCAGACCAGGTAGGAGGCCATTCTAGTCCCTGCCAAGCCATCTGGGTCCACCCTGACCGGACTATGCCTCCAACCTTGGTTAACTTAATCCCTGTTAGCTTTTAACAATGATTAAACCCACTTAACCTTAGGAAAAATCCTATAAATTCTTAAAAAGATCTAAAAAATGCAAAGAGATCATAAAACTGACTTTGGACCTTGGTAACCATGGTTAGCAATCCTAACCATGGTTAACTCATCTCTTAACTCCGGTTAAGCAACCCTTAAGCCTACTGGGCTCACTCTTGGCCCATCGGGCCCAACCTTAGTCTATCGGACTAAACCCTTAACCTACCGAGCTTACCCTTGGCCTCCGGGCCCAATCTTGGCCTCCAGGTCCATCTTTTGGCCTCCGGGTCCAAACCCTTAGCCTACCGGACTAGACCTTAGCCTTCGGGCCCAAAACCACTAGACCATGCACTTGACCAACTCGGTCAACCATCCCTAGCTCCCGGGCTAGACCCTTAAGCCACCTCGGTGCAGACACATATTCCCCTTAGCCTTGGCATGAGCTCATGTGCCATAACTACTCTTGGTCTGATCTCACCCCATGTAAGTACTTAGGCAACCCAACCCAGGTTCGACCCTAGTTAGGATTTTTTTCTTTTTTGGATTAGTATAATCTAAACACTTAGGCATTTGAATAATACTTGAATTTAATTTGGCTTATACCTATGGAGTAGGTAACCATTATAAAATGGGGGTCTCAGGATGCCTAATACCTTCCTTGCGACTTAATCGAACCTCTTACCTAGAACTCTCATATAGACCAAGACCTTATCCATAATCCTGGAACCTATCCCTTAAAATAAATAGGTGGTGACTCGTTATCAAATCCAAAACCACCTAGTGAGTAAAATCTGTGCTCACACATCCTGTCTTACTCATGGTATTATTGTCCTGCAATTTTCCATATTGGTTAAACTGATTTTCACCACCTATGATATATATCATTCAATTGATGATGAGGTCAGTACCTCTAAAGGGCCTCTCACAGCGAAGGCCTACACTAGTAGCATTGCTCATGTTGCTGACCCTACAACACCTCCTCCTAATGATGGACCTGCTCATCCTCCTCCTAATCCTCCTACGATGATGGACTCGTTAGCCGCTCAAATGGCTCAATTAGTTGCGAGCCAAAGGATGTTCTCTGATGAGTCTCGTTTAGCCCAGATAGCTTTTCATAGCATGACAGAGACTCAATTTTCCAGTTTTGCTACTGAGACCCGAGGTCACTTCCGGTATCTCAGCACTTTGGTGACAGATCTGAGATCGGACTTTGAGCGACTTCAAGTGGAGTGCTCTCGCCGTGCTACTAATGATGGCGATTCGAGCGATGATGGAGAGGATGCTACTGATGCTTAGTTTTTAGTTCTTGACTAAACATGTATTTTCTTTTTGTTGTGGATGATATTTGTGATATATATTGGCATGGACCATTGTACTTCCTATCTTTGGATCCTATTAGCACTTGTGGATTCTATTTTGTTCATGATGACTCTGTGATGTATTTTGACTAGATCAACTACTATCATTTTCCTACTTTCTGCTCATGTATATTTGCCTACTTTTATGGATATGAATTGTGGAAATTTTTTTTTTATCATTTTGAATCATCTGGAACTTGTCATATTTGTTTCATATTTGTGAATGACTGTTGATAGTTAGCAGTGGATGACTTTTTACTTATTCATATCTTTTGTGGATGATTTATCTTGATGGTATCGGTGTTTTGGTCATATTGTTATACTCATGATAGTTTTCTTGATATGGATGTTCTCTACAGTCTTCATGCTGAAATTTTGTTAATATTTGAGCTTGATGGTTGTTTTCCCTCGAATATAAGTGATTAATGCTATGCTTTGACATTCATGCCAAAAAGGGGGAGAGAATGTAGAAGTTCATTCCCATAATGATATAGAGAATGTGAGAGAATGTAGAGAATCTACATTCCATTATGATCTTGGTACACCTTGGATTTTACTTTGTTTTTCTCATGATTCACTTGGTTTTGTGTTTTAGCATGTGCAAGTGTTCAGATCAAGATTGACATAAAAGAGTGTGTATATTGTCCAAATTTATTTCTAAGTCGTGTAATTGGTTAAACTCTCCATGTTTGAATGATTTAGGGGAGTTTTTATCGAGTCATGTACTTCAGTTTCTATTTTGTCATTGAATTGTCAAAAAGGGAGATTGTAAAGTCATATTTTGTATTGGCTTAATTCCGATGTCAAAATAGTGTCAATGTAAGTCTAGTGTCGTTGTTCCTCTGTTTTGTCAAAAATTGGTGAAGATGAAGCTCCGAAGACTCAAGTGAAATACATTCCGGCTAAAGCTTCGCTTACACTCTTAGGATGGTAAGTGATCTAGATACTAGTGATTACCTTAGGTGGAATTGACTTTAATAACTTTATCATATACCCTAGGTGATTAGATATTGACCTATGTTAGTTTAAATGACCTTATGGATGATTGATTATCTTTTGGATTGGTATGTGCATAAAATAGCAGAAATCTGCACAGACCGTTCGAACGGCCTGTTAGTAAACGCCACAGAATGGCTTGCCAATGGCCTAGTGGAACTCAAAAGTAGTAGTTTCCCTCGCACACCGTTTTGTGACCAATCTCAACCAATCTCAAGGCCGTTCAAATGGCCTGAAGGTCATTCGAACGGCCCTCGTATATTGTGTTTCTAAACACATCCAAACTTCGTTTTGGCAAGAAAATTGCCTTGGCTATTTATAGGATGATCCCTTAGCTCATTCTAAGGTTGAAGTGAGAGAGTTTAGAGGCTATTCTAATTATTCTAGGGTTCTCTAGTCCATTCTTGGTGGATACCCTTTGTTCTCCTCTCTCACTCTCTAAATGATGCAAGATTGAACTTTTCCATCTTGTTCTTGCATCGGTTGATCTCTGATGTTATTGAGATCCCTCTAGAAGTGTTCTAAAACCTTCAAACCAGTTTGTAAACTCTGTGTGAGTGTTTGGTTGGTGAGACCCAAAGAACGAGGAGCTAGTGTACTTCAAGACAAAGAATCTATACCGAGGAACAATGTTTGGTTTCTAGTTGGGTAAGGTTCGAGTCTTGTACTTGATGAAAATTCTCTTAGTGGATTTTGTGCTTTACTAGGTCCCGTGGTTTTTCTCGGAAGAGTTTTCCAAGTAAAAAATCTTGTGTGTTGTGAATTTTTTGTCTTCTACTATTTCCGTACTAGATTGTTTTGTTTGCTATAACTCTGATTAATATCTTGTTAAATTTAAAATTGGTAGACATAGCTAGGAAGACCTATGCTTTCCCCTCTAGGTCAAAGGAATCATTGAACAGGGATATTTCAGATCCATTGCTCCATATCCACAATATCAATCATGATCTCATGCGCATGAATCCATCAAGATGAAAAGTAAGATAGATACTATATAATACATTCAAAATCATGATCATACATATGCAGTGATGTGATGTGCATGAGTGTGAATATGCACGAGGAGATTCACTTGAAGATTTTATCTATCAATCATAGCCGTACGATCGAGGGATTGCAGCCACCTGATCTCAATTTCCAATAAAATGGAATCACTAAGATAAAATCCATTTATAGATGTGAATATCAAGCATCACCTAAAGTTCTTGCTAAAGTCAAACTAATCAAAGAAACATTCTAATTCTACCACATTTATCTCTCTCAAATAAAGAATAAAGTAGAGAATTGCTCCACCAGCTAAGGCTTGATGAATCCCGAATCCCTAAGCTTTTCAGGTATCTCCTTAGAATATCAACATAACAAGGATGAGCACAAATCCAGCAAGATAAACAAAACCATTGCGAACAACCAACATGTTACTATTACAATGGCTACACATTAAAATAATAGCAATCTCCAGTAATAGCACAATTGTTCTATTATGTATTAATTGGTCCATTTCACTTGCCTTTAGGGATCACACATAGCTCACATTGACAATCATCCGGGATAACATACAGCTCACCCAAAAGGTGATGTTTGGGATCGCAGCAGCTAAACCTGGACAACACATAGCTTTTCTAGTTGGGATCACACATAGTTCACCCAAAGTAGTTAAACTTGGAAGTACACAACTCTTCCAGTTAACCATCCCTTGGGATCATTCTTAGATTGCCCAATTCTAACCCTGGGATCTTATGTAATTCACCCAGTTTCCAATTTAGGAATCACACATAGTTCACCCAAGGACCCATTCATGGAGATCATACATAACTCACTCCATTAAAGGACCCTACACAAGGCCAGGGTTATCAATCTTTAAAACATCATGACATTAATTCATAACCCCCATACAATAACGTCTCATACCACCATAGTAAAGAAGGTCAAACCATATAATTTCAAGTTAGAAAACAATATGTCTTCATCATAAGCATATTAGATTTCATGATGTCTAAGAATTCAATGAAAAATTTGGCTTACTTTCAAAGTAACACATTACAGGTGGCAACCATATCAAAATTATTGCATTAACCAATTATTCAGATTAATAACATATAGTCTCAGATCTACTCCACTTGTTCAATTTCTAACAATAACATGAGAAGTTAAATCATATTAGTCTACAAAAAAGACGTATTAGTCTTTCAAAATTTATAACTCAACACTCCAAACTTTGATGGTTACCAACCATAGTTTTCTGGAAAGAAGACTTATAAGACTATATAGGAAAAATTCAAAAATTAAGAGAATTGCTAGTTTACTATATATTTTTTTTAACATAGATTAACTGAGAAAAGAATTATTGAAAAATTACTGTCAGACTTGACCACTCCTTAAAACGAAAATTTCTATAAATAGTCTTTATTTCTCCATGAAATTTGCATGAACTTTACTTTTCAAAAAATTGGATTCAAAATCCTTTTGAGGTAAATAAATAGTCTAATTTATTCAGAACTATTTCTAAAGTAAAAATTTATTGAAACAGAATGATTTATTCAGTTTAGAATGATTTCAAAAATTTATTAAATATATTGAAAGATTTCCAAACATTATGAAATTTTACGAAGAGTCTACATAGCCTCCTGGGATGTTATTAATGAAACATATTTGAAAAATAATTAAATTGTGATTTTTTAATGATTCTTCCATTACTACTGGGTCAAGAATTATACAGTTAGACACTACATTCTAGAACTATTTCAACAGTCCTACTCTCTTGGAAAGTTATCTTTGAAACAGATTTTGAAATTAATGAATTTGTGATTTTAATAATTCTTCTATTGCTACTAGCTCATGAAAAATACATTCAATCACAAATAAAAGTTAACAAATACAATCATTGATCCATACAAATCAAATATATACACATCTTAATCCAAAAACAAATATTCATGGAGTATCTACTTGCCTTTTCCTTAAAATTTAAGACTAAAATCAACCCGGAAGAAATTGTTTCGAGCCTAGCATCAATCCACTCTCCTTGATAATCTCGAATCTCGAGCCTCGAATTTTGATCTCGATTCAAACTGACTTACCAAAAGTTCAGCAGCCGGTTTTTCTTCCTCCAACTCGTTCTCCACTCTAGAGAATTAGGTTTTCTAATTAATGATTTAATTTGGTTTTCTCTTTGCTTATATACTGACCCCATTCATTATTTACAAAAATGTCACTACTAACTGTCATTGGTTCCAAACCCTAAGTCTAGTTTATGAATTATTCTCATAGGTTATTCTAAACTCAAGTCAAATTAATTATCATGACCAAACTCTCAACAGTAAAATGATCAAAATGCCTTTAGAAGAGGAAATTACTAAATTAGCCCTAAAATTAAATTAGATGAAATTAGGGTCACCATAGTTTGAATAAGCATGCAATCTTAATTCTCTAGCATTCATTAAATGAATAAAAACGAGGGTTTGAATATGGATTGGTTCCTCTTCTCACAC
The DNA here is from genome assembly GCA_015143295.1 of Tetracentron sinense. NCBI lineage: Eukaryota > Viridiplantae > Streptophyta > Magnoliopsida > Trochodendrales > Trochodendraceae > Tetracentron > Tetracentron sinense. The sequence continues at coordinate 34,195,132 of CM026554.1, forward strand.
CAACTCAAGAGCCAAAAGGCTAATCTACTAAACTATCAAAATACGCATGCACCAATTTATCGTAATTCTCAATGAATAAAAGGAGGGTTTGAATATGGATCGTTTCCTCTTCTTTCACGCCACTCAAGATCCAAAAGGCTAATCTACTAAACTATGCGGTTCAAGAGCTTCCAAGGCAACTATTTCATAGAATCCCCCATATCTCGGACGCAGAAGGAAAAAACAGGAGCGTAATGGGCTTGTTGCGAAAGCATAGAAAGCACCAAGTGTCGTAAAAGTTCATTCGGAATTGAAAGGGAGGAAGTTTCAGTTCAGATGAAGGAGGAAAATGAGGAGCTAAACGCGGCAATTGGGGTGGCAGTTGGCAGACATCGTTCTTGTGGCATAGGGCTTATATAGTCTCTTTTCCGATTCGGGACCACCAAGCTTACTACTGCTAAGATATGGATTCATACACATTTTAACCCACTGAATGCCTTCCTTCTAATGCCGTTGTAGGGTCCATGTTAGAAGCGATCAACCCATCCATGTGAATTACCCTCAATTCAGTGGTCTTTGAACGTAAGATTTGTTGGGGTTTTCTATCTTGAGCTTTAGCGGTTGAATCTCTCCTTTCTTACCCAGCAAAAACATAAATGCACCATGTTCAAGTTACCTTTCACCCACTTTTGTAACGCATAAGAAGATGAGTTATGCCTGCCAAAAAATCAACTAATCTGCATCATCACCTTCTTTCGAATCTTCTTGAAGTCTCTTTAGTTGGAAACCGGAGAATGGAATAAAACGAGGAAAATAATCACCAATACTAAAGGTGGATTTATTGGATTTGGCTTGGATTGAGAATCTCGCTGGAGCGATACTATATTCACTCGAGCAAAAGTGGCTCCAGTAGTTGTGTAGTTTTGATTGAGCAATACACTCGAGCAAATCTGGGTTAGCTTAAGTGAGAATGGACGAATTTAGAATTTTTCTTTCAAGAAACTCCTATTTTGATTAGACTTTGTTTCTAATTAGGTTTCGCCAGTCTTTATAAGTGTATATTTGGTTTAAGATTTGCTTAGTGAGAACAAAGAAGGTTTTGTGTGAGTTCTTTTAGAAGCTTTGGGTTTTCTTCTTGTTACTCTCCTCTTTTGTAATCTTCTCCATTATAGTGAAGGCTTTTTGGACTGATTTTGATCGTGGAAGTAGCCATTGGTTGGTGAACCACGTATATCTTTTGTGGTGTTCTATCTTTGAATACTCAGAGTGTCTAGGACTTATGTAAGAAGTCTTCAAAATATAGTTAGTTGAATGCTCAAAAACTTAGATTGACCATAGGAGCCTAAGACATATATTGGAAATCATTCTAAGGCCCTATAAAATCATGTTAAAGGAAAGCCAAACGACCTAGGAATTCATTTCCATCTTTAAGGTCTTATACATATGAGAAAACAAAGTTTTTACTCTGATCTCGTCGATGAAATTACAGGGCACCTGTAATCTCGGTGACGAAATTAGCTCAGGAAAGCCACTATTTCTCATTGTCACTGATCTCAGCGACGAAGTGAGTTGGGCATCTCAATCTCATTGATGAAATCATGCGGGAAGCATATAAACGTCTGTAACGGCTAGTTTTTAAATGAGTATTTTGGCATTAAATGTTTGCCCAACGGTTATAATGAATTGAGAGCTATAAATAGAGTTCATTTATGAACTACCAATAACTCTTGAACAACCATTGATCTACCAAAGATAATCATTAATTATCATCAATTCTCACCTAGATTTTCACCGTATTATCATTTTGAGAAACTTAGAAATCCCTAATCTCATTTAAGCTATTCAACTCCTATCATTTGAGAGATTTTTTAGAGTACTTCAAGGCAATCTTATCAGCTCATCTAAGGAGCAATATTTCGGATTGAAAATCCAAATTTCTTATTATAAAGAAAAGTCAAGAATCGGTGGATTCTTACATTGAAGTGGTGGCTTGGAAGAAGACAAGAGGAGGTGTTCTCTTACAAAGTTAGGTCTGATCCTCACCCGTAAGGAGGATTGTAAAGGTGTGATCCTTACCCATAAAAGGATTGGTTAAGCTTGATCTTTGCCCAGAAGAAGATTGTAAAAGGTTTGGGCACCACCCGAAAAAGTCTGTGCGATTAGTAAAATCGTGGTGAATCCTTTAGCGAGTAGCTTAAGGCGGGGACATAGGCGGGATTGCTGAACCAGATGAAACGTATCTTGTGTTTGCATCCTGTACATTTTTATTTACTTTTCTTCATTGCTATAATTTAGAAAAACTAGTTGCTTTCTATTGTTAATTTTAATTCCGCTAAAAGGGACTAAGTTAGAATTTAAATTTGCCAAGACACTATTAACCCCCCCCCCCTCTAGGGTCAATACTTGGGCAACAATTGGTATCAGAGCAAGTACTTTATATCTTGATTTAACAATCTTAGAGTAAAATATATTAAATGACAAATATTTTTACAACTACATTTGTAAAGACCCCAAAATCCTACTAAGGCTAAAATAGGACTTTGGAATCGCCACATTACTTAAACCTGCTTACAAACCATGCATACAAGGCTACTACACGAGTCTCCCAAAAATAAGAGTAATAAAATTCCCATATATAAACCCAATCCAACCTGCACAAGTCTAAGGTCTATATATACAACTCACAATGAACCAACAAGTCTGAAACACAACTAATAAGAAGTCTACTGAGCAACATCCTCTAAAAGTCAAATACAAAACTCTCTCAATGAAAGGAAATATAAACTAAGAGGTGTAGCCGCCCAAGTCTCCGGCTCCCTCCTCAGAAGGCTCACCTTCACCTCCTTCCTCGAGGTAAGTCTCCTCAACCCACGGCTCCGCCGTGTACTCCTGCTCTAAACCTGCCAAGACAAAGTCCGGCTGAGTACAAAGGTACTCAGTGTATATAAAATCCAACCAATAATGATATACCTGCACTTAGTCAGAAACATATTCAATAGCATAATAACATAATCAGAGTGTGGAAGAACGTGTGCGCATATACATCATATCATCACCTTGACTCGTGTACTTGTGAGAATCTTGGACTTAGAAAACCATACACTTATGAGGTACTTATGCTTACGAGACCACGTGCTTGTGAGATGCTTATGCTTATGCTTATGCACTTATTCAGATCATACAAGGATGAGACATGCCGTTCTTGGCGGATACGGACCATGCCTTATGCACTTATTCAGATCACACAGTAATGAGACATGCCGTTCTTGGCGGATACGGACCATGCCATGCTTATGCTTATTCAGAATGTCAAACGTATGTCATGCTCATGCTTGTGGCCCACATGTGTGACTTGTGAGATTCTTATCTTAACATACACGTGCTTATGTGCTTAAGTGTCGAAATTAACTTTCGAGTTGGTAATTGCTTAGATTCCGATTTCCCACCATGAAAACTCCACTATATGTCCCATACCAAATAGTTAGAGAATTCCCGGTTTGAGAGATGTTCCTCTAAGTTCTTACCTTCCCGACTATCAATTTCCATGCAAATAATTAGACATACTTAACAAACCATTCACATATACATATCTTATCATAATTCATATCGCAATTCATAATCAATTTACCACCATTTCTTAAGAGTATAATAGCATTTATCCTTTCAAGCCTTTTCACAAACACCTTGTGTACGTATAATATGAATCCATTTCTCCTCTATATTTTCAAGCATTCATCAAACCATAATTCATCCATACAATCAATTCACTATTCACATCCACATATTAATCCCATCCTCCATACATTTCCCATCCTCCATATATTTCCCATCCACATCCAATCCATATTTCCATCCACATTTCCATCAATAATTAACTTACTTCATAGAAAATTAGGGAAAATGCATCAACTATCTATTTCTACAATTCTTAGCACATCAACATTCACAAAACCTTAAAATAAAGTTGATTAGGATAGTATATCGACCTTAGGAATCCTTCCCTTGGATTCAAAACGCTCCCGAGACGATTTGGAGAAGCTTTGAGGATGATCTCCAAGCTTTCCTCTCAATCTTCTAGCAACTTCCTTCTTCTCCAAGCAAAACCCTCTCTCAAAACCCTAGGGTTTCTCCCCTTTTTGCCAAATTAGGTTAGAACTAGGTGGAGTATTTTAATATTTCGAGTAGGACCCCCTATTTATAGCCTCAAGGTCTGAGAACAAAAAGACCAAAAAGCCTTTACTAAAAATCAGCAAAAAAATACTCGAAGGACCGAGCGATCGGTGGTTATGACCGAGCCATCGGTTGCCTACCGATCGATCGGTGTTTATGACCGGGCGATCGGTCAAAAACACACTCTCTGGAAAATTTCCCCATACAAAATTTTGGACCAGTCGATAGATACCGATCGATCGGTTTTGTACCGATCGATCGCTGGTTCTGACCGAGCGATCGGTGCTCTATTTCGACTCATTTTACTATTTTGGCCATAACTTTTTACTCATTCATCGGATTTTGACGATTCAACTTGCGTTGGATTCGTCTCTCGAAAATGAACATTTCTGGCGTTTTAGAATTTCTAATTTCCACTTAATTAATAAACTAAAATATCCCCAAAGTTGACTGATCTGCAATTCCATTAGACAAAACTCACTATTGACTTGACTTAAACTCAAAATGAGGAAAAACACTAAACATGAACCTCGAAGAGGGTTCCAACACCTTTCTAATGGTTTAAGAATCACTCACTTCCCATGAACGGTGCCAAAACTAGCGCTTCCTAAAGTTTAGGGTGTGTTATTGCATCCATCCGTTACAAGTTGATTAAGCCTAGTTTACATCACCATACTTAGATATAAATACACACACTTTAACACCTTATAAAGACTAAAATACCCTTAATGCAATGCACTAAAAACATGAAAAAGATTCGGGTCTCTACAACATTAGGAGAGGGTTAATCAACCACTAGACCTCCATTGTTCAATGGAGAAAATTATAACTATTGAAAAACCCAGATGATGTATTACATCTAAGCCCTTGACTATGAATGTTGGAGAGTCATAGTCAAAGGTCCACATCTTCCTATTAAAACTCTTGATGGGGTTCAAATACCCAAAGTTGAAGAAGAGTGGAATGAGATGGATATTAAACTTATCCAAATAAATGCTAAGACTATTAGTGTCACGCCCCAAAACCCCACCTGGGAGAATGTGAGATCTTGGCACGTGACTTACTTAACAAACTATCCTGTTAAAGCATTTAAGGCATACTAAAATACGAACTTAAAAATTTCTTTAATTAAAACATTAACTAAATCCATAATCTCTACTACAACTGAAATAAAATAAATACTAACCCTCCATCATGATCATCATCAAACTAAACTGAACATAAAAATCCGTAAGGTCAATTAAAGTCTCCCTGAAATTTGACCACAAACAAATTAAATTCAAAAGTAGGGCCAACGATCAAGATCCCGTTCTTCCTCAAAATAATCACATTTCGGTTCCCCGAAGTATTCATCTTCTTCCCACGGTCGAGACACACAAATATCCAAAACCTGAACTTGAACCTGAACCTACCGACAACAAAAGTCATCAGCTGAGTAACGAGCTACTCCGCGTATATAACAGACCATAGTGAACAATATAATGAACATTAAATTACATGCATTTTACAGATTCATACATCAATTCACATACATAATCAGAGTGCGGAAACAACCAAATACATTACGTCAATTTCTTTCTTTCTTTTCTTACTTTTTTCACTTTCTTACTTTTATTTTCTTTTTCTTACTTTTTCCACATTCTTACTTTTCTTCTTTTCTTACTTTTCTTTGAGATCTTTCTTGAAGCCAGATAACTAGTACCCTTGGAAACTTACTTTGAAGCAAGGCATTAGTATCTTTAGAGATCTTTCTTTTCTTACTTTTGTACTTCATATGTTATCATTCCATGAACAATACATTCACATGCATTAGTAATAACTTAAAATACCGCTTTACCATATAAGGAAAGGGGTTACTATACTTTACTTTACCGAGATACCACCCTTCGTACATTCTCCAGTACGAGTAGCTTAGTACATTTTTTGGTACGACGGCTTACTTACTTTGGCATACATCTCGCCCTTTCTGATGGTATCCGGTGGTGCACAACACAACATGCATTATCACTTTCGTGTGTCTTTCTTTCTTACTTTCTTACTTTACTTTTGGTTTCACTTACATCTTATTACTGTCTTTAATTATTTCTTCATATTTTTGCAGATTTTTCATTCATGAGTGCACAATGATATACTTTTTGTTTAAATTACACCTAAGATTTATCGTCAAGGGCCATAGGACATCTCACCATAGCGTCCCATACCACTATGTTAACCAAGCCTAGGCAAGCCTGATTTTCATCAGAGGTTCGTTTACCCAAAGGTATATCATGTATTAAAAATATAACAGAAACACACAACCTTTCATATTTCCTATAATACAACAATCAACCATTACAGATGTCATTCAAATATTTATAATATTCACGAGCTAATTTACATATCAAAGTCTTCTTTTCGTTTTAATTAAGATGAACATCCTAATTATAACATTCTTCATCAATGATAATTTTCATGAATTTTAAACATAAAATTAAACTCACGTGTCAATACAATATCACAATTATTCATCCATTCAATTTACATCAATTCATCCCATTCTCCTCATAAATCCACACACTTCAATACATTTTCTCAATCCCCTTGTTGAATCCTAATTAATTTTTAACAGGGTTCTTCACATCCTAATTTAGCAAATCCATAGTTAATAAGAGAGATATCAAAATATGGTTCTTCACATCCTATTTTAACAAATCTATCAATAATAATATAAAAATTATAATATGGTTCTTCATATCCTATTTTAACAAGTCTATCAATAATAATATAGAAATCGTAAACATGTTCATAGATCCTACATATTCTTACATCTTTACTTAGGTTTATTATCTTTTTATTCATTCTTTTAGGTTAATATTCAAAAAATGGAATACTAGATTTGTTATTTACCTCACTTGATTGTCTCCCTACGATTTATTGCTTGCGAATGGGGCTCGATCTAAATCCTCACGTCTCCCTCTTTCTTCTTTAGTTGAATCCTTGAAATCTTTAGGTTTTTTCCCTCTTTGGATTTCTCAAAATACTCTATTCTCTCTTTTTGATGTTTATGAGGCTTTAGGAAACCTAATTTACAAGTTAAGGAGGTATTTATAGAGTTGGAAACCCTACGGAAGGTAAAAAAGTTCAAAATTCACGTTTTTCCTAAAAATTCCCGTTTTGAGCGATCGATCGCCGGTGGTGGGTGATTGGTCGCCCTCCCCTTTTTTTTTTTTCGAAACCCTTCTTCAATATTTTGGCCGTAACTTTTAACTCGGTTATCAAAATTGGACGATTCAACTTGCGTTGGACTCGTCATTCGAAGGGGAACAACTTTGATGTTTTGTAAAATTTTTAATTCTTCTTTATTCAGGGACAAAAATGCCCCTAAAGATGACTGGTCTGTAATGGATTGTGACAACCCAGATTTGCAGCAGACCCGGTTTTAGAAATCTAACTTTTAACCTAACTCCGACTAAGAATCTGGAAAAATGGTCAAAATGAACCTTGAAGAGGGTTTCAATACCTTTCTAAAAATTCAAGAATCACTCGATTCCAATTTACAGCGACAAAACTATGGCTTCTTGAACTTGAGGGTATGTTAAGGCATCCCTTTTAATTCATCTTTTAAGAACACATGCATTTAAAGTCGGGTACATATTTTAAAATTTTCATATAAATGGCACGAATGTCGAGAAACTAAATTTTGGGCCTCTACTATTAGCAATTTATATTGTGCCTTAAGTCCCCAAGAATTTAATGGAATGTCAGGTTGTGACTCGGCCAAAGAACTTTGGGACAAACTTCAAGTCACCTATGAGGGGACTAATCAAGTTAAGGAAGAGAGAATAAGTATGCTAGTTCATAAATATGAACTATTTAAAATGGAGAAAGACGAGTCCATAGGAGAAATGTTTACTAGATTTACAAATATTTTAAATGAACTAAAATATCTTGGAAAGATATATTCTAATACATAAAATGTGAGGATGGTGCTTTACTCACTACCAAAAGAATGGTCTCCCAAGGTGACGGCCATCCAAGAAGCCAAAGACTTAACCAAGCTTTAAATGGATGAGCTCATTGGTTTATTAATGACTCATGAACTCATTATGAAGGGTCAACAAGAGGATGATCCCAATTAAGATCAAAAAAGGTCTTCTCTTAAAATCCTCCCAAATAGATGAGAGTGAAGAAGAAGAGAGTGAGAGAGATGAAGATACAACCCTTATGGCTAGGAAGTTCAAGAAAATCTTAAAAAACATAAAAAGAACTTTAAGAAGAGGCCTTACAAGAAAGATTTCATCAAGGAGATCTCCAACGGCGAGTCTAGCAAGAAGGAACCTCTTATTTGCTTTGAATGTAAGAAGTCTGCACACATCAAGACGGAGTGTCCACAACTCAAGAAGAGCAACAAGTTCCGGAAAAGAGCTATTAAAGCCACTTGGGATGACTCGATGATAGTGAGTCGGAAGGAAATTCAAGCGACAAGAAAGTCACTAATCTATGCCTCATGGCCAATGAGAATGAGGTAAACTCTTCAACTAATGAATCTATGGAAGCAGTGTGGTTGCTTCATTGAAGAGCTTCTTACATTTGATGAATTAAGAGATGCTTATGATGAATTCTATGAAGAGTTTAGGAAAATTGCCTTAAAGAACAAATCTCTTAAAAAAGAAAATCTTTCTCTTTCAGACATAAATGAAATTTTACAAATAGAGAATGGGGTATTGAAAATAAAAGAAAATTCAATCCTTACCTCATGACTCATCTAGTGAATGCGACGAGCTTAAAGTTAAAGTTAAGGATTTAACTAGCACTATTCTCAAATTCACTAATGACCAAAATAATTTAGAAAGATTATTAGGCCAACGAACATGTGTTTTTGGTAAAGCTGGAATTGGCTATAATCCTTCATCAAAACAAAAGGATTACCAAAACTTCTTTACTAAACCAACTAGTTCATTAACTACTCATTCTAGTGCATTTTATACTTATAATGGAAAGAAGGTAGTTAGGAAAGTTTGAGTTCTAAAGGGAACATCCCCTCCCAAGACTAACCATGTAGGACCCAAGATGGTTTGTGTACCAAAGGGAGTTACTTGAGTTTATCTTGTAAGTATGCCTCAAGTCAAATTCTTCCAAGTCAACATGATTCTTGGATAACAGTTGTTCAAGGCACATGACCGAGAACAAAAAGCTTTTCATCTCTATCACTCCTAAGGATGGAAGGCATGTGACCTTCGAGGATAACGCAAAGGGGAAGATAATTGGTATAGGTAATGTTGGTAAGAACAATTCCATTTTTATTGAAAATGTTTTATTAGTTGATGGTCTTAAGCATAATCTTATTAACATTAGTCAATTATGTGATAAAGGCTTAAATATATTTTTTAAATCCAATGTGTGTGTGATTAAGGATAAAGATAATATTAATATCTTGTTTATTGCACATAGGAATGAGAATGTATATACTATAGATTTTGATGAATTAGCATCACAAAACATGATATGCTTTTTTGCTTTAAATGAGGCTAGTTGGCTATGACATAGAAGATTAGGACATGCTAGCATGAATCTCCTATCAAAATTTTCTAGGAATGAACTTGTCATAGGTCTACCTAAAACTAAGTTCACTAATGATAAACTATGTGATGCATGCCAACTAGGTAAACAAATTAAAACATCATTTAAGAAAAAGAAAGAAATTTCAACATCTAGGCCTTTAAAGAAATGGTTAAAACTAGGTGGTAAGATATATGTCTTTGTTATAGTTGATGACTATTCTAGATACACATGAGTATCATTTTTATCACATAAAAGTGAAGCTCATATCTTATTTGCTAAATTCTGTAAAAGATTTCAAAATGAGAAAGGCTACTCTATTAACAATATCAAAAGTGATAGATGTGGAGAATTCAATAACAAAGAACTTGAATTATTCCGTGAAGAAAATGGTTTTAACCATAATTTTTCCGCTCCTAGAACTCCTCAACAAAATGGAGTAGTTGAAAGGAAAAATAGATCACTTCAAGAAATGGTTAAAACTATGCTAAATGAACACAATCTACCAAACTACTTTTGGGCTAAAGCCATTAACACCTTTTGTTCTGTGATTAAGAGGGTTATAACTATAATCAAATTAAATAAAACCCCTTATAAGCTTTAGAAAGGAAGATCACCTAACATAGAATATTTCAAGGTACTTGGTTGCAAATGCTTCATTCTTAATGATGAACACTATCTAAAGAAATTTGAGCCTAAGTCTAGTGAGAGAATTTTCTTAGGATAACTTAATGAATAGCAAAGCCTATAGGGTATTTATTAAAATTTTCCTAGTGGTAGAAGAATCTATTCATGTGGTATTTGATGAATCAAATCAATTTGTGAAGGCTATAAATGATGAAGATGAGATTAGTGATAAAGTTGATGATCTATCTAAAGAAATCTTAAACATAGAAATCGATAAGGAAAAGAATAATGAACAAAATGAAGAAGACTCCAACAATAATGATAAATCTATTGAAGTTGAAAATGATGAAGAAAATGATTATCAACTTCCTAAAGCTTGGAGGTTAGTAAAAGATCATCCTAAAGAACTCATATTTGGTGATATGGAACAAGGGGTTAGAACAAAAAGAAATATTTGTAACAAACTTGCCTTCCTATCTCAAATTGAACCTAAGAATACAAATGAAGCCATTAACAATGAATCATGGGGCATTGCTATGTAAAAAGAATTAAATCAATTTGAAGGAAACCAAGTTTGAGATTTAATACCTAGATCAAAAGATAAATCTACTATTGGTACTAAATGAGTGTTTAGAAATAAAAAGGACGAATCTGAAAATATAATTAAGAATATAGAAAGATTAGTAGCTCAAGGTTACAACCAAGAAGAGGGTATAGATTATGAAGAAGCATTTGCTCCGGTTGCTAGACTTGAAGCCATTAGAATGCTACTTATCTTCATAAGTCATAAAGACTTCAAACTCTTTCAAATGGATGTAAATAGTGTATTATTAAATGGTTATATTTCAGAGGAAGTCTATATAAAACAACCCCTATGCTTTGAAGATCATAATTTGCCAAATCACGTGTTCAAGCTCACAAAAGCCTTATATGGATTAAAGCAAGCTCCTAGAGCTTAGTATGATAGGGTAAGTGATTTCCTACTTGAAAATATATTCATTAGAGGAAAAATAGATACAAATTTATTTGTAAAGACAAAAAAATGATGATATGTTAATAATTCAAATTTATGTAGATGATATCATATTTGGGTCAACTAATGAATCATTATGTCAAGAGTTTGCTAAGACTATGCAAGATGAATTTGAGATGAGTATGATAGGAAAGTTAAACTTCTTCATTGGACTCCAAATAAAGCAAACTAAAGAAAGGACATTCATAAATCAAGCTAAGTATACAAGAAAACTACTTAAGAAATTTGGAATGGATAATGTCACGAAAATAGATACTCTGATGAGTCCATCAACTAAGTTTGATAAAAAAAAATACAAAAATATTAAAGAAAAGAAATATAGAGGCATGATAGGTAGTCTACTATATTTAACTGCAAGTAGGCTTGATATAATGTTCAGTGTTTGCAAATGTGCAAGATTTCAATCTAATCCTAAAGAATCACATATGATTGCTGTAAAAGAATTTTAGATACTTGCTAGGCACTATAGACTTAGGATTATGGTATCCTAAAAACACTTCACTAGAGCTAATTAGTTATTCTGATGCTGACTTTCCTGAATGCAAAATTATTCTGAAAAGCACAAGTGGCACATGTCACTTTCTAGGACACTCACTAGTTTCATGGCTTAGCAAGAAACAAAACTCTATAGCTCTGTCTATAGTTGAGACTAAATATATAGCAGTAGAGAGTTGTTATGCTCAAATCCTATATATGAAATAACAATTGAAAGATTTCAAATTGTTCTATAATCAAATTTCAATTAAATGTGATAACACTAGTGCCATATGTATGACAAATAATCCTATTCAATATTTAAGAACAAAACATATTGAAATAAAATATCATTTTATAAGAGATCACATACAAAACGGAGATGTTGTCTTAGAATTTGTGCATACAAATAACCAACTTGCTGATATATTTACAAAACTCCTACGATATAAAAGGTTTAATACTCTAAGAAAAGAATTAGGCATGGCTAGATCAAATGAACTTAATTGATCATCTTTATGCCAAATTGTGTTCTATGATAAAATCTTATATCTTGATATTTAAAAATGAATTAAAATTGTTTGATTATGATATTTGTATGTTTTGGATGCTTTATACAATATTTGGATGCTAAAATATTCAAAGTATTAAGGAAAATGGATTTAGATTTGAAATATAGAATCTTCTCAATGTTTACACTGATTTCAGCGACGAAATTAGGAGAGCACTTAAGATTCGGTGATGAATCCTTGAATTGGAGGAAACAAAATGTTTCTTGTATCCATTTCAGCAATGAAACAAAATTCACTGTTCAGTATCGGTGACGAATTCTTTTCAAACAGAAAACAGTAAGTTTCCTGTCTCCAATTCGGTGACGAATTCTCTGGGCCAAGCTCATTTCGGCGACGGAATTGGTCGTAAGTAAAAATGGAACCCTAGAATCTGAATTTTTTCCAATCATTTCTCTTAAAACCCAAATTTAGGTTTTTCCCTCCTTTTCATTATTCTATTGATTCCTCTTCCAAATCTTCTCCACTATCATTCCAATCCTTCCTAATCCATTCAAAATCATCTTTTTACCTAACTACAATCAATCTCTTTGATTCAAAATGGTTAGAACTAAGAACCCCAGTGATTAACCAAGACCAAAGAGAGCACGAACATCAAAAGGGAAAGAAGTTGCAAGTTTGTCCACTCCTTCCAGAGCATCGAAGGAAGTTTCAAAGTTCAAATCTGACAAATTCGAGCAGAAATACAAGGAATCATTCCTATCTCGATCTCCTCTATAAGGTAAGGTCGTAGATTTTGGAAATTTAGAAATTCATGGATTAGGGGTTATCCATTCTCTCTTTAAAGCCCTTAAATGGGATTCCTTTGTTGCTTCAAATGAACATATGTATCCCAAACTTGTTTGGATTTTTATACCCACTTCAAATTCGATCAATCCAACCAAATCATAACTTCTTTTGTCCATGGCAAAGACATCTCACTTCATAGAGATAATCTCCAAGCAATTTTTAGAATTCCCAAAGGATCCTTCCAATCCTTTGTCAATGGTCAATGGACTAAACATGAAGGGTTTAATGTAATAGAAGCTCTCAAACTCATGTGTGTCAATCAAGACATCACCAAACCCTTTCAACCAAAAGTCAAAGAACTCACCCTCACCTCTAGGCTTATCCATCACATAATAACATATGATCTAGTCCTTAGAGCAGGTGGTAGGGAGTACTTGACATATTTTGATGTGGTGTATTCTTATTTCCAAACCCATCGACCTCTCATACGTCATAGTCCACTGTATAGATGATGCCAAAAGAAGAAAATTGGGGTGTCTCCCCTATGGTAAAGTCTTGACCAAACTTTTTAGATATTTCAGAATCTCTTTTTCCTCCGACACTAATAAAGTAGAAGTTGATGACTCTGACATCTACAGCAAAGCCACCATCATGAGGATGGGTTATTTTTGACACAATGTCATAAAGGTCTAGGTACCTAAGCCTTCTATTATCCAGTCTTCTAGTCAGCCTTCTTTAACACCTCCAATTTCTGAGTCTGCCCCTCCCAGTGAGCCTACTATTCCTACTCATGCTCTAGTAGCTCTAGGACCTTCATCTTCCACAACCAAACCTTCTGATATTCCATCTTCTTCTGCTATTCCTACTAAGACTCCTATAGAGATCCCAATAGCTCTAGGCTCCAGGCTCCACTTCTATACCTTCTCAGTCTCCTGAGATTCCGGAAGCAGCAATAGAGCCAGATATTAGAGAGTCATCTCATTAGAGAGAGTCCCCACCTCATTTTGAGATAGGTGGAACTTTTGATTACCACGAGTCCCCTAGGCGACCTACCTTTTTAGATGAACTCATGCGTCTCCTTATGACCCAGATGTAGTCTATTGGGTCTAGTATGACTTCCTTTCAAATTAAGATCAGGGAGAGTTTGTTGAGCTTTTAGTCAGAGACTAGAGAGAGGCTGAGTTCTCTTGAGTCCAATATTGCTAGTCTCCAGACTGAGCTCAAAGGAAGTTCCGAGTCTACAGAAACAAGATTAGTAGATATAAGTGTAGAGATGGGGATCATCAAGGAAAGAGTGGATGCCACCACCTCTATCATCCAAAGGAGAGCAGCAGGCACTGCTGAGCAGTTTGTTCGGATGGGTGATGAGATGTCTCTCATCAAAGGAAGGACTAAGTCTGTAGATCAGCAACTCAGGACTCAGGCCCCTGTCCTTCAGGAGGTAGCCTCTCTGATAGGTGCTCAGGCCCCTATTATTCACCAGATGGCCACTCAGGTGACGGATTTAGCTCTTAAAGTGGTAAAGATCAAGACCAAGCACAGTTTTGAAATCAAGAAGCCGATAGCACTTCAACCATCATCTAAATGATCAAAGGTACCCGAGGACTCAAAGGCATTCAGATCTTCAAAAGCGCCCATTATCACTACCCTATATTCCAACTCCTCCAGTGACCCCAATGATAGTAGCTCCTTAGGGGATGCTCTTTTTACAAAGAAGAAGGAGAAGAAGCACAAGGAGATCTAGACATTTTTTTTACTTTCCCTTGCATTTTTGTATGTTTTCTTTTTTATGATGCCAAGGGGAAGAAGAATGTATGAAACAAATGATATGTATTTTTTTGGAAAATATTTTTTTGTGAAATGAATTATGTAAATGCAATACTTTTTGTGAATGAAAGTTGACTTTTCATTAACTTTGTCTCAGTTCTTATCTTTTGATATTATGATTTGATATTTGCTTGGATGGTTTGAATGATAGCTGAACTTGTCCAAAATTGCTAAAATTTGGCTTCATATACTTAAGAATGTTTGACATGATTACTTTTAGCATTTTTGGTATCATGACCTTGAAATGAATTGTCTAAACTATGTAAAATAAAATGAACATGTTATAATTATTTAAGTGCATATGTTTAGGGGAGCTAACATATTTTATTAAGAATATATATTGAGGGGGAGCGTAATCCCATTTCATTGCATTATTATGTCATCATCAAAAAGGGGGAGATTGTTAGCCTCAAGGTTACAACCTTAGGTACCCTTAATAATTTCGATGATAACACAATAATGGAATGTCAATTGTGGTACTAGTGTTTCTACCAAGTGTTTATAAAATTCAGATTATAAGAACATTAGCACATCATTCAAGGCATGAAGCATGAAAATGTCTCAAGGCAATTCAAAATGGATTCACTTAAGCAAGTCCTTCAATCATATGCAAATCATCAAAAGATTGTTCAATCCAAGTCAAAGAAAGCTATTGGATCTAGGTGGATCAAATTGAAGAATCAAAGTCATACCCAAAGTCCAAATCAGATCCTAAACAAGAATGAAGCATCATAAAGACAAAGCCAAAACTGAAGATCCAAGATCAAGTTGAAGACCAACTCTCAAGAAGTCTAGTATTTATTTTTCATTTTTGAAAGTGTCTAGGACTTATGTAAGAAGTCCTCAAAGTATGGTTAGTTGAATGCTTAAATACTTAAATTGACCATAGGAGTCTAACACATATATTTCAAATCATTCTATGGCCCTAGAAAATAATGAAAATCATGTAAAAGGAAAGTCAAAAGACCTAGGAATTCATTCCCATCTTTAAGGTCTTATACAGATGAGAAAATAGAGTTTTTACTCTGATCTCATCGAAAAAATTACAGGGCACTTGTAATCTCCGTGACGAAACTGGCTCAGGAAAGCCACTGATCTCGGCGATGAAGCGAGTTGTGCATCCCAATCTCGTTGACGAAATCATGCGGGAAGCATATAAACACCTATAATGGCTAGTTTTAAACGACTATTTTGGCATTATATGTTTTCCCAACAGCTATAACGGATTGAGAGCTATAAATAGAGTTCATTTATGAACTACCAATAACTCTTGAACAACTATTGATCTACCGAAGATAATCATTAATTCTCACCTAGATTTTCACTGTATTATCATTTTGAGAAAGCTAGAAATCCCTAATCTCATTTGAGCTATTCAACTCCTATCATTTGAGAGATTTTCTAGAGTACTTCAAGGCAATCTTATCAGCTCAACTAAGGAGCAATATTTCGGATTGAAAATCTAAATTTCTTATTGTAAAGAAAAGTCAAGAATCGGCATTGAAGTGGTAGCTTCGAAGAAGACAAGAGAAAGTGTTCTCTTGCAAAGTCAGGTCTGATCCTCACCCATAAGGAGGATTGTAAAGGTGTGATCCTTACCTACAAAAGGATTGGTTAGGCTTGATCTTCGCCCGGAAGAAGATTGTAAAAGGTTTGGGCTTCACCCAGAAGAAGTCTATGTGATTAGTGAAATCGTGATGAATCCTCTAGCGGGTAGCTTAAGGCAGGGACGTAAGCGGGATTGCCGAACCTTGTGAAAAATATGTTGTGTTTGCATTCTCTACCTTACTATTTACTTTTCTTAGTGCTATAATTTAGAATTGCTATGCTTTCCCTTGTTAATTTAATTCCATAAAAATGGACTAAGTTAGAATTTAAATTTTCCAATACCCTATTCACCCCCCCCCCCCCCCTTTAGGGTCAATACTTGGGCAACTTCATCTTTTTTGAAGTTTCTTTTACTTAGCTTACATCAACTGTACATGGAATCAACTTGTTTAAAGTTTCTTTTAATTTCTATTTAAAAAGTAATTGAAGTTTCTTTTACTTAGCCATTCCACTGGATGCATTTATATATTCATTTATAAACTGGTCTATACTGTATATCTCAATATGACATTGTAAAAGCAGGATGAGGAGGTATTCTAGAGGATCGCGGGGTAATAGCGATAGTTAGTCTTCTGCTCAGGCTGGTACATCCCAGGCAGGGCTCATGGCAAAGCAGGAGCCTGTTCACCCAGGCTATGATGTGCTAGACCAATCTTTGCCAACCTAGCATGAGCCATCACAACCTACAATAGGTAAATATTTAGATGATACTTTCTTTATTTAGGATATGAAATCACTTTTCATGCTTATATTGTATTCATGTATGTTACTATTTTTCTTGTACATCACCCTGCAGACAGACCAGGGGTGCGAATAGGCTGCCACCCCCGCCCCCACTAGGTGAAGGATGCAAGGTCGTTACTGTTAACGACCCGGGGCAGCCTATTGGCCCTATTTCGACTGAGTTGACGACATTCATTGGGGTTATGGTGAAGGACGAGGATGTCATCCCATTGGGACCATTCAAAGATTGGAGGCATGTCCCAAATGAGATGATCGATGCCATGCTGGATAGAGTTTTGGTAAGACAATTTGTCCACAATTAAATTTATTTTCGTACTTTAACCTTGCCTAGACTCATTTTATAGTGTTTATCCTTATTTTTTCGCAGACTCGTTTTGACATCCCCGAAGAGCGCACGAGGGTTTGGGTAACGCAGAAATGTAATCTATTATGGAAAGCCTGGAGGAAGAGGTTGTTTGATAAATCCTACGATCCAGCGCACCCACTAGAGGAGCAGTATGACAACATAGAAAATAGGGTAAAAAGAGACCAGTGGAAGGAACCCGTGGACCATTGGAGGATAAAGGAAGCCCAGATATGAAAACGGTTTGACCTTTAATCTTTTAGTAGTCAATTTATTTGATTTATATCAATACTGCCACAATACTAACTGAATTTCATCATTTAAATAATAGGCTATCAAGGATAGATATAGGAGTAATAAATCGCACCTTCATATGTTCCACACAGCAGGGACAAGACCTTATGCCCAATACAGGGTGGCTGAGGTATTTGTATTAGAATAATTTTACAGGAATGTATTCAATTAATGCACTCCATAATATATTTGTTGTGAAGTTATTAATTGCAATTAACTTTTTTCATGAAGCAAGTAAATCATTCAGAGGGCCTGGAGCTGGACCGGGTGCATATGATTGAGATTTTACATAAGCGCAGGGATGAGACTTACGTCGATCATGCATCGGAGCATGCGATAGTATGTTTATGAATTTAATGATTAGGTATTCACCCAGTCTTCTAAAATGTTATCATGTTATCTTCTTTATAACTTGAAGATATATCTATAATTACAGACATAGATGCACACGGTTTTGATTCAGCGTTTTGAGGGCAACAGTAGTAGCACTGCCCGGAATAAGGTATTCACTCAGGTCATGGGTCCAGACGGACATGGGCGTGTCTGCACTTATGGATTGGGTGTTTCCCCATCATAGTTCCACATTGAAATATCCCTGTTCAATGATTCCTTTGACCTATAGGGGGGGTGAATAGGTCTTCCTAGCAATGTCTACCAATTTTAATTTTATCGATTTATCAATCAGAGTTATGGCGAACACATCATACAAGTGCGGAAAGTAAAGAAGACAAGCAATTCACCACACACAAGATGTTTACATGGAAAACCCTTCTGGGAAAAACCACGGGACCTAATCCAGCACAAAATCTAGCATGAGAATAAGTTATCAGACACAAGACCAAATCTAACCCAACCAGACACCAAACACTGTTCTTTGGTACAGATTCTCCATCTTGTAGAACAACCATGAACTCCTTGTTCGATCTCTGCAGTAGCAGCTCCGGCTCCTCACCAGCCAACTTTTCTCAAAGTTTCAATCCACGATCCAACAATCGATCGATTTTTATCCTCGACGGCTTTGGCATTGCCAACCAACACTTACATAGAGATGAAATTAAATTTGAAGGAATAAAATATCTCTAGTGGGATCTCAAACAACAATGGAGATCAACCGATGCAATTCAAGGATGAACAATTCAAACTTGCATCAACTGGAGCATGAGAGAGGAGAACTAAGGGTATCCACCAAGTGGGGATTTAAGAACCCTAAAATCTGTAGAGTAATCTCTAAACTCTCTCTCTAATTCCTTAGAATGAGTTAAGGGAGCATGGGAATAAGTTATCAGACACAAGACCAAATCTAACCCAACCGGACACCAAACACTGTTCTTTGGTACAAATTCTCCATCTTGTAGAATAACCATAAACTCCTTGTTCGATCTCTGCAGTAGCAGCTCCGGCTCCTCACCGGCTAACTTTTCTCAAAGTTTCAATCCACGATCCAACAATCGATCGATTTTTATCCTTGACGGCTTTGGCAACGCCAACCAACACTCACATAGACTTGAAACTAAATTTGAAGGAATAAAATATCTCCAGTGGGATCTCAAACAACAATGGAGATCAACCGATGCAATTCAAGGATGAACAATTCAAACTTGCATCAACTGGAGCATGAGAGAGGAGAACTAAGGGTATCCACCAAGTGGAGATTTAAGAACCCTAAAATCTTTAGAGTAGTCTCTAAACTCTCTCTCTAATTCCTTAGAACGAGTTAAGGGATCATCATATAAATAGCGAAGGCAATAGCACTTGCCAAAACAGAGTTCTGATGATTTTAGAAACCAAAAATACGAGGTCTGTTCGAACGGCTATGAGGGACGTTTGAACGGTTAGCTGGCCTTTCTTGGGTGTTCGAACGGCCAGGCTTGGCGTTCGAACGACCTGTGCAAATTTTGAATATTTTGCACTGCCATCCCTTATTCAATATCCAATACCTTATTGACCATCCAAATGCTATTAAGATTACATGAGTAAATTTCTAAACCCCTACGGTATATGCTAAGGTGTTCTAAGTCAATTTTACCTATGGTAACCACTAGGTATCTAGGCCACTTACCATCCTAAGAGTGTTAGCGAATCTTGAAGTCGGAATGTACTTCCTTTGAGTCTTTGGAACTTCATCTTCATCAAACTTCATCAACCAAAGGTTACATTGATACCATTTTGACATCAGAATTAAGCCAATACACAATATGACCTTACAATCTCTCCCTTTGGCAATTCCATGATAAAATAACAACTGATGTACATGACTTGATACACACTCCCACATATGGAGAGTTAATCAACTACATGACTCAGAATTACAATTTTGACAAAAAAATCAGCACAACCTTTTTCACCTCAAACCGCTTGTTCTTTTTATGTCAACTTGATCTGAACAGTTGCACATGCTAAAACACACAACCAAGTGAAGCATGTGAAATAAAAAGTGAGGAAAACACCAGGTGGAACAGAATCAATATATACAAACTAACCAATGGAGTACTTCAATACTTCTCTCCCTTTTTGACATGAATGCCAAAGCAACACATAACCAAACAATAATCGAGGAAAAATTGAAATATCGCTCAACGGATTTTAAGAGTACATCCATTCAAGACATGTTATCAAATAAGATATGACAATATCACCAAAGATAGATAATATCAAGACGTAGTTTCCAGAAAAAAATGACAAAAGGAACAATAAATTCATCACAAGCCAAAAAGAGCTAAACATCACAAACAATTCATGGAAACAAGAATCCATACAATCCGTATCCATAAAACATAGAGTGATGTATCATGACAGGAAAATAGGAAAGAAAAAAAGCAATCCATAGTCAAACATCACAAAATATAAGATCCCCCAACATAGTACTCATGGTCCAAGCCAATAGACATCCCAAAAAAAATGAACATCCACAACATCATCAAAGACTATCTATGGAGCAGGGGGGGAGCAGCGGCTAGAGTATCATCATTGTTGCCATCGCACGGAGTGACATCAGTAACATCCTGAAGTGCACACTCCTCTCTGAGGCATGTAACATTTGCTCTCATATCTGTCAGAACAGTGGTGAGATACCGAAAATGGCCTCTGGTCTCAGCTGCAAAGTTAGAGAACTGAGTCTCCATCATGCTATGAAAAGCAGCTTGAGATGCGTGAGTCTTATTAATGAATACAATCTGGCTCGCAATAAGTTGGGCCATCTGGACAACCAACATATCCATGGTAGTCAGTGGAGCAGGAGGAGGCTAAGCAAGTCTCTTCTCGGGTATGGGTGCAGAACGATCAACTGCATGAGCTAGACTATTGGTGTAGGCCTTTGTTATGAGAGGACCTTTAGACGTACTAACCAAGTTGTCGACTGAATGGTGGTTGCCATCAGAGGCAAGTATACCTCGGATCAAGATGCCAAATGGCAAGCCGATAGTACCAGTACTGAGGCAGCACATATAAATCAGCAACTCAATAATATGAAAAGTAAGATCAATAGGCTCATCAGTGAGCAGGGTATGAAGAAAGCAAGCTTGATCAAAACTGATGTCAGTGGTATGACCTCTAGGATGGAGGTTAAAACACATTAAGAGATGTAGAATCCTAGCATTAGGGGTCAACCTACTCTGCAACAAATGAGTATCAGGCCATGAAGTCTGAGAGCCGCAGATCATGGTAGCGATCTCATCTATATAATGGCCATGGAGATTGGTCCGATAATGATATGGAAAATAAGCATCGGGACTTGAGGAATGGATAGAAGTCTGGCAATGAAGGCTGGAGTGACCTCAATAAAGATGCCTCGGACCTCAGTAGTGAAGGTCATGTGAACTAGGTTATCCTTTTCGATGTTCGAATATAATTCCCGAATCAGGATCAAAGGGCATTGCCCTGATAGAGTAAGAACTCCCTGCCACCCTCTCGACTGGATAATACGAGGAAGATTGGTGTGGGTAAAGTTGTGAAGGCGAACCGAATACCCAAGGATCACAACACAGTGCTCAAAATAGTGCTCGAACCTATAGGCGGCAGTCAGTGATCTAAACCTACGGCCTTCAGAAGAGAGGTATGCTTGGCTCACTTTAGCCCTTTTAGCATTTTTCTTCAGAGTGGCCTTTGATGGGGCTTTAGGCTTAGTGGTTGCCTTCCCTTTTCCAATAGGAGCAATGGATCTAGCCCTATTAGTCCAAGGGGCCGAAGGTTCCTCGATCACAATTCCCAGACCTCAAGTGAGAGGAGGTCCAGAATAAGAATCACTCTCATTCTCTGAGTTAGATTCAGAGGAATGGAATGAAGAGAGTGATGGGGAAGGTGATTTGTTGGCATTCTTTATCCATGAGGAGCTTGCCATGAGGATAACAAAAACCCATATGGGAATGAGGGTAAACATGATGAAGAATGAGATATTTCAATCAAAGAATGGAAATTTCAAGATTAGATCAATGGATTACCTCAAAATGGAGAGAAATTTTTAAAGCCCTAGCTTCAATTTGGAGTGCATTCGAACGGGTGAGAACAAATGAGGGCATATCAAGGGTTTTGTACAAAAACCACGTTGGGCATTCGAACGCCCATTAAGGCTATTCAAACGGCAAGAAACAGTTGGCAGTCCATTCGAACGCCTGGACAGGGAAACTCACAGTTTTTATTTTTCACCTTTTAATAACTCTCCCCCTCAATTCATGACACATAGAATCTCCCATAGAATTCAAAACCAATTCTAGAAAGATTTTAAGCCTGAAAGCATAAAAAATATAGCAAGTTTTGAAACATGCAACTCCTCCTTAATTCAAGACCATTTGAAACCATAATTCATTTGTAAAGCACAATTAAGTCTAATTTCAAATTATGCTCCGTTTGTTTCGAAGTAAAATAGAGGAAAACAAATGAATTTAGCGGAAAATGTCAGCTGTCCTAAAGGAAGTAGACTTGAAAAATGATATTTTCCGTGGAATTCATCTGTTTTCCTTATTTTACCTCAAAACAAACAGAGCATTAGTCAAAAGCAGAAACTCCCCTTGAAAACAAGTTTGCATTAGCCACAATATAATCACATATGTATGCACTAATTTCCAAGAAGCCAAAAGATTGCTCACCCAAGATTTAATATCATTAAGTTTTGACTAAATGGGGATATGTCCGCCTAAGCTAGTCACATGGGCGATTAATAACAAACTCAACAATCAAGACACATTTAGTGAAAAGTTTCACTTTGAAGCATAGTGTGTGTAGTGAGGTTTCTAACTTGAATCGTTTGGAGGTTTCAACCCATGGTCAAGGTTATGACATTATTGCATTTCAGGGACTCAAGGTGACTCATACACTAGAAGTCAAACCTGTTAAATCCTGAATTTTAGCATTTGAAGAACATGTGCTAATTTTCACCCTTGTTAATCTTTTATGCGATTTTTCTTTTCTTTTCTTTTCATGACAAACATAGCCATATTTAGAGTTCTTTTCTTGGCTTTTTCAAAATTTTCTTGCAATGGCGGCTTTCACACTAATTGGGTAGGTAGCCCTAGCCATTGGCAACAGAGGCTTTCACACTAGCACCCAAATAGATAACTATTGACCGCATAGGTAGCCATTACATACTGTTTGCATCCAATAGTGACTTTCACACTATCCCAGAGGTAGCCCTTTCTATTGTCTCAATCTTCTTAAAGCAAAGGCACAAGCAAATAGGATATTAACATACCGGTCAATCCAGATTTGGTCAACCAAAACGATCATCATGAATAATAGCATTACCATTACTTAGGAATTTAGACCATCTTCTAGAGTAAGTCAGAGTGCATGTGCATGACACTTTAGTAACATTGTTTAACCAACTCTAACTGTGATTTAGAAGCTTTGTCAATTTTTAATTTTCCAAAAGACTTTGAAAGGTATAATATCCTCATGAACTCAATCATATTCAATATTTTTACCTTAGCATGAAATATGAATTATGAATACAAGGAAATTGAAACATGCACAATATGATAGGAGAGTTTGCCCAAGCAACATATTTTTGAATTTCTGATGATCTTTTTTTCAATGTTTTTGGATTTTTCAATATTTGAAGGAAAAACAACCTATCTAAAAGAAACAAAAAATCTTTTTGGAGTTTTTCTTTTAATCAATCAAATAAAAAATTAAAGAGTGAAACAAACAAGAAAGTGCAAAACCTACTAATATACATCACATAGATAGCACTAGGACATAATAGGCATGAAGAACAACTTAGTCTATCAAACAACACAAAATCACTCTCCCTCACACCTAATGGGATTTTGGAATTTCAAGGAGGTGCGGGAGGTAAGGCTTCTAAGGTCATCCTTTCTCACATAGATGGATTTTGGCTTTTTGTTGACCCTTTGGTCTTTATCCATTTCATTAGAAGATGTGAAGGTGACCTTCTTCTTCTTCTTCTTCTTCTTCTTCTTCCCATTCTCTCTTCTCTTTTGGAGAGCCCTAGCCTTTTGGTCTATCCTATTGCCTTCCCCATGATAAGCATAGGAAGTTTCCATACCGAGTCTAGTACTAGACAGTTAAGCTATTTTCATCGCTTCTTCGCTCAAATTTTTAGACTTTTCAACCGAGGCTTGAATTTACCTGTAGAGATTCTATTGAATTGAATGTTGATTCCATGAACCATTTCGAGGATTTCTCCTAAAAGCAGGACATCGAGGTTTGACCTTTTACTCCACACTGAAAGCAAGTGAGAATGAATCTAAGAGGAGGAGGGGAGCTACCTGTAAGAGCATGAACATGAGTCCTCTTTGCATCATCAGAAGTAGAATTTTTACCACAACCAGTAGCAACAAAGTGTTGGTATAACTGAGGACGAGATGAATCCGCATTTGGTTGAACATGCGTTTCTAGAATTCTCTCTTTGGGGGCTGAGGTAGAAGGATCATCATGGCTTAGATTAGCATGAATTCGCTCAAAAGTAGCAGATGCCATGGTACCAACATTCATGTGAATTGGTGGCCTATTAGAATGCCCTATGCTGTCATGTTGACTGCTGAACGTTGCATCCTAGTTAATCCATCTAGGATTTGAGAATTGCTAATCAGTCTAACTTCTTTCTCAAATTCGGTTACTATCTTAGCTGACCCATCCTTCATTTTAAGGGTATTCAAAAATTCCATTTCCGAAAACCTAACCTTCTTAATGAGGTTATCTCTCTTAGTCTCCAATTCTAGAATAAGAGTCTTGGACTCTTCAATTTCATTCCTAGAGGTGTCTTTTTCTACAACTTTGACCCACTTGATCAATGCAACATTTTCTCCTCCAAGACACTCTATTTTGTCAAAAAAATCAAACTTTTCTCTTTCAAGTCGAGAGAGTAGAGCACTCTTCCCTTCTGCTTCTACCTTGCAATCATATCTTTCAGATTGAATTAGTTTTAGTTTTTTATTCAAAGAGATTTTTGCTTTCTTCAGCTTTAGGCTTTCGGAATACAACTTTTGATAAGCTGAATCCATATCCTCATCTTTTTCAGAGTCACTTTAACTCTTTTCAACATCCTCACTGGTCTCATGGTCATCATCACTTTCTCCTGTTCATTTATCAAAGGAAGAGACTCAACAATCTCAGATAGAGAAACAGTGAAGGCCATGTGATTGGCAGATTCTCCACTTGACGAGTAGCTTTCAGAATGTTCACGTTCAGCCTCACTATCATCCCATGTGGCATTCATCTTTTTACCCTTGTTTTTCTTATTATTAGGGCAATCAAGTGAGATGTGACCATATCCTTTGTATTCATAGCATTGGATGCCACGAGATTTTTTGTCTTTACCTCTAAAAGTTTTCTTATTTTCCTAAGGTTTTGAATTTGACTTTTCACCTGTTTTTCTTCCTTGTCTAGGATTAAATCTCCTATTTGTTTTCAAAAATTTCTGAAATTTCTTAACAAATAGAGCTAATTCCTTCTCTCCTAACTCAAAGTCACTGTCATCTTCATCCAAAATTTTCTTGACAGATTTCAAGGCTAGATTTTTATTTTGCTTGGATGGCCTCAGATTGAGCTCAAAGGTTTGGAGGGACCCCACCAATTCCTCAATTTTAAGAGAGTCAACATTCTTACTCTCTTCTATCCCAGTGACCTTAGATTGGAATCTCTCAGGTAGAGATCTAAGGAATTTTCTCATAATTTTAGACTCACTTAACTTTTCACCCAATTTAAAACTAGAATTAACAATGTCACTCAGTTTAGCATAGAATTCATCAAACATGTCATTGTCTTCCATCTTTAGGTTTTCAAATTTGGTTGTGAGCATTTGAAGCTTTGAGATCTTTATAGTAGTGGTACCCTCATGGGTAATCTCAAGAATGTCCCAAGCCTGCTTTGCAGTTTCACAAGACAAAATTCATCTGAATTCCTTGGTTGTAACTCTAGTAAAGATCGCATTGAGACCTTTGGTATTCCAACCACTATTCTCAAGCTCATTCCTGGATCAGTCTTTGAAGTCTTTAGTGATTGTCATCTCACCGACCATATTTATGGGTGCAATCCACCCATTAACAATAGACATCCAAATTCTCTCGTCTATGGATTTTAGAAAGGCTCTCATTCGAGCTTTCCAATAAGTTATTTCCATCAAATAGAGAAGGATGAGATACAAAACCATCCTCTCTTCGAGTAGTCATTGATCAAAGATTTTTAGACAAGATCACACTTAAGGGTTTAGCCTTGTGAGTGAACCCGCTTTGATACCAATTGAAATATCCCCATTCAATGATTCCTTTGACCTAGAGGGGGGGGGGGGGGTGAATAGGTCTTCCTAGAAATGTCTACCAATTTTAATTTTATCGATTTATCAATCAGAGTTATGGCGAACACAGCATACAAGTGCAGAAAGTAAAAAAGACAAGCCATCCACCACACACAAGATTTTTATATGGAAAACCCTTCAGGGAAAAACCACGGGACCTAAACTAGCACAAAATCCACTATGAGAATAAGTTATCAGACACAAGACCAAATCTTACCCAACCAAACACCAAACACTGTTCCTCGGTACAGATTCTCCATCTTGTAGAACAACCACGAACTCCTCGTTCGATCTCTGTAGCAGCAGCTCTGGCTCCTCACCAGCCAACTTTTCTCAAAGTTTCAATCCACGATCCAACGATCAATCTTCGTCCTCGAAGGCTTTGGCAACCCCAATCAACACTCACATAGAGTTCAAACTAAATTTGAAGGAATAAAATATCTCCAGTGGGATCTCAAACAACAATGGAGATCAACCGATGCAATTCAAGGATGAACAATTCAAACTTGCAATTACTGGAGCATGAGAGAGGAGAACTAAGGGTATCCACCAAGTGGGGATTTAAGAACCCTAAAATCTTCAGAGTAATCTCTAAACTTCTCTCTCTAATTTCTTAGAACTAGCTAAGGGATCATCATATAAAAGCCAAGGCAATAGCACTTGCCAAAACAGAGTTCGAATGACTTTAGAAACCAAAATTACGAGGTTCGTTCAAACGGCCATGAGGGGCGTTCGAACGACCTCGGAATTGGATGAAATCGGTTAAAAACGGAGGGCTAGACAAGCTAATGTTTCTGAGTTTATATTGCCCATCTGAACTGTCAGCTAGTTGTTCTTGGGCGTTCGAACAGCCAGGTTGGGCGTTCGAACGACCTGTGCAAATTTCAAATATTTTGCACTGCCACCCTTGATTCAACATCTAATACCTTATAAAGACCATACAAAGGCTATTAAGATTACATGGGTCAATTTCTAATCACCCAGGATATATGCTTAAGGTGTTCTAAGTCAATTCCACCTAGGGTAACCACTAGGTATCTAGGTCACTTACCATCCTAAAAGTGTGAGCGAAGCTTGAAGTTGGAATGTACGTCACTTGAGTCTTTGGAACTTCATCTTCATCGAACTTCATCAACCAGAGGAACAATGACACTAAACTTACATTGACACCATTTTGACCTCGGAATTAAGCTAATAAACAATATGACCTTACACATGCTCTTGATGTGGATCACTGGATGTAGAGGGCACAGGAGGCTGAGACTGCGTAATGTGAGATGGAGGCTGTGCACCGTGCGGTTGTGGTGGAGTAGGCGACTATGCGGGCTGAGATGGGTGACTTAAAGAAGTACTTTACTGAGGTTGCATAATTCTTCCAGACCGAGGCATTCCCATCATTCCCCCCACCACCATCCCAGTCCCGCAGATCTTAGGATGATGATTCCACCCAGTCTCTAAATGACTTTCTTGGATAGAGATTTATCATCACATGCTTGGTTGGCATGTGATGTTTTAAACTATTATAACAACACTTTTTTCATAGTTCTTTAATTGTGGATGTACTCCTTATTATTTTGGAATGTGGATGTTATACTCGCTCATTTTTTAATGTGATGTTAGAATATTGGAATGTGGATGTGGATGATTATATTGAACATGTTACTTTGAATACAAGTTACAGGTTATTGTGAATACAGATTACTAATTCTACAAAAAAAAAAAAATTGGCATCAAAGACGGAACTATTTCCGTCACTAATGGTATTTCAATATTAGTGACAAAAATAGTTCTCGTCACTAGCATCCCTTTTCGACAAGGAAATATTCCGTCACAACTACGATATTAGCGACAGAACTATTTCCGTCACTAATGCTTCATTAGGGACGAAAACATTACCATCACAAATGTAGAATTCCGTCACTGATAACTTACCATATTAAGGTATTAGAGATGGAAGAGTTCCTTTGTTAATAGCAACTGATAGTATGCTCTGTCTCTAATGACATCAGTGACGCAAGCAGCCGTAACGGAATCATTCATAAAGAGACATTTTTATGACAAACTGTTAACCGATTCAAAGCAAACTGGATCGTGCTACAGTTATTTTCGGTTCATGAAAATGAGCAAATCCCATAATCGTACCCACCATTTTTTGGTTTGGCAAATTTTCTTTTTTGATTTAGCAATTTTTTTCTTTAGGTTCGACGAATTTGCACTTTAGGTTTGACGAATTCTTTTGGGTTCACAAATCGTTCATAAAGAGACGTTTTTATGTCCTTTTAAAAATAAATATTTATAATATATTTAGTCACATACTTTATATATATATATAATGAGAGAAGGAGGGGTAGGTGGTGTTGATTGAGTTTTTTTACTAAGACAAAAAATAAAATATCACATTATTCTATTACTATTTAGTGAATAGATATTTAAAGGTATGAAGGTTATTTCAATTCTATTATCTTCAATCACTTTAAATAGGGTTGATTCCATAAACTATCTACTCCTATTTTTTCTCTTAATTTCTCATTCTTAATGTGTTTTCGAAGGCGACACAACTCACCTTTCTAACTCATTTTCTCTCTCCCACATCTCCCCTTTAGCACACATGCATTTGTGGGTTTCACTAAGGTCCCTCTTTCCACTTTCTCTCCCCTTTCCATCTCTCATATGCATCGCACGTGCGGCCCAATTGTATATATATATATATAATAGGGTGCTTCACCTAAAAAGGCATGTTTTGCATTTTTATTCATTTTTATTACCTAAAAGGGCATGCTTTGGACATATTTATCAAAAAAGGCATGCTTTGCAGTTTTATTACCTAAAAGGATATGCTTTTGACATATTTACCCCTTAGCTATGAACATAAAACCCAAACACTAATAATTTAGAGGCTTGAACCTTTATTCATGCCATTATGTGATTAAATAAGGTTAGAATTGTCAATATTGTGTTTTAAAGCGTTCTTAATGCTAATCGAATGTTGAGGATGCTTAAAAATGCTAAATCGAATAAAAACCCAAAAAAAACAGGACCTCCGATCGATCCGAGCTCACCCCAATCGATCAAACACTGGCAAAATACTCCACTGTCTTGGTCCGATCGATCGGACCATGTGTTGGAATCAATCGGGCACCTGCGATCAATTGGACTAGGCAGTGTGATCGATCGGTCGCCACTAGAAAGTCTGCCGAGGAATCCTGTCTAGTTCCGATCGATCAAAACTAACCTCCGATCGATTGGACATCGTGTGCAATCTATTTTAAAAATACAGAAATGAAGGTTTTAAACCCCTAGGACAATAAATAGATGTTCTATTTTGTGGGTTTTAGGGTTTTTAACTATTCTAAACCAAATTAGGCAAAGGAGGAGAGAAAACCCTAGGTTTTCAAGAGGGATTTGCTTGGGGAAGGAGAGCTTTGCTTGAAGAAGAAGGAGATTGGCTTAGAGATCAACCCCAAAGCCTCTTGCAAGTAATTTGGATGAGAATGATCCCTAAGGTCAATATCCCTTCTAACTTAACTCTATTAAGGTGTTTGCATGTTTAAGGAATATTGAATATGAATTATTAGGTATTATACAAGATCAAGCATGTGCTATTGTCTATTGAGCATGAAATTGGGGTTTTACATGGGTTATGAATGTTATTGGGCATATATGAGAGATCTTTAACCTTGAAATGAAATGTTGCATGTGTTAAAATATTGAATGGTTATTAATTTGTCTTTAATATTATTAATTGTTGATCAAAATTATGGTTTATGGAAATGGAGGGTGGGATTTGTGATAGATTGGGCTTGAATGAATGAATATTGGATTGAGAAGGATGGCTATGGTGTTTTGAATGAAGGTGTGGTTATGAATGAGTTTTGAATGGATGCCCAGTAGTTTATTGATGGATGGAAATGAATGGTGAGTGTTAGAAATGGAGGAAGGGCAGTTGTACATGAATAATGGATTGTATATATTAATATGGATGTTTTGAATTGTAAATGTTGAAATAGTGTTATTGAAATTATTAAAGCATGTTCAAGAAATATTGATGCATGTTATGATAAATTATGCCCTATCTATGTTGTATGGTGATTGACATTCGGGTAGGCTAAAACTTAGAAGAAGTATTCCAGGTCGGGAATTTTCTAACCAGGTAGATGTACCTTGATGGAGTTTCTTTGCGGATGACCGAAATCTAAGGGATGACCAAGTTCGGATACTAATCACAATACTCAAGCATAAGTTCACATGCGTGGTAGTTCACAAGTCTCACGAGTATACAAGCATGACATGGACCCTACATGGATACTGAATAAAAAGAACAAGGACAAGGACACTGTGCATGATTTTACAAGTACCCTGAATTTCAAAGAGCTCCGGTAATCATTGATGCTTTCTATGGATAAGATTTCAAGTCCTGAATAATTAGCATGGACATTGGATATCCTAGAGCTCTATGGGCTTATGCTTTTGTCGATGCATCCCCTTGGATATAATATCAAGACCTAGAAGACTATTTTATCGGAAAACAAGCATGTATGAAACTCATGCTACAAGTTCAAGTGTTACAGAAGTACACGAGTCAAGGTGATGACATGATATGCTCATATATTTCCGTAGTCGGATTATGTTATTGTCATATGAAATTGCTATTTATTGTGTAACTGTCGCATGAACTGACATTGGATATGTACCTGTGTTATTACTATTGTTGGTTAGACTGGATATCTGCTGAGTTGTTTCAATACTTAGTTGACTTGTTATTGTCGTCAGGTTTAGTGCAGGAGCCTACAGCTGCTCCTTGGATTGAGGAGGAGTATCAAGAGGAAGGAGAGGAAGGTGATCCTATTCGGGAGGAAGCGAGGGACATAGATCGTTATCTTTAATATTAGTTTCATTTTAGTTTGGTATTATGAGAATATTGTAATACAGTCGCTTCACTTTAGTTGATGTTGCTTTAGTTCATGTTTATGGAGTTGGATTTATATTGGTTTATGATATACTGGACATGATGTTTTATATCGAATGAATTTTTATGGTTGCTATTTTGGGAGATTTATCTTTTAGTCTTTGCCTTATTGCTATGGAGTTTAAGTAGAGATACGTAATGTAGCGGGCCCAAAGTCCCATTATGACAAAGGTGGGGTTTTGGGGTCGTTACAAATAAGGGTAATATTGGAATACATACCCTATTTGGTAAAAAAATTCAAACCATACCCTTTTTGGTGATTTTTTTTGGATTAGGGTAACTAAACGGTACGTATCCCTATATAATATCATTTTTACGTACTTAAAGTAAGCAAGCAAATCTCAATTATGGTGATGGTAAATGGTTATATATATATATATATTAGGGAACCAAGCTAGTGAACCAAACTAAAGAAAATAGCAAACTAAGAAATGGAATATTTTATCCTACCCATAGCAAACTGAACTCACTCTAGAGTGGCGAACTGCGAACAAGAATTCTAAATGAGTGAACCGACGAACCTGGTACCATTGGGTTTAACGTTTACTTAATAAAAAAGTAGCAGAGAAAAAGTAGCGACCCATATCACCACCTCAATGAGAGTTTGGAAGTCTAGGTGGCCTAGCATTTCTCTAAAGAAAATTGCATAATGGCATTGCGATTGCCTAGAATTTTGCTTAGCCAAACTCTCGCTAGACAAAAGTATTAGTCCTTTAACATATGGAACCAAATATTACTCACACAATGAAAAAGATGTTTCATCACTTTCATCTCAATTCTTTTATTGATTGATTGATAAGATTTATTACATCAATTGTGAAGTGACATAGATATCGATATCTTTGTCGTGCGATTCTCCATGTCAGTATCTTCACATGTGTTGTTGCTTTCTTTGCCAACCGATCGTGGTTCTTTATCCATATTTTTCTTGTCTTTGTGCATGATGTGAGCACACAATCTATTGGCAGGTAACTTGTGTAGATGCGCACATGGGCACACATCTTTTGCTTGATATTGTAGATCTTGTTGGGTGGACTGCATATTTAGGGCTCATTTCGTTCGGGGTTATCATAAGCGCTTATTTGAGAATTAAATCACTTATGTCCAAATTATGTCCCGATAATAGTATTTGGTTCGACTCATTATAAGCGATTATGTTATAATTGATGATTCTATAATCTCGTCAGGACTGACAATTGTGGTGCATAATCATTTATACACCTATAAGATCATGTAAAATTAAGCATGCGGGAAGGCCTACAAAATCATTAAGCTTGAGAAAGAGATTTCTCAATATATCCTTTCTTTTTTCACAGGACTAAATACCTAGTTAAAAATGACCAATTAATCGTTTATGGATAAGAGTGCCAATAAAATAGGATTATAACTATTAGCGCTTATTGACAACAATGCTTATTCATGGCTGCTTATCAGCATAATCACTTGTGACTATAAGAATCTGAACCAAATGGGCCCTAATGGCTGTTTTGGTTTGGATTATAATAACCACTTATTTGAGACATAATCGCTTATGTTTGGATTATGTCTCAATAATAGCAATTGGTTTGACTCATCATAAGTGATTATGTAATAACCGATTATAGAAATAATTACTGATTCCATAATCTTTTCAGGACATGACTATTGTGGAGCCTAACCGCTCATGCACCTTAAAGACTATAAAATTATTGTAAGCACCTGAATTTGCATCAAGTAAGACCTATAAGATCTATTAAGCTTGAGAGAGAGATTCTTCAAAAAAATAAAAAATAAAAGATAAATAAATAATTAAAATATTTTTTTAAAAAAATACCAAATAATCGCTTATCAATAGAGTGTCAACCAAATAGAATTACAGCTAGGGTTGCACTCGAGCCAAGCTAGCTCGATGGGCTCAACTCAGCACGTTTGAGCCAACCTCAAGCTGGCATTTCAGGGTCAAACGAATCAAGCCTAGCTTTTATTTAAGCTCCAATGTTTGAACAAGCCAAGCTCAATCCATACCCTATTTAATTTGGCTCGGCTTGAATCTCGACTCGTTTAAGGCTCGGTTCGACTTCAGCTCAGCTCAACTTGATATATATATATATACACACACAATATTTTTTGGCAATGTTATATATATTAAGACAAAATAATATTTTAAACTTTCTTTATTATAGATTGTTGTAAACACATAAATTTACCGCCTTTCCTCCTCTCTCAACTCTAAATGTCGAGATAAGGTCCGAGAGTAGAGGAATAACGCTAAATTTATTTTTAAGAGTCGCCACCTACTTAAGGGAAGTAGGATCCCGAGATAATCCAAATGAGGGGGTCTATGGTCCAGAATAATCTAGGTAAGAGATCCTTTTAGGTCCTGGGGAAGGGGTTAGGCACCCCAGGACATCCATCTGATGATGGTAACCTACTCATTAGGTCCAAATCAAACATTTAAAAAAATCACTTAACATTTCCTAAAATTTATTAATTTTGCTAATCGAAATACCAATCAAAAGGGGGTGTAAAAAAAAGTTTATTTTTGGTTGGGGTCGAACCCTGATTGGGCTGCCTACTTATCCGTTTAGTCGGAATCAGACCCTCATAGTAGTTCGGGGGCCGTGACTGTTTTTATACTCGTTTCGGAGTGTGGTCACTTCCAACTCGTGTTTGAGTTGGGAAGGGGAAGTGGAATGAGATTTATGAATCTCACTCCGGGAGATGGCAGCATAGCTAGGTGCTCGTGGGGGAGCTCTAGGGGGCGTTCATTTATTAGGGTAAGTCTTTTTTGCATTTTGTGGGTTTTTAAATGTTTTTTGTTGTTTTTTGTATTTTTTATTTTTTTGTATTTTTTTAATTCTGGCAAGTTTAACTAGTCTAAAAACTAAACTAAAGGCCCAAGGTAGGCAAAAAAGGAAAATAAAGCCTAACTTAATTAACTTAAAGGCAAAGAGCAGGGCGGATCGAGCGGCCTTAAACCAAAAGAGGCTATGGTTTAAATACGGACCCTGCTCTAGGTCCCAAGGGAAGATAGACCAGTACCTTTAATTTATTTCAATCTTTTATATTTTTTGTTGTTTCTTTTTTTTTTTTGTAAGATTAAACTAACGGGGTAGGCTGTTATTTAGGGTGGAAAATCATACCTAAATGCCCCATGTAGGCAAAAAGGGAAAATAAGCTACGACCTATTTCTATAAATTGCACACATGTACAAGAGATAATACATACATACATGACAGAATAAATGGGCCCCAAGGGAAAGTTAATGGGCCAAGGCCCATTGACCGCTACTGGTCAGCTGGCTTTGGTCCATTATCCTTCTAAGACTTTAGAGGTAAGCCCAAAAATTCTAGAAAAATAATTTTAGGCTTCCCAAGAGATTCTCCCATGCAAAACAAAACAGACACTAAGTGAATAAATAGGTAAATGGGGAAAGTGCATACCTGCGTGCGGTTGTCTTGAAGAAGGGAAATCAATCTCGGCTGCCTGGCTGCTACTCCGTTGATCAAAATACAGAATGGAGAATCCAACAAAGGATTTACAAGAACTAAAACTAAAAATAGGATTTACAAATAATAAAAAAAACAAAAACTAAAAATAAAAATAATCGGATTGCTGTTGTAGCCACGAACTGCTGCTGCTCCTCTAAAAAGAATGGGAAATGGGTTGGATTCGAAGTGATGTCGCCGGAGAAGATGACCGGAATCCGCAAATCCAGGACAACAGCAGAGACAAAAAAGTTAAAAAAAACAATAAAAAAAATAAAAATAAGGTAAAGTACACAAACAATACAGTGAAATCAAATACAACAAAATACAAACAGGGTGATTACAGGCGTCGGGTTTTGCAGATCCAGATCCTGATCTTGATCTGTAGACCGGATCTGGATGAACGGGGATGGGTGGGAAATTAGGAAGAGCAAAGGAAAAAGAATGGTTACCTGAGAAGCGATGGTCTACTGAACGGAGAAGAGTGAAAAAGAAGCTTGCCGGAGAGGATGACCTCGCCGGAGAAGATGATCGGAGAAGACGATCAAAGCCCGATTTCTATGAACCTGTAACAAAACGAACCGAAAAAGGAAGAGGAAAAAAATAAATAAATAAAATAAAACAGTAAATAACCATACAAGAGGAAATCGGTTTAGATTTAGATCCAGAGGGTGCAGACCTGATGCTTGCTGGCGAGGATGATCGGGACAGATCAAGACGGCTGCGCGGTGGTGAGCTGCTGGCCGGAAATGAGAGATCAATGGGGATTTGATCTCTTTGATCCTCAAAATCCAAGGAAATCTTAGAAAGGAGGGGTTGCTGCGCTGGTGTCCGAGTGACGAGGAGTGATTAGAACGGCAGCAGCTCTCCAACGGTCGGATCTAGGTGAAGGTCGCCGGAGGAGTGATCGTCGGAGATGCTGGAAGTGATGGGATCAAGAGAGAACGCCCTCTCTGCTGCTGCCGAAAACTAAAAAGAAACGATGGGGAAGAGAAATGAGGTCATCTGACCTCATACAAAGTATATATAGAGGAGATTAGGGTTCTCTCTCTAAATGGGCTTGGGCTACTTTGGATCCGGGCTTGGGCTTTAAGATTGGACTCTGGCTTTGGCTCGTGGGTTTTAAACATGGGGTTCCTCTTTCTCTTTCCTTCTCCCTAATAAATAATAGAATAAAAGATAAAAAATAAAAATAAAAAAAAATAAAAAATAAAAAATTAATAAAAATAATAATAAAAAAATAAAAATAAGGAAAATAAAAAAAAATAAATAAGATTTTAGGGGTGTATAAATGGGGTGTTCACAGTTGCCCCTCTTTGTCGGAGAGTGCTGGCAATTGAACGACAAAGACTGAAACACCGTCATTTTTACACACCTAAAACCTGTGAAAACTTGTGAAAATCAAAGATAAGAAAAAGGAAAAGCCTAGTTAAAACTTGCCAAAATAAAAAATGGAGTGATGGGTAAGAGTTTATGGCCTCATCGCGGAGGACTACTGGGGAAAATGGGCGCACATGGGACATGGATTGAAGGGAGCTCGCGTACACTACTGCATGGAGACTGATATAGTGTTTGGAGCGAGAGGATTGATGGTGACATCGCCTTCAATGTCAACCGACAGGATGAGAGGGTGACATCGCCTTCAATGTCAACCGAAAGGATGAGAGGGTGACATCGCCTTCAATGTCAACCGAAATGATTGATGGTGACATCGCCTTGAATGACAACCAACAAGATGGGAGGGTGACATCGCCTTGAATGTCAACCAACGAGATGGGGATGACATCGCCTTGAATGTCAACCGAAAGATTGATGGTGACATCACCTTGAATGTCAACCAACGAGATAGGGGATGACATCGCCTTGAATGTCAACCGAACGGACTGATGGTGACATCGCCTTGAATGTCAACCAAAAGGATTGATGGTGACATCGCATTGAATATCAACCAGCAAAAAAAGAGGGTGACATCGCCTTGAATGTCAACCAACGAGATGGAGGGTGACATCACCTTGAATGTCAACCGAAATGATTGATGGTGACATCGCCTTGAATGTCAACCAACGAGATAGGGAGTGACATCGCCTTGAGTGTCAACCAACGAGATGGGGGTGACATCGCCTTGAATGTCAACCGAAAAGATTGATGGTGACATCGCCTTGAATGTCAACCGAAATGATTGATGGTGACATCGCCTTGAATGACAACCAACAAGATGGGAGGGTGACATCGCCTTGAATGTCAACCAACGAGATGGGGATGACATCACCTTGAATGTCAACCGAAAGGATTGATTGTGACATCGCCTTGAATGTCAACCAAAGGATTGATGGTGACATCGCCTTGAATGTCAACTAACAAGATAGGGGATGACATCGCCTTGAATGTCAACCGAACGGACTGATGGTGACATCGCCTTGAATGTCAACCAAAAGGATTGATGGTGACATCGCATTGAATATCAACCAGCAAAAAAAGAGGGTGACATCGCCTTGAATGTCAACCAACGAGATGGAGGGTGACATCACCTTGAATGTCAACCGAAATGATTGATGGTGACATCGCCTTGAATGTCAACCAACGAGATAGGGAGTGACATCGCCTTGAGTGTCAACCAACGAGATGGGGGTGACATCGCCTTGAATGTCAACCGAAAAGATTGATGGTGACATCGCCTTGAATGTCAACCGAAATGATTGATGGTGACATCGCCTTGAATGACAACCAACAAGATGGGAGGGTGACATCGCCTTGAATGTCAACCAACGAGATGGGGATGACATCACCTTGAATGTCAACCGAAAGGATTGATTGTGACATCGCCTTGAATGTCAACCAAAGGATTGATGGTGACATCGCCTTGAATGTCAACTAACAAGATAGATGGTGACATCGCCTTGAATGTCAACCAAAATGATTGATGGTGACATCGCATTGAATGTCAACCAACGAGATGGAAAGTGACATTGCCTTGAATGTCAACCAACCAGATGGAAGAATGTACAAAACTATGATTGGCTAGAGTAGTGTCTGCTTCATTGTTTAGCCGCGATCGTATGTGACATTATTTGCCGTGATGATTGCTGGCGAAAGAAAACCGCCGTAGTCAGACCATGCAACCCAAAACAAAATTTCTGATTTTTCTGAAAATGTTGAATTTTATTTTGAAAGATGACTTTTGAAACCATGCGAAATACTATACTCTGCCTTCGAATTTGCAAGGGAATTACCTTTTGGATGTAGCATTTGGAGATCATGAAAACATTTGGTGTTTTCGGACAGTACAGTATGACCAAGAGAAAACAGGACTTTATTGATCATTATTGTACAGGATAAGTAAAACTAAGTTTGGTCTCACCACGTTCTATATTGGCACTACACAGAGTCTTGTGAACAAATGGATTGTTGAGACAAATCTGATTTGCTTGAGAAGTGAAGCGCGCACGGTCTTCTACAGATTTCGCTATTGAACTGTTTTTCAACTTTTTCCCTTTTTTGCCCTTGGAATGACCAAGTCACGGGTTTGCATAATTTTTACGCGATGAGGCCGTTTCCGGTTTTCACTCATGCCTGCGAAATTGATCAAATTATTTTCCCTCTTTTGCCCCTAGTCACAAGACTAGAGTTGGGGTTCGCATGATTTTTGCGCATTGAGGCCGTTTCCGGTTTTCACTCATGCCCGCAATTTATTTGAAGTACGATTCTGCTCTTATTACAGTGACTGATTGCCTGAA
Organism: Tetracentron sinense; assembly: GCA_015143295.1. Lineage (NCBI taxonomy): Eukaryota > Viridiplantae > Streptophyta > Magnoliopsida > Trochodendrales > Trochodendraceae > Tetracentron > Tetracentron sinense. Next base: position 34,233,983 of record CM026554.1, read on the forward strand.
AAATTGACGCACAAATGGTCTTTTCCAAAATTCGCTGTTTGGACCACTTTCAACTTTTTTCCCTTTTTTACCCTTGGAATGACCAAGTCACAGGGTTCGCATTATTTTTGCGCGATGAGGCCGTTTCCGGTTTTCACTCATGCCTGCGAAATTGATCAAATTATTTTCCCTCTTTTGCCCCTAGTCACAAGACTAGAGCTGGGGTTCGCGTAATTTTTGCGCAATGAGGCCTTTTCAGGTTTTCACTCATGCCCGCGATTTATTTCATATGGAGACTTTACTCCCTTCATTGCCTTGAATGCCAGTGTTCTACCTCGGATACTATTCTGGTGACTGCTTGTACTCTTAGTCTCTAAGGGATCTAGGAGGACTTGAGATGGGACGAAACGTTGGCTGAGGGGACTGAAAGTTTGAGACATCCTTTCTGCTTATCGGAATTCTATCTTTTCTTGAACACTTCTTGATTGATTCTTTTTCTTTTTCTTTCAATCAACCTCTCTAATCCTGTTTGTTTTTTTTTTTTTTTTTTTTTTTTTGAATTGGAGCTACTTTGTCCGAATGGTTTGAAAATTTTTGACCGCACCTGATTTCCAGGTTGCCTACGTACCTTTTTCAGGATCAGGTCATGACGTAGTTCATAGCAGACTAAGTGCAAGGTGTCCCGATAAAAGGGTTTTTTGAAAAAGAGGTTATTAGGCTCGAAGGGTTAACTAACGAACTTTATTGATATATTGTAGGTGTTACATGATTTATAGGGAGAGCAGGCACCAAATACGGCCTCCTATCATTTCCCAAAGAAGCTAAGAGTACAAGCAGTCATCAGATAGAATCCTAGGCATAATACTTCTTAACTTTATCTACGTTGATTGGCTCAGGAAGGTCCTCATCATCCATACGTCCAAGTCGAAGGGCACCTCCTGAGAACTTTTCCCTGACAATGTATGGGCCTTCGTAGTTTGGTGTAAATTTCCCTCTCGGATCTGGACGATTTGGCAACAATTTCCGGAGAACAAGGTCACCGACCTCAATAATTCTGGGCTTGACTTTCTTATTGAACGCCTTGGCCATACGCCTCTGATAGGCTTGAGAGTGATCTATGGCTTTCAGTCGCTTTTCTTCAATCAGATGCAACTGTTCATATCTGGCTTCTGCCCATTCTGATTCTTCAATTTCTGCTTCCATTAGCACTCGCAATGACGGAATTTCTACCTCAATAGGCAAGACGGCTTCCATACCGTATGCTAAGGAGAATGGTGTCGCACCAGTCGAAGTGCGAATCGATGTTCGATAGGCCATGAGTGCATAGGGAAGCATTTCATGCCATGCAGAATACTTGATTGCCATTTTCTCGATGATTCGCTTCATATTTTTGTTTGCGGCTTCAACTGCACCATTGGCTTGAGGTCTGTACGGTGTAGAATTATGATGCTGGATTTTGAATCTCTGGCAAAGTTCAGTCATACCTTTGTTGCAGAAATTGAGAGCATTATCTGTGACGATCTCATACGGAACCCCATATCTGCAAACGATATCTTTCTTGAAAAACCGCTGAACAACTGAGGCTGTGACATTAGCAAAAGAGGCCGCTTCAACCCATTTTGTGAAATAATCAATCGCAACAAGAATAAACCGATGACCGTTTGATGCTTTCGGCGTGATGGGCCCAATGACATCTATGCCCCAAGCTGAGAAAGGCCAAGGTGCAGTAAGATTGTGCAATGTAGTAGGCGGTGCATTGATTCGGTCTGCGTAAATCTGGCATTGATGGCATTTTTGAACATGACGACAGCAATCGGATTCCATAGTAGTCCAATAATACCCCAATCTTAGAATCTTCTTTGACAGCATTAACCCGTTCATGTGGGGACCACAAACTCCTCCGTGAACCTCTTCAACCACTTGTGCTGCTTCCTTTTTATCAAGGCATCTCAACCAAATCAAATTGGGTGACCTCTTGTATAACACTCCTCCTGAGAGAACAAACTGAATAGAGAGTCTTCTGATTGCTCGACGATCTGTTTTGGTGGCTTCCAGAGGAAAAGTGCCGTCATCCAAGTATTGCTTGATATCTGTGTACCATGGCTTGTCATCTGGGCGCTCTTCTATAACTAGACAATAAGCTGGCTGTTCTTGTTGCTGAATCTCAATAGGCCAAATTAGACTTCCTTTAGGAAATTTAACCATTGCAGCTAGGGTCGCAAGAGCATCGGCGAATCTGTTATGCGTCCTACACCTGTGATTGAAAGTGATCCTTCTGAACTTAGTGATTAAAACATTGAGGCATGCCAGATACGGAATCAACTTTTCTTCCTTGATTGCCCATGACTCATTAGCTTGACAAATTACCAGTGATGAATCACCATAAACATCAATCTCTTCTATGCCAATACAATGTGCTTCTCTGAGTCCAGCTATACATGCCTCGTACTCTGCAGTATTATTTGAACATCTGAACTTTAGCTTGACTGAGATAGGAAGGTGAGCTCCTCTTGGCGAGATTAAGACTGCTCCTGCCCCATTCCCATGTTGGTTTGCGGCTCCATCAAAGTACATTTCCCATCCAATATAATCAGGATCTTCTGGTTCTAAACTTAGAATAGCTTCATCCGGAAATTGGTCATGCACTGAAACATAGTCGGACGATGGGTTATATGCCAAATGATCAGCAATTGCTTGCCCCTTGATTGATTTCTGCGTCATGTATGTGATGTCAAATTCTGATAACATCATGAGCCATCTGGCTGTTCTTCCTGAAGTGGCAGGCTTCTCTAGTAAGTACTTGAGTGGATCCATTCTTGATACCAAAATCACAGGATAGGACAATAAGTAATGTCGTAAGCGCTGGGTAGCCCAAACCAATGCTAGACAAGTCCTCTCTAATGCATTGTACTTCTCCTCGTATTCATGCAAACGCTTACTGATGTAATAAATGGCCTGTTCCTTTCTGCCTGATTCATCATGCTGAGCTAGCACACAACCCATTGAAGTTTTTTGGATGGAGATGTACATTAAAAGTGGTCGTCCGGGTGTCGGAGGGACAAGCACGGGTGGATTGAGAAGATATTGCTTGATCTTATCAAAAGCCTGTTGACATTCATCTGACCAGACTGTCGGCACATTCTTTCTAAGCAATTTGAAAATCGGCTCACAAATCGGAGTAAGCTGTGCAATAAAACGACTGATATACTGAATCCTGCCCAGAAATCCTCGAATTTCCTTTTCTGTCTGAGGTGCAGGCATCTCGATGATAGCTCTTGCTTTAGCTGGATCGACTTCAATTCCTCTTTTACTGACAATGAAACCCAGAAGTTTTCCTGACGTTGTTCCGAACGTACATTTTGCCGGATTTAGTCTTAGACCAAAGACTCTGAGCCTGTCACATAATTTCTTCAAATCTTCTGGGTGATCTTTAGCCAATGGGGATTTGACAATCATATCGTCTACATAAACCTCTGTACTCTTGTGCATCATATCATGAAATAATGCTGTCATTGCTCTTTGATACGTTGCCCCTGCATTCTTAAGCCCAAATGGCATGACCTTGTAACAGAAGGTGCCCCATGGGGTAATGAACGAGGTCTTTTCCATATCCTCTTCGGCCATTTTGATCTGATTATAACCTGAGAACCCATCCATGAAAGATAAGGTTTCATGTCTGGCTGTGTTATCGACAAGGATATCTATGTGAGGAAGTGGAAAATTATCTTTTGGACTGGCCTTGTTCAAGTTTCTATAATCAATGCACATTCTGACTTTGCCATCTTTCTTAGGCACAGGTACGATATTGGCTAGCCATTCTGGGTAAGTTGCCACTGCTAGAAATCCTGCACTTATTTGCTTCTCGATCTCCTCTTTAACCTTCTGAGACCATTCTGGCCTTAACTGCCTGAGTTTCTGCTTAACTGGTTTTACCCCTGGGTTCAATGGCAATCTGTGGACTACTAATCCTGGATCAAGGCCGGGCATGTCCGCATATGACCAAGCAAATACATCAATGTAACTTTTGAGGAAGTCAATCATAGCGCTCCTTTGCTCAGGACTCATTGTAGTGCCAATCTTCACACACTTAGGATCATCTTCGGATCCGAGATTTATGGTCTCGGTGTCCTCCTCATTAGGTTTACATATCCCTTCGTACTGTTCAAGGAGGTCGAGGATCTCTTGTGGAGGTTCCTCTTCTTCCTCTTCGTCATACTCTACTTCTAAAAGTTCAAGATTGATTTCATGATTTGAATTAGCTTTATCCTGGGCAGTTCCCTGGCAAACCAATAAGCTCGGTCTTAGTATTTGAAAATTTTTTTTTTTTTAGTTAGTTGGTGACTTCAGATCACTAAGCCTTTTTGGAGACTTAGGTCACACCATCAGGAGCCAAAATTTTATATATATAAAAAAGGAAACAAGTCTTGAGACAAAGAAAATGAATTTCATTGATTTTCTGATGTTTTGTAATATTTACAAAGATGCGTAAAGCAAAAGACTATTGACTATTTTGAAATGACTAACAAAGCCGCCTGAAAAATAAAATTTTTGGTTTTTCTCTTTTTGACCTAAAGATGAAAAGAACAAATAAAGAAAAGAAACTGGGTCATGGTCTGACTAGTCCGACCTTCTTTCCCTGCCTTCCTCTAGCTGCTTCTACTGTGATGGGATCGGTCCACCATACGAGAGGAGAAGAACTGGCTCGTATGAGTGGAACAGAACTGGATGATGCTTGCGAAGCACTGGAGAGGGTGCACACTTGTTCCTCTGCCGTGTAATCATTCTGGACTGCATCTTCAACAGCGAGTTCCTCAAACAATTGAGCCACCTCGAACATTTCAAGAAACCTTGCAGGATCGTCCTTTGACTGAGATTTGGGTGCAGGGTTGACAGTTGGCTCTGGGTCTGTTTCCTCAAAAGGAAGGTTTTTATAGATTTCAAAATCAGATGGCCTGGGGGTACTGGTAGGAAAGGTAACAGATAGGGGAGGGGGAGGCATCGACTTCACTGATGATTTTCCTTTAGTCAGCTTGTTCAAGAAATCTTCCAACTCTGGTTTGTACCCTATTCCGAAACGAGGTGTGTAGCGAGGTGCTACATATCGCTTCTTCATTCCTTGGTGGTGGGCGCCCAAACCCAAACCAGGTCTGTACTTCATTTTTGCCATGATCCTCACTGCTGCTGGTATATATTCATTTTTCTTGCTTTCAAGCTGAGCTATACAAGTAACCTCCTCAAATTGGTAAGTCATAAAAGCTGCCCCTTGTCCCAATTCTTGGACATCCCCAAAAGAACTCGCTAAAGATTCTGTCGGAATCACAATCAGTTGGTCACCTTGAATGAACTTAATTCTCTGATGAAGTGACGAAGGGATGGCTCCGGCCATGTGGATCCACGGCCTTCCAAGAAGAAGAGTGAAAGAAGCTGGCACATTAACCACTTGAAAATTGGTCAAAAATTCTGATGGCCCAATGGAAATGTTTAAGTCGACATCTCCCAAGTTTTGACGAGTTGAATTGTCGAAAGCTCTGATTGTCATAGGTCTTTTCTTGACATGGCTGATATCCATTCCCAAACCTTCTAAAGTAGTCAATGTACAGACGTTCAAACCAGACCCATTATCTACCAGAACTGCTGAAAGTGTTTTACCCATGCACTGCACTGAGATGTAAAGAGCTCTGGTATGTTCCTTATCACTGTCTGGGATTTCCTCTTCACTGAAGGTGATGGTCTTTGGTTCCAGAATCTGACCTACCAGTTGCCCTAAACGCTCGGGCGTTATATCCTTTGTGACATGAGCATTGTTAAACACCCTAAGCAATTGCTCCCGATGGTGTTCTGAAGTTAAGAGTAATCCCATCACTGAAATTTGAGCTGGGAGCTTCGTAAGTTGATGGGCAATATTATATTCCTTCGCTTTCTCCAAAATTTTTAACAATGCCGCATCTTCCTCTTTTTGTTGCTCAGGACTCAGACATTGCTCTTTACCCTTGGACTTAGGCAGCTCAACTTCTGGTTGCTGGTAAACTCTTCCTGACCTGGTTATTGCAGTGATGCTCTCATTGTCTAGAATGAGGGATGGAGGGGCCGGTAAACGATTGAGGGGATGGATTGGTGCTGGAATGTATGGAATTTGGACTGGACCTTTACCAAGGGGTCGTGGAGATGATATAACTGGGGTTGTAGGCCAATCAACAGGGCAAGGGATGGTATAAACAATTTTCTCTTTTTCATCAGGAATAAAAGGGATTTGTATAGGACGCTGAATGGGATGAATGGTAGGTGACTGGATTGGTGACATGCAAGGTATTTGAATCGGTTGAAGAACTGGGGATTCAAAAGACGACAAAGACTGAGGATATGGAATTCGAACTGGGACTCGGTATGAAGGACGAATAGCATCATTGATCTCTGACAGCTCACCAATCTCAACCATATTCACATCAGACTCATCCCCGCTCAGAAAACTAATCTGTCCTTGATGTGGGGGAAGAGGAGCTTGAATGATGCTAGTATTTCCAGGTGCAAATTCGACTTTTCCTTCTTCCAGCAAATTCTGAATTGCATGCCTAAGATTATAGCATACATCTGTATCATGACCTGGGCCTCGATGATATGCACAGTAGTGATCAGCATGGTAATTCCGAGATTGTTTTTCGACCGGAACAAGAGGAGTTGGTCCTTTCAAAGCTATAAGGTCCTTTTTGAGGAGGAAAGTCAACAGCTGGCTTAAAGAGTAGGGCAAAGGAGTAAAATTTCTTTGAGGGTTTCTCACTGGCTGACGCGCCTGTTGATACTGATTTTGCCTTATCGGCTGAGGGTTTTGAGGTTGAGGATGTTGTCGAATTGGTGGAGCAGGCAACATCAAAGGTGCACTGGGTGCAATCCAATTAACTTCTTCTCTTTTTCTGGTATCCTTTTGCCCATTATTCCTGTTAAATGGACCACTTGACCTCGAAGATGTATAGCTAAGACTGGCATGTATCGTACCGTTTTTAACAGCCGTTTCAATTCTTGCCCCTGTCTCGACAATTACCTTGAAATCAGTGGCCGGTAGAGTTATCATCAGTGTTGAATATGGCTGCTTTAAGGTTCCCAAAAAGGTAGAAGCCATTTCTTCCTTTGATAACTGCACTGATAGTCTTGATGCCATTTCTCTCCACCTAGCAGCATACTCGATAAACGATTCATTATTCCTCTGGGACAATTGCTCTAGATCGCTCTTTTGGGGTAGCACCTCCAAGTTAAAAGAAAACTGATCTATGAAGAGATCAATCACATCCTGCCAACTGGTAATCCGCTTCTTGTCAATTGAAAGCCACCACCTTAGAGCGGCATCTTTCAAACTTTTCTGGAAATATTGGATAAGATATGATGGTTTATCTCTGTAAGCCATCATGTCTCCCACGTACAGCTGTAGATGCTCTTTCGGACACCCTTTACCCCCATATTTGGTGAATTCTGGAACTCGAAAATCTGAGGGAACCAAAGTATCAGAGGAGAAGAGTAGGTCATCCAGAGTTATCCCTGTAGAGGAGGATGATGCCCCTTGCATTTTTTCCATCATCTCTTTCAGCTGACGAATTTCTTCTTGTTGGCTCTTGAGAGACACCAATAGCTCAGAATCCTGTGGCATTTTTGGATTGTGATGGTCGCCGTGCACAGCCTCGCCAGTTTTTCCATCAAATCGGGTGTAATCAAAATCACCATCCTCACCCGGCTGATCATGAAGAGGATTGATAAAGGTAAAGTTTGGAGCAGGAATCTCAACCCTAGGTTGATCTGGTCGGAAAGGTCTAAACCCTGAATGGTCTGGTTGATGCCGAAAGGTTCCAATTCCGGGTGGGTCTGGTTGAAAACTTTCTGGTTGGAATGAAGTTCTAGGCTGTTCGGATTGAAATGGTCCGGCTTCTGGTTGTTGAGTAGGTTTGTTAAGCTGTAAGGCCATCAGAGCCTGCAAGGTTTCCTGAATACTGTCCAATTGGGCTTTCATCCCATGTATCTCCTGGTCATGTGCTTGTACAAGCTGGTCTGTACTTGAATCCAAACGATTGTTGGGAGCAGCCATGTCTGCTGAGCTTTGAGATGACCAGTCTGCGACTTCAGGCCTGTCCAGATCTGTTATCGCAGCTTGGGCAAGGGCACGAGATACAGAACGAGTGACAATACGCTGTTTCATGCAACACTGAGAAAGATGTAACGATTCAACATGAATGCATGATTTAACAGCAAAAAGTTGAAAATCACTTCTTTATATATGCAGGTGTTTGTGTGATTTTAAGACAACACTGACCCAAAAGAAAATAAAGAAAAACAACGGAAGACAAAAAAGAAAAAGACCCAACCCTATACAGGCCCATCTGGGAAGCCATAACCAAATGATGAAGGGTTGCCCCTAAGATCTAGAACTTGCTGATGGAGGCATGCAATTTCGTTCTCCAACCTGTCAACCATGTCCGAAGCACTTTGAATTCTGAAGTCAAACTCCAAAGCTTTGACTTCTGCATTATGCCTGGATACACTCAACTGCTCTTGATAGTAACAAAACTGTTCTTCAAACTGACGGGAGTCTCGAGCATCATCTCTCTTTCTTTTCTGGAACTCTCGCATAGCTTGCTCTAGCTGCTTTTCTTCATCATGAGCAAGTTGGTGCCGACGCTTCAAATCATTCTTCTCTTGTTGGAGTAACTGTTGTGCTTCCTCCAATTCTTTCATGCCCTTGAGAATCTTGAGCTGGGCCTGTTCTAACTGCTCTTCCTTTGCACTAGCTATCTCCTTCATCTTGGCTTCTTGTTGCTGGTGCGCCTGTTGTGCTTTCTTCAATTCCTTCCTGTCTTCGAGAATCTTAAGTTGAGCTTGTATGAACTTATCTTCCCAAGGGATTGCTATTTTAGAAAAAGGGAGACTTCCCTTTGAGGGTACCGAAACAGGTGTTGGTAGTTCTTCCGGCTTAGGCATCTCTGAGACAACCTGTTGATTTTCCAACCACAGATCATATCCTTCTTTTGTTGGTGGTCCAGTCGATACCACATATCCCGGCAACTTGCTCCACTTACACAACTGCCACTCTGTCTGAAAACGTCTGTCCATGAGTTCCGATAACTCAGAAAAACGGATATAATCCTGAGATAAGTCATCTAACACTGGTACGCATTGTTGGTAACCAAACTGGCGAAGTACCCTGATGGGTACGTAAGGTGATGACCCAGTCACTCCTGCAAGTGTTATGCTTCTTCTCTTAACAGTGGCCAAACGAGGTAAAACCTTCATATTAAGCCAATCACATTTCCAAATTATCTGAGTATCTAAAAGGCTATTGAGGAGTTCATACAACTTTCCCACATCTACGGTTTTTAAGCTTGACTGTACCTCAGAAAACTTTTTTGGTAAACTGCAATACCCACTGATATTGGCTGGCACGGTGATCAGTGATGGTATATGCTCCACTAACCATAAGAATAGCAAAGAAATGCTTGCATTGAAGAAATTCCTTCCGGTATCAGCTGCATGCTTAAGGCTTAGGAATAATTCAGCTAAGATAACTGGAACAAGAGTACCTCCATTGCACACATCTTGAATGATTCCCACAAGTACTGACTCTACATACTCACGACTATTCTTGGGAAAAACCAGTTGCGACACTGCCACCAAAGTAAAGGCGTTGAATCCAGGTAAATCTACAGTTTGGTCCTCTGGTTTCCAGTTGTGCTTGCACCTCTTTAAAAGATAACTTGTGGACAACCTGGAATAAGAATCCTTGGCACAGTTCTCCAACAATGAAGGTTTAATTCGCAGAAATTCTGATAATTCTCTTTTGTACGATCGCTTGTAGCGAGGAACAATCACTGTGTCAGTTAAATCCAACCGAAGAATGGAAGAGATTTCTTCTAAAGTTGGGCACATCTCATTTCTTCCGAAACGGAAAACCACGGCTGAAGAATCCCAACACTGTATGGCTGCCGTGATGAGACGCCAATCTGGCTTTACCAAGACAAGGTCTAAGATGTAGCCCAAGTGAGTCTTCTGTCTCCAATATAACTTTTGCATTGGAGTGAGGGCATTTACTATTTCGGTGAGCTCTTTATTACTTGCCGCCGTAAGCTTCAGATTCATCTTGGGTTTTGATCTATTCATTGATTCTGGCATCCTAGATGGGCCTGCCATTTGACTGAAAATATGTGTAAGTGCAAGTCTATATACAAGTGTAAACACGATGACATGCATATGAGATGCAGAAACACTAACCCTTTTTCTTTTGAAATCTTTGAAAAAAAATTTTGTTATTTTTTTGAAGAAACCAAATGGGGTAGGTGGGCATGGATCCGACCTACTAAGTTGGGTTATTGGAAACCAAGACCCAATAGGTTTAAGATGCAAAATGAATGTGAACCTCCTCTTTTTTGAATTTTGGATTATCTTCCTCTCTTTTTTTTCTTTTCTTTTTTTTAATTTTATTTTAATTTTTTTTTTTTTTTTTATCAATTATTCTGTTTTTGCTTTGATTGAGTTTTGATTTTGATTTTTTTTTTTTGTTTTCTGATTTTCTTTCACCAATTGTTTTGTTAAAAGGGGTGATCCTTGACATATGTAAACCAATGGGGTAGGCAGATAGGGGTCTACCTACTAAGTTAGGTTATTGGAAACCAAGGCCCAATGGATTTAAGATAAAACATGGATATGGATATCCAGCAGAATCTGGGTTTTTGAACCCTATATGTAAGTCTAAAGATGGGTTGGGAGTTTATTCAACAATGGCTCACACAGGCCCCTTTTTTAAATGAACATAGGGGTACACAGGGGTACCTTCATGTTCAATCAAAAGGCAGGGCGGGTATAGGCTATAAGCAAAGTAGGATTAGGGGAAACCTTCCTAAACAGATGCTTATAGACTATATCTCCACCTAAACTATATGCATATGCTGGGGTAATGCAAGGTGTTCCTAAGGTGGTTGGGGGACACTTGGCCGTATATGCGACTCCCAAAAATGGGCCGATTGGCGCAAGTGGGTTTAGTCTATATCCCTTCCTGAGAATAATCGTCCCACAGGGGTGATACAGCTAAACCACGACTGTTAAGCCCCATCACTGAAGATAATCATCAAACAGTTGTAGGCGTAATAAGTCAAACTAAAGGGTTTAAGGGTTATTACACTATTATGCAATGAATATGATATGCACATAAGAGAAGAATAAGAACATACCCACAATATCTCTACTATATACATATGCTGGGGTAATGCAAGGTGTTCCTAAGGTGATTGGGGGACACTTGGCCGTATATGCGACTCCCAAAAATGGGCCGATTGGCGCAAGTGGGTTTAGTCTATATCCCTTCCTGAGAATAATCGTCCCACAGGGGTGATACAGCTAAACCATGACTGTTAAGCCCCAGCACTGAAGATAATCATCAAACAGTTGTAGGCGTAATAAGTCAAACTAGAGGGTTTAAGGGTTATTACACTAATATGCAATGAATACAATATGCACATAAGAAAGAATAAGAACATGAATAAGGACATACCCACAATGTAGAAAGAATTAGCAAAAGTAAGAATTATTTTAGGAAATAATTAGTGATTTTAATAATGTTTAACTTACACCTAATTTTCAGGTTGGATCCATCCCTCCCCAGCAGAGTCGCCAAAGCTGTAAACACATAAATTTACCGCCTTTCCTCCCCTCTCAACTCTAAATGTCGAGATAAGGTCCGAGAGTAGAGGAATAACGCTAAATTTATTTTTAAGAGTCGCCACCTACTTAAGGGAAGTAGGATCCCGAGATAATCCAAATGAGGGGGTCTATGGTCCAGAATAATCTAGGTAAGAGATCCTTTTAGGTCCTGGGGAAGGGGTTAGGCACCCCAGGACCTCCATCTGATGATGGTAACCTACTCATTAGGTCCAAATCAAACATTTAAAAAAATCACTTAACATTTCCTAAAATTTATTAATTTTGCTAATCGAAATACCAATCAAAAGGGGGTGTAAAAAAAAGTTTATTTTTGGTTGGGGTCGAACCCTGATTGGGCTGCCTACTTATCCGTTTAGTCGGAATCAGACCCTCATAGTAGTTCGGGGGCCGTGACTGTTTTTATACTCGTTTCGGAGTGTGGTCACTTCCAACTCGTGTTTGAGTTGGGAAGGGGAAGTGGAATGAGATTTATGAATCTCACTCCGGGAGATGGCAGCGTAGCTAGGTGCTCGTGGGGGAGCTCTAGGGGGCGTTCATTTATTAGGGTAAGTCTTTTTTGCATTTTGTGGGTTTTTAAATGTTTTTTGTTGTTTTTTGTATTTTTTATTTTTTTGTATTTTTTTAATTCTGGCAAGTTTAACTAGTCTAAAAACTAAACTAAAGGCCCAAGGTAGGCAAAAAAGGAAAATAAAGCCTAACTTAATTAACTTAAAGGCAAAGAGCAGGGCGGATCGAGCGGCCTTAAACCAAAAGAGGCTATGGTTTAAATACGGACCCTGCTCTAGGTCCCAAGGGAAGATAGACCAGTACCTTTAATTTATTTCAATCTTTTATATTTTTTGTTGTTTCTTTTTTTTTTTGTAAGATTAAACTAACGGGGTAGGCTGTTATTTAGGGTGGAAAATCATACCTAAATGCCCCATGTAGGCAAAAAGGGAAAATAAGCTACGACCTATTTCTATAAATTGCACACATGTACAAGAGATAATACATACATACATGACAGAATAAATGGGCCCCAAGGGAAAGTTAATGGGCCAAGGCCCATTGACCGCTACTGGTCAGCTGGCTTTGGTCCATTATCCTTCTAAGACTTTAGAGGTAAGCCCAAAAATTCTAGAAAAATAATTTTAGGCTTCCCAAGAGATTCTCCCATGCAAAACAAAACAGACACTAAGTGAATAAATAGGTAAATGGGGAAAGTGCATACCTGCGTGCGGTTGTCTTGAAGAAGGGAAATCAATCTCGGCTGCCTGGCTGCTACTCCGTTGATCAAAATACAGAATGGAGAATCCAACAAAGGATTTACAAGAACTAAAACTAAAAATAGGATTTACAAATAATAAAAAAAACAAAAACTAAAAATAAAAATAATCGGATTGCTGTTGTAGCCACGAACTGCTGCTGCTCCTCTAAAAAGAATGGGAAATGGGTTGGATTCGAAGTGATGTCGCCAGAGAAGATGACCGGAATCCGCAAATCCAGGACAACAGCAGAGACAAAAAAGTTAAAAAAAAACAATAAAAAAAATAAAAATAAGGTAAAGTACACAAACAATACAGTGAAATCAAATACAACAAAATACAAACAGGGTGATTACAGGCGTCGGGTTTTGCAGATCCAGATCCTGATCTTGATCTGTAGACCGGATCTGGATGAACGGGGATGGGTGGGAAATTAGGAAGAGCAAAGGAAAAAGAATGGTTACCTGAGAAGCGATGGTCTACTGAACGGAGAAGAGTGAAAAAGAAGCTTGCCGGAGAGGATGACCTCGCCGGAGAAGATGATCGGAGAAGACGATCAAAGCCCGATTTCTATGAACCTGTAACAAAACGAACCGAAAAAGGAAGAGGAAAAAAATAAATAAATAAAATAAAACAGTAAATAACCATACAAGAGGAAATCGGTTTAGATTTAGATCCAGAGGGTGCAGACCTGATGCTTGCTGGCGAGGATGATCGGGACAGATCAAGACGGCTGCGCGGTGGTGAGCTGCTGGCCGGAAATGAGAGATCAATGGGGATTTGATCTCTTTGATCCTCAAAATCCAAGGAAATCTTAGAAAGGAGGGGTTGCTGCGCTGGTGTCCGAGTGACGAGGAGTGATTAGAACGGCAGCAGCTCTCCAACGGTCGGATCTAGGTGAAGGTCGCCGGAGGAGTGATCGTCGGAGATGCTGGAAGTGATGGGATCAAGAGAGAACGCCCTCTCTGCTGCTGCCGAAAACTAAAAAGAAACGATGGGGAAGAGAAATGAGGTCATCTGACCTCATACAAAGTATATATAGAGGAGATTAGGGTTCTCTCTCTAAATGGGCTTGGGCTACTTTGGATCCGGGCTTGGGCTTTAAGATTGGACTCTGGCTTTGGCTCGTGGGTTTTAAACATGGGGTTCCTCTTTCTCTTTCCTTCTCCCTAATAAATAATAGAATAAAAGATAAAAAATAAAAATAAAAAAAAATAAAAAATAAAAAATAAAAAATAAAAAATTAATAAAAATAATAATAAAAAAATAAAAATAAGGAAAATAAAAAAAAATAAATAAGATTTTAGGGGTGTATAAATGGGGTGTTCACAATTGTAACTTTCTTTAATTTAATAAGTTTAAGATATAATAATAACAAAAAAAGTTGAAGTTAAAGTAGAAACTCTAATCTAACTCTCTACTTGTTGGACCAATAGAATACTCCCATATCTTATTTTTTATGTAGTTTATTGTATTATTTTTTATTAATAAAATTTTTATTAAAATTATGTAAAATTAAACAAAATAATCTGTGAATCAAGCTTGAGCCAACCTAAGCTCAGATTGAATAAAGTTCGAGCTTGAACCAAGCTTGAGCTCGAGCTCGAGCTCAAGCTTGATCAGGCTTGTTCAAGCCAAGCTCAAGCATAAACATTTGAGCTCGAATCAAGCTGAAGCCGAGCTCGAGAATGTTTAAGCCAAGCTCAAACATGGCCAAGCTTGGCTCAACTAGGCTCGAGTACACCCCTAATTATAGTTGTCAGTGCTTAATGACAATAGCACATTCATAACAGTGCTAATCAGCATAATCGCTTATGACTGCAATAATTCAAACCAAACGTCCCCTCTGTTCTTTCTCATTTTTCCCCATTTCTTTAGTTTCTGAGGTTTCTTGGTGACAATAAAGTTTGTAAAATAAGAGAATCGTTTTAAGTTTATAACAAAATTGACATTCCTTAGCACAAAACTTGTATCTTTGCAAGTGAGATCAAGGTAGGATATAACACATGATCTGTCACGACTCAAAATCCCACCAAGATCCTTAGACATCTCATCCTGAGATATCTTATCTTAACAAGAGCATACAAGGTATACTAAAACATGAACCTGTAAAATTCTTAAATAAACAAAACCTTAAACATATACATAATCATGATATCTTAATCAACTAAATCTTAACCATTTAAACCATCCATCGAAATATAAATCTATAACATGTCTCTTAAAATTCTTAAGCTTATATATATATATGTATATCTGTTAGCTAGGAAATAGTGGGAAAGTGACTTAACATGTCATAACATACATACATAACATACATACTCAGAGTGCAGAAACATGTGAGCATATGCATTTGGCTTAACTTGTCATACTTACTTAACATGATTATTTTAACATAACATGCATACTTAACATGACATAACATACAAATTAGAGTGCAGAAAAATGTGAGCATATTCTTCTTACTTAACTTGTGAGCATCTTATCTTACGTGACTTGTGAGCATAATCAACTTGGATACACTTGTGCGATAACTTAAAATAACTCAACACCATATATGTGAAGAAACTATGATATATTATTGTAAACGAATAACTAACCATAGCACCTATCGGTGTGTACATAATTCTTTGTAGCCCGTTAGTAAGTACGCATACCCTTAAGATCTTACACTGATGGTACTCGTATCTTGCGAAGACTCAATCATGCATCCGTACAAATGTACTTACATACATACTCGTGAGATTTTATGAGCTTATGAGACTTATCTTGTGAGCATGTGAGACTTGTGAACTTATCATACATTTGAGCATGTGAGCAAATATTAATTATACACATATCATAGATGATAAATCTCCAATTAGACTACACCCTTGATCACAAATCTAATGGCATCGAAAACCCATCACAACATCCCATACCACCGTGATAAATAATCTAAACAACAAGATCGTAAATTTAAGGCTTGTCTGCCCAAAAATAAATCACACTTACCTTACATACATCATAAATCATGCTTATGAACCCATAGTTATCAAATCGAAACATATAATCCAGTAACATGTTCATAATTTTCAAAGCATATAAACATGTTCATAATTCATTAATCATTCACAAAACACATGAATAACACATTCATAATTGTAAAGTACGTAAATACTTTACTCATAATTTATAGGGCATTTAATTTACCCTTTTTTATTTGTCAGTTCGTCATCATACATAAATATTTACATCCCAATAATGCAAGAATCATAGATCTAATCATTCTTTATACACCTAAGCATCTTGTTCTTATTCAAATCTTACAAACTCTTATTCTTAATTTATAAAAATATTTACATGCTTACAAAATGCTAATTCTTAATTTACAAAATCCCTACATACCTAGAAAATCTTAAAATATGTTTATAATCTCCCATTCTTAGTTAAATAAATCCATTAACCCTTATAAACAACTATACTTGCATAATAAATTCATGTCCATACCAATAGCCTTACTCATGTTATTATTTAATATTAAAAATATACCTACTTGCATATTCAATTCCCTACATAAATCCCTACTTGTATAATAAATTCATGTCCTTATTCAAATACATTCATCAACCCTTATAAACATCCCTACTTGAATAATAAATCCATATTCTTTATTTAAAAAAGGTTCCCTATATACTTACAAATCTCTCAAACATGCTTATAATTTTCTATTGTTATTTAATTAAATCCATTAACCCTTGTAAACATCCCTTCTTGCAAAATTCTTGTAATTCTATACATATACGTGAGATCTTAATCTTACATCATACTTATTCTTATTAATCATGATTATGAAATCATTAACTTGAGAAAAATATATTAAATATCCTTATCCAAATTCATTCTTAATGCTTACATACTTGTGAGTGTGGGATTTTACCGCCTTTTCTTCTGAGTCGGGTCCTAGGGAGGAACGGCGTTGAAATGGTCATTTTAGGGTCTCACGGGTTGATTAAGAGTTGTCACCTATTTATTTAGGGGAAATAGGACTCGAGTTGATTAGACATGGTCTACGGTTTGGATTAGAGTCTAGGCAAGTGGTTTGATTAAGTCCCGGGGAATGTCTTAGGCACCCTGGGACCCCTGTCTAAGATGGTCACCTACTCCCTAGGTTTAAGCCAAATTAATTAAAGCTAACAGAATGCTTAAGTGTTTAGCCAAGTGCTAATCCAAGAGAAGAAAATTCTACACTAGGGTTAAACCCAGGTTGGGTTGCCTATGTTAGCCTCAGGGTTACAACCATGGGTACCCCTAATAATTTTGATAATAGCATAACAATGAAATGAAAATATTTGGTACTAATAATCCTGTTTAAGTGTTTGAACATTTCAAAACACACAAATTGATAGCACTCTAATCATGAAAAATGATGGAAATTACCCAAGAGGAAGTTCAACTCATTGTATACAAGATGAAGATTCAAGATAAAACCATAGTCCAAGTTGGGTCCATTGAAGATAAAAAGCTAAATCACAAGACCCAAGTCAAGCCAAGATCATCTCTCAACATTTCGAATGTATTGTGTATTTTGAGAGTATATAGGTCTTATGTAAAAGTCCTCAAAAGAAAGGTGAAGTGAATAAGCTCAAGAATCATAGATTGACCATAAGAGCCTAGGATACCTTTTGAGAATCACTCTAAAGCTCTAATTAATCAGAATATCATGATAAGAGCATAGCTAATTGACCAAGAAAATCAATCACATCCCTTTGGTCTGATCCTAGACTGAATTCAGAATTTTTGCTCTGAATTCGTCGACAAATTCTCTGGGTAGATTGAATTCGGCGACGAAGTCATAACAAAATTTTCTTAATTCAGTTCTGCCTCTTGATTTCGGCGATGAAATCTTTGGTTGGGTTAAGATTCAACGACGAAGTTATTATAGGATTTTTTAGAATCTAATTCTGTCTTTTGAATTCAGCGACAAACTCAAGTGGGAACTCCACTTCGTCGACGAAATCATGCCTGAAACAGAAATTTTTTTTGTAACGGCTAGTTTGTAATGGACCTAAAAGCATTTAATGCAACCCCAACGGCTCTATTGGATCAAATGCTATAAAAGGAGTTCATTTATGAACTAAAAATAACTCTTGATCACAACAATAACTCATATTAATCACTCATTCATTGCTATTGATTCTCACTCACTCTCATACTTAGAAAATCCCTAAAAGTTTCTCCTGAGCTCATTCAATTCACATTTTCTTTGAGAGACTTTATTAGAGTTTGTATTTCACTCTTATCCAGCTCATTTAAGGAACTTTCTATTCGGATTTTCAATCCAAAACTTATTTATTGAGAGTAGTCAAGATTTCAGGATTCTTGCACTGAAGTTGTTGCTTCAGTTATATCAAAAGAGGGTTGTGCTCTTGAGAGGTTTTCAGCTCGGCCTAAAGGAGAGCATGTAAGGTAATATCTCGACCTATAAGAGAGATTGTGAGGGTTTGGATTCCACCTGTGAAGGAGCCAGTGCGATTAAGGAATCGTGGTGAATCCTCTAACAGGAAGCTGAGGCGGGGAGTAGGCTCGTTTGCTGAACCTCGAGAACAAATCTTGAGTTTGCACTCTCCTTATCTCTTTTCTCCTTCTTTTAATATTCTATTGTTTTAGCTTGTTGCATATTTTACTTTATTCCACTCATTGAACTTATAGTTCATATTTTTGTCTTTAAATCTGCCTTGACTCTATTCACCCCCCCTTTAGGGTCATTACCTAGCCAACAATTGGTATCAGAGCCTAATACTCTAATTAGATCTAAACAATCTGAGTAATCGATTTCATTATGGCAAACAATGTATTTGCAACAAGCCTAGGAGAAGGATAGTCCACCACTAGACCACCACTGTTTAATGGAGAAAATTATAACTATTGAAAAACTAGGATGATGTATTACATTCAAGCTCTAGATTATGAGTGCTGGAGAGTAATAGTCAATGGCCCTCATCTTTCCAAAACAACTGTGGATGATGTCAGAATTCCTAAGGTAGAGGAAGAATGGAATGAAGCGGACATTAAGCTCATTCAAATCAATGCTAAAGCTATTAGCAACCTCTACTGTGCCTTAAGTTCCCAAGAATTTAATAGAGTTTCTGGATGTGACTCTGCTAAAGAAATATGGGATAAACTGAAAGTCACCTATGAATGGACTAATCAGATTAAAGAATAAAAGATTAGCATGCTTTTTCACAAATATGAATTATTCAAAATGAAAAAAGAAGAATCTATTGGTGATATGTTCACCAGATTTACTAACATTTTAAATGGTCTTAAATCCCTGCGTAAAGTATATTCTAATGCAGAAAACGTGAGAAAGATTTTAAGATCATTGCCCAAGGAATGGACTCCAAAAGTAATAGTAATCCAAGAAACTAAAGACCTTACCAAACTACCTATGGATGAGCTGCTGGGATCTCTTATAACTCATGAAGTCATAATGAAGGATCAAATGCCTGATGAACTTAGAACCAAGAAAGGGCTGGTCCTCAAGTCTACTCAAGTTGAAAACAGTGATGAGGAAACCAGCAGTGATGATGAAGATATAACCTTGATGGCAAGAAGGTTCAAAAGGTTCCTCAAGCATAAGAAGAACTACAAAAAGAGACCATACAAGAAGAAGTTCTCAAAAGAAGTGAACAAAGCTGAAGCTAGCAAGAAGGAACCTCACACGTGTTATGAATGCAAGAAGCCAGGCCACATAAGGACTGACTGCCCTCCACTCAAGAAGAGCTAAAAGCACAAGAAAAAGGCTATAATGGCAACTTGGGATGACTCAGAGGGAAGCAAGTCGGAAGATTCAAGTGATGAAAAAGTGGCAAATTTGTGCCTCATGACAAATGAGGATGAGGTATGCTTCAAATCAAGAACTTCCAAGACAACATGGTTCTTGGACAGTTGATGCTCAAGACATATGACCGGGAACAAGGATCTATTTGCATCAATCACTCCAAAGGATGGTGGTCATGTGACATTTAAAGACAATGCTAAAGGGAAGATCATCGACATAGGTAACATTGGTAAAAATAAATCTGTTTTTATTGAGAATGCACTACTCGTTGATGGCCTTAAGCATAATCTCATAAGTGTTAGTCAACTTTGTAATAAGGGACTGAATGTTTCATTTAAATCAAATATCTGCATGATTAAGGATAAAGATAATCTAAATACTTTGTTTGTAGCACATAGAAATGAAAATGTTTATACCTTAGATTTTGATAAACTTAAATCTCAAATCATGATGTGTTTTTCTGCTATAGATGAAGCTAGTTGGTTATGACATAGGAGACTAGGACATGCTAGTATGGATCTTTTGTCTAAACTATCTAAAAATGAATTAGTCAAAGGATTATCTAAAACTAAATTTATCAAAGATAAAATGTGTGATGCTTGTCAACTTGGAAAACAAATAAAATCCTCATTTAAATCCAAGAAAATGATTTCTACCACTAGGCCATTAGAACTTCTGCATATGAATCTTTTTGGTCCAAATGAAGTACCTAGCCTAGCTGGAAAAACTTATGCTTTTGTTATAGTGGATGATTTTTCAAGATACTCATGGGTACTATTTCTTTCTCATAAAAATGAAACACCTTCCCTATTTAAAAAGTTTTGTAAGAGAGTTCAAAATAAAAAAAGATATTTTATTAACAACATAAGAAGTGATAGAGAAGGAGAATTTAAAAATAAAGAACTTGAATCATTTTGTGATGAAAATGGTTTTAATCATAATTTTTCAGTACCTAGAATTCCACAACAAAATGGTGTAGTAGAAAGAAAGAATAGATCTCTTCAAGAAATGACTAGAACAATGCTTAATGAAAATAAATTACCAAATTATTTTTGGGCTGAAGCCATTAACACTTCATGCTATGTAATTAATAGAGTTGTTATATGAAACAAACTAAATAAAACTCCCTATGAGCTTTGGAATGGAAGAATTCCTAATATAAGTTATTTTAAGGTGTTTGCATGTAAACGCTTCATACTTAATGATAAACAACATCTTAAAAAATTTGATGCTAAATCTGTGGAAGGAATCTTCTTAGAATACTCTACTAATAGTAAAGCTTATAGAGTGTTTAATAAGAAATCATTAATTGTTGAAGAATCAATTCATGTAGTTTTTGATGAATCAAATCCTTTTAACAAAATCAATACTGATATGGATGATGAAATTGATAATCTTCCAAAAGAAATTTCTAATTTAGAAATCAACAAAGAAAATAAAAATGATCAACAAAAAGAAAAATCAAGTAACAAATCCATTGAAATAGATAATGAAGAAGAAATTGAAAATGAAGAATCCTATCAACTACCTAAAGCTTGGAAATTAATAAAAGATCACCCTAAGAATCTAATATTTGGTATTATGGAACAAGGGGTTAGAACAAGAAGAAATCTAATGAACCTTGTTTTCCTAAGTGAAATTGAACCTAAAAATGCCTTAGAAACTATTGAAGATGAATCGTGGGGCATTGCTATGCAAGAAGAATTAGATCAATTTGATAGAAATCAAGTTTGAGATCTACTACCTAGACCAAATGACAAATCTATTATTGGAACAAAATGGGTTTTTAGAAATAAAAATGATGAAAATGAGAATGTAGTTAAAAACAAAGCAAGATTAGTAGCTCAAGATTACAACCAAGAAGAGGGGATAGACTATGATGAAACATTTGCCCCGATTGCTAGACTAGAAACTATAAGAATGTTACTTGCATTTGCTAGTCATAAAGCATTTAAACTATATCAAATGGATGTAAAAAGTGTATTTCTAAATGGGTATATCAATGAGGAAGTTTATGTAAATCAACCACCTTGTTTTGAAAATCATAAATTTCCTAATCATGTATCTAAGCTAACTAAAGTCTTATATGGATTAAAGCAAACTCCGAGAGCTTGGTATGATAGGTTAAGTAGCTTCTTAATTGAAAATGACTTCACAAGAGGTAAAATTGACACAACTTTATTCATAATGACCAAAAATGATGATATGCTTATAATCCAAATCTATGTAGATGATATCATATTTGGATCAACAAATGAATCTCTTTGTGAAATGTTTGCTAAAACTATGCAAAAAAAATTTGAAATGAGTATGATGGGTGAATTAACGTTCATTTTAGGACTCCAAATTAAACAAACCAATCAAGGAACATTCGTTAATCAAGCTAAATATACTAAAGAACTACTTTAAAAGTTTGGAAAGGAATATATAAAAATAATGGATATTCCTATGAGTCCATCAACCAAACTTGATAAGGATGAAAAAGGAAAAATTATTGATGAAAAACTCTATAGAGGTATGATTGGAAGTCTTTTGTATCTCACTGCAAGTAGACCTGACATTATGTGAAGTGTTTACATTTGTACAAGATTCCAATCCTATCCAAAAGAATCTCACCTAGCTGCTATAAAAAGAATTCTTAGATACTTACTTGGAATAATTGATTTAGGCTTATGGTATCCAAAAGAAACAAACTTAGGTCTAATAAGCTATTCAGATGCAGACTTTGCTAGATGCAAAGTAAATAGAAAAAGCACTAGTGGAACTTGTCACTTTTTAGGACATTCTCTTGTTTCATGGTTTAGTAAGAAACAAAATTCAGTGGCCCTATCCACAGCTGAGGCTGAGTATATGGCAGCTGGACTTTGTTGTGCTCAAACTCTTTACATGAAACAACAACTAGAAGATTTTAAACTTACTTATACTAAAATTCTTATTATAATACAAATGTAATTTGCATGACTAAGAACCCCATTCAACACTCAAGAACTAAACACATAGAAATAAGATATCATTTTATTAGAGATCATGTGCAAAGTAGAAATGTTATCTTGGAATTTGTTGATACTATTAATCAGCTTGCTGATATCTTTACCAAACCTCTACAATCTGATAGGTTCAGTGCTTTGAGAAGAGAATTGGGAATGACTAGTCTGAATGATCTAACTTAATCAAGATCAAAAGCAATCAAAAATTAAAATCCTTAATTTGAAATGCTGATAACTTATTTGATTGTTTAATAGCTTTAGATGAATCTTTGACTTGAAAGAAAATAGGTTAAAAGCTTAAGAGAAATCAATCCTTCATATTCAGAATTGAATTCAGCGACGAATTCAATCTAGAATGTGATTTCGGCGACGAATATTTGGGAAATATAGAGAACAGAATGTTTTCTGTACCCATTTCGGCGATGAACCTGGATGAGTTAACCATTTCGTCGACGAAGTCAATCCGAAATTAAAATCTTTAGGGCTCCTAACTCAATTTCGGCGACGAATTCAGGGATGAAACCCATTTCGGAGACGAATTGAGTCGTGAATACAAATAGTAATCCCCAAATCCGATTTTTTTAAACCTAATCTTTCCCTCCAAAGTTCCTATTCCATTGCCTACGCATCCTTTCTTCTTTCAAAACCAAGCAAATCTTTCCAAATCTCTCAGAAAATGCCTCCTAGAATGAAGAATGCATCAGTAGAGCCACCAAAGAAGAAATCAAGATCTGATAAAGGAAAAGAACTGGCCTCAAGTTCAACTCCAGTCCCAGTAAAGTTCAAGGAAGCAAAGTTTAAGAAATTATTCAAAGAAAAATTCTAATCTCATTCCCCTCTGTACGGTAGAGTCGTTAATTTCATTAGTTTTGATGCCTATGGGCTCGAACCCATAAAAAATTTCTTTTCTGTCCTAAAATGGGATAAATTTCTTAAATCTAATGAACATATGTTTCCTGAGTTAGTCAAACTCTTCTATACTCACTTCCATTTCAATCAATCCGAATCTCTTATTATCTCGTTTATCTTAGGTAAAAACATTTCTTTTCATGTAAATCAATTGCACTCAATTTTAAAAATTCCTCAGTGCACCTTTCAAACTTTTGTGAATGGTTATGTAGAGACCCGAATCTTTTTCATGTTTTTAGTGCATTGCATTAAGGGTATTTTAGTCTTTATAAGGTGTTAAAGTGTGTGTATTTATATCTAATTATGGTGATGTAAACTAGGCTAAATCAACTTGTAACGGATGGATGTCATAGCACATCCTAAACTTTAGGAAGCTCTAGTTTTGGCACCGTTCACTGGAATTGTGTGATTCTTGAACCATTAGAAAGGTGTTGGAACCCTCTTCGAGGTTCATGTTTAGTGTTTTTCCTCATTTGGAGTTTAAGTCAAGTCAATAGTGAGTTTTGTCTAATGGAATTGCAGATCAGTCAACTTTGGGGATAATTTAGTCTATTAATTAAGTGGAAATTAGAAATTCTAAAATGCCAAAAATGTTCGTTTTTGAAAGACGAATCCAACCCAAGTTGAATCGTCAAAATTCGACGAACGAGTCAAAAGTTATGGTCAAAACAGTAAAGCGGGTCAAAAATCTATAGGCAACCGATCGCTCGGTCAGAACCAGCGATCGATCGGTCCAAAACCGATCGATCGGTATCTATCGACTGGTCCAAAATTTTGTATGGGGAAATTTTCCAGAGTGTGTTTTTGACCGATCGCCCGGTCATAAACACCGATCGATCGGTAGGCAACCGATCGCTCGGTCATAACCACCGATCGCTCGGTCTTTCGTGATTTTTACAGAATTTTAGTATGGGCTTTTTGGTCTTTTTGTTCTCAGACCTTGAGGCTATAAATAGGGGGTCCTATTCGAAATATTAAAATACTCCACCTAGTTCTAACCTAATTTGGCAAAAAGGGGGAGAAACCCTAGGGTTTTGAGAGAGGGTTTTCTTGGAGAAGGAGGAGATTGATAGGAGATTGCAAGAAAAGTTTGGGAAGCTTCTCCAAATCGTCTCGGGAGCGTTTTGAATCCAAGGGAAGGATTCCTAAGGTCGATATACTATCCTAATCAACTTTATTTTAAGGTTTTGTGAATGTTAAGATGCTAGGAATGGTAGAAATAGATGTTTGATGCATTTTCCCTAATTTTCTAAGAAGCAAGCTAATTATGGATGGATATGTGGATTGGAAATGTGGATAGGATGTATGGAGGATGGGAAATGTATGGAGGATGGGATTAATATGTGGATGTGAATAGTGAATTGATTGTATGGATGAATTATGGTTTGATGAATGCTTGAAAATATAGAGGAGAAATGGATTCATATTATGCGTACACAAGGTGTTTGTGAAAATGCTTGAAAGGATAAATGCTATTATACTCTTATGAAATGGTGGTAAATTGATTATGAATTGCGATATGGATTATGATAAGATATGTATATGCGAATGGTTTGTTAAGTATGTCTAATTAATTGTATGGTAATTGATAGTCGGGAAGATAAGAACTTAGAGGAACATCTCTCAAACCGGGAATTCTCTAACTATTTGGTATGGGACATATAGTGGAGTTTCCATGGTGGGAAATCGTAACCTAAGCAATTACCAACTCGAATAATAATTTCGACACTTAAGCACACAAGCACGTGTATGCGAAGATAAGAGTCTCACAAGTCACACATGTGGACTACAAGCATGAACATGGCATACGTATGACATTCTGAATAAGCATAAGCATGACATGGTCCGTATCCGCCAAGAACGGCATGTCTCATTACTGTGTGATCTGAATAAGTGCATAAGGCATGGTCCGTATCCGCCAAGAACGGCATGTCTCATCCTTGTATGATCTGAATAAGTGCATAAGCATAAGCATAAGCATCTCACAAGCACGTGGTCTTGTAAGCATAAGTATCTCATATGTGTATGGTTTTCTAAGTCTAAGATTCTCACAAGTACACGAGTCAAGGTGATGATATGATGTATATGCGCACAAGTTCTTCCGCACTCTGATTATGTTATTATGCTATTGGATATGTTTCTGACTAAGTGCAGGTATATTATTATTGTTGATTGGATTTTATATACACTGAGTACCTTTGTACTCAGCCGGACTTTTGTCTTGGCAGGTATAGAGCAGGAGTACACGGTGGAGCCGTGGGTTGAGGAAACATACATTGAGGAAGGAGGTGAAGGTGAGCCTTCTGAGGAGGGAGCCGGAGACTTGGGCGGCTACACCTCTTAGTTTACATTTCTTTTCATTGAGAGAGTTTTGTAATTGACTTTTAGAGGATGTTGCTCAGTAGACTTCTTATTAGTTGTGTATCAGACTTGTTGGTTCATTGTGAGTTGTATATATAGACCTTAGACTTGTGCAGGTTGGATTGGGTCTATATATCGGAATTTTATTACTCTCATTTTTGGAGACTCGTGTAGTAGCCTTGTATGCATGGTTTTAAGCAGGTTAAGTGAATGTGGCGATTCCAAAGTCCTATTTTAGCCTTAGTAGGATTTTGGGGTCGTTACAGAGGTGGTATCAGAGCTCTAGGCATTAGGTTCCCTTGGGCTAAATTGTCTTCTTAGTTGGAGTCATGTTATGTCACTCCAGGTCTGATACCAGAGGATATGAATCAGTGCTCAAGGCATTAGAGTCCTTAGGGCTAAGGTATTAAGTGTAGGGTATAGGAAGATGTGAACCTTAGGGAAGCAAAATCAAGTTCAGGACTTTAAAATTGTTGAGGATTGAGTTTTGATTAAGCATAGACTTAGGAATTTGATGTGAGTGTGTTCTAAATGGATTGCTTTCTTCTTCTCAGGATTGTAAGCATGAGAAGGGGTGGAAGAAATAATAGGCATGGAGGAGGCAGTGTGACAGATGGGGATTCCCCAGATGGTGCTTCCCAAGCCAATGTGAGTCGGGCTATGGAAGCTATTGCTGCAGCCATGGAGAGGCAGGCTGAAATTATGGCTCTGCAAACTGCGCTGCTAGCTGCTGGTCAAGCTAGGCAAGAGAGGGCGGTTGATGTTCACCCACCTCGGCATAACGGAGTGGAAGCTTTTAGGAGAATGAGTCCTCCAGCCTTCTATGGTAGTACGGATCCCTCAGTTGCCGAGTTATGGATCATGCAACTAGAGAAGATTTTCACCGTGCTTGAGGCTACCGATGAGCAGAGGGTGAAATGGGCCTCCTTCGTCATGGAAGGCGAAGCGGAACATTGGTGGAGGGCCGCATCTAGGCAGAGGAATGAAGTGCGAGCTGGACAAGAGTGGACTTGGGGAGAGTTCATCGACATCTTCTATGAGAGATACTTCCCGGTGTTTGTGAGAGATCAGAAGAAGATTGAATTCTCTACCTTGGGGCAAAGGAGGATGTCAGTGGCCGAGTATGAGGCCAAGTTTGTAGAGCTTTCTAGGTTCGCTCCTCACTTGATTGCTACGGAGAGAATGAAGGCAAAGAGATTTGAGCGAGGCTTGAAGGATTTTTTCGGGAGAAGGTTTCGATACTTCAGCTTGAGACATGTAAGGAGGTGTATCAGCGTGCTTTGATAGCTGAGAAGAATTCAGAAGAATTGTTGAAGAAGAGGGAGAAGTTGCAAGCAGGTAGGTTTGGTCCTCAGGACAAGAGGCCAAGGGTGTCGGGTCCTATGCCGATTGCTAGGCCTACCCCTTATCAGAGGCCGACTCAGGTAGCCCCACGAGCAGCTCAGATGGCTCCGCCTACTACTGGCATTCAGCTGTTTGATGTATGCCGCCAGTGCGGAAAGAGGCACAGAGTAGGAGAGTGTAGGACAATTACTGGAGGTTGTTTCCATTGTGGAGAGGTCTCACACCGGATCCGAGATTGCCCACTCCGCATTCAGCAGGGGATTTAGTCGACTCAGCCACAGGGAGTCAGGCCCCCAGGTAGGCAGTCCACACAGCAGAGGCCACCACAGGGTCCTAGACCTCAGCAGCCTTACCAGCCAGCTCAGGGTCGAGTGTTTGCTACCTCGGAGCGGGATGCACAGGCGTCCGACGACGTTGTGCAGGGTACGTTTAATTGTGCTTTAGTCAATTAAAATATTGTTCTGATGCTATGTGTGTGATATTAAATGTTATGTGGTATGATGTAAGATGCATGTATATATTCATGATTTGAAAAATTAGCTTTGTGTATTAATTCAGGCTCATTGTTGATAAATGATTTCCTCGCTCATGTTTTGATCGATACTGGTTCCACTCACTCCTTCGTCACACCTAGTTTTGCACGAGAATTTCCGATTGAGCCAAGTCTATTAGATCGTGAATTGTCTATCGCTACTCCTGTTGGTACTTCAGTTATTACTGATAAGGTCTATCGAGCTTGTGATATTCGAGTAGGCCAGAGAGAGATGCCAGCTGATCTGATTGTCCTTGAGTTCCAAGACTTTGACGTCATTTTAGGCATGGATTGGCTTTCCAAATACCATGGGCATGTTGACTGTTTTGGGAAGGTAGTCAACTTTAGACCAATCAGTGAGCCCTCTTTTCGTTTCCAAGGGTTGAAGAAGAAGGACTTAGCTCGTTTCGCGGCATTGAGTCTTACTACCTCGGAAGCACCAGATTTCTCAAGTATCCCTATTGTAGAGGAATTCATGGATGTCTTTCCTAAAGACTTACCGGGTTTGCCACCGGATAGAGAAGTAGAGTTTGCAATTGATAGCTCCGGGTATGGCACCCATCTCTAAAGCGCCATATAGGATGGCTCCAGCAGAGTTGAAAGAGCTTAAGGAGCAAATTGACGAATTGCTTGGTCTTGGATTTATCCGCCCAAGTGTATCACCTTGGGGAGCTCCAGTGTTGTTTGTGAAGAAGAAGGATGGTTCGATGAGGATGTGCATCGTCTATCGGCAACTGAACAAGGTCACCATCAAGAACAAATATCCTTTACCTAGGATCGATGACTTGTTTGATCAGTTGCAAGGAGCTAAGTATTTCTCCAAGATCGACTTGAGATCGGGCTACCATCAACTGAAGATAAAGGTGGAAGATGTGCCTAAGTCTGCTTTCAGGACCAGATATGGGCATTTTGAATTCTTAGTCATGCCGTTCGGTTTGACAAATGCTCCGGCAGCATTCATGGATCTTATGAACAGGATCTTCAAGCCGACTCTGGACCGCTTTGTGATCGTGTTTGTGGATGACATTTTAGTGTACTCCAGGACACAGAAGGAGCATGAGATGCATCTCTGGATCACCCTGAAGATACTCCGTGAGCATAAGCTATATGCTAAGCTTAGCAAGTGCGAGTTTTGGCTAGAAAAAGTAGCATTTCTAGGCCATGTGGTGTCAGAAGAGGGGATTTCAGTTGACCCTGCTAAGATAGAAGCAGTGGAAGGATGGGGAAGACCAAAGAGTGTTACAGAGGTTCGAAGTTTCTTGGGCCTAGCTGGATATTATCGAAGATTTGTAGAAGAATTTTCTAGTTTGGCAGCTCCACTTACTCATCTAACTCGAAAGAACGCTAGATTCGAGTGGAATGAGAAATGTGAGAAGAGTTTTCTCGAGTTGAAGAAGCGTCTCACCACCGCTCCGATCTTGACTGTTCCATCGGGTAGTGAAGGTTTTGTGGTGTATAGTGATGCCTCACTCGTTGGGTTAGGTTGTGTTCTTATGCAACACGGGAAGGTGATTGCCTATGCTTCTCGGCAGTTGAAAGACCACGAGAAGAACTATCCTACCCATGATTTGGAGTTAGCAGCCTTGGTTTTTGCTCTTAAGATCTGGAGACACTACTTGTACGGTGCGCAATTTAAAGTTTTCACCGACCACAAAAGTCTAAAGTATTTATTCTCGCAGAAAGAGCCGAATTTGAGGTAGCGTTGTTGGGTGGAATTCCTCAAGGATTATGATTGTTCTATCCAGTACCACCCGGGGAAAGCGAATGTAGTGGCAGATGCGCTAAGTAGGCGACCTACTGGATTCTTGGCACATTTAATGGTCCAAGAATGGAAGTTACTAGAAGAGGCGTCTAGCCTTGATGCAGGTTTCAGTGTTGGAGCTTCTGGAGCCTTGTTGGCTAACATTATGGTCAGGCCAACCTTATTGGATAGGATTAAAGATCTGCAGTGGAATGATGGAGAACTGCACGCTGCCATGAATAAGTCACTGAGCAGCGGGTTTGAGGATTTCTCTTGGAGAGATGGTGGAGTTTGTTTCAAGGGTAGACTTTGTGTTCCGGATGATGAGGATTTAAGAAGGGAGATTCTGGATGAAGCACACAAGTCTAAGTACACCGTGCATCCGGGAGGTACTAAGATGTACCAGAACCTTAAGAAGTATTTCTGGTGGAAAGGTATGAAGAAAGATGTGGCTACCTTTGTATCCAAGTGTTTGGTGTGTCAGCAGGTGAAGGCCGAACACAGGAGGCCGGCAGGACTTCTTCAGTCTCTTCCTATTCCCGAGTGGAAGTGGGAAAATATCTCCATGGATTTTGTTGTTGGTTTGCCAAAGACAGCCAAGAACTTTGATGCCATTTGGGTTGTGGTTGACCGATTGACTAAATCAGCTCATTTTCTTCCATATCGGACCACTTTCAACTCCAATCAATTGGCTAACCTCTATATCAGGGAGATAGTTCATTTGCATGGAGTGCCAGTTAGCATTGTTTCTGATCGAGATCCGAGATTTACATCCAAGTTCTGGAAGAGTTTTCAACATGCCATGGGTTCCCATTTGGATTTTAGTACGGCATTTCATCCGCAGACAGATGGGCAAACTGAAAGAGTGAACCAGATCATAGAGGACATGCTACGAGCTTGCATGTTAGACTTTCAGGGTAGTTGGGTTGATCACTTGCTGTTGGTTGAGTTTGCCTACAACAACAGCTATCAAGCTAGCATTCAGATGGCACCGTTTGAGGCACTTTATGGGAGGAGTTGTCGTTCACCTTTGTGTTGGGACGAAGTTGGTGAGAGGAAGCTTTTGGGTCCCGAGCTCGTTGGTCAAACTGTGGATAGAGTTCAGTTGATCAGGGAGAGATTGAAAGCAGCTCAGAGTAGACAGAGGAGCTATGCCGATACTCGGAAGAGAGATCTTGAGTTCCAAGTCGGAGATTTTGTATTTGTTAAGATCTCACCTACGAAGGTGGTGATGAGGTTTGGCAAGCGAGGCAAGCTCAGTCCGAGATATGTGGGTCCTTTTGAGATCATCACCCGAGTCGGGGAAGTTGCTTATCGGGTCATCTTGCCACCTCACATGGAAGGTGTGCATAATGTCTTTCACATCTCTATGTTGAGGAAGTACATTGCTGATCCTTCACATGTCATTCATTTGGAACCGTTGGAAGTCCGGGAAGATTTGACTCTGGTGGAGCAACCGGCTCGAATTTTGGACCGAAAAGAGCAAGTTTTGCGTTCAAAGGTCATTCCTCTTGTGCTCTTGCAATGGGAGCATCACTCTAGAGAATAGGCTACTTGGGAGAGAGAAGCCGAAGTCTGCAAAAAGTACCCACATTTATTCACCTAAGGTACGTAATTTCGAGGATGAAATTCTTTTAAGGGGGGGAGGATGTAGAGACCCGAATCTTTTTCATGTTTTTAGTGCATTGCATTAAGGGTATTTTAGTCTTTATAAGGTGTTAAAGTGTGTGTATTTATATCTAATTATGGTGATGTAAACTAGGCTAAATCAACTTGTAACGGATGGATGTCATAGCACATCCTAAACTTTAGGAAGCTCTAGTTTTGGCACCGTTCACTGGAATTGTGTGATTCTTGAACCATTAGAAAGGTGTTGGAACCCTCTTCGAGGTTCATGTTTAGTGTTTTTCCTCATTTTGAGTTTAAGTCAAGTCAATAGTGAGTTTTGTCTAATGGAATTGCAGATCAGTCAACTTTGGGGATAATTTAGTCTATTAATTAAGTGGAAATTTGAAATTCTAAAATGCTAGAAATGTTCGTTTTCGAAAGACGAATCCAACCCAAGTTGAATCGTCAAAATTCGACGAACGAGTCAAAAGTTAAGGTCAAAACAGTAAAGCGGGTCAAAAATCTATAGGCAACCGATCGCTCGGTCAGAACCAGCGATCGATCGGTCCAAAACCGATCGATCGGTATCTATCGACTGGTCCAAAATTTTGTATGGGGAAATTTTCCAGAGTGTGTTTTTGACCGATCGCCCGGTCATAAACACCGATCGATCGGTAGGCAACCGATCGCTCGGTCATAACCACCGATCGCTCGGTCTTTCGTGATTTTTACAGAATTTTAGTATGGGCTTTTTGGTCTTTTTGTTCTCAGACCTTGAGGCTATAAATAGGGGGTCCTATTCGAAATATTAAAATACTCCACCTAGTTCTAACCTAATTTGGCAAAAAGGGGGAAAAACCCTAGGGTTTTGAGAGAGGGTTTTCTTGGAGAAGGAGGAGATTGATAGGAGATTGCAAGAAAAGTTTGGGAAGCTTCTCCAAATCGTCTCGGGAGCGTTTTGAATCCAAGGGAAGGATTCCTAAGGTCGATATACTATCCTAATCAACTTTATTTTAAGGTTTTGTGAATGTTAAGATGCTAGGAATGGTAGAAATAGATGTTTGATGCATTTTCCCTAATTTTCTAAGAAGCAAGCTAATTATGGATGGATATGTGGATTGGAAATGTGGATAGGATGTATGGAGGATGGGAAATGTATGGAGGATGGGATTAATATGTGGATGTGAATAGTGAATTGATTGTATGGATGAATTATGGTTTGATGAATGCTTGAAAATATAGAGGAGAAATGGATTCATATTATGCGTACACAAAGTGTTTGTGAAAATGCTTGAAAGGATAAATGCTATTATTCTCTTATGAAATGGTGGTAAATTGATTATGAATTGCGATATGGATTATGATAAGATATGTATATGCGAATGGTTTGTTAAGTATGTCTAATTAATTGTATGGGAATTGATAGTCGGGAAGATAAGAACTTAGAGGAACATCTCTCAAACCGGGAATTCTCTAACTATTTGGTATGGGACATATAGTGGAGTTTCCATGGTGGGAAATCGTAACCTAAGCAATTACCAACTCGAATATTAATTTCGACACTTAAGCACACAAGCACGTGTATGCGAAGATAAGAGTCTCACAAGTCACACATGTGGACTACAAGCATGAACATGGCATACGTATGACATTCTGAATAA
The DNA here is from genome assembly GCA_015143295.1 of Tetracentron sinense. NCBI lineage: Eukaryota > Viridiplantae > Streptophyta > Magnoliopsida > Trochodendrales > Trochodendraceae > Tetracentron > Tetracentron sinense. The sequence goes on from CM026554.1 coordinate 34,266,863, forward strand.
GCATAAGCATGACATGGTCCGTATCCGCCAAGAACGGCATGTCTCATTACTGTGTGATTTGAATAAGTGCATAAGGCATGGTCCGTATCCGCCAAGAACGGCATGTCTCATCCTTGTATGATCTGAATAAGTGCATAAGCATCTCACAAGCACGTGGTCTTGTAAGCATAAGTATCTCATAAGTATATGGTTTTCTAAGTCTAAGATTCTCACAAGTACACGAGTCAAGGTGATAATATGATGTATATGCGCACACGTTCTTCCGCACTCTGATTATGTTATTATGCTATTGGATATGTTTCTGACTAAGTGCAGGTATATTATTATTGTTGATTGGATTTTATATACACTGAGTACCTTTGTACTCAGCCGGACTTTTGTCTTGGCAGGTATAGAGCAGGAGTACACGGTGGAGCCGTGGATTGAGGAAACATACATTGAGGAAGGAGGTGAAGGTGAGCCTTCTGAGGAGGGAGCCGGAGACTTGGGCGGCTACACCTCTTAGTTTACATTTCTTTTCATTGAGAGAGTTTTGTAATTGACTTTTAGAGGATGTTGCTCAGTAGACTTCTTATTAGTTGTGTATCAGACTTGTTGGTTCATTGTGAGTTGTATATATAGACCTTAGACTTGTGCAGGTTGGATTGGGTCTATATATCGGAATTTTATTACTCTCATTTTTGGAGACTCGTGTAGTAGCCTTGTATGCATGGTTTTAAGCAGGTTAAGTGAATGTGGCGATTCCAAAGTCCTATTTTAGCCTTAGTAGGATTTTGGGGTCGTTACAGGTTAGTGGACCAGTCATGAAGGATTTGATGTGGTTGAAGCACTGAAAATGATGTGCATAAACCAAGACTTCACTCCTTTTCAACCTAAGGTTAAAGATCTTACCCTCACTGCTAGACTCATTCACCACATAATCACCTATAACCTAGTTCCTAGGGCTGGTGGTAGGGAGTATCTCGCCTACTTTGATGTATTTCTTATGTGGTGAATCCTAACCACCACACCCATTGATCTCTCCTACATCGTTGTCCATTGTATGGATGATGCATTCAAGAGAAAATCAGGGTGTCTCCCTTTTGATCAGGCTCTGACTAAAATCTTTGAACACTTCAATGTTCCTTTAGCATCTCAAATAGATATTGTCACCCCTGATGATTCCTTCATTTATAGCAAAGCAACCATTCAAAGAATGGGCTATATTTGGAATGACTCCCAGAAGGTTTGGACTCCCAAACCCTCTGCCTCTCAGTCCTCCTTTCTTCCTTCTAGCACTTCAGCTCTTATCCCTTCTTCCTCCATGCCTACTTTTGCTCCCTCTTCATCTATTCCTACCTCTTCATTTACACCCACAGCTAAACCTCTTGCTGAGCAGCAGCCAGTACTAGTAGAGGATCCTGCAGATGAGCTTCAGGGTGAGCATCACCCCAGAGATGAGTTGCCTGACTGGTCTGATTTTGTGGATGCTGGAGAGATTCCAGAGAGTTCTCATAAACAGGTGTCTCCTCACTTTGAGGACCCTAGACAATTCTATGAGGTGCCCAGCAGGCCAGCAGCTTCAGATGAGCAGTTGAGAATCATGGCAGGGCAGATCGCCTCCATGTCTTCTAGCTTGGAACAGTTTCAGTTGGAAATGAGGATGAGCCAGGAGGCTTTTCAAGAGGAGATAAGAGCATCCCTGCTCTCCTTCATGGCAGAGACAAGGGAAAATCTAACTGCCATTCAAATCGAATCAAGGGAAAATCTTCAGAATCTCCATTCCTCTACTCTCTCTCGATTTGCAGCTCTTGAGTCTAAGATGAGCAAAATCCCCAAAGCAGTCCAGTCTTCTCTTGCCACGGTTCATAATGATCTTAGAGAGGTGCCGATGCCACCTACACTGTCTTAGGGACAGTTAACATGGATGCCTCAGTCACCAAAGATAGAGTTGACTCTATGTCTTCCTTTCTTCATAGATTGGGGGCAGAACAATCCGAAGAAAGTATCCGAATGGAGAAGGTCTCAAAGACAATCCAAGGAATTGTAGAATCGTCAGCTCTTCAGTTGAAGACTCAAGGCAAGCTTTTTTTGGATATGGCAGAGCATGATTCCATAGCTGCCTCAATTACTTTGTGGGCAACTGATGAGTTGAAGAAAATAAATAATTTTCTGGTTAGTCTGGCTAGTAGAGCCACTCCTTCTCAGCCTCCCTCTCAAGCTCCTTCTTCTTCCAAAGGCAAAAGACCAATGAAGGTAACCCCTTCCAAAAGGGGTCACGCTACAGATTCCCCTATCATCTCCCTTCCTTCTGACTCAGATACCACCTTCTCTTCCTCAGACTCCCATGATGACTCCGATCTAGCTGGGCAGTCAGAAGATGTCCTCACAAAGGTTGCAGACCTTATCAAAAAGCAGAAAGCAGACGGGTTGTAATTTTTTACTTTTTTTGATGTTGACATAGGGGGAGAAAGCTGAAATGTAATGAAAAAAATTTGTTGATGTAATGAAAATTTGATGATTGATTGGTAAATTTCTTTGATGATTGATCAATGAAATGACATTTGAATTACTTGAAATTGATTTTTTTTTTGCATCTTTGGCAGTACACACATATAATATGTCTTATGCTTATGGAATTCTCTTTCTGTCTTAATCCAATATGGTGTGAACAAAAAAAATTAATATTGAATCTTATCTTTGCGGAACTTTTCTTGGTACTAAAAACAAGATGATATATCATGTAACTCACCACAAATATGTATCTAAATAACAACTGTGATCATTTTTTTTAATGCATATGTTTATGGGGAGCTTATCTCAAAGATTTTATGAAAAACATGTTGCGAGGGGGAGCTTAACCCAATTTCATTACATTGTTATGTCATCATCAAAAAGGGGGAGATTGTTAGTCTCAGGGTTACAACCATGGGTACTCCTAATAATTTTGATAATAGCATAACAATGAAATGAAAATATTTGGTACTAATAATCCTGTTTAAGTGTTTGAACATTTCAACACACACAAATTGATAGCACTCCAATTATGAAAAAGGATGGAAATTACCCAAGAGGAAGTTCTACTCATTGTATACAAGATGAAGATTCAAGATAAAACCATAGTCCAGGTTGGGTCCATTGAAGATAAAAAGCTAAATCACAAGACCGAAGTCAAGCCAAGATCATCTCTCAACATTTTGAATGTATTGTGTATTTTGAGAGTATATAGGTCTTATATAAAAGTCCTCAAAAGAAAGGTGAAGTGAATAAGCTCAAGAATCATAGATTGACCATAGGAGCCTAGGATACCTTTTGAGAGTCACTCTAAAGCTCTAATTAATCAGAATATCATGATAAGAGCATAGCTAATTGACCAAGAAAATCAACCACATCCCTTTGGTCTGATCCTAGACTGAATTCAAAATATTTGCTCTCAATTCGTCGACGAATTCTCTGGGTAGATTGAATTCGGCGACGAAGTCATGACAAAATTTTCTTAATTCAGTTATGCCTCTTGATTTCGACGATGAAATCTTTGATTGGGTTAAGATTCGGCGACAAAGTCATTACAGGATTTTTTAGAATCCAATTCTATCTTTTGAATTCGGCGACGAACTCAAGTGGGAACTCTACTTCGTTGACGAAATCATGTCTGAAACAGAATTTTTTTTTGTAACGGCTAGTTTGCAACGGACCTAAAGCATTTAATGCAACCCCAACGGCTCTATTGGATCAAATGCTATAAACGGAGTTCATTTATGAACTAAAAATAACTCTTGATCACAACAATAACTCCTATTAATCACTCATTCACTGCTATTGATTCTCACTCACTCTCACACTTAGAAAATCCCCAAAAGTTTCTCCTGAGCTCATTCAATTCACATTTTTTTTGAGAGACTTTATTAGAGTTTGTATTTCACTCTTATCCAGCTCATTTAAGGAGCTTCCTATTCGGATTTTCAATCCAAAACTTATTTATTGAGAGTTGTCAAGATTTCAAGATTCTTGCACTGAATTTGTTGCTTCAGTTATATCAAGAGAGGGTTGTGCTCTTGAGAGGTTTTCAGCTCGGCCTAAAGGAGAGCTTGTAAGATAATATCTCGACCTATAAGAGAGATTGTAAGGGTTTTGACTCCACCTGTCAAGGAGCTAGTGCGATTAAGGAATCGTGGTGAATCCTCTAGCTGGAAGCTGAGGCGGGGAGTAGGCTGGTTTGTTGAACCTCGAGAACAAATCTTGAGTTTGCACTCTCCTTATCTTTTTTCTCCTTCTTTTAATATTCTATTGTTTTAGCTTGTTGCATACGTCGGGGCGGGATCAGACCAAGTGTAGTTTGGGCTATACCTTAGACCCATTCCAAGGTTAGGGGATGTGTGTGTGTGCACTGGAGTGACTTAGAGTTAGCCCAGGGGCTAGGGTTGGTTAGCTGAGGAGGCTAAGGATTACACCAGAGTCGCTAGGGTTGCACCTGAGCGGCTAAGGGTGGGCTAACCATAGTTAAAACAATTAACCATGGTGAGGCAAGGTCTAGTTTTGCAGCTTTGATTGTATTTTTAGATTTTTCCCATGTTGGATTGAGTGTCTAGGTTTAGTGTTAATTAACTGGGGTTAAGCTTAACCCTAGTTAAAGGTTCGAGACAGGTCAGGATTTTGAAAGTGGGCTCTAGGAGCAAAACAGGGCCTAGAATGGCCTCCTACTTGATCTGGGTCCCGTGCAAAGCCCAAATTACAAAATGCTGGAATTGGTGGTAGACTCAGTACCGCCAATTCCAGTTCATTACAACTGGAATGGCGGTGAAGGGTCTGCCGTCAATTCTAGGTTTTATTGAAAAATGGCTTTGCAGCTACTGTGGAATAAGTGTGAAGATCCTAGAGGGCCCTGGACCCACCCTTAAGGCAATGCAAGAGTTTCAGGTGGGCCATAGAGCAGGGCCAAGATTAGCTCAAAGCGGTATTTTTCTTTGAATAAGAGAGAATCCCAGAATGTTGGTAAACTGAATACCAACATTCTAGGCTTCTTCCACTTTCAAATAGTTTAACCATGGTTAAGGAGGTTGCGTGGTCTGGGGTGGTCAAGGAAGACAAGATAGGACCAATGAGGTAAGGCCCAGGTCCTGGAAAGGGTCAGGGCTAACAGAAAAGGCGTATGAGCCACTGCAAATAAGAAAGTCTGTAATGGCGGTACTGAGATTACAGTCATTCTAGTTTTTTCCAGATTTTAAATTATGCCCCCATGGCAGTGAACCGCTATGCTTCCAAGAGATTCCCTCATGGCCAGGGGTACTCTGGGAGACTGAGGGGGTTTGTGAGGGTTGGTCTTTGCCTACCTAAGTTTGTATATAGGATCTTCTTCTTAAGAGAGGGTCCCCTTTGCCTATAGAAGAGGCAAGGGGACCTCTTTTGTTGAAGAGGGCAGCAGATGCAAGCTCCTGGATAGGGACCAGGGAAACAACAGTAAAGAGATACTGTAAATGAAATGGAGAGGGGAAATCCTACCCTTTCCTCAATGGCTTGTGAGCTCATAAATGTGATGATAATGACCGTATGTGAGTACCTTTCAAGAGAGGGAGAGCCAAGGTTGGTCCCTCATGTTCAGCTCACTACAGGGATAACAGGTCTCCCCAGGCCAAGTAAAGCAGATTTTAGACTAGGCAGGGCCTTCTACAAGGATTTTTTTAATAGTTTTTTGGTATAAAGATTTGGCTTGGGGAGGCTTGGTATTTATAGGATTTAAAGGGCTTGGGCATATAGGTAATTCAGAGAGAGGTTAGGTGAGGTTGAAGGATGCAATTGGGAGTCAACCTAGGCTGTTCAAGGGGGCCAGAGCTTGAAATTTGCAAATATAAAGAATGACAGTAATTTTAGTACCACCATTCTTGATCCAGACCAAAAGGGAAATGGCGGTAATCGAATTACCGCCATTTAAGATTTTTACTTAAATATAGGCATGGCCAAGCCTGAGAATGCCTGATGCACTGTTCATTTAACACCAAATTAGTAATATCGGTAATGATATTACTGACATTATATGAAATTTTGAAATTTGAACAATGGACCCCCCTAATGGCCAATTACCGTTTGTGGGATGCTTGGCTGTTGATTTTAGGCCCTGGGGCTTGGATTTTGGTTCTAACTGGGTCCTGTGCCCAGGTTAGGCTTTAGGGCTTTGACTAGGGCTCAGTTGGGGATAGGATTGGGCTTAGGGTTGGGTCTAGGGTTAGGCCTAGGTTAGGGCTAAGGTTAGGATTGAAGTTGAGAATTGGGTAAACTAACCATGGTTAAGTTTGTTAACCATAATTAGGGATGTGGTGTAAAAATTGGGTGCTTACAGCTGCCCTGCTTTGTCGGAGAGTGTCAGGCTGACAATTAAATAACAAAGAGTGAAATCATCCTATTTTTATACCGAGAAGATGAATTTTGAAAATGCAGCATGCATTTGATAGTATAGTGACATGTTTTGTGGGCTGTCGACCCAAGATGCTAGGGATATGCATGGATGCAGTGGAGGTGCAATCAAGGTTGATTAGAGACGTATTTAGGACTGGTCAGACGACATGCCCAGGATTTGGTCGAGGACACACGGGGCATCGAAGGATGCACTCAAGATTGGTCGAGGACACACGCACATGGGGTGTCGAAGGACGCACTTCGGATTGGTCAAAGGACACACTCAGAATTGGACAAAGGACACATTAGAGTGTCGAAGATGCACTCAGGATTGGTTGAAGGATGCACTCAGATGTGGTCGAAGGGCACATAGGGGTGTCGAAGGATGCACTCAGGATCGGTCGAAGGATACACTTAGATTTGGTCAAAGGACACGTGAGGGTATCGAAAGACGCACTCAGATTTGGTCAGAGGGGACACAAGGGTGTCGAAGGATGCACTCAGAATCAGTCAAAGGACACATGGGGGTGTCGAAGAACGCACTCAGAATCGATCAAAAGACTCACTCAGATTTGGTAAAGAAACACATGGGGGTGTCGAAGGACGCACTCAAAATCAGTCAAAGGACGCACTCAGATTTGGTCATAAATTTGCTGGGGATTGCGGCATGTCTTGGAGGCACTAGCCAGATTGATTTTGAGAATTGATTGAGATGGCATATCCCAGAGGCATAAGTTAGGATCGATTGAAGTGGCGTCTCTTGGAGGTGCTAGTCAGGTTGATTGAAATGACATCTCCCGGAGGCGCTAGCCAGATTGGTTGAAGTGGCATCTCCCGGAGGCACTAGCTGGGGGGATTGATCAGGGTGTAATGTAACTATGTAGCTTGAATGCAATTCTACTATTATGCTGGGAAAATTACGGTGATGCAATTGCGGTGCTTGAGTGCAGTTATGGCGCGTGCAACTTGAATGCAATGATGTCATGCTAGGGATGATGCTTTCCTATGAGTCTCTCGACTGTGACTTGTTGGGATGCAGGGTGCCAGCTTCTTCTGGTTGTCCTACTGAGGCAACTGGTGTTGGTTGGTATGACCAGGTTGTGATACCAGATATTTTTGAAAACATTTTGCTTTTTAGAACATGGATGTAGCTTTTTATTTTTAGAATCAGAGTTTTTGGTTGCAAAAATGCTTGGCCAGGTTTCAGGTATACTAGGAGGTGGTTTCCTTGGTTAGGGTTTGCCAGGGATTCATGTGTTTTCTTTTGCTCTCAGATAGTAGAGTTGGATAAAGAGAGAGTCTGCCACTATCAATTGTTACAGAGGATAGGTAAGTCTATCACACTGTTGAAGATTTTTGCTAGGGAGCCATTGAGAATCTGAGGGTCCACTTGTTGGGGATTTCTGCTAGGGATGGTCAGGAGTCATGAGTGACGTATTGAATTCTGTGCCAAACCGCTCTTAAACTTTTTCTTCCTTTCTTACTTTTGGAATGACCAAGTCATAGGAATCACATAATGTTTGCATAATGAGGTCATTGCCGGTTTTCACTCACTCCTGCGAAGTTGATGGATTTTCGTCCATTTTTTGCCCTTAGTCGCGACCAGGCCTGGGGTCGCGTAATTTTCGTGCAATGAGGCCATTGCCAGTTTGCACTCATGCCCGCGGTTTTCTGGGGATCCAGATTCTTCTCTCGTTATTGCCTTGTATGACACTCTGCTGAGGACATAGATGTGATATAGCATTTGCACTCTTAATTTTTAAGGGATCTAGGAAGACTTTGAGTGGGATGAAATGTAGGCTACGGGGCCCAAAGTTTGGGACACCCTAATATTGCTTTTCTGGAGATTACTCCCTTTTTTTTGGACCCACTGGGGATTTTCTTCTTTGATAGAGGCTGACTTTGCTGGGGAGTTTCCCTCTCTGGTGGAGGCTGGCTCTGCTTAGGGATTTTTTTCTCTTTGGCAGAGGCTGGCTCTGCAGTGGGTATCCTGTGTCTGGATATGTTTTGACTTCTATTTTGGGTTCTGATTTGATAGAAAATTTCCTCTTTGGTCGAGGACGGCTTTTGCTCCAGGTTCACCTATTTTTGATTGCACATGATTCTCCAGGTTGCCTACATACCCTTTGTAGGATTAAGTCATGATGTAGTTCAAGCTTGTTGCCATGGATGGCGAGGGAGGGTGTCCTGATGAAGTGGTTGTGTAAAGAAAGGTTGTTATGCTTAAGGGGCTAACTAGAGGATTGCATTGATTTGATTGGTGGTGACATTGTTGGAGGGAAGAAGGGTGCCAAGGATGACTTCCTATCCTTTCCCTAAAGAACCTAAGAGTGAAAGCACCTATCAAACTAGACCCTAAGTGTAGTATTGTTTGACTTTATCCATGTTGACAGGTTCTAGAGGTTTTCGTCATTTATACATTCGAGTCGAAGGGTGCCATCAAAGAACTTTAATTCGACAATATATGGGCCTTCATAGTTGGGGATGAACTTACCCTTGGGTTAGGGCAATTTGGCAACACTTTTCGGAGAACGGGATCGCCGACTTCGAGGCTTTAAGGTTTGACCTTTTTGTTGAAGCCCTAGCTATGCGCCTCTAGTAGGCCTGGGAGTGGTTAATGGCTTTCAGTCGTCTCTCTTCAATCAGATTCTGTTGCTCATAACTGGCATATACCCATTTTGCTTCTATAATTTCTACTTTCATTAGCATCCAGAGTGATGGAATATCTAATTCAATGGGGAAAAATGCTTCCATTCCATAGGCCAGAGAGAATGGCGTTACCCTACTTGAGGTGCAGATTGATGTTCTGCAGACCATGAGTGCGTATGAGAGCATTTCATGCCGAGCATAGTATCTAGTTGCCATCTTTTCTATGATTTTCTTCATGTTCTTGTTGGCAGCTTCAACTACACCATTGGTCTGTGGCCTGTATGATGTGAATTTGTGGTGTTGAACTTTGAACTTCTGGCAGAGATCAATCATTCCCTTTGTTACAGAAGTTGAGAGCATTGTCTGTTACAATCTCATATGGGACCTCTTATCGGTAGATAATATCTTTCATTAGGAAGCGCTAAACCACTGAGGCTATGACGTTGGCGTAAGAGGTTGTCTTGAGCCATTTTGTGAAGTAATCGATTGCTACTAGGATGAACCGATGTCCGTTAGATGCTTTCGGGGCTATGAGCCCAATAATGTTGATGCCCCAAGCTGAGAATGACCAAGGTGTGGTGAGATTGTGCAGTCTGGTTGGTGGTACATTGATCTGTAAGCACATATTTGACATTGGTGGCAAATCTAGACGTGCTAGCAACAATCAGATTCCTTCATGGTCCAATAGTAGTCCAGTTTGAGTATCTTTTTTGACAACATTAACCTGCTCATGTGCGGGCCACAAGCTCCTCTGTGAACTTCTTCGACAACTTGTGTGGCTTCTTGGTCATCAAGACATCTAAGCTAGATAATGTTTGGTGATTTCTTGTACAGAACCCCTCTCGAGAGGACAAACTGAATGGCCAGTCTTTTGATTGCCTGTTGGCCTTTCTTGGTGGCATCGAGTGGGAAGGTCCCGTCGTCTAGATACTACTTGATGTCAGAATACCAAGGCTTGTTGTCTGATACTTCTTCTATTTCTAGGCAGTTGGTAGGCGGATCCTGTTGCTGAATCTCGATGGACCAGAACAGGATTCCCTTGGGGATCTGGACCATTGAGGCGAGAGTGGGAAGTGTGTCAGCGAATCTGTTGTGGGCGTTGGACCTGTGGCTGAAAGTGATTCTCTTGTATAGAGTGATAAACACATTGGGGTAAGCTAGGTATGGGACTAGCCTGGCTTCTTTGATTGTCTATGATTCATTTGCTTGACAAATTATCAAGATTGAGTCCCTGTAGATGTCGATCTATTCAATTCTGATGCTAAAGGCTTCTTTCATACCGGTTATGCAAGCCTCATATTCTGCTTCATTATTCGAACATTTGAACTTTAGCTTCACTGAGATAGGGAGGAAGGCTCCCTTAACCAAAATCAAGATTGCACTTGCCCTATGTTCGTGACTATTTACAGCTCCGTCAAAGTATAGCTCCCAACCAAGGTATTCTTGCTCTTCTGGTTCAACATACAAGATAGCTTCATCTTGAAAATGATCATATACTAAGACATATTCATGTGTCAGGATGTGGGCCAAGTGGTCTTGACTGATTGATTTCTGAGTCATGTATGTGATGTCGAATTCTGACAACATCATAAGTAATTGGGTTATCCTCCCTGTGGTAGCTGGATTTTCCAACAGGTACTTGAGTGGGTTCATTCGGGAGATCAGGATTGCCGGGTAGGAAAGCAAATAGTGCCACAGATGCTGTGTGGCCCAGACCACTGTCAAGCAGGTCTTCTTAATCGGGCTGTATTTCTCTTCATATTCTAACTGTAAGCACCCAATTTTTATACTCCTGCCTTAACCATGGTTATCCCCAGCTTAACCCTAGGTAAACCCTAACCAAGCCCTAGGTAAAACCCTAAGCCCTAGACTAACCCTAGGGAAACCCTAGCCAAGCCCTAAGTAGAACCCTAAACCCTAGACTAACCCTAGGTAAACCATAGTTACCTTAGCCAAGCCCTAGGCAAAACCCTAATCCCAAGTTAAACCCTAGGTAAATCCCTAAACCATAGACTAACCCTAGGTAAACCCTAGTACAAACCCTAAACCCTAGTCAAACCCTAGGTAAAACCCTAAACCCTAGCAAAACCCTAGGTAAAACCCTAAACCCTATTCAATCCTAGGTAAAATCCTAAACCCTAGTCAATTCTAGGTAAAACCCTAAATCTAAGCTTAACCCTAGGTAAACCATGGTTAAACCCCAAGTAAACCCTAGAATCCACCCAAGCCCATCCCAGGCCCAAAAACCCCAAAACCAGCCTAGAACCGTCTTGTGGGCCCAAACATGGGCCCACAATACCCTAGGGATCGTTGGTATAAGGCCCACATTTCCAAAATTCAATAAAGGCAGTAAAGACTTTACCGCTATTATCAAAAAAGGGTAATGCTATAATGTCTTTCGGCTTAAGTGTGTGGGGGTTTAGCCAATTTTGGCAAAACCCCTAAATGGTAGTAATTATATTACCGTTATTCCCCCATTGCACTAAGCTGGGAATGATGGTAATATAATTACCACCATTTCAGATCTCCTGCAAATTCACACCGGCTCCCTTCCTAGCCACCCTGGCTCACCTCCAATTGGTTCCCCACACCTATGGGTATGCCCTAAGTGCCCCTAGGGTCTCCCCCAGCTGCTATATATACTCCCCTCCATCCTTAGTTCAAACCATTCCAAACACCTATAGGAAAACCTTTGTAGGTTTTCGGCTAGCCCACTCCCTTGTGTTCCAACCTTAGTCCTCAATCTAAGGAGGTCTCAGACCACACCCTATGCATGTACTAGCTCCCCCAGGCTCTACTAGACTTGGCACCACCACTACTAAGCCACCCAATCCGCCTGCGGCCATTGTAGAAAGGTAGCTTCCCTGCACTCTTTCTTTTTTATTGCAAAACCTTATAAGACCCCCTGGTCCTTCTCCAAGGGGTCCTTATTTTCTATTTTTTTTTTTATCTTACTACAGCTGCAAACCAAGGATAGGGCCCCCTATGGCTTCCCGTAAGCATAGGGGATCCCTTGAGGTTTCTTGATCTCGGGTTTAACACCCCCCCCATGCATACATGGTTAACTCCTTGTAGGTTCTGGGGGACCTTCAGACCATGAGGGATCCCCTGGACGAGCATTGGTGCAGCCCCCAGTGGGGAAAAATAATTTTCTAGACAAAACCAAGAATGGTGGAAGAATATTTACCGTCATTCCTAGCACTTCTTGTTGTACGCCCTTTAACCATCGTTAGCAGGGACCCTAATCCAATCCAGGGCCATAATTAGGATCCCCAGACCTTCCTCTCTGTGGCCTGGCCCTTCTAGGCCTAGCCCTTGACCTTAACCCTGGTTAATTTAGCCTTAAACCCAGAGTTAGCTAATGACGGTAGACTATCTACCGCAATTTCAGTCTATCAAACACAACAAATTTGGCCCACTATGGGGCCAACATCTGACTTTTCCTTGGGCCAACCAAAGGCCCAGGGTATTTCCTGGACTGCCCTCTTCACCCCACCCCTATGGGTTTAGCACCCTCTGGGTCAGTTCCTAACTCAAGTTATAACGCCGCAAACCATGGTCAGAAGTCTTACTGTAATGGCGGTAATTCCATTACCGCCATTACTAAACTCTCTAAGTTTTAGGCTTTGCACAGGGTCCAAACTAGGTAGGATGTCAATCTAGGCCCTGCCATACTCCTTGGGCCCACCTTGACTCTTCTTGACCCCTTAACCATGGTTAAACCAACCCTTAGTTAACTTTTAACTACGGTTAAGTAACCCTTGACCATGAAAATTCTAGAAAAATATTCAAAAATTCTAAAATATTCTGAAGTACCCAGAAATGTTCTGTTTTGGCCATTTAACCATAGTTAGCACCCCTACCCATGGAGACCTATCCCTTAACCATGGTTAAGCAATCCTTAACCCTGAAAAAAAATTCTGGAAAAATACCAAAACTACAGTTTTTAACATTTTTACCATGGTTAGCAGCCCTAACCATGGTTAACTCTCATTTAACTTCGGTTAGAAACCCTAACCTCGGTTAAATCCGTTTTAGCCCACCGAGCCTAATCCCCTAACCTACCGGGCTCATCTTTGGCCTACCGGGCTCAACCTCAGCCTATCGGGCATGACCGTACCTCTTTAACTGTGGTTCGCAATCCTAACCATGGTTAGTTTAACTTAACCTCGATTAACACCCCTAACCTTGGTCAAACTTTGTCTTAGCCTATCGAGCTTCTCTCTTGGCCTACGGGGCCCAAACCCTATTCTAACGGACTAACCCTAAGCCAACCGGGCTTAAACCATGCACTTGACCAACCTCGGTCAACCAAATCCTAGTCTACCTGACTAGTTTGTTAGCCACCCTTGGTGCACACACACACCCCAGCCTTGGCACGGGCTCATGTGCTAAAACTACGCTCGGTCTGATCTCACCCCAATGTGAGTACGTAGGCAACCCAACCCGGGTTTGACCTTAGTTAGCTTTTGTTTCTTAGATTAGTCTTATTTTAAATATTTAAGCATTTTAACAAAAATTGACTTTAATTTGCTTAAATCTAGAGAGTAGGGAACCATTGAAAAATGGAAGCCTTGGGGTGCCTAACCCCTTCCTCGGACTTAACCGAACCTCTTACCCTAATCTCAATTGTAGACCAAGACCTTATCAAAATCTCGGGGACTTATCCATTCTGAATGAATAGGTGACGACTCTAAACCCGTGAGATTTAATCAGGATTCGAAAACCCGTGCTCACAGCTCTAGCGACTCTGCTGGGGATAAATTAAGACTCAACCTGGAACCTAGGATTAAGCCAATTAATCTCAAAATTGTTAAAATACCTAAGTGTTTAACCTAATACTAATCATTTTACATCTCATGTTTAATTATGTACTGTGCATACCCACATGTCATAGTAGTGTAATTATGCCATTAAACCCAGTAGACAAGCTTATTACGTTAACGGCTGGTGGATGATTATCCCCAATGTCAGTGGCTTAACAGTCTTGGAGGTCTGCGGAGTTACTCCTAGTTGGTGATTACCCTCAGGAAAGGATTTTGAACGCTCTCACTTACACCAATCGTCTCTTTTCAAGGGAGTCTCATACGGTGTTAAGTAATTCCCCCATCCTAATAGGAACATACTTGCATCAAACAAGCATTCATACATATAGCCTAGGTTAGGGTAGTCTATAAAGCAACCCACCTAGGGAGGGTTACCCTAAACCCTAACCTGCTTGTACCCTATACCTCTCCCCAGCCATGGTTTACTACCAGGATACATTCTACCCTGATAACCACCTACTCAGGGATATGTAATGAGTCAGACTTATGCTTGTAATAAAACACATCCTACCCTGTTTCCCGACATAGCATATGAGGTTCAAATCCCAGGCAAATAGGTTTTCACCTGACCTATCCCCAATCTTGGCCTGATAGGTTCCCCGGTTTCCAATAACCCGGGTAAAGCATGTCGGATCTCCGTCCGTCTGCCCTATCAGATCACATGTGCCCTGTCACACCCAATTAAAAATCAAAAAAATTACGTATTGTATTTCATCTACTTACACAGTACACTCACATCGAGTCTGTCTTTTGTTTAGTGTATATGGCAGGTTCTTCAGGGATAACCCAGTCAATTGGTCAATCACCGCGGCCCGTGCATTTGACTTCACAGGGGGCATGTGATCACTACCTCCAGAAAGCAATAGAGCCTTCACTCCGAGTTAGTGTATCGCTTAGGCTCAGTACTACAAAACCGGGACTATTTTAGACCTATCTATGGTTAAACCGGACCCGCACCTTATGAACGTCGCTATCCAGTGTTAGTACTCATCTCACATGGTGTTCCGTTTTGGTAAGAACAAACTATGTCCAACACTGGAAGAGGTTCAGTGCATTCTAGATCTAAACATGGATGACGAAGCTATAGTACCACGCAACAAGACAACATACCAGGCAGACCTATCCAGGTTCTTGCACATCAAGTCTGCCTGCTTGCAGCTTGGTCCTAACGGCTCTTCTAATCGGATACACGTCAAATTTCTCGAAAAGCAGTACAAGCGCAAGTGGAATCCTTACTCCATTACAGCGGAACTCCTCGATCTCAATGCCCTTGCACTAATAGCCATATCTCAGCTGGTGTTCAAGAGATACCGAACACTTATCGAATCAGTATTGATAGGGATCCTCAAGGACATGCACAACTTTGGTTCAGTTACACTTTTTATCCTTGTAGAACTTCTCAGGGCTCTCAACCAAGCAGCAGACCGTAAAAAGGGCATCTTCCGTACCAGTACACCTCTCCTGCACCTTTGGTTAGTAGGACACCTGCCTACAATCATATCAGTACTGATCGATCTTCGTGAAGCCTACAGTCTACCTCGGAAGATTTCTCAGAATCAGGATCCGATAGCGACTACAAACGTCAGAGAGCTCTATCAACTTCTCCAAGCTCTGTCAGATGAGGAGATCGTATGGTAGTGCGAGTGGCTTGTCCTGAAAAAGATACCTCGTGTTGTCATCACCGGAAGATGATGCATGATCCTTGCCGGACTAACAGGCTCCGCAGTCTATGCTCCACTCCAAGTTCTTCACCAGTTTGGATTCCATCAGCGTATCTCAGTGATAGATCGACAGGGAAATGATTGGATCACTTTCTCAGTGCACCCAGATAGCCTCACTAGCTGATTCCAGTCAGATTGACGAAGCTCCAGACGAGATCAGTGGCCAGACTTTGTGGTTACATCGGGACCACCTATAGATTCAGCATACTGGTTGTGGGTGAAAAATCCTAACATTCCATCCAGCATACCCATGCCTAAGGAACTGCCCACTCCAATCTTAGCTCTATCATGCGGAACTATACCCCTAGCTGAAATGGTGGGTCCCTGGAGAGACATCTTCTTTGAGAGACAGCTCTAAATCCAGATGAAAGAGAAAAGGCTGCGAAAGGCCCACCAAATATTCAGGCTACAGGAAGCAGAGCGGGACCACGAACTTCAGGTCATGCAAGAGCAGATCAAGCATCTCGAGTAGACAGTCCGTTCTTGTCAAAATAAGCAGAGAGGCGATGCCAGAGAGACTGTCATGATCCGGGCTCAGTTGCACTTCTACCAGGAATAGCTTGATAGTGCAAAGGTTGAGATGACCGCTGGGATCTGACAGTTCGGATCCTGGATGTTCAATGCTACTAAGGCCATTGAAAACATGGAGGTTGAAGTCACCTCCTTCCAGTAACAAATCATGGACCTGAACGGTATGCCCTGGCCGCTTGACTTCGCGATCCCCGACAGACCTGCCTAGGACCGAGTCTTTTTCTCTTTCTTGAGTCACAATTCTGTACTCACTTCACATACATCAATGAAAAGTCTTTTTTTAGCACATTCTTCTTATTGTCATGCATATTCATGTTTAGCCGTTGCATCTTTTTCAGTTTGCATGAGCCGACCCATGACTCATTCTATGACTGCAATTCTCGCAGAAGCAGCAGTCACAGATGCAATCTTGACAGAAGTGCAGTCACGGAGATAGTGCCTTACACCGCCCCATCTGAAAGCAACTCAGAATCCATGGCAGAATCATCGGACCAATAACAAAGGACTGATGAGATGTTACAGGCTCACGATCAGGATATAATAGTCATGCAAGCAAAGTTGGACAGTGTTTTGGAATCCCTAAAGATTCTTATTAGTACCCAAACCGAAGAACCCTCCACCCGAATCCCTGCTAGAGAGACCCCTAAGCAGCTTCATCCAGAGCCACATAAGCCTATCCCCATTATTATCCCTAACCCTATACCCGCAACAGGCAGAGGAGAAGAGTATAATCAATATGACGAGCAGCCAAAGGCTTCGCATGTCAATCAAGACCGGCCGTCATCCTCAGTCCCGACTCCGTCCTTCAGGGACCAGCACGAGGAAATTAAACAAATGAAGGAAGAAATGAGATGGATGAAAGGGGCATCTGCCAGTCCCTACCTATCATTAGAAAACCTAACTTTCTTTACGAGGATGTTGTACCCCTTGGCTTCAAGGTGCCTGACCTGACCCAGAGAAAGAGGCAGCGGACTCCGTAATTTTGCTTAAAATTATGGAAAAAATAGAAGAGTTCAATATCACCCAGCAGCTAAGCAAAGTGCCCGCGCAGATTTCCATCTTGGATCTTCTTCTAACTTCCTAGCATCACCGGAAGCAACTGCTCCAAGTATTCAACAATACCCACGTAACACCTAGACATTACACTCGAGAAGATGAGGCATATGGTGGGGCAAGTACTTGAATCCAGGATCATCTCCTTCATAGAGGAAGAAATACCGGATAATGACAGGGATCACACCCGTGCTTTATACATCGCAGTTCAGTGCATGAACCAAACCCTATCATCAGTGCTCATTGACGAAGCCATTCCCTCATCTCTCCATCAAAGGATTAAGTTCATTCAAGACGACCGCTTATTCGTAATCCCTTCAGAGGAAATGGCTAGTTCCTTCGGGGACGTCCAAGAACTAGGGCAAAGTACATCCTTCATGACTTACCAGTTCGAGCAGGTCAGTTCCATCACTCAGGTAGAAGAGGAAAGCAAGCAAGTGATCTCTCTATTTGTCAAGATGATAGCCAAGATGAACTATCAACCAGGGGCAGGCCTAGGAGTCAGAAATCAAGGGATGAAGAAGAGATACACCCCTCCTCGCTATACTTCGCCATTCAAACTGGGGAATAAGCCCAGGTTCGAGGATTATCTCTCTAAGTTCACCAAGAAAAGCAGCCGGTTAGCGAAAACTGAACCCCGACCTCACATCTCTGTAACTTTCTCGGTAGGGACATTCAAACCTTACCCGGATACCTCTCCTCTTGCACCAGTTGCTAGTATCTCAAACCCCCAGCTCAGTGTTGAATCTTCAGGGATTCCAAATCCAAAAATATTCAGTATGGCGTAGATATTCGATGAACTGACTGTTGTAGATGCCATAGAAATGGAAGACCCAGCGAGAGAGTTGGTCTGTACCCTCTCCAACAGTGCCGAAGCATCCTCCAGTCACCAACCACTGATCCGTTGGTGGACCGAGGCTCTCACTGTTGAAGCCAGTCAGGGCTGAGGTAAACAAGTTGCAGTGCAGGTTGGTTCGATCAAGCAGTGACCGAAGCACCATCCTTCTCTTCATTCTATCTCTCTTTTGCTCCCATTACAAAATCCAAATATCAGGCCATTATCAGCCTCTCATTATTGAGTCATTTTATAAACAGTTATGTTTTATCAATACAAAATCGGATGTTTTGACTCAAATCATGTTTTAAAAAAAAAAAAAAAATTTATATTGGTTAATGACAAAATCACACGAACTCTTCCCCTGGAAGGCCTAGTGTCCTGAAGCCAATAAAAACAAAAAAGAAAAATCATAAGCATGCTAAACTAAGCTAATTGATTTGCTAGGAAATTGCCTCTGATAAGGCTACCCCTGAAACCTTCCTTGAACCTTCAGAAATGGAGCATGACTCAGAATAGGAAGAGGAACTGCCTCAGGAAATTCTGGACCTCCTAGAGCATAGTGAAGGGCTACTACAGTTGAACTTCGAGCATACTGAGACAATCAACCTTGGTTTCAAGGGTACTCCCCAACTAGTCAAGATCGGCACAAGCATGAACCCTCAGCAGAGAACAAACATGATCAGCTTCCTGAAAAGTTACAGTGATGTCTTCACCTGGTCATATGCAGACATGCCCAACTTGGACCCAGCATTGGTGGTACACAGACTGCTCCTGAACCTTGACGTCAGACCAGTTAAGCAAAAACTAAGACGGATGAGACCTGAATGGTTGTAGAAATTCAAGGAAGAGGTAGAAAAGCAGATCAAAGCAAGCTTCCTGGCAGTAGCAAACTATCCTGAGTGGTTAGCCAACATCGTACCGGTACCCAAGAAGGATGGTAAGGTCCGGACTAAAGACAACTTCCCTCTCCCGCACATCGACATCCTGGTTGACAATACTACAGGGCATAAGACGCTCTTATTCATGGATGGTTTCTTCGGATACAACCAGATTAGGATGACAGAAGAAGACATGGAGAAAACTTCCTTCATCACACGTTGAGACACGTTCTGCTACAAGGTAATGTTCTTCGGACTCTAGAACGCAGGGGCAACCTACCAAAGGACTATGACCACACTATTCCATGACATGATCCACAAGTCAACTGAAGTCTATGTGGATGACATGATCGTCAAATTGCCTATGGCCAGGCAGAACCCAGAAGACCTGAAGAAGCTCAGTGACAGACTCAGGGAGTTCAGCTTGAGACTGAGTCCAGCCAAATGCGTATTCGGAGCCTCATCTGGAAAGCTCCTTGGCTTCATAGTCAATAAAAGAGGCATTGAGATCAATCCAACCAAAGCCAAGGCTATCATCGAGATGCCGACACCACAGACTGAAAAATGTATTCAGCCGATTCATCTCTCAGGTCACTTCGATATGCGAGCCAATTTTCAAGCTTCTCCGGAAAAATGTATCTACAGTCTAGACAGCTGAGTGCTAGGAAGATTTTGGCAAAATAAAGCAGTATCTCCTGAATCCTCCAGTACTTGTGCCTCCTACACTGGAATGGCCATTACTACTCTACATCTCAGTGTAAGAAACCTCCATGGGGTATGTTTTGGCACAACATAACGAGACAGGCAGAACAGAGCGAGGCATTTACTATATCAGTAAGCGCCTGCTAGAATACGAAGAGAGGTACAGCTTGCTCGAGAAGATTTATCTAGCATTGGTCTAGGCTACTCAGCGTCTTCGGCACTATCTACTCTCCTACCCGGTAATCCTGATCTCCCGGATGGATCTACTCAAGCACCTACTAGAAAAGCCAGCCACCACCGGGAGGACAACCCTATGGCTCATAATGTCTAAATTCGACATCACATACATGACTCAAAAGTCAATCAAGGGGCAGAAGATTGTAGACCACCTTGCCCACAACCCAACACAAGACTATGTTTCAGTACATTATCAATTTCCAGATGAAGCCATCTTGTATGCATAATCAGAAGAGCAAGAGTATCTTAGCCAGGAGCTATACTTCGACGGAACCGCTAACAGTCACGGATATGGGGTAGGAGTAGTCCTGATCTCACCTAAAGGAGCACACTTTCCTATCTTGTCAAGTTGTGATTCAAATGTTCTAACAACGTAGCAGAATATGAGGTGTGCATAGCCGGACTGAAAGAAGTCTTGGGCATCGGGATTGAGGAGATAGATGTCTACGGAGACTCATCTTTGGTAATCTGTTAGACAAATGAATCTTGGATTATCTGAGAAGCAAGGCTAGTCCCGTACTTGGCCTATCTCAATGTGCTAATTACTCAATTCAGAAGAATCAGCTTCAGTCACAGGTGCAGGAATCACAACAGATTTGCCGATGCACTGACTACTCTCGCCTCCGTGGTACAGATCCCTAGGGGCATCATGCTTTGGCCAATCGAAATCCAGCAACAGGATCAGCCTGCCTACTGCCTTCAGATTGAATAGGTATTAGACAATAAGCCATAGTATGCAGACATTAAGCAGTATCTTGAGGACGGGACCTTCCCACTTGACGCTACCAAAACAGACCGTCGGGTGATCAGAAGACTGACTATTTAGGTTATCCTATCAGGGGGCATCTTGTACAAAAGGTCACCGAACCTAATCTGGCTTAGATGCCTTGACTCTCGTAAAGCAATACAAGTAGTCGAAGAAGTTCACGTAAGAACTTGTGGCCCACACATGAACGGATTGATGCTATCCAAGAAGATACTCAGACTGGGCTACTACTGGTCCACCATGGAAACCAACTTTGGTAAGCACGTACAGAAGTACCACCAGTGCCAAATCTATGCTGACAAAATCAATGCACTACCAACCAGGCTGCACAATCTCACTACTCCTTGACCATTCTCAGCTTGGAGCATTGACGCCATCGGTCCCATAGCACCGAAAGCATCCAACGGTCATCGATTCATTCTGGTAGCAATTGGTTACTTCACAAAATGGGGCGGGGCAGCTTCTTATACCAACGTCACAGCCTCATTGGTTTAGCGTTTTCTGAAAAGAGATATCATCTGTCGATACGGAGTCCCATTTAAGATTATAACAGACAATGCTCTCAACTTCAGCAAAAAGGGGATGACTGACTTCAGCCAGAAATTCAAGACACAATATCACAACTCTACGCCATACAGGCCATAGACCAATAGTACAATTGAAGCCGCCCACAAAAACATGAAGAAAATCATAGAAAAGATGGAAACCAACTATTCTGCATGGCACGAGATGCTCCCCTACGTACTCATGACGTACAGAACGTCAATCCGAACTTCAACTGGGGCAACACCATTCTCTCTGACCTATGGTATGGAAGTAATCCTCCCTATCGAAGTACAAATTTCATCATTCCAGGTGTTAATGGAAGCAGAACTCTCAAAAGCAGAATGGACACAGACCCGGTAAGAGCAGCTGAATCTGATTGAAGAGTGGCGATTGAAAGCCATCAACCATTCTCAGGCCTACCAGAGGCGTATGGCTAGGGCATTCAACAAGAAATTCAAGTCGTGAAGCATTGAGATCAGCGACTTGGTTCTTCAAAAAGTGTTGCCAAACCGTCCTGACCCAAGGGGCAAGTTCACTCCTAACTACAAAGGCCCATACATCGTCTGAGATAAATTCTCAGGCGGCGCCCTTCGACTCAGACGTATGGATGACGAAGACCTCCCAAAGCCCGTCAACATATACAAAGTCAAACGATTCTACGTTTAGGGTCTAAACCTGATAGGCGCTTTGCACTCGTAGAATCTTCGGGAAATGACAGAAGGTCATCTTTGGCACACTCCTTATCCTTTTCAATGTAACCCGTTTATGAATCAATGAAATCCGTTAGTTAGCCCCTTTGAGCCTAACAACCTCTCTTTCACATAACCTTTTCAGGGACACCCTCCCTTGCCAACCTGTGGCATTTACCTGAACTACGTCATGACTTGATTCGGCAAAGTGTATGTAGGTAATTTGATAAATCAGGTGTGGTCACTAAAAGGGAATCATACCTCCCCGACTCCCCCATGTAGAGTCAAGCTGTCCCTAGTGGAACCAAAGCCTCTTTAAACATCCCCCCATAGAGTCCAGCAGAGCAAAAATCCTCTCGACTTCCCCAGACGATTCAACTCTCAAGGGTACAAAATTTCTATCAAAGGAAAACCCAAAATAGAAGTTGAAATATTTTCAAAAAATAGAGACTCCCCATAGAGACAAACATCTCCGGACTCTGTCCTCAGCAGAAACCTCTCAGGGACGATCTCCCCCGAAAAAAAATCCCCAGGTAGAGACAACCTCTCTCACTCTTCCCAGTAGAGACAACCTCTCTTAAATTCCCAAATCTTCAGGAGAGTACAATGGAAAGTGAAAAGCAAATTCTAAGGAGAAATCTCAGGGTGTCCCAAACTTCGATTCCCTAACCTACATTTCGTTCTACTCTAAGTCCTTTTAGATCCCCTAAAAACTGCAAGTGCAAGCGCAATATCACATCTATATCTTCAATGGAAACATAGTCCCTATAATCCCCAGAGGAGCGCCATTCAGGGCAATGAAGGGAGAAAACCAGTTTTCCACAACAAGTCGCGGGCATGAGTGAAAATCGGCAATGGCCTCATTGCTCAAAAATTACGCGATCCCAGACCTAGTCTTGTGACTAGGGGCAAAATATGGACAAAAATCAATCAGCTTCACAGGCATGAGAAAAACCGGTAACAGCCTCATCGCGCAAAAATTATGCAAACCCCATTGACTTGGTCATTCCAAGGGTAAAAAAGGGAGAAAAGTTAAAGAGCAGTTTGATAATAGAATCCGACAGCAATCAGTCTCGTCGAACTCCATACAACCCCCCTAGTCACTAACAGATGGTATGAAAAAACAGATTCCCCGGCAGTAGTCTCCAATAGAGTTCAACTCCCCAACAAACAGCTGATAATTCCCAACAAAGTGTCACTCCCCGACAG
The DNA here is from genome assembly GCA_015143295.1 of Tetracentron sinense. Taxonomy (NCBI): domain Eukaryota; kingdom Viridiplantae; phylum Streptophyta; class Magnoliopsida; order Trochodendrales; family Trochodendraceae; genus Tetracentron; species Tetracentron sinense. Next base: position 34,289,877 of record CM026554.1, read on the forward strand.
ATCCCCAACGACGGTCTATAACAGTGTCACACTCCCCAGCGGATCTCCAGCAGAAGCCTCCAATTGCTCCACAGCAAGCTTCTCCCAAGCCAGAGTCCAATCTCCAACGGCAGCAAGACGAGCAAGTCTACTCCCAAACATCCCCAGTGGTGACAAACTCTTTTCTGGGTCATAATCAGAGAGTTTGACAAATGCAATTTACTGGCAAAACTAAAAGCTAGCTAAGCATTCTCTCAACCAAAATCAAAAACTTTTGTAAAAGTCCAATACTTTTCCAAAAAACGTTTTTCAAAACAAAGCTTTCGGTATCCGAACCTTGTCGTATTAGCCTACATCAAGTAGCCGCGGCAAGACAAGCAGAAGGAGCCGACACCCCGCATCCTCGCGAGTCGCAATTAATAGAGTCATGGGAAAGCATCTTCACCTTTGCCCCCCACATGACATTACTCTACATAGCATCACACCCCGTGTGACCAACTCCTGAGTATCAATCAACATGATCAAAATCCGGCGCCCCCGAGCTATTTCAAAATCAATTCGGCTAGTGCCTCCGGGACATGCCACAACCTCTTTCGACACCTCTATCTGTCCTCGACATCCCAGGTGAACACTAACACCAAGTCAAGATGCCGCCATCTCAAATGTCCTAGACATCATCGATTCTCCATTGACACCCAGTCAACCTGCCGATACTCACCGCATGTCCCCTTTCGACACCCCCGTGTGTTCTCAACATTCCAGGTGAACATTGACACCAAGTCAACATGCCGCCACCTCGTATGTCCAGACATTATCGAGTCTCCGTTGATGCCTAGTCAACCTGCCGACACTCTCCGCATGTCCCCTTCTGATACCCCGTGTGTCTCTTACATCTCAGGTGAGCACCGACATAACACACTTGTCGGCACCTTGCATGTCTCCTTCCGACACCCCGTATGTCTCTGACATCCCAAGTGAGCATCGACATAACACACTTTGTCGACACCTCGCATGTCACCCTTTCAACACCTCGTGTGTTCCTGACACCCTGTGTGTCCTTCGATCGATTTGGTCAGACCCCTCCGGGAAACACCACATCAATCAATCCTGGTTAGCGCCTCTGAATCATGTCATCTTTCATTATATCCTTCAATCCTCAGCATAAGTAGCACAGGCTACTCATTCTCCAGAGAGTGGCCTAACTACTTTTTTCCTCAGCCCACCCATATCCTCAACAGGTATAGGTAGGCACATCACTCATCACCACTTGCACAACAAGCATACATATCATTATCCCTTAAATCCATCTTGGTATAAAAATGAGATGTTTCCAGTCTTTCCTTTTCCATTGCCAACTTGGCACTCTCCAGCAAAGAGGGGTTGCTGTAAGCACCCAATTTTTACACTCCTGCCTTATGATTAAACTTTTAACCTTGGTTGTCCTCAGCTTAACCGTGGGTATCCCTAGCTTAACCCTAGGTAAACCCTAGTTTAAACCCTAGCCAAGCCAAAGGTAAAACCCTAAACCCTAGACTAACCCTATGTAAACCCTAGTTTAAACCCTAACCAAGCCCTAGGTAAAACCCTAAGCCCTAGACTAACCCTAGGTAAACCCTAATTCAAACCCAAGCTAAGCCCTAGGTAAAACCCTAATCCCTAGTCAAACCCTAGGTATAGACTAACCCTAGGTAAACCCTAGTTCAAACCCTAAACCCTAGTCAAACCCTAAATCCTAAACCCTAGTCAACCCTAGGTAAAATCCTAAACCCTAGTCAACTCTTGGTAAAACCCTAAATCAGGTAAACCCTAGGGTCCACCCAAGCCCATCTCGAGCCCAAACCTCCCCCCCCAAAAAAAAGAAAAAAAACCAGCCTAAAACCCCAATCAAAAAAGGGTAATGCTACAGTGTCTTTCGGCTTAAGTGTGTGGAGGTTTAGCCATTTTTGGCAAAACCCTTAAATGGTGGTAATTATATTACTGCAATTCCCCCATTGCACTAAGCTGGGAATGGCGGTAATATAATCACCGCCATTTCAGATCTTCTGTAAATTGGCACTTGCTCCCTTCCTGGCCACCCTGGCTCACCTCCAGTTGGTTCCCCATGCCTGAGGGTATGCCCTAAGTGCCCCCAGGGTCTCCCCCAACTCCTATATATACCCCCCTCCATCCTTAGTTCCAACCATTCCAAACACCCATAGGAAAACCTTTGTAGGTTTTCGGCCAGCCCACTCCCTTCTGTTCCAGCCTCAGTCCTCAACCTAGGGAGGTCTCAGACCACACCCAACGCCTGTAATAGCTCCCCTAGGCTCTACTAGCCTTGGCACCACCACTGCTCAGCCACCCCATCCACCTGCAACCACTGTAGAAGGGTAGCTTCCTTGCCCTCTTTCTTTTTTTATTACAAAACCTTGTAAGACCCCCTAGTCCTTCCCCAGGGGGTCCTTATTTTCTATTTTTTAAATCTTTCTACAGCTGCAAACCAAGGATAGGGCCCCCTATGGCTTCTCGTAAGCATAAGGGACCCCTTGAGGTTTCTTGATCTCGGGTTCAACAACCCCTCCATACATGGTTAACTCCTTGTAGGTTCTGGGGGACCCTCAGACCATGAGGGATCTCCTGAATGAGCACTGGTGTAGCCCCCAGTGGGGAAAAATAATTTTCTGGACAAAACCAAGAATGACGGTAGAATATTTACCGCCATTCTTGGCTCTTCCTATTGCAGACCCTTTAACCATGGTTAGCAGGGACCCTGGTCCAATCCAAGGCCATAGTTAGGACCCCTAGACCTCCCTCTACCTGGCTTGGCCCTTCCAGGCCCAGCCCTTGAACTTAACCCTAGTTAATTCAGCCTCAAACCCAGAGTTAGCTAATGGCGATAGACTATCGACCGCCATTTCAATCTATCAAACACAACACATTTGGCCTACTATGGGGCCCACATCTGACCTTCCCCTAGGCCCATCAAAGGTCCATGGTATTCCCTGAACTGCCCTCTTCACCCCTGTGGGTTCAGCACCCCCTGGGTCAATTCCTAACTCAAGTTATAACCCCGCAAACCATGGTCAGAAGTCTTACTGTAATGGCAGTAATTCCATTACCATCATTACTAAACTCTCTAATGTTTGGGCTTCACATAGGGCCCAGACCAGGTAAGAGGCCAGTCTAGGCCCTACCATGCTTCTTGGGCCCACCTTGACTCTTTTGGACCCCTTAACCATAGTTAAACCGATCATTGGTTAACTTTTAACCATGGTTAAGTAACCCTTTACCATAAAAATTCTGAAAAAAGTTCAAAAATTCAGAAATATTCTGAGGTGCCCAGAAATGTCCTGCTTTAACCATTTAACCATAGTTAGCACCCTTAGCCATAGAGACCTACCCCTTAACCATGGTTAAGCGATCCTTAACCCTGAAAAAAAATTATGGAAAAATGCCAAAAACATTCAATAAATATTAAAAGGCCAAAAATACAGTTCTGGACTTTTTTACAATGGTTAGCATCCTTAACCATGATTAACTCTCATTTAACTGCAGTTAGCAACCCTAATCTCGGTTAAGTCAACTTTGGCCTACCGGGCCTAATCCCCTAGCTTACCGGGCTCACCCTTGGCCTACCGGGCTCAACCTCAGCCTACCGGGCTTGACCATACCTCTTTAACTATGGTTAACAATCCTAATCATGGTTAGTTTAACCCAACCCCGGTTAGCACACCTAACCTTGGTCAAATTTTACCTTAGCCTACTGGGCTTCTCTCTTGGCCTACCGGACCCAAACCCTAGTCTACCAGACTAACCCTAAGCCTATCGAGCTTAAATCATGCACTTGACCAACCTTGGTCAACCAAACCCTATTCTACTGGACTAGTTTGTTAGCCACCCTTGGTGCACACACGCACACCCCAGCCCTGACACGAGCTATGTGCCAGAACTACGCTCGGTCTGATCTCACCCCAATGTGAGTACGTAGGCAACCCAACCTGGGTTCGACCGTAGTTAGCTTTTCTTTCTTAGATTAGTATTATCTTAAATACTTAGGCATTTTAACAAAAATTGACTTTAATTGGCTTAAACATAGGGAGTAGGGAACCATTGAAAAATGAAAGCCTCGGGGTGCCTAACACCTTCCCTAAACTTAACCGAACCTCTTACCCTAATCTCAATCGTAAACCAAGACTTTATCCAAATCCTAGGAACTTATCCCTTCTAAATGAATAAGTGGCGACTCTAAACCCATGAGATTTAATCAGGGTTCCAAAACCCATGCTCACACTAACAGGCGTTTGCTGATGTAGTAGATGGCTTGTTCCGTTCTGCCTGTCTCATCATGTTGTGCCAGGATACAACCCATAGATATTTCTTGTACCGAGATGTATAGTAGCAGTAGTCGTGCTGTTGCAAGAGACACAAGTACTGGAGAATGAAGAAGATACTGCTTTATTCTGTTGAAGGATTCTTGGCACTCATCTGACCAGACTGTAGGAACATTTTTCCTGAGTAGCTTGAAGATCGGCTCGTATATCGAGGTGAGTTGAAAGATGAACCGACTCTATACTGAATATTGCCTTGGAATCCTCAGATTTCCTTTTCTGTTTAGGGAGTTATCATTTCGATGATGACTCTGGCTTTGGTTAGGTCGTTTTCAATGCCTCTTTGTTGACCATGAAACCGATAAGCTTTCCTAATGAAGCTCCAAAGACGCACTTGGTAGGATTCAGTTTTAGGCCGAATTCTAAGTCTGTCGCATAGTTTCTTCAGGTCTTTGGGGTGTTGCCTTGCAGTCGGTGATTTGACAATCGTATCGTCCACATACACCTCTATTGTCTTATAGATCATATCATGGAATAGTGCAGTCATGGCCCTTTGGTAGGTTGCCTATACATTCTTGAGTTCGGATGACATTACCTTGTAACAGAACATACCCCAAGGTGTGATGAAAGATGTTTTCTCCATGTCATCTTCCGCCATCTTGATCTGGTTATAGCCTGAGAATCCGTCCATGAATGAGAGCATTTTATGACCCGCTATGTTGTCTACTAGGATGTCGATGTGTGGGAGAAGAAAATTGTCCATTAAGCTTGCTTTATTCAGATTCCGATAATCAATGCACATCCAAACTTTGTCGTCTTTCTTGGGCAGTGACACAATGTTGGCTAACCATTTAGGGTAGGTTACTACTATCAAGAAGTCTACCTTGATCTGCTTTTCTACTTCTTCTTTGACCTTCTACGACCATACGGGCCTCATTCGTTTGAGTTTTTGCTTAACTGATCTCATTTCAGGGTTCAAGGGTAGTCTATGTACCACCAAGACTAGATCTAGGCCGGGCATATCTACGTAGGACCAGGCGAAGACATCATTGTAGCTCTTCAGGAAGCTAATCATGGTTGTTATCTGTTCTAGGCTCATGGTTGTGCCAATCTTAACTAACCTGGAATCGTCCTCAGTTCTGAGGTTCACAGTCTCGGTGTCTTCGATGTTAGACTGTAGTATCCTTTCACTGCATTCGAGAAGGTCAAGGATTCTTGTGGAGGTTCTTCTTCCTACTCTTTGTTATACTTTACTTCTGAAAGCTCAAGAAGGGTTTCGGGGGTGGCCTTATCGCGGACGATTTCTTAGTAAACCATTAAGCTTAGCTTAACATTTTATTATTTTTTGGTGGCTTCCGGTTGCAAGGCCTCCTAGGGGAGACCAAGGTAACTTCATTATTAACCAATTTTGAAATGTTTATGCAAAACATAGTTTGAGTCAAAAATTAGATTTTCATTGATTCAGAAAGATGAGATGTTACTTTACAAAGGATTGACTCTCAAAAAGAGGCCTACAACGGCCAACATTGACTTTTTTCAAAAAGACACAGGAGGGTAGTACTGGGTCACGATATGGTCAGACCAACCTTTTCAGCTACTTGCTTGCCCCAGCCCTGGATGGTCTCGATTGTTAGAGCCTCAGTCCACCATCGGATGAGTGGACAACAACTGGATGACGCTTCGACACTGGTGGCGAGGGTGCAAACCTGCTCTCCCAGTTGATCTTCTATTTTAATGGCCGCATGGGCATTGAGTTTGAATTTAGGTAGACTAACCATGGTTAAGATTATTAATCATGGCTAGAGATGTGGTGTATAAATTGGGTGCTTACAATACTTATTCATCCCTTAATCTTAACTTAACAATGGTTATAATATCCTTAGCTTCAAGAAGTTATATCAAACCTTTCGATTCCCTACGATCAAAAGCTTACAAAAGGATCTTTTCCACACAAAACATGAAGATCTAGTGGAGAATCGATATCCTCGAGCGATGATCTCCCTTAATCCAAAGCTTTTCCTTCTTTGAGTGAGGGTCTGATCTCATACCCTATATTTATTCTTCCTTTCTCCCAAACTTAAGCTTCCTACAAGTTCTTGGGCTAGCTAGAACGAGATAGATGAATACTCTTGTATTCTTTAAGCTTACTTTATGGTTCTTTGATGAATTTTGATCTCCAACAATGCTTCTTATTTTTCAAAAAAATCGAATCTTGATCTTCAAATAATGGATCTTGGCCAAATCTGGATCCATTAATTCAAGACACAAACCTTTAGATCTCGAATTAGATGTACCATTTCTTGAAATTTCCAAAGACAGTTAAGCAAAAACTCAATCTCAAAACACTCTTTGGTTCTCACGGCCAAGAGGAGAAAGAGGGCATGTGAGAGAGAGATGAGAGAGGGAAAATCGTAACCGCGTTTTAGGGTTTTTTCTTCTTTAAATAACCCCATTTTTTCCAAGATTAGTTAAATCCTAATCCAATTAGGAGAGAGAAAAGCCATGTAATGGGGTTTCTAACTATAGGGTGAAAACCGTAATTCTACCCTTTTTGTAAGATTATTCATGAACACACAGCAACAAAACACAACACGCAGTAATAGCACACTGCAACAACACACTTATTTTACTTAAAAATATTTAAGTAAATGCAGCATTTACTTAAAGATTTTATTTAAAATAAGAACATACCCCCATTTAGATCCAATAAAAATACTTTAAAATCAAATTTCTAGTAAATCAAAATCTCATTTTTTAGTTAAATCCCAATCATTCACTGTCAAATATGACTCTTTTCAGTACATAACAGAATTGAGATTCCATAGCTTCATATGGTGATTACTGAATGACGAGATTGCTGAATAGAATTATCTGCCTGATTTAAACGTCTTTCCCTGTATTCCTTCCATGCTTTTTGAATGCAGGTTGCTGCAAGGCCTCTCCAATAGGGTGATTCATACCTGTCATAAAGTGAATAATACATAAGCATGCTGCGTAAATGGTTTCAAGAAAGATATAGAAAGTGTAGTCTCTTCTTTCCTTCTGGTTTGATTTTAAAATGTTTGCAACCCATGATCAGTTATACAACCAGAGGAGTCTAGGTATTATAACAGAGAGGTATTGGATGCCCTTTCTAGCTGAGATATGCCATCACATGGCATTTGCAATACCAAATACCGAATGCAAGTCCATATAAACTTTGCTATCCTTCAACCTTTAGTAGAGAATTTACTTTACCTAATATCTGATTCTATCCATGACCTTCCTCAATCCTAATATAAATAGCCTTATATAAAGCTAAGAAAAAACTTTAAAATGATTGTGGTGGGTACAACACAAGCCAATTGCTGTTGTGCATCATAAGCCCTATTTTGCAGCATCTATCAAAGATTTGGATAAGTACTAAGTACAACCTTATGGCTCCTTGAAGATGAGGGTTCTGTAAATATCTTGCAAAAAGATCGATGACTTCTTCCAGATCAGCAGCTCGGAGTGAATATGAATCTACATTAGTTAAGCATCTCACTGTTCTGTTGCAAAGCAATCGAAGACCTGGCATCCTTATTTTTCGTCTGTCTGCAAAAGAATGACATGTAAATGTTTAACATCAAAGCCATAACCAATGTGACAAATTTTCTAAGAAGGTTAATACTTTTTTCGCAGTGGGAGGATGAAAGGATGGGATGCAGCTATTCTCCCTATCTATGCCATGCCTTGCACATAAGGGGTTGGGAGGACCTCTGACCTTTTACGGATGGGATCTAGGAGGTCTCTAGATTAAGTTGATATGATTAGAGGACTTAGCCACAAATCAACCACATTTTTGTGGATGGTCAGAAAGTATGATAGATGCTCCGGTTTTGTGGTTAGTATAATTATATCAGGATGGATTATGGCCTACAAATGGGATACATAAGTGGCTGGATCTCAATTCCTCGGCATGAGCAGCAATTATATGCCAAGTGCACAGTTACCACCTCCCATCCTGATGCAGTTATTCAGTCAAGAAATAAGTGTAAAGACACCTCCTTTAAGTCCATTGGTTTGTTCGTTTTTATTGACTACCATTGACTAGTTTACAGAAATACTACTGAAATATTTCCATTTCAAATCATTGATAGCTAGAAATATGGACGGTTACAACATCTATTAGTTACTTTTGGCCAAAAGCAGTGAACTAATGTTTCCTAAAAATCGAAGTTACCACCAAACATTGAATGTTGAGCATATTCTAAATCATTTTTGCCATCTATTGCTTCTTATTTCATTAAATGAATAGAATTGCAAGGTATGAATAGCTAAACAAAGAAGTTACCTGTCCCTCTTTATGACACAGCTAGGAAGGTACAAGAGATACTTAGGTCTTCCTTACTAGGCACCAACAGCAAAAGGAAATGAAAAGCATCAAGCTTATACCTTTGTTCACTGAAGATTTCTCAAGACACCACGTGAGAAGCTCCTCACCACAAATGTCCCCTTCTGACAAGGGGAATATGCACCCATCTTCTCCAAAGCTCTCCATTCTCCCGCGCACAATAAAAACCATCTTCTCAACTAGACCTCCACAGTACAAAACTTTGCTTCCTCTTATGTATGTATTATGCTTTAGTCTCTCGCATATGGCATCTAAGAAATGTTCGTCCATTAGAGTGAAAATCCTGACCTGAAAATTGATTCAGCTCACGATTCTTTAGAACAATCATGAGAAGTTTATAAAAAGACCATGTTTATGATGCAATGAAGCCATCATGTGGGCTAGCTATGTTTTAGTCTGCATAAAAAGCATAAAGAAAACACAACGCTCTTTGTTCTTCAATTATTTCTATGTTCACTAGTTTAAGACTTATTGGCCTGCAAAATGTTGTCTACTCTTATGCATAATTATTTATTTATTTATTTTTACAAAGTATAAGAATGTTGTCTATTCTTATGCACAAAATGTCTACTCTTATGAACATAAGGGTCACACAAAATTACAAAAAGCATTGCAGCATTCACAGTTCACACTAGCACAATATAATTATATAATATATTCTAAAACAATTGTACAAAACAAGTACTTAGATCAAAAGCACTTACTAGAAGTAGATAAGTGACTGATGATAATGATTTAGAAGAAATCTGACTTGTTAAAATCAAAAGCACTTACTAGAAGTAGATAAGTGATGAGCTCCGTAAACCAACCTTTGATCAATAGCTGGAATCAAATGCAGAATGAGAACCTTAGAGCTTTTGGGGCAAAGAGTTCTGAACGTCTCTGGTTCGAAGCAAGGTAAAGATGAACAATGAGTTCTTAGGGTTTATATAGGTAAACCCCACATTGTTACTTTTGGTATTCTCGAGGACCTAATCAATTTAGGCATGTGACGTTTCATGATCCCCAAGGTCTTACGGCACACACGATATGAGCGATGTGTTATGATTGATAGGTTGATAACCTGTCTAATTGCCATTGGATCACAAGGTTTTGCCACTTGTACTGACACTTCATCTGATGGGCTCTACTCCTTGGTGATAAGCTTTTGTGCAGCTGCCTTCGCGCCTTTGCCTTTTGGGCCAAACCCTCAGGTGTATTTCCTAAGGTCTTCAGATGTGTTCCCTGAAGCAGGCTATCTGGCCAAAAACTCTTAGATATATTTTCTGAGGTCTTCAGATGAGTTCCCTATAATAGGCTATCAGGCCAAAACCTTCAGATAGTGTTTTCCGAGGTCCTCAGATTGTGTTAGCTTAGGCAGGCCATCAGGCCGAAATCCTTCAATTGTGTTTCATGAGGCAGGCCATCGGGCCGAAATCCTCAGAATGTGTTTCCTAAGGATGGCTGTCAGGCAAATCCTCAGATTGTGTTTTCTGAGACAGGCTGTAGGGGCCAAAGCCCTAGGCTACTCCCCAGACACTTCATAAAGCCCTGGATTACTCCCCAAACATCTTGTGTAAGGCCTGGGTAATTCCCTGGCATATCATCTTAAAAGTCCTTAGTTCCTCCAAGGCGTAGGTACATTCTACAAAGCCCTTGGATTCATTGCCCAAGGCAATGAAAGTGCCCTTGGACAAGCTTCCGCAAGGAATGGCCCACCTTGATGAAGTCCCATTCATGTTACTTATTGGGGGTGAGATTTGGTGTTCGTGTTTTGAAGAGTTCAAGGAAAGATTTGTTAGTGGTTGAACTGCCTTGGCGCCCTTACCGCTAACCTGAGGAACATGCTCACTAAGGCATGTGGTCATGATGGCTTAGATAGATTGAGGTGGCAGCCTCCCATGGCTCTTACCCTAACTAATTCTGATGACCTGGCAGATCTGTTTTTCTCTAACATAACTTTTAGTGTTAGGCCTTTTTATCAACCCCAATGAAGAAGGTTATAAATAGGGGGTAACCCCTATTCATTAAAGAGAGACAAGACAATACACATCCCTAACCTCATACTAGAGGTCTCTTGGCAGTTTAGAACCTTTAACTCAAGACTTGGGATTTGCCATTGCTATTCACTTTGTTCCTTAACTCTCTTGCCTACACCTCTTTGCCATTAACTCTTTTCTTCCTCCTGTGCTCCCTTGTTCTTCATTGTAATAAAACCAAGATACTGGTATGGTCCAGTTTAGTGATTTAGGCCAAATCAGCAATAGAGATTCCGACTAACCCTCACCCTTAAAACCAGGTGCCTATAGTTGAGACACTCTTACACAGCTCAGATGGTTAACTAATGCATTTCATTGATTTTCTCATATATGGTTGTCAAATGGAGTCACTGTGAGAAAAAATCGCTAAAGCCCTAGGTGATCTACGAGACTATATAAATATATAAATACAACAATAATTTCATCGCGCTAGATAGATTTTTAAAGATTGGAAAATAAAAGAAAAACAACATTCACTCAAGTAATCATTCCTCTTTGCAGAACTTATCAGAACACTAAAAATAAAACCAACCGAGACAATTATCCATTGACACGGGATTTCAGCCAAATCCATATGCTAAAATGATTAAAGCACAGTTACATGCTAAAATAAGAACACCATTTGTGAGCATTAAATTATCAATATTCTATAATAATTACATAATAAACTGAATGACATCTATAACATCCATATATGCGGAACCATTGGTAAATCTAGGTTCCAACATGCCATTATTGCATCATGTTTCCTAAGCTAGGTGTGTATCGTTTTTTACATTGTATAGCTTTTGAAATCATTGTTGATCTGGGCTGTGGGCAACCAAAACTTGACAACCAAAACTCGATGGAAAACTATTCAATTCCACGAGATGGAGAAAGGAATCTCACCTTGTTCCAGAGTCCCATGTTCAAGGTGGAAATATGATTATTTTGCTAATCCATCTTTCATTTAATAAAAACAAATGTGCTACAGTTTAGAAGCCACAACATAAATTATTATTATGAATTATATCACCACATAACAATAAACGTTTACCATATTGAACACATTGAATATATTGTATTCAACATGTTTTGACTAGAAAACAAAAGGAAACATAAAATACACTGGAGAGAAATTGAGAAAAATACAAGATTGGAGCATAGAAGAATATTCAAAATAAATAAAGATAAATCATAAATAAAAATACTTCAAGATTCTGTACTTATCAATGTTTTAATAGATGAAAATAAAAAATAAATCGTGAATAAAAAATTACTTCTAGATTTGTACTTGTCGATGTTTTAGATTAATGGTCTTGGAGACTATAATGGTCAGGGTCGAATCCGCTACGTAATGGCGAAACCCTTATGAAACGCCTTTTATGGCCCAAGACTAAAGTTCACCAGTTTTTTCTTAAAATGTTTTATTAAGAAATAGTAAAACACTTCTAAAAAAATATAAAATTTTGAGAAAATAATTTTATTTGATATATAAACATAATTCAATTATTACATACATAAAATGAAATAGAAATCACCAATTACCAAGTTCAACCAACACTAGTTCATCAGTTAAACAATATTTTTGGAAGAGAAGTGATAGAAAATGCACATATATTAACAAAAGAATAAGCAAGATAATCTTCTGAAGCCCAAAGGACGTAACAACTCTTGACAAGATATTTCAAATAAACATGCATTTTTTCATAACATACAGTATTTTGTTTCAGGTTTGGTGAGGTTGAAATCATATTCTATAATATAATTTTAGAACCAGTAGAGTTACTACTTAAGCTATCCATTTCTGGGACAGATTCCAATGATTACACTTAGGGGAGTCACACGATATGCCTAAAGTCACACAAGTTGACGCAGCAACCAAAATTCAAGCCAATGACTCCAAAAGTCTAAGGGTAAATTCAACTCGGGAGAGTCAAGGAATCAATCCGGGAGAGTCAAGGAACTATGCCCCAAAAGGATCTAAATAACATAAAAATATATTCACTGTTACCAAGAAAAATTCAATGTGCAGAAAGGTCTTCCATTTCTATTATCACAATCATAACGTATCCTGAAGCTCACTTTCTTGACAAATTTAAAGAGATGGCGGCGGATATCTCTTTGTAGATCCTCTGGCAAATTTTCCAGTACTATGTCCTCACTTACACCTTCTGTTGCAGCCCACTTAAACCATTCTGCTTCCCGTACTTGCCTACATATAACAAATACATCAGTTATGAGTAAGATCAGCTAACCAATTTTTTGTGTTATGTAGACAAAAAACCTATGCACAATCATCTTTTCCAATTAAAATTCACTCCTCAGATAGACATCCTCCCCCCCCCCCCTAAAAACATGTACCAGCTAAATATTCTCCAACAAACAAATGTATACTCCACATTCAATATTTCCTAACATGTGTTAAGGTGGGACTGTAAGGACCCACATTTCCATGCAAATATCAATTTACTTGCATAGGGACAAGATAGAAAACTGCCTAAGAAGGGAAGGACTAAAAGAAAATTTAAAACTCTTGAGGATTTAAAAAAATAATAATAAAGAACTTTATGTATGGTAGAACACAAGACATTCTCTAGACAATTCATAGGACACATGGCATTTTTTAGACAACAAAGAGGACAGATGACATTCTCTAGACATCTCATAGGACAACACATAGCTAGACCATGCATAATGTGAATTTTCTAATGAACATGTGTAGCACATGGCTTTACTTGGAGGCATGGTCCTATATAAAAATTTCCTATAAATAGAGCTAGCAAGGGTTTGAAGAAGGAAAGGAAAGAGAAGAAAATGGAGAAAGTGGAGAAGAGAATTCGATTATGGTGAGCATTTGTCGTATTCATTAAGATTTGATATTCGATAATTTAATTAAGTATTGTTATTCAAAAATCTGTTTTGGACATGTATTGTTATTTATTTATCTACATAAACGTATTTAGTTAATTGATAAGATTCGATGTGAACTGATTAGATCTGATCTGGTTTAGTCGATATGTTATTTGAATTGGACACATAAAATTTGATATGTATATATTGTATTTGATTTTAGTGATTTGATATGTATATATGGTATTTGGATTTTATGATATTTTTTTAAGATAACAGTCCTATTGAAAGTCAAAGAAGATGCTTTTACTACTAAGGCTAAAATCTGACCCAGTTGAAATATCTACCCTCACATGAGTGACTTTAGACAGTTTTAAACTCTCTATTAGCACTCTCAGAACAGTAACACAGTAAAAAAAAATAAAAAATGAAGAGAGAATAAAGGAAAGAAAAATGAAAAAGAAGAAGAAAATGTCAAAATTCTGCAATATCAAGGTAAATAATTGGTCATTGAATTTAAGGATTTTTCCCTAAATACACCCAAGGTTCTTTAAGAGACCTAAAATACACCCCATTTTAAGTTTTTTATTTTTATACACCCCATACACACCCTTTTAAGCCCCTTTTACAAATATATCAAAAGAAAGGGTTTAAAGAAATTCAAAGAGTTTCTCTCCCCACCGTAACTCTCTTCTTCCTCACTATAAACTCTCGCCATTGTTCCCACCGTCTCCAGCCATTGCTCCTGTTGTGGTAAGTGCTCTCATTGTCGCTTCTAGCTCACCGTAAACCCTCTTTTTTTTTGAAGAACGATCTCTTATTGCTCTTGGATCTTTTTTTTTCCCTAGTTTTTCATCTTTGGTCTTTTAAGTTTTTATTCTAGATCTCTCCTCTCCGTAACGATCTCTTCATTTCTCTCTTGTCCTTGTTTTAATTTTTTGGGGGTTGTATTTCTAAGAAGAAACGATCTTTTCATGTTATTTTATTTTTTGATTTGTTTTTCTTAAAGAAGAAATGATCTCTTCAGTCGGTCTATATATATTCAATGGTCGTACATAGATCCCAAAATATGACCAATTTGCTCACCTAAGGGATGGGAAACCTACATCTTTGGCGATCAACCAGTTTGCATACACCTTCTACATTTCACCGTAGGTCGCTCCTCTCTGTAAAAGAATTCTAGTCTTCTTTGGTCTTCTAGTTGACATTCTTTGTTTTGGGGCTTTAATTTTGGCAAAAAATTCTCACAATTCTTCTGGTGTCTCTCTTCAATGTCCTCAATGCCTACCTGTTGAATACTGTTTTGGTCTATTATACCTCTATGGTATAATAGAACTTTGTGTGTTACTATGACAGAGTGTATGGAGTAATGACATACTTGTAATTTCCATTCCTGGATGTTAAAGTATATAATCTAATGAATGAAAGAGAAGAGCTAAGCTCTCTATTCTTTCCTTTCCTCTTCCCCTTCTTTTTCATCTTCTCCTAAACTAATCATGTAGAGACCCAAAAACTTCTTCTCTTGAAATTTGTGCAAATTGAATTAAAATCTTGATATTCATGCCATGCATTTAATGCTTTGCAATTTGATGAGCTTAAGTTAAATTAAAATGACTAAGTACATGAATTGTAGAAATTATAGGAAGGGTGTGGTTTTAGCAAAAACATAAATTGTCAGATTTTGAGTTAATTCCTCCTAGAAATTAATGTTTATAGGTTAAATAAGGATATGCGATGTTTATGGGATTTTATTATTATGTTTAAAACGGTTTAATGGACTATCGAAAATTTCACGTCGATCATGATTTCCCATTTTTTACCCTAAAATTGGAAATTGAGAATTTGATTTACTACGAATTGGATTTTAAAAGTATTTTTATTGAATCTAAATGGGGGGTACTTTCTTATTTTAATTTAAAACTTAAAGTATCGGTCACAACTGAAACCCATACGTATTGGTTTCAGATGATAAATATAAAATTTTCTTTTATAAGAAAAAAAAAATCAAATTAAAATTTAAAAAATCAAATGAGTTATAAATATTAAATATAAAGTCATGGGAAGCAACTTAAAAACAAAGTATCAAACACAATTACAATTACACAATGAATTAAAACATAAATAATAAACGATACGTATCACCCGTTTTATATCGGTATAAAATTATAAATATCATATAAGAGACTACCGATCAAGGATTAAAAATCCAGTTTCGGGAGAAGTATCGGTCCCAACCGAAACCTATACGTATTGGCTTTGGTATCGGTTTCAAACGATACATATAATTATTTCTTTTTAGTAAAACAATCAAATTAATTTTTTTTTAAAATTAAATGAGTTATATGAACAAAATTCACCAAAAATAAAATCATGGGAAGCAACTCAAAGACAAAGTAGCAAACACAATTACAGTTACACAATGAATGAAAATATATGTAACTAATAATCGATATATATCGCCCGTTTCGTATCGGTTTTGGCGATTTTTATTTCCATGGTTCGAATGACCCCCTAGGGTGTTCGAATGGCCAGGCTCTAGCAGACAAAAATTCTATAAAGACTTTCAAAGTCCAATTTTTTGAGAGTTAGGGTTTAGGACTCTAGACCCTATATATAGTCTTTATCTCGTGGGTTTAGGGTTTGACAACTATTCTAAGAGTTTTAGAGATTCAAAAAGAGAGAAACCTAGAGTTTTGCAAAGGGTTTTGCCTATAGAAGAAGAGAAGCTTGGAGATTGAGATCCAATCTAGAGGTAATGGACATAAGGTGAATGATATGATCTTATATGATTGAAAAGGGTATGGGATTCAATATTGGGAATGGATCATGGACAAAATGATATGTTATGGTTGTTTCATGGTTTAAAATTGTTAATGACGTTGGAAAGTGTTATATGATAATGTGAATGATGATTTAGGGTTTAGAAGTATATATATAATGGAATGATGATTTTAGGGTTTCGGATATGTATATGTTGGAATGGTAATGATGATGTTGTGATTATGAATTTATGATCATGGAATTGGGTTAATGGAATTATGATTATGGAATTATGATTTCGGAGTTGTGATTATCGGATTGCTATACTTGATGTTAATAACCCTGTTTATATGACTTGAATATGATAACCTATATGAATAGTAAGTATTATTGGTATGATGTCCATATCCTAAATTATGAGTAATTATGTATTTATGATAATTGAATTTTGAATGGGTAAATACTTAGAGGATAATATTAACAACCCGAATTCTCTAACTATTGTTATATGGGTGGCTTTAGTGGAGTTTCAAATGTGAGATATCGGAATCTAAGGGATAACCTAATCGAAAGTTAATCATGACACTCTAACACACTGTTCACGGCATGGTAAGTTGTTTAGTACACAAGTCTTATATGGTCTTGCATGGATATGGAACTAACTCGCATGGATATGGAACTAACTTGAAATCTGGTATGGACCTTGTTATTGGAAATCTAGTATAGACCTTGGTATTGAAATCTGGTATGAAACTTAGACCGACATGGACCTTGGAACCCTGGTATGGACATGGAAATCTAATATGGACTGACATGTTAGTGTTATGATTTCATATGCATATGCACATGTATCACAAGTCTGCACGGAATGATGATATGGATATTGTTCACATATTTTCCGCACTCTAATTATGTAAAGTACGATATGTATGGAACTACATGATATGATATGTTATATTGTTAACTATACTTCATATGCATTGAGTGTTTTCAATACTCAGTTGACCTGTTATTGTTGAGAGGTTTGGGAGAATTTGATATTTGTGCTTCAGGACCTTGGATTGAGGAAGAATATCCAGAGGAATTAGAAGGTGACTACAACGAGACAAAAGTGGATTTAGATCATTATCCATATTATTGATCCTTTAGTTAGTTTGTTTTATTTTAGTTGAAAGGAATGTAACAAGATAATTAAAGATGTTGCTAAGGTTTTAATTATTTAATTAAAGATGTTGCTTAGGTTTTAATTATAAATTAAGATCACAATGGGTGATCGGATTACATTCTGCTATTTTGGTTGAACATATATTAAATGGTTTATCTTTGATTCATTGTTATATCATCGGATTATTGATGATATTCTATTTTGAAGGTTTATTATTGAAACGAATTTTCAATCTCACATTTAGTATGCCTTATATTTTTTAAAATAGATATAGATATGTAGTGTCACGGGACCAAAGTCCTATTTGACCAACATGAGATTTTGGGATGCGACAAATCAAGTCAACTTGGTATCAGAGCATCTCAAGATCTATGGGGCCGTATAACTAAGGTATGCAAGGTTCAAAATTTCGATTTCACATGTCATTTCGAGCCTTGGAAAAAGATATATCAAGGAAATTTCACAAGATATATCGATTTCGAGGGAACAAAATAGCACGTGGAGGAAAAAATTCAAAAAAATAGTGAAAAACAAGGAAATTTTCAATGAAACTTAAGGAAATGTTAAAATAGATGTTAATACACATCTGTGAATCAAAAAAACTAAAAAAACAATGTAAATAAGAGATGCAATGAGAAGGGAGCCAAAGACGTGCGCCGACGCTGACAACAATGTATGATTCACTAATATTGATGTAACTTACATAAAAAGTTGCATTCATTTCTCAATCAAGCATAACATTTAACTCAAATACAATCAATTTCATACATAATAATTAATACATCAATAATGATATCTCTAACGTCAAGTTACATGACATGTTTTCTGCTTGTTTAAGCTATAATTTCTTCTTGATATTTCTATATATTGTCAATTGATGACCTCAATGTTTTTACAGGACTGAATCAATATGGGAAGAGGATGAGATGGTTGAATCAGAGACTCTGCATCAAGACTCTAAGAGAAAAAGAAGATTGTAATTTTATTTAAATGTGAAGTGGATGTAATTATGTAAAAAGAGTTAATGTAATTTTATTTAAATGTGCAGGACCCCAATTCAAGTATTTTTATTTTATTTTTGATGTAAACAAGCAGGACCTCTATGTCTATTGAGTGTTGTCAATTGAACTATAATTTTTTAAGGTTTTTTTAAATTTAATTTTGATGTAATCAAGCAGGACTTCTAAAAAAATAACATTATGATATATATCTATTAAAATAAGTCCTTCCAACCTCAACAAGTACAATCACAAGCTCACATCCACATGGAGTTATGCGCAGGGTCAAAGTCATCTGTGTCCTGACTAGACTGCTAATAGTACTGATTCTCCACTCGTATACATAACACTGATAGTCATCTACCCCCAACACGTATCAATACTCCCATCAGTGGATACACTAGATAATAATGGATAATTGTCACCGGCACTTACACATGAGGTTGTACACCTCCATACGGACCATACCCATAATCATACGGCTCATACCCAAAAACATATCCATATGGATACTGACCCTCTAGTTGTGGTTGTGCATAGTCAGATTGTCGAGAGCTCGATGTTTGAGACTGTTCATCTTGGTCCTGGCTGGAGGAAAGAATACGATGAGAGCCTATAGAACTAGAGCCTGGATGTTCCTTAGCCTTAAACCAATCATCTATCAATCCATACCTCTCATAAATGGTTTGCCTTTGGTCAACGTCCTCGTCTCGCTCCTTGGCCTTGGCCTTGCCTCTTCCCTTACCCCTACCCCTGCCCCTGCCACTGCCCTGTCGACGGGAGGTATAATGTATTGGTTGGCTCGCTTCTGGATGTAATGATGGAGCACCATGATCTTGATCCTATGTAGAATGGTCAAATGAAGCCTCACCGGTGAATGGGCTAAGAGGCCTCTGGCTCACCTCTGGTCAGACATTGCCTCCATCCCCAGGATTGTCGTCGTCGCCTCCAGGCCCTCCACTGCTCTCATCATCAATGGCATAGTCATCACCACCCTCACTAATATCATCAGAATGAGAATCAGATAATCCACCCGTCGCAATGGTTGCAACACCCGTAGTCGTAAGATCTCTCATCAGCTCAGTAAATGAATCTTCGCTGATGCTCGACCCCACTTCAGTAGCTACGACTCTGTCCACATCAATGCCCATCTTAGTGGCTTCCCTAGCTATAACTGTGTTTGGACGTCCATCATCCTCATCAAGAGCAAAGACCCTAACCCACTTAGAAAGTGGGTTATTCTCATCATCATTATGACCGACTTCCATCAGGTCTAAGGGATCCTGCTCCGATATTTCCCCAATCGTGCTTTGCAATCCTCTGAATCGTAGCTTCATATTGTAGTGACAGAATACCAGCTTTTGTAGCTTTTTGTATCCGAGTCGGTTCCGCTGCTTTGTGTGGATGAGAGCAAATGTACTCCAATTACGCTCGCATGCCGAAGAAGAAGCATTCTGTGCTAGCACGCAAGTCGCCAACTTTCTTAGGTGCGGGCAGTCAATCTCGTACATAGACCACCAATCAGCTATCAATTAAACATGATTACCATTAGTTTCATAAATACATTTGATGTGCAGTTAAATATATACTTTCTTATGTACAAGTTGCTCACCTGGCATCATCTTCCTTGACTCCTGAGTAGCAATTCTACCAAAGCTCTCCCGCGCATCTCTGAAGCAAACTAACTACAAAGTTTGAAAACACACTTTCTAATTATGCTCAAGCCACAAAGTATTAGAATGCATTCAACCACATATATATACTATAGTCAAAGATGTTTTATGTTTACCTATTTCACAAACTCTCCTTTCCCCTTACACTTTGGGTCCAACCTCTCAAACACGTCATGAAAGGCTTTTACTAGGTCGTCCCAATTCCCCAGTTGATTCTTATAATGGTATTTGGGGTTCAAATAGTATGCTGACATGTGATTATACCCAAAAAAAAAAAACTACCAACGGCACAATAACAATTTAATGTAAGCATCTAATAAAAATAATAGTACCAGCTTACCAGCAGCATGAAGTGGATGCTCTAGTGTCTTATCCCATCGATCATTAATAATCTTATGGACCCACTTGTATCCACGGGAAGACACATTCTTTATTGACTCCTTTATAACCCACATCAATTCATACATAGAACCCATAGTCGGCCACTGGTCCACATCTACCACCCTGAGGACACACGATAGATAGGCCTAGTATGGCAGCCATGTCACGCACTTTATCCTAAAATGCATTACTGAGGATGATGTCCTTAACTCTCTTCGTCAGAACAATGCGACGACCGGCATACTCTTTCCAAGATGCATCAGTGAACTTTGCCTTGAGTCCAACTTTATGGTTCAAGAGACTCTCCAAGACAATGAAATTAGTCGCAAAGCGCGTCACCCCTAGCTATACTATGTCACCACCACACGTGGCTCTCATCTTTGCAAGAATCCAGCCATGGTTGTATATGAAGTTGGTGACTATCCTTGCCTCTTCAACAACAAATTTCACAGTATGCCTCTCTCCTATGGCCTGTAGCATCAAGTCTATGCAATGGGCGGCGCAAGAGGTCTAGTACAGGTGATACTTCTTCATAAGCATCTTCTCAACCATCACAAAGGCGCTCCTGTTATCAGCCACCACCTATACTACATTCTTCTTTCCCACCTCTTCTACAACACTCTTCATTAACCCATAGATAAACTTTGCATCCTTCATCTGATCAGATGCGTGCACAGACTTTCAAAATATTGTCCTTCCCGCACAATACACCATGAAGTTAATAATGGAAAGTCTAGTGGGCCCTGTCCACCCGTCACACATAATTGTAACCCCAAAAGTTTCCCACGACAGCCTAAGGGTGTTAATATAATCTCTTACCTCCTTCTCCTCTGCATCTAAGTATTTTCCTATGATCTCAAATGGAGAGGGAGGCGGTACCCCTGGACCAACCCATGCGGCCTCGTCGATCATGTTCTTAAACTGTGGGGTCGAGGCGGCGTTAGCAGGCACGTGACTATAAATAAAGAACTTCGATACAGCTGTCCCAAGCATCTCTGCTAAATTTCCCCCACTCCATAAATCCTTCAACCTTCTTTGTTTTGCGTTTCGATTCCTGTAAAGACTTGAATCATGTGGTAGCTTTGGGACCCTCATGCTCTGAGTGCGTCCAAACATCCTCTGACTCCCAACATTTGTCTGTGTTACCCCTCAACCGTGATGGTCCTACACCTGTACTACCTCTAAAACCAGATGATTGTACTTCACGCTCCAACTGTTTTTCCCACTGACTCCACATAGATTCCCAATAGGCCTGTTGATATGCAATCCTCTCATCAACTCCTGTACAGTCAACTGGGAAATCACAATCTAAATCCTCATCATCTTCCTCATCCACAGCTCGTGGTGGACTTATACGATGCCTCAATTCTACGCGAATCTCTTTCTCATGGATGGCGACCTCCTCCCTATTTTTAGCCCAAGCAGCAATGTTCTCCTTCATTGCCTTTTTAACCTCTGGTGGACAACTCATACAGGGTAACACATCTCGATGACTCCCGGCAAGATGTTGCTTTAGCCGAGTCACGCCCCCACTCTTTATCACTTTACCACAATAATTACACACTGACCAGTTTTTATTCCCATCCATTGGTTTTCCATGCGACCAACCTATGTCTGGTGTCATAATGAAAAATAGGCTACACAGGTTGAAATATTAATTGTTCAATATAAATGGTACATATATATTTCTATGCACAATAATAATTCTGACTATGTATACGGTATACCTATTAACATATATCATCTTTTGATTTATTTAATTTTTGTTGTTGATTTATTTAATTAGAAAATAGGATATCCTACACGTATATTTAATTAAATATATCTATCTAAAAAAAAATAACACTATGATATATATTTAATCAAATATATCTTTCTAAAAAAAAAACACAATGACATATACATTAAATAAAATATATCCTCAGAAGAGATAAACTAAACTGAATATTTGATAAAATGTATCCTTAAAAATACTAAGATGTATATTTAATAATACTAGTAAAGGTACACGTGATAATATTTTCCAATATATAAAATAAATATTATTATTTTATTATTAAAAGAATAATAAATATTTATAATAAAATAATAATATATACATTATTATTTTATAATTATACTTTATAATTTTGTAACTATGATTAGATATTTAGATGAGACTAAAAAATATCACCTTATAATACTCATGCTCTAATTAAGAATTGTTTAACTAATATAGAAATTCTAAATATCTTTTAGAGAGTCATTTATCTCAAGTACTAGGGCAAAACGTAATGATGAACAGCAATGTTATTCTTTGATTTAAAATTTTATGAATTAAACTTTTAACGCTTTTAAATAAGTAGGAGTGTAGGACCCATTAAAAGGTGGAGATCAATTAATGTTGAGTTGAGCCTACTAAAGTAACTAAATTTAAAAAATAAAATTATAAATTTAAAGATATTATCTACCAAACTAGAAATTATAAATTGTTATTTTAATGAATATGTAATAGAATCCTTCTGAGTTCTAACTTCTAAGTTTAATTTAAAACTCTTCATCATATTGTTAAAAGCATTAAAATTTAAATATAAAGTTTTTATTTAATAAAGTAAAGTGAAAGATAGTTACAACCAAGTAAAGTTTTATAATTTTTAATTTATGAAATATTATTTTATATAATTTCTTTAAATATCATTAGTGTGTAAATTGTAATGTAAGGGAGGAGTCTCTCTTTTAAAAAAAATGAAATTTATTTATAAATAAGTATATTAATATAAGAGAGGAGTCTCTCTCTTTAAAAAAAAATGAAATTTATTTATAAATTAGTATATTATAGTTATTATCGAATAACTAAGGTACTGTTTCCTAAAAACCAATCTCTGAAATTTAAATCCCTAAATTAATTTCATTCATAACATTAGACTCAGAGAAGAGAAAAGGGGAAGGGGAGAGACTTACAGCTAGGCGACTGGAGCTCTGCAACGGCGACAGCAAGGAGGTCCTCTGCGGCTCTGCTATGGGTATGTACCCTCGGCAAACTCCCTTTTTTTTCCCTTCTTTCCGTCTTCTTACTCGTAGTTCTTTCTCATGGATTTTGTTGAGGGGTTTTAGTGTTTTACCATTGTTTAAATAACAATGGAGTTCTTCACGCCTTCACACACACAGGTATTGTCGGTGGTGGTGACGACCGACTAGTGAGAGTCTCATCAACTCTGAAAGGCTAAAAGCCTGAAGCCCATATGGCCATATTCCCTTGTCTTTCAGTCTTTTTCTTTCACGCCTCACGATCACGAGATCACTGTTTAGTGTTTTTTTACAATTTCACACGATATATTGAGCGATATATACATATATCGTGAGATAACAGAACGAAAAATGGTAATAAGAAAACCAGTGAATATGAAATTTCGGTCGAGATATGCAAAATATCGTGCGATATCTCGAAATCTCGATCGAAATTTTCGAAAAAATGTAAAAATTTTAATTTCTTGTCCAGATGTTTCGGGACCTTCCGAGATCGAGATATCTCGTCGAAATTTCAAACCTTGAAGGTATGAATAACTTAGCTTTTTCTCTCATCTAATGAGCCTTGATGTGTAGGGATTTGTGGTATTGAATTCAGAATTTTTTTAGGGATGAATATGGTGGTTTTATGTAGTTGGTTGTGTTTGATCCGTATAGGAATTCCAAAGATTTGGGGGAGGTCTGATGGTGATTGGTGGAGTATTGAAGTTCTGATAAGGATTTTACTCACTAGTTATCGCGAAAATGTATTTTTTGGATTGTTTGGCAAAATTTTTAAATGACAATGTGCATGAGAGATGGTATTTGGTCTTTCTTGAAGGTGGTGTGCTAGTTGGGTGCCCCCTAAGTGTTTGAGGAAAGTTACGTGAGAGTGAAAAATGTTCCATAAAGGTGATGTGCAAGTTGAGTGCCCTCCAAGTGTTTGAAGAAAGTTATGTGAAGTTGAAAATGTTGTTTTGGCCCCTTTAAGTTTTTTAAAAAAATGAGTGAAAGTGAAAAATGTTTCATAAAGGTGATGTGCAAGTTGGGTGCCCTCCAAGTGTTTGAAGAAAGTTGTGAGAAGTTGAAAATGTTGTTTTGGGTTGTGTAAATCTTTTGTGTGAAGTTGGTGTTGACAAGTGTATTTATGGTATTTCATGTCATTAGCTATATCGTGTGTATTACGCGTACCAAATCTAATACGCGTAATACACATAAGGGTAAAAGTGTAATTCTCTTCTTTAGTAATAATATATAAAGGAAATGCATGGTTCAATATATCGGTATCGGTCGCCATATCGGTAAGTCCAAAATAGGATACGTACTGGTGTATTGTACCGTATTGGTTGGATACGGCGGAAAAATTCAACATACGCTAAAAAAAGCTTAGATACGCAAGGAAAAACTTGGATATCTTACATAAAACTTCTTTTAATGCAAATATAAGCTAAAAACAAATTAAATGAAGGCCTCCAACTACATTTATAATCATGCATATGAGTTAATAAATTTATAAGTTAAAAAAGGCGTGCGTGCTGATAAATATGTATGAAAATACAAATCATAGTTACTTAACCAAGTGATAGAATCTCACTTGCATTCATAAATCAAAAATATGAAAATACATACACCCCCGTATTCACAAATCAAGTTACATCCATGATAAAATCTCAATACCATATTGAGCTTCGTGCCGACTCATACTCTATCATTGTGGGATCAGGAATTGAGAAGAGTGATACATTATAAGTGGTCCAGACATGATGACCCCACTGTGTCCAAGTCATCATCGTATGGTTCATGCCCAAGTACATTTGTACATATGCCTGTTGCTGAGTCGTGATTTGTCCATAATTGTCAGTCGAAGACTGGGACTGAGCATCATAACTAGTGGATCCTGATAAGTAGGGTTGGGCTAGGGCATCATAACCAGTGGCTCCTGATATGTAGGGTTGGGCTGGGGCATCATAACCAGTGGCTCCTGATAAGTAGGGTTGGGCTGGGGCATCATAACCAGGGGAATAACCTTATTTACATATTAATATTTAAAGTAAATGAAAATAAAATTAAGTTAAAATCATTTACTTAAATAATATATTATGTAAATAAGTTGTATATTGGGTTTATATTATGAATCCTAGTGTAAATGGAAGGAGAAAAAAAATAACTGAAAAATCCCCGTATCGAGTGTATCAGGCCTATATCAGCCCAATATAGTAGAGCTTTTTTTTCCAGCGTAGCAGTGTATCAGGTAGCTCCAAATAGGATACGTATCGCCCCGTATCGGTCGATACGTATCGATATTTTAAACCATGAGGAAAGGAGAGACATGAGTCATTCATGCTCTCAACCCTAATCACTTTCTTCTTTCTTTTCTCTTTTCTTCTCTTTTTCCATTCTCTACCTCTTTCCACTTGGTATCAGAGTGAATTGACCTAAAGGATCTATAAAGAACACAAATGAGAACAAAAAAAGGGAAAAAAAATTCTGACATCGGATGACCGTACAAACGGAAGGTATGTTTTGATAAGTCTTGAGTTTAGAGAATTTTAGAATCAAATTTGGAGTTGTTTTGAGAAAATTATGAAACTTTTTGTGGGAATAGAAATTTATTTTAGAAAAATATAGATTAGTGTTTTCTAGCCACCAGATTCGTATAGATATATTTTTTTAAGCTTGATCTCAAGTGGATTCTTCAATTTTTTATCCTTGATCTAATGGAGGTGGTAGTGGATCGTTTGGACATATATTGAAGCTCCGGTGATCATTTTTTCAGACTATATTTGTTGTTTTGTTTTTGTGTTTTGAGGGTTTGGTTGTTTTTTTCATGCATAAAAGTGCTGTAAAACGCTTGGTAAAAGTGATTCGAAGCTTGTGAAGGTTGAAGATGCTGATTTCGAGAACTCTAAAGTATTTTTGTAGGTTGTTTTTGTGTAAGGCATTGAAGGGTTTCCTATTGCTGTTTTGGTGCTGAAATTTTTTGTTATTGACCTTGTTGGTCAAATTTACAAAGAAAGTATTCCTTTGAAGTTTTGGATATTTTTTGTGTTTTTCGAAAACAATGTCGACTTCAGAAAAATAAGATTTTTCTCCGCCACCTCCTTGGGCTTCCAATATGAGTAATCCTCTTATGGAGAATCCTAATTTTCAGATTACTACAGTCAAATTTGACGGACAAAATTATCTTGAATGGTCTCAATCGGCAAAAATGTCTTTCGGAAGCCGGAGGAAATTGGGATATATTAATGACAAAATTTGTTAATAGAAAGAAGATGCTCCAACAGTGGGAGTCTGAAAACCTGACTTTCATGTCATGGTTACTTCACTCCATGCAGTCACAGAATAGTAAGGAGTTCTTATTTCTTCGCACTGCAAAGGAGATTTGGGATTTTGTAGCTGAGACTTACTCTTAGATAGAGAATATTGCTCATGTCTATTAGCTAAGTCAGGAAGTTGCTCATTTTCGACAAGGTGATAAGTCTTTGGCAAAATATTTTGCCCATCTTTGCAGTATATGGGAAGAGTTTGATCACTACCAGAATTTTCAACCTTTACGCTCTAGGGACGGAGCTCTCTACAAGAAACAAGTTGAACACCAGAATGTTTAAGTTTCTTGCAGGACTGTATTCGAATTTCCAACTAGCAAGGGTACAGATCCTCAGTAAGGATAAGTTACTATCCCTAAACCATATGTTTACGCTTATGTTTAGAGTGAAGCAAGCAAGAGGACTACAAGGACACCTATTGTGGGTAATGAGAGGTCTGTCCTAGCTTCTTCCACATTGGGACAAAGATGTAATAGAAATAGGCCCAGACAACCACAAAGGTACTATGTTCACCCTGAAGACCGTGATAAGTTAAAATGTGATCAATGTGGCCGAAGGAGGCACATAAAGGAAAACTGCTAGGATTTGGTTGGTCGATCAAAGAAGTTCAACAGGCAAGATTCTTTCACTGCTCATAGTGCCTCTACAGGAGATGCTACTACTTCAGTTCTGTCTCCTCCTTTAGTTACTCGGGCACCTCAAGAAACGTCATAGGATTTTTTTTTTCACAAGGATATTATCTCTATCTCTAAAAATGAAATAGAGAATATTCGGCGCTTCATGGCACAACTAGATGGCCCATTTTCTACCTCCACCTCCACCTTTGCTCAGTCAGGTATCATTGGTTCTACTCACCATGTGTCTACTTCTTCGAGGTTCACTTGGATAATTGACTCTAGTGCTTTTGAGCATATGACTGGTATGCACTCTTTGTATTCTACTTATTCTATTAGTTCTGATAGAGATAAAGTTCGAATTGCAGATGACACTCTCTTCTGTCGTTGGAAAGGGAGATGTTGATATTCCTTCCACCTGTCTTTAGCCTCTATTCTCCATGTCCCTGATTTTGTAGCAAATCTTTTATCTGTTAGTTCTCTTATAAAATCTGAATTGTAATGTCAGTTTCTTTCCTTCTTACCCTATTTTTCAGGATTTGGTAACAAAGAAGACGATTGGTACGGGTCGTGAAGATGTCAACCTCTATTTGTTGTGTTTATTGGATGCGATTCTCACTATTCCTCGAGCATTTCAGTCTTATAATAGTAGTATTAGTAGTGTCAATAAAGAGCGTGTCCTGGGTTGGCATCCTCGTCTTGGTAAAGTTTCCTTTCAGTACTTAAAGATTATGTTTCCAGACTTATTTGCTTCTCTCACTATGTTTGATCTTCATTGTGAAGTGTGTGAACTTGCAATGCATCATCGTTTTTCTCTTTCTCCTAGTATTAATAGAAGTTATGTTGTGTTTGATATCATTCATACTGATGTTTGGAGCCCCTCACCTGTTGCTTTTATCTTTGCTTATCGATATTTTGTGAGTTTTGCCGATGATTATTCTAAATATACATGGATTTATCTCATTAAATCAAAAGATGAGGTTTATACTATTTTCAAAAACTTCCAAATGTTAATTCAAACACAATTTAACAAAAGGATCAAAATTCTTCGATTTGATTAAGGGAGGGGGGGGGAGGGGAGTATATATGTAGAGAGTTGACCAAATATTTGACTACAAATGGGATAGAACATTAGTATTCTTGTATTTATAACCCTCAACAGAATAGTGTTATTGAAAGAAAAATGATCATTTATTGGAGGTAACTCGCGCTCTCCTATTCCAGAGTAATGTTCCAAAGTTTTTTGCTAAAGCTATCCTAACTGCTGCGTTTCTTATTAATCGCTTTTATTCTCGTGTTTTGCACTTTCAATCTCCCTCTCAGCTCTTAAAACCTAAGAGTCCTCTGTTTTTTATTCCCCCCAAAGTATTTGGTTGTGTTTGTTATGTGCATATCTTGGGCCCCAACAAAACTAAGTTGGGCCCCAAGGCTCTTAAGTGTATTTTCCTTTAATATTCCTCTCATCATAAGGGATACAAATGTTATCATCCTCCTTCTCAGAAGAAATTTATCTATGGATGTCACATTCTTTGAGTCTATTCCTCTCTTCAGAGGGAGAGTGAGTGTGAAGGAAGAAGGATTCCATTGCCAATTCCGGTTCTACCTCCCTCATCATTGGCTCTTGATGACTCTGTTACTACTGCTCAAAGAAAAGAATGAGATTTAAGTCTATCAAAGAAGGGCGAAAGTAAACACGGACTAGGACCAAATCATCTCTTCGGATGATCTAGGTAAAACTCTTCCTATAAGTACTTCTTTGCCTTTAGTGTCTATTGATAAATATAATATTCCTATTACTCTCAAGAAGAGTAAGAGGTCTTGTACTAAACATCCTATTGCTCACTTTGTATCATACAAATCATTGGCTCCATCTTACAGGTCGTTTATGTCTTCACTATCATCCGTTTTCATTCCATCTTCTATCAACAATGCTTTAAACCATAGTAGTCGGAAACCTATGTACAAGGTAGGAAGCTTGCTTCCTAGGAAGCACGTTTCCCAGACTCGTTTCCGCTCGCTTCCAATTCTCATTTAGTTTTCAAAGAGGGCTATATATCTAGGAAATAATGGGGTAGACCTGAGTCGAAAGCCTACGACATAGATCCTCAACAAGTATTGTAGGATTGAAACCTAAAGCTATATGAGTTATGGCACCTACTTAATGTATGATTGGTCATCCTAATATAATGGGAATAAGACACCTATATCTATTTCTCGCTTCCCATTTTCTAAGGATTTTTGAGACTCGCTTCTCTCTTTCACTTCTTGGTTTGGTAACTATGCTTTAAACCAACCAATGTGGAGAGAGACAAGGTGGAAGAGATGAATGCGCTAAACAAAAATAATACTTGGGATGGTAAATCTTCCTCAAGAAAATCTCCTGTGGGGTGTAAATGGGTGTTCACAGTCAAATGCAAAACAGATGGATCAGTTAAGAGGTATAAAGCAAGGTTGGTAGCCAAAGGCTAAGACTGATGGAATTTACTACTAGGAGATATTTGCCCCAGTAGCAAAGATGAATTCAATTCATGTAATCTTATCATTGACAGCAAATCAGTCGTGATCACTTTACCAACTTGATGTCAAAAATATTTTTCTTCAATGGTACTTTGAAGGAAGAAGTTTATGTCTCGTCCAGGATTCCACCTTGAAGGAAGTGAAAAGGTGTACAAGCTGAAGAATGTGTTATATGGCTTAAAGCAATCTTCTAGAACCTAGTTTGAAAGGTTCAATATTGTTGTAAAGAGAAGGGGTACTCACAAAGTTAGGTTGATCATACATTATTTGTGAGGCACACCAAGGATGACACTATAGTCCTTATCGTGTATGTAGATGATATAATTGTCACAGGAAGCAATATGATAGAGATTAAACAACTGAAAAAGTATCTAGCAACTGAGTTTGAGATCAAGGATTTGGGTCTTCTTAAGTGCTTGGTTATAAAGGTTGCTAGATCTCATGATGACATCGTTATATCTCAAAAAAAGTACAACCTAGATCTATTACAGGAAATTGGAAAGCTTGGGACCAAACAGGCTAACACCTTAATTAAATAGAATCACAAAGTGGGTGAGATAGATGAGGTTCCTCTACAAGATGTTGTTAGTTTTCAGCGATTAGTGGAGTGGCTGATCTCTCTCTCACTAGGCCTAATATCGCCTATGCTGTGAGCATAGTGAACATACTCTCAAGTCCACACACTTAGAAGCAACATACAGGATTTTGAGGTATCTCAAGTCATCTCCAGGTAGAGGACTCTTATTCAGAAGACATTGGCATAAGAGAGATGAGGCCTATACAAATACAAATTAGGCTAATGCTAAAGATGATAGAAAATCTACATCCGATCACTGTACAATTGTTGGAGGTAATTTGGTCACATGGCGTAGCATAAAACAAGTAGTTGTTGCTCGCTCAAGTGCAGAGGCAGGGTTTCAATCGATGACACAGGGTTTCAATAAGGTCAAAGAAAGACGATGGTTACTTTCCAGACCATGTACAAGTCATGAGGAAGAAGATCTTCGCTGTCGAGACGAAGACGTTTGATTTTGAAGCAGAAGAGGGTAAGAATGGTCTGGTGGTGACGATAGTAGAGAGAGGGCGGGGCAGTTTGGTGGAGTTAAAGCTGGAGGAATGTAGTGTTCGGTGGATGTTGAGGTTCTTTAGGGACTGTGTGAGAGTAACGGAGACAGCTTACAAAGGGGAGCGTTGTCGGTGTTCTTCGAGGATACTCTTTTTGGAACGGAAGAAGAATGAGAAAGGAGAGTTTATTTCTCTCTCATCTTTGCCAACAGACGGTGGTAGGAGAAGATGGATCATCTTTCCCAAGGCCCATCAGGGTTATGGCTGGAAAGGGGTGATGGCAGCTCTGAATCAAGTTATTCCCCCGAAGTTCCGACTTGAGCAAGCTGGGTCGTTAGAAAGGGATCTGTCATTTGTGAGAGAGGGTCAGAATAAAGATTGGGGTGGCTCCTTTCCTCCGCTGTGCAAGGATGGGCAGGGCATTCAGTCGGGTTGGTGGGATCGGGCTTTTGTTTGTTCGTTCCCCCCGGAGCTTGTTGGCTGGTCGGCCCTGGAGAGGTTCATTCATTTACTTCTTCCCAGTTTCGATAGACCTCCTTTGATTCCTTTTGCGCAAGGGAAAGGGATATTGGTGGTGCAGCACCTCTCCTCGGCAATTGATTTGAGCGCGAGGCAGCAGTGGCAGATTCCGGGTGGTGGTTACCTGCGAGTTCAGCGTTGGTGGGCAGCCTCAAATCGCCTCCCGGAGACTTTCTTCAGGGACTCCTTCTGGATTGAAATTCTTGGATTACCATTGCATTTATGGAACTCTAAAACTTTCCGGCAACTTGGTGAGGCTTGTGGAGGGTTTTTGGATATAGATATAAGCACGTCGGCCTTGTTGGACATGAGCAGAGCTCGGATTAAGGTGTGGGCCACATGCAGGGAGAATATCCCCCGTGTATTGTCGCTCCCTCATCATGGAGGCGTCATTAGGATCGGTATCGAGGTGCTATCGGAGGAGGTGGAGGGTGTTATCGGCGACCGGAGAGCTGGTCGGAGAGGGAGAGCTGATTTTTCAAAAAAATTTGAACACAGGGCATGGGGAGAGGACGTACCTGTACGGCTAGAGGCAACCAAGGGGAGAGTGACAGCTGGGGAGGCTTCAGTGGTTTGGGACTCTGGCGAAAAGACCCAGGGGAGGAGGGGAGTAGCAGAGGTAGCGCCAGAGCTTTTTGCAGGCAGGCAGGAGGAGGCTATCGGGCTGGTGCAAGAGGGTTCTAGGTCGTGGAGAGGACTGAGGTCAGACCCATTTGTTTCCCAATCAGTGAAGGATGGTAGTACAAGCATGGGCAGGTATTTAAATCGGAACCATAAAAGGAACTGGCGTCGCAGGAGGAAGAGGAGGGAGCGAAAGGTGTTGGAAGACGAGTCTGGTTTGTCCAGACGGGGGAACCCTCTCTCTTTAGGGCATTTGGCGAGAGGGGTGGTTACTTCAACGATAGTGCCTAATGGGCCGGGCTGGAGTGTGCGTAGAGCCCAGACTATTAACTCAGGGGCTATGGGCTTGGGACAAGGCCTAATGAGGCCCGACGGTCTAGGAGATTATATTGGAGATGGGTCGGCCCAAGAATTAGCAGGGGAGGGGTCCATAGTTCGTAATGGGAAGGACCTGGTTAAGCCCAGATATCTCAGGTCAGTGATAGAACGCCCGACGAGGGAGGTTAAGGGCAAGGGAGTTCTTCGAGTGGACACAGAACCGAAGATGGGTCGGCAACCAGTTCGGAACTTCAGCGTTGGGGAGAACTCCGAACGGAGGGGTGAGGACATCAGCTGCAGTCCAAAAGCAGGGGGTGCAGCAGCCGGCTTTAAGTTCGGTCTGGTTTCTCCTGTCGCTGGGGGCCATCATCAGTCAGGGGAGCGTTGTACAGCGACGACATCTGTCTCTAGTCTCCAAGCCAGGGTCGGCGGCGGTAGTGCAAACCCTCTTCTTAAGGTATGTTCCTCTTCTACGACCAGAGAGTTGGATGGTCGGTTTTGGGATGCGGAGTCGGTCGGGTCGGAGATGGAGCAATACACGCCCCTGGTCTTCTCAACGATGATACCTGGAAGTCTGGGGAAGGAGCAAACCAAAGGTGGTTCTATTAGTAGTAATCCCATGAACCTGTTGGGGTTTCAGAAGGAAGCGATAAAACTCTTCAGGGAAGGACCAAGAAGGGAGAAATGCTTAGAATTGGCTTCTGGAGACTTGCTTGGGGACCCAGGGACTCATGTGGGTTCAGTAGCCTTGGGGGAGCAACAGGGGTCATACATACAGGAGGTTTTGGGGGTTCCGAATCGGCTGGGGTTTCAACTCGCCTCTAGGGAAGACGAATTGTATCTTCAGGGTATCGGTTGCTCAGAAGAAGGGGGGGAGGCCAGGTCAGCTTTCACGGCGGCGGGGGAGTCTGATCTCGCCGTGTTACCTCAGATGGACAAAGAGGCGGTAGCAGATTGGGTGGTGTCTAATTTGGAGAAAGTGGGCAAGACTCTGGGTCTTACGTCGGGTGGTCAGGACGCTGAATCCAGTAAAGTGTTGAGTGCTACAGAAGAAGTGGATAAGGTATGCAGGGGTAGATCGAAGGTCAAACAGAATAATGGTAGAAGAGGGGTCTCAGCTATGGAACAGAGGAGACTTCACTGTAGCATTACTTACGAGAGGGTAACGGGGAAAGGACGCTTTGCCAATTCGAAATCAGCTCGGGATCTTTCAGTTTTGAGATGAGCGGGATTTCTATCTTTTCTTGGAACATTAGAGGGTTGGGACAAATAGAGAAGAGAGTGGCAATTAAAAGATTTGTGAGTACTAAGCATCCATCGATTGTTTGTATTCAAGAAACCAAACTGGCGGCAATTCAGGAGTTCCATATTAGAGACGTGTAGGGGCGCCAGAATCCAGATTGGTTAGAGCTCTCGGCGGAGGGAGCTTCGGGAGGAATCTTGCTCTTGTGGGACTCTTCAAGCGTGGAAGTGTTGGAGTCCGAAGTGGGAGCCTATTCAGTTTCGATTCTTTGTCGACGGATTGGGGAGGATTTCCTTTGGGTCTTTACAGGGGTGTATGGGCCGG
This sequence comes from Tetracentron sinense, assembly GCA_015143295.1. Classification (NCBI taxonomy): domain Eukaryota; kingdom Viridiplantae; phylum Streptophyta; class Magnoliopsida; order Trochodendrales; family Trochodendraceae; genus Tetracentron; species Tetracentron sinense. The sequence goes on from CM026554.1 coordinate 34,323,897, forward strand.
TTGAACGGTCGGCAGACATTGAGTTCTGGGCAGAGCTGGATGATGTCAGTGTTCGGTGGGGTAAGCCATGGTGCTTGGGAGGAGATTTTAACTGTATTCGCATGTCTTCGGAAAGGAAAGGTGGTTGTAAGCTTACTCCTAAGATGCAGCGGTTTGGGGATTTTGTTTCGCGCCATGGTTTGGTGGATTACCCTTTGCGGGGGGCTCAATTCACTTGGGCTCAATCGGGTTCCAATGGTTTGGCCAGCCGTATTGACAGGTTCCTAGTGGACCTAGATTGGGAAGACCATTTTCCCAATGTGGTTCAGTCTTCTCTTCCGAAGCCTATATCGGATCATGTTCCCATCATGTTAGAGACGGGGAGCTTTCGGGGGGGCCCTAGCCCGTTTCGCTTCGAGAATATGTGGATGGAAGATGATAGGTTTCAGGGCTTAGTAGCTGAGGTGTGGGGCCAAACCAGGGGGTAGGGCTTGGCTAGTACTCGTTTTGGGCTTAAGCTCAAGAATTTGAAAGCCCGGCTAAAAGTTTGGAATAAGGAGGTTTTTGGTAATGTCCAAGTCCGTCTCGACCAGTTACTTCGAGAGATAGAGTTATTGGATGGTTGGGCCGAGGAGAGAGATCTTACCCCTGCGGAATCTAGGGAAAAGGAAGCTAAGAAGTTGGAATATATATCGACTCTGAGGCTTGAAGAAATAAGTTGGAAGCAAAAAGCAAGGACTCGTTGGTTAAAGGAAGGAGATGGCAATACAAAGTTTTTTTATAGAATGGCTAATTTTAACCACAAGCGGAACTTCATTTCCAAGTTAAGGGTGGATGGGAGGTGGGTAGAGGATCAAGGCCAGATTGAAGAGACTGTCATTCATTATTATAAGGGTATGTATAAGGAAAGGGAGAGGTGGCGGCCGAAGCTCGATGGATTACACTTTGCTGGTATTTCCCACTCTCAGAGGGAGTCTCTGGAGTGCCCTTTTGAGGAACAGGAGGTGCTCGAGGCGCTACAAAGCTTAGAAGGTGATAAAGCCCCTGGGCCAGACGGTTTCTCCATAGAGTTCTTTAGGCGATGCTGGGAGATAGTAGGGGGAGACTTTATGGAGGTAATGAAGGAGTTCTTTGATACAGGGCGTTTTGACAAGGTTATGAATAGCTCGTTCATTGCTCTGATTCCTAAGTTAGAGGGTGCGGTGGAGCTTAAAGACTTTAGGCCTATTAGTCTTGTTAGCAGCCCTTATAAAATCATATCCAAAGTGTTATCAGCTCGTCTTAAGAAGGTTATGTTTGCTCTCATCTCCTCAAACCAGAGCGCGTTTGTTGGCGGGCGCCAAATTTTAGATGGGATCCTCATTGCAAACGAGTGTATTGATTCCAGGGTAAGGGATAAGGAGCCGGGCATTCTTTATAAGATTGATCTGGAGAAAGCTTATGATCATGTAAACTGGCGGTTTTTGGATTACATTCTGGGCAGAATGGGTTTTGGGGGAAAATGGAGGCAATGGATGTGGTCCTGCATATCGTCTGTATCCTTTTCCATTCTGCTCAATGGTAGTTCCGTCGGGTATTTCCCTAGTTCCAGGGGGTTGCGGCAAGGGGATCCTCTCTCCCCTTTCCTTTTCGTGATTGTTGCCGAAGCGTTGAGTCGGTTACTGGCTAAAGCCGAAGGGACTTTTTTTGAAGGTTTCAGGATTGGTCATGATGGGTTGAGGATATCACACCTTCAGTTTGTGGACGATACTCTCATCTTTTGCAGGGCCTCGAGACGGGACCTCCTCAACATCAGGTGTATTCTTCGGTGCTTTGAGGCGGTATCGGGGTTGCGAGTTAATCTTGCAAAATCTTTGATCCTGAAGGTGGGGGAGGTTCCCATAATGGACCACCTTGCCACTTGCCTCGGGTGTGGAGTAGGTTCTCTCCCTTCCGTTTATTTAGGCTGTCCTTTGGGAGCTAGATATAAGGCGAGAACTGTTTGGACTCCGGTTTTGGATCGTCTAGCCAGCAGATTGACTGGGTGGAGAGCTTCCTACTTATCGAAAGGGGGGAAATTGACTCTGATTCGTAGCACAATGCAAAGCCTTCCAACTTACTTTTTGTCGTCCCTCACTATTCCTCGTTCGGTGGCCCTTACCATTGAAAAGATGCAGAGAGATTTTTTATGGCATGATAGGGAGAATCGAGCAAAGTATCATCTAGTAGAGTGGAAACAGCTGTGCCGGCCGAAGGAGAATGGGGGTTTGAACATCAAACCAATTGTCTAGATAAATAAAGCCTTGCTAGGCAAATGAGTGTGGCAGTTTGGAGCCGAAAGAGAGAGCTTGTGGAGGAAGGTGATTGTAGCTAAGTTTGGGGAGATTTCTTGTTGGACCCCTAGGGCAGTGAGGGGAACTCATGGGCTTTGTCTTTGGAAAGGGATTATGGCGATCGCGGATCGGGTGGTGCCTTTTTTCAGGTTTCGGGCTGGGAAAGGATCGACGGTCAGGTTTTGGAAGGATATCTGGTTAGGTTCATCTCGTCTTATGGATGACTTTGGTAACCTTTTTGTTCTTTCTACAGACAGGGATGCTCTAGTGGAGGACTATTATGAACGAGGGCCAAGAGGAGTCGTCTGGTGTCCGAGGCTGCGTCGGGGTCTTAATGATTGGGAAATCAGTGATTATTCACGTCTCTTGGAGTGTCTATCTTCTTATCCTTTGTGCCCAAAGATTGAGGATAGCAGGTCCTGGTCTCGGAGTAGTAATGGGCGCTTCTCAGTAAGGTAGTTGTACCAGTCCCTGCGTTCTCTCCCGAGGGGATCTTTTCCCTATAGAGTCGTGTGGAACCCTGGTTTGCCGTCGAAAGTGTCCTTCTTTCTTTGGTTAGCGTGGTTGGATAAAATTCTTACAGGGGATCATTTACAGCATCGGGGCTGGAGCTTGGCGAATAGATATTTTATGTGTCTCCAAGCGGAAGAAACGTCGACTCACCTTCTTTTGCACTGTTCTTTAGCGATGGAGGTGTGGAGTTTCTTTATGTCTCGTATGGGGGTAGAGTGGGTTGTTCCCTCATCTATTAGCACCCTCCTAGATGGTTGGCATCGAGATAGAGGTGAGGTAGCGTGGACAAAGATTTGGGGTGTTCTTCCGGGAGCCATTCTCTGGGGGATTTGGAAAGAGCGCAATCGGAGGGTCTTTGAAGACATTTCATTCACGGTTCCAGCTTTGTGTGCTCGAATCAAATTGTTAATTTTGGAGTGGGTGGGGTTACATAGGCCAAGGGAAGAGATCCAGGAGATTCTGTTTTAGGAGTCTTGGTCGTTTGGGGGGAGTCTTGCAGGTTGGGAGTAGGAAAGGATTGAGTTTACTTGCTTGTAAGCGTTTCGGTCTTGTGTCCTATGTTCCTTTCTTGTTTATTCAATAATATGAGGTATTGATCAAAAAAAAAATGTGGCTAAAGATCCTCATTCAGGAATTGGGATGTCTAGTTGAAGGACCTATGAGTTTATATTGTGACAACAAGACAACAATCAGTATAGCTCATAACCCAGTGTTACACAATAGAACCAAACACATTGAGATAGATTGTCACTTTATCAGGGAGCAGATCATCCGAGGTGAATTGTGCAGTCCATATATGAAGACTAATGATCAACTAGCTGATGTTTTTACCAAGGCCGTTAGCAATGCTTGGTTACTTCAAATGTTAATCACTTTCTTCTCTCTCTCTTCTCTTTCTTTATTCTCTACCTAATTCTACTATTGGAAGTGTTGATTTGGGTTGTGTATCTATTTGTGGTGGTAGTTTAAGGACTTGATTTGTGTAAATCAATCCGCTTGTGGTGCAATAGGTGACTCTGTGACTAGTGGTGGGCAATTGCACCTTGGACATGGGGATGCCCTTGATATGCAAATCATTATCATTAAGTTGAATGGTGGCAATTTCTTGGCATGGTCACAATCTGTTATGTTGTTTGTGAAGGAAAAATGCAAGATAGAGTACTTGAGGGGACAAATCTTATGCCTAAGAAGACTGATAAAGCCTTTGACAAGTGAGAGGCAGAGAATGCAACTCTCATGTTATGGCTCCTTAACACTATGCAGCCCGACATTAACAGTAGCTATATGTTCTTTTCCACGATTAAGGAGATATAGGATGCTGTCACCCAGACCTACTCGGAGGGGCTAGAGCATACAAGCTACGCCAAAGCATCTCCCAGTTGAGGCAGGGGGTAGCCCTCTTTCCACATACTACTCCACTCTTCGACGTCTATAGGAAGTGCTGGATCATTACTACACCTTCTAGGAAAAGTGTAATATCGATGTCGCTCATAGAAGCATATGGAGGATGGACGGTTGTTCGAGTTGTTGGCAAGATTGAATCCCGAATATGAGCAAGAGTTTAGCTACTGGGAGCCTACTACTCATACCTGCACAGGGAGGAGAAACGTTGCATTGCAATGTTCAATCCTCCTCCTCAGGAGAGGCTTACACTATCTATAACGACTCGAAATTTTAATATAATAAATTTATGGGTTTCTAGGTCCTTAACTGCGATTAATTAATTAAGTAATTGATAATTTTGTAGAAAGTGGGTTTTGTTCGAGATTGGATTGTACCGATAAAAGTCCAGTGTTTTTCTTCGAAAATTGCACACAGTGTACTTGGTGATTATCGGGACGAACACCTGTCGTACCATTTCTATTGTGTATCGATTCGCGAGATCGCAGAGGTCTTGTGCGTAAGAAAATCGACAAAACAGAAAATGTACAGATTTCTGAAGTTCAGTTGGGACTCCATATCTGTTGGAGATTCTAATAGAAAATCTGCGAGGCTCATACCACTATGTGTCAGTAGATCCTGTGGTCGACTGTCTGTCGTTTTGGCATTTCATCATCTCATATGAAGAAACGACAGCATGTTTTGTGTCTGAAATCAAGAAATTAGCGGGTTTTACAATTTTCTTCCAGACTTGCTTTTGACTGTCAAAACTCAATATTTTTTCTTGAAATTTCTACAGCAGGTCTCGGACTGTCCCAAGTTCGGTCACCTGAAATTTCGCCAAAATCAGAATTCATTTAGTAGGGTTTCGAAAACCGTATGCGCAAGAAAAGCCGGGAAAAGTCTAACCAGTCAAACCCGTTGACTCGGTCAAAGGGGTCACATCACCATGGTCATGTGCCTAGCATATATAAGGGGGCCAAGCCTCCCTCATTCTTACGGTTTGCACAAACAGGGGAGAGTGCTGCCCCAAAATTTCTAGAGAGAGAGAAAGAGAAAGAAAAGGGGAGTCCATCTTGGGGTATTTTGACGTCCTTGACACATTGCCAACGTCTATTTTCTCACCCGATGCCTCGATCGACATGTAGAGAGAAAAGGAAAAAGTTAGAGAGAGAAAGTAAAGGTTTAAAGGCGAGGAGCTTCACCTTGAGGTCGATCGCCCTCCGAGCGCATTGGCGGTGTTCGTTTCGGCCCTAGATGCCTCGAAGTACGTGAAAGAGGTAAAACTCCTTCCATCTCTTCTCTTTTCCCTCTTATTTTATTATATTTTGTATGTGGAATGAATGTGCGTGTTTTGGCGTGGATGGAAAAGAGTCAGAGACCCTGTGGATGTTGTATGGGAAGGTGATGGAACATGAAAAAGTGAATAGAAGGATGTAGTCTCGATCTAGGGTGTAAAAACCCCGGATTCAGGCTTAGTGTGTGAATGACGTGGATAGAAAAGGGTCGGAGACCCCTATGTCATGTGTGGAAGGGTTGGATGTGTGTGTAAAATGAGTAGAGAGGTGTAGCCCTCGGTCTCGGGTGTCAAAACCCCGGATTTAGGCTCAGTGTACTGGGCGACCGATCGCCAGTGCCCAGGCTTACCTATTTGGGCTATGATGAAGCTAGAACTTCATGTGAACCTTCAGGGAGTCTCGATCGGGTCCCGGGTATGATGGATCGTCACTCTAGGGTGACGAAAAGTTGATTTGAGTGCTGTGTAAGGCGATTAAAACCTCTATTGGCTTGGAAACGTTTCCTAACGGGACGGTATGTTTCCGGATTTGGTCTACGGGCGCGAAGCCCAACTGTTTCAGTTAATCAAACAAGGCTTGGGTTAACTGGGGTTACTCGGTGGTTGAAAAACCTAACCAGGGTTAAAGTATAGTCCTCCGTGACTGATAGTCGAAAGTGGGTGAATTATTATCCATAGATCTTCTTTGACTAGGTCAAAGTAGTGATGTCGTATAGTCCTTCATGACTGATAGTCGAGAGGGTGGAATAATATCCATAGATCCTCTTTGACGAAGTACATGACTAATCGTCAGGAGTGGGTGGAATAATGTCCATAGATCCTCTTTGGCGAGGAACGTGACTGATCGTCGGGAGTGGTGGAGTGTTATCCATAAATCCTCTTTGGCTAAGTCTGGAGTGGTGGTGTTAAGTGAGTCCTCTGTGACTGATAGTTAGGAGTCGGTGGATTTGATATCTATAGATCCTCTTTGGCTAGGTCTGGAGTGGTGGTGTTATGTTAGTTCTCTGTGACTGATAGTCGGGAGTGGGTGGAATAATATCCATAGATCCTCTTTGGCTAGGTCTGGAGTGATGGTATGAAGTAGTCCTCCGTGACTGATAGTTGGGAGTGGGTGGATTTGATATCCATAGGTCTAGAGTGGTGGTGTTAAGTGAGTCCTCTGTGAGTGAAAGTCGGGAGTGGGTGGATTTAATATCTATAGATCCTCTTTGGCTAAGTGTTATGTTAGTTCTCCATGACTGATAGTCGGGAGTGGGTGGAATAATATTCATAGATCCTCTTTGGCTAGGTCAGGAGTGATGGTATGATGTAGTCCTCCGCGACTGATATTCGGGAGTGGGTGGATTTGATATCCATAGATCCTCTTTGGCTAGGTCTTGAGTGGTGGTGTTAAGTGAGTCCTCTGTGACTGATAGTTGGAGTGGGTGGATTTGATATCCATACCCATTTGGCTAAGTCTGGAGTGGTGGTGTTATGTTAGTTCTCCGTGACTGATAGTCGGGAGTGGGTGCAATTGATATCCATAGATCCTCTTTGGCTAGGTCTGGAGTGATGGTATGATGTAGTCCTCCGTGACTGATAGTCGGGAGTGGGTAGATTTGATATCCATAGTGGTGGTGTTATGTGAGTCCTCCGTGACTGATAATTTGGATTAGATGGTTATGTGATGCCTCTGATAGACATGCCATGAGAACGAGTTCCCCACCATGACTGAGATCAGATATTTTTGTTGATTCTGCGGGTGAATGCCAGATTTATATTAAGTCTAAAGACTCAAGGTATGGTTTGAATGGGCGTGGGCCCGGTTGGTTAATAAGTGAGTCTACGGACTTAGGTGTAAAGGTTGTACATGGGCGAAGGCCCAATCGATCGAGTTTGTGGACTCGAGAATAAAGTGTGAGTGGTTATCTAGATCAACAACCTGATGTTGTGGATATTGATTGGATGAACTTGAAAAATTAGAGGTCGGGAACCTCAATTAGGGTGAAATAGAGGTCGGGAACCTCAATTAGGGTGAATTAGAGGTCATGGATTACGATATTATATATTATTAATATATGAGAATTGTACTGTAATACGATATCGTTATTGATGATTGTTACTAGGTGAAAAATAGCCTAGATGGATGGTAGATTTTGCTAGGCTTTATAGCTCACTCTTCTCATTTTATGTCTTCAGATCTGAAGCGGTTGCCAATTGGTAAGGAGATACGCTTGATAGAGTTTGGAAAGTGTACTGGTGCAATTGTGACTCCAAAAGTAAAGGCTATTGTAGCCAGTGAGGTAACGCAGTTGTTTATGATGGGTTATTATGATGACCAGATGTTATTGCTTATGTAAGCTCGTAAGAAAAGTTAAAAATTTCCGCATTTTCGTGGGTAAAGTCTTCTACATGCGTGGTTATGATGAACGGGCACGTCTCGGAACTTGATTCTTTAGGTGCGGGTTTAGGGCGTCACACTATCCTTTATGTCACAGGGCCGTAGAGGTAGTGGTCGTTGTACTCATTGCGGAGGCCATTATGGTACCTATGGTGATGAGTGTAGGCATTTGGTGTGAGTATTGTGGTCGCCCACGTCACACGAAAGAGACATGCTGAGAACTTTATGGTCGACCACCATAGCGAGGTCCTTCTGGTAGATCTTGAGGGGGCAGATTTGGTGGTAGTATGGGAGGACGATTTGGAGATAGAGGCCACTCCAATGCCCATTCCGTTATCTCTGTTGCACCTGCTCTTGTTGCCTTTCCTCCATTTGCAACAAACTCTTTAAACGGTAGTGCATTCTCTCAAGAAATAGCATACCCAACGCTTAATGGCTTAATTAGAACCTTCATATGCACCTTTTACATCCTCTTATCCCCACTCAGATACTTTTGCCTCAGCCCTCAGTGCTTCGGCGTCACTACAAAGTCACTCCTTGATTCAGGTGTATCCGACCATATGACTGATATGTCTTCTCGTTTTATGTCGTACTTTATCTATTCAGGTAGAGATAAAGTTCATATTGCCGATAGTACTTCCTCATCTATTGTTGGAAAAGGCAGTATAGTTATTACTCCTATACCCCTCTCATATATTCTTCATGTTCCACATTTCACTTTGAATCTCCTTTTTGTTAGTAACATTACACAATCGTTAAATTGTAGTGTTCCCTTTATTCCCTCTCATTGTATTTTCCAGGACTTAAGGACGAGGTGGACGATTGGTACGAGACATTAGGAGGGAAGACTGTATTTGCTGGACCCACTACCACATGTTGCATTACCTATCCAGCAAATCACTTTGGGTGTTTGGCATATTACTACTTAGGAGCAATTGCTACAGTGACATCGTCGTCTTGTTCATCCGTCTTTTTGTTACTTAAGCGTTTATTTTCTCCTTTGTTTATTTCCAGTTTTGTTAGTTCTTTTTAGTGTGAGTTATGTGAGTTTCTATCGTAAATTATAGAACTTCTTACCCTTCTCGTGGGAACAAAAGTGACTTTTTGTTGTGGTTCATTCTGATGTATGGGGTTCTCCCCCAGTCCCCTCATTGTCTGGTTTTCACTATTTTGTTAGCTTTGTGGATGATTTTTCACGTACTATATTGGTTTACCTTCTTAAATCTAAAAGTGAGGTATGCTCAACTTAATCTTTTCATGTCATGATTATTACTCAATTTGATGCGGAACTTAAAATTCTTATATCTGATAATGGAGGGGATTATGTCTGGAGCTCTTACCTCTTATTTTAATAGTCATGTCATTATTCATTAGACCACTTGTGCTAGTACTCCTCAGCAAAATGGGGTGGCAGAGCGAAAGAATCGCCATTTGTTGGAAGTGACCAAGTCTTTGTTGTTTGCAATGAATGTTCTGAAGGTCTTCTGGTCTCACGCTCTTTTAATTATAGTATCTCTCATCAATCGCATGTCATCTCGTATTTTGGATTTCCAGATTCCTATTCAGGTGATATCCCCCTATACGTGTTTGTTTCTCACTCCTCCCAAAGTGTTTGGGTTCGTTTGCTTCGCTTATATTGCTCGTTTTGACCGTACAAAGCTTGATCCCAAGGCTCTCAAGTGTGTATTCCTTGGGCCTGCTTAGAGTCAGAAGGGCTACCAATGTTATCATCATTCTTCTTATCAGGTCTTTGTTTCTATAGATGTGAAATTCTTTGAGTTTATTTCCTTTTATTCTGACTAGAAGACCTCTCTTCTGGGGGCGAGTATCAGTGAAGAGATACCTTTTGAGTTTCCTTTGCCAGTTCCAGCTTCATTGACTCCTAGTAGTGATATTGATAGATAAGGGAAAATTGTTCTTACTTTGTAGGTATATGAAAAAAGGAAGAAAGACAGTAAAGAAGGCCATCATGCTTCCCTCCAAGAAGTCTCATCTAATTCATCAATCAAAGGTAATGTCCCTCATTCTAATCCCGAGTTAACTGATGAATCTTCCCTTCCTATTGTTCTTAGGAAGGGTGTTCGTTCTTGTGTTCATCAAATCTCTAACTTTGTCTCATATTCTGCTTTATCTTCTTCGTATTGCTCCTTTGCCCTGTCATTGTCTTCCATGTCTATTTCTCACAGTGTGATAGATGCTCTATCTTAGCCAAAGTGGTGAGAGACAATGGAAGAGGAGATTCGGACTCTTGAAAAGAGTGGCACTTGGGATGTTGTTAAGCTTCCTAGAGGGAAAAGACTAGTGGGCTGCAACTGGATCATTACCGTAACACAGTAGGGGGCGATACATGAGCCCGAGAGAAATCATTAAAACTTCCACAATCCTTAATAGAATTTATCAAAACTGGTTTCAAACACTTCACCACCATAAGTTACAGCAAAAATACCCTACTTTAATTAATAAAATCTTTGCAGGTTGCAACAATCAAATTGATAAAAAACTGGATTATCTTATTATTTAGAAAATCAATTAAGTGGCAAAGTATCCCTTAAATCGGTGAATTAAAATTCTGGAAAAAGAAACAAAAAAATCCCGAATAGTGCCACCTTGAACTTGGTGTGATATTTGAAGGCAGAAGAGGGACTGTCCCTATGGCTGCCAGCCGGACAGCTGCTGATGTCGGATCGCCTCTTCTTCAGTCCTTTTGTTTTTGAATATGTTCTTGTCTAGATGATCGATCGCTCTAATACCAATTAGATATCTCAAATGTAGTTAGGGTTTAAGCGAGGAGAAGAAAGAAGAATAAGAAGATGAGAGAAGAGAGACAGTGAGACATGAATGAATAGACACACCCCTCTATCAGAAGATGAGAGAAGAGAGACAGTGAGACATAAGTGAATAGACACGCCCCTCTATCCTATTACTTTAAAAAAAATGGCATAAATGCCCTTATAACAAAGGCTGAATTATTAGGCACGTTACAACACTTACCTTTGAAGGACGTTTGGGCCTAAGATGGCGTAAAGATTGGAATGTAACTGCTATGATAAGGCTGTTGTGGACATTGCTCACAATCAAGGAATCTCTGCAGAGAACTCCTGGATCAGGAGGCACATTTTGAAAAAAAAAAAAACATGTCCAGCCTCATATTCAACACCTGATTGAGATCGATTTCCACTTCTCTATGGACCGATCTGGATACTTCGCATCCAGATGTAACTGCTATGATAAGGCTCTTGTGGACATTGCTCACAATGAAGGAATCTCTGCAGAGAACTCCTGGATCAGGAGGCACATTTTGAAAAAAAAAAAAACATGTCCAGCCTCATATTCAACACCTGATTGAGATCGATTTCCACTTCTCTATGGACCGATCTGGATACTTCGCATCCAGATGGAAATTTTTTATCTAACTATACTGCTTGAGTGTGTTATAATGATGGAATATACTGTAGCCAGGATGCTAAAGCCTTGTATTTCATATGTACCAGTAGCTGGACATGGTGGTTACAACATCTTCAACTGATCTGAGAAACTAAGGAACTAAATGGCTGAGGTTAATATTAAAAGAGGTTGCAACAATAAGATAGACTGGCCGCCATGCTATAATGAAATCCTAACCATTATGTCTAGTAAACTTTTCAACAAAAGGAGCCTTCGATCAAATGGTTAAAGGGTCTTCTGGTCCAGAAATTCCCAGGCACTCTTGCATTTCTTTCATGGCTTTCATGGTTGTTCGCAATGTGAATCTAACTCAAGATCAACTGGTCAAAGTTAAAAAAGTGACCCAGTGTTGGTGTATCATCTGTGGCACAGCAAGAGAGAATAAGAATCACCTCTTCTTTGCTTGCCATTTTTCTCAAATCTGTTTGGAAAAAGATTTTTTTTCAACTTGGTTTTAGAAGAAGGCACATAAAAGAGCAGCAACAAGAACGAGATTAGATAATTCATTGCTGTGGTGATGATTCCAATTCAAACTTCATTAGATATTTACCTTTCACAGCTACCTTAACCACCTTTGGACTGGAAAGAAAAATGTTCATCTCTTTCAGAGACAGCAGAAGACAATCCAAGGTGAAATATCTAAAATATGTTATTGTGGCTGCAAATTGGCAGATATTAGAGAAACATCATTAACTTTCTCATCCTGTAGCATATCCCTTCACTATGATGAACAAGATAGGTGTCAATGGCAATGGATACCATCAAGCCAAATTTTCAGTCACTCATTCTGAACGGATTTGTTACAGCATGAGTTAAGGGGGAATCATCTGTGGTGAAACTGGTATTCAATTGTGGTGTATGGTATAAAAGTATGAAAGGCCTAATATATTTAGTGGAACTACGAGGTTTCCGTTTCATACTAGACAAACAACATCAAATAGAACACATCATCCATTCGGATTACATGAAATGAATGCAGTCAAACTCAGTATGCATCACTGTATTCCTAGAGACCTAATTGCTGTATTTATCAAATTGGATTACTTTTTGATACCTTTGAGGAATGGGAGATTAATCATAGATGGAGAGAAACAAATCAAGCATCTGAATATATTGCTTCTTTTCAACCATCAGATTATGACTTCCAATTAGTAATGTCACATGATATCTCATTATCTTAATTGTATTGCACAAGAGGATATGACTACTTATACTTGTAATTTTATGATATTTATTAAAATCTAGAAGTGTTTATGACGAACACCATCACAGAGAGAAGAGGGTCACCTCCAGATAAAAAATCAGTAGCAAAAACCCTAGAGAGAGAGAAATAGAGAGAGAGAGACTTGCCCTGTCCTTCAACACACACTCATGCAAGAAACCAAGGGAAATTAAACATTACCAACTCAAAGAAAGATATCATAAGACATTGACATGTTAAAAATTCGGATGTTGATTCATAAAATTAACTGAATAATGGAAACCTTAAAGGCAACAATAAAATGAAAAGTGAGAATAAAAAAGATAAAGGAAAATAGTTATTTATACTTTCTTAGTTCTTGAGGCAAGCGCCGATGCCTCATCCACCGCTCAACATCACGACGCCTCCGTTGCATTTCTAATCGGCTGAAGAGAAAAATGAGTGAAGTCCATAGTAATTAGTTCTCAGTTTGAAAAATGGGAAGTCATTTAATTAAAACAAATAAAAACTTCAAATGCTATGTTTAAAACATGAAGAAACAAACTTTGAAACCAATAAACTTACGTGGTCAATGTGAAAAAAATTAAGGGTTTCTGAACTTCAACAGAACCAGATGAAATTTTAGTTTTGAAATAAAATTGTACAAGTACAACCATGAGAAACAGCAGTCCTTGATTCTAGGACTAGTATACCATGCAACCTAGATACAAATACAAAGTGTTTGGTACAACTTATAAGAAATGCAATATTTTCACATGTGGGAGCTTATGGATTTAAAAGTTAAAATAAGCAAATGGTAGTACCATACGCATAAGTTTGTTATATATATATATATATATATATGCCAAGTAAAGATCGTATATATATATATGCCAAGTACAGATTGCAGCACATAAAACATAACAAATCAAGAATGGAGAGAAACATCACAATAAATGATCCTAACATCCCTAAAATTTATACTATTTAAGTGGGACTGGTATCAATCCACAAGGATCATGTCAAATATGTGTTTGCTAACATGAGAGAATAGGTCCAATAAAAAAAGTGAGCTGACCTCATTTAGAAGGAGGGGCTGGATATACCCAAGTATTCCTTTTGAGCTATGTTTAGCAATTATTGATGCTTAACACAATCTTGTAACCATTAGTATTTAAAGTTCAATCCCTAATTAGAAGATATGTTTTTCATTAAAAAAAAAAAGATCAGTCAACCTCCATGATTCCTCCCAACTGTTATTTAAAGGATTACTATTAATTATAAAAATTAAAGCAAACCCAAATTAAGAGAGAGAGAGAGAGAGCTTCATTGACGGCCCTCCATAGACAAAATTGTTAAAAGTGATCTTCTGGTCCACTCTTCATGCATGTTTTGCAGATGAAAGGTTGAGAACATAAACCACTTAAGTCTTGGGCGTACCTTCACCAAAAGGGTACGGAATGGAATTTCTTCACACCACACAAGTTCAGAGAAGAATCGCACATTCAAGATCCGGTGGCTGATAGAAAATTTTGCAGGGAAAAACCTGATAAGACAAATTTAAAAACACTATCTGTCTTTGGAATGAACGGAACCACCGTATTTTCAGGACTCCCATCCTTCTGGTAGAGGAGATTCAATGGCTGATTGTAAATGACATAATATGCAGATTGAAGAACTGCATTAAGAATATCCATGACTCCCAAAGTGAGGGAATTTTTGAATCATAGGGTTTCACTGTGAATGTTATTCATTAATCTACTATATGTTGCACATGGTCCTCCCAATTGAAGGTAAGAGCGCATAGTGATGGATCTTTGAGAGACGAAATTGCTGGGTAAGGTTGTCTTATTAGAGATCATTATAAATCTCCACGTGTTGGCTTTGTGGTGGGTTGTGAACCACAATCGATTATTAGCCACGAAATCAAAGGCATTAGATTCATTTGGGGCGCTTTTGGCCAAACGAGGTTTGCGTTGTCTTACAGTGCCTTCAGATTCTCTCTTGGCTATAAGTACTTGAAGCACAAAAGGGATTGGCCATGTGAAGAGTTTTCCAAGTTTCATGATATCGACCTGCTAAATGCTGAGTTTGGGGAATTTTGTTTTGTTTTTTGCTATTGCAAGCCAATCTGCCCAGCTGACTTCTCGTCAACTTTTTGTACTACTAGGACAGATCATTTTGGATCCCAAGAGTTTCCTCGCTGAGCTCACTTGATTTATTTGTAAGGATGCAATAAACACACTCAATTGTAGATCTCACTTTTCTTGTGTTTTTCTATCGTAAAATTCTTCAAAAAAAAAAAAAAGAGAAGAGAGATAGAGAGAGGAAGTGAGGGTAAGAGCACTTGCAATTTGGTGAGTATAAGTATGTGTCAATAAAGTGGTGTTCTTTCTCAAGACGATGATGTGTGATAAGATCCTTATGATGATCCTTTTACTTAATAGGGATTTGACTCATCAAAAATATGTGAATCCTTTATAAAGTGGATAGAAGACGGCTGATCACTTGCATATCCATCACAATTTTGTGGGAGGAACTTGGTCTGATTTCCTTTCCCTATCTGGCCTCGGTGGTGTTTCCCACGAAAATTATGGACCTAATTCTTAGGTAATACACTAGCTGATCTTGACAATAGAGATCATATTATATGGAAGAACCTTCCTCTCAGATTATGGCCCTATCTTGCTGGGGCACAGCCCCACTTTTTCGTTCATAATGAGGGAGGGATAGAATGGAGTTCTTTATGTTGGAGTCTTTGGAAAGAAAGACACAATGAATTTTTGAAGACATCATTGTCGTTGAGAAGAGGGTGATTGATAGAACCAAATGCATTTAGTCCTCTGTTCTTGATGCTATCAAAGGCATGCGGTATATCATCTTTCTAGCTTGTTGGTCACAGCACTAGAGTGAGATGGAAGCCTCTATTACTTTCTGGTAGTGGTTCGTTAGGGGAATCTCGGGATGGATGTATTGTATTGTGGGCATGGTTAAAAATATAGGTATGGTGTGTATAGCAGTAAGTAAAAATAAGGACAGAGATCATTTTGGATCCCGAGAGTTTCCGTCCTGAGCTCACTCGTTTTATTTGTGAATATGTAATGGAGTATAAATACACTCGATTGTAGATCTTTCTTTTCTTGTCTTTTTCTATCATGAAGCTCTCCTTCAACAAAAGAAAAGAGAGAGAGAGGAAGCGGGAGTACAAGAACTTGCAATTCAGTGAGACTCATCCTTATGTCTCAGTGAGGTGGTGTCCTTCTCAGGGCGACGATGTGTGATAAGATCCTTATGATGATCCATTTGCTTAACAAGGGCTTGGCTCATCAAAAGTACGTGAATCCTTTGTAGAGTGGATAGTAGGATGGCTGATCGCTTGCATATTCATGGCAAGTTTGTGAGAGTAACTTGGTCTGATTTCCTTTCCTTATCTGGCCTCGGTGGTGTTTACGATGAAAATTTATTAGGTGACACTAGGTGATCTTGACAATAGATGATTAGATATCATATTATATGAACAATCATTCAAATTATGATGGTGCCTTTGGAAGGACTGACAATCAATTTTCGAAAACATCGTTGTAGCTGAGAAGGTGTTCGATTGAGCCAAATGCATTTTATTCCTTTAGTCATCTGTTCTTGACGATATCGAAGGCATATGGTGTATCAACTTTCTAGCTTGTTGGTCACAGCACTAGAGTGAGATTGAAGCCTTGAAAGATCTCTTCAGTTTGGAAACCTCTATCATAAGGTTGTATTATGTTAATTCGGGCAAGTGGTTCATTACCTAGGATGGATGTAATGTATTGTGGGCATGGTTAAAAATATCAGTTAGAAATGCATGAAAATAATGGAAATATACTATAATATTCCATGGAACAGTCTCTGTTGGGCATCTCAATTAAAATCTTCTTCATGTCATTCAAGCTTCCACCTTTACCTTACATATCTATCAAAGCATTACCCACATAAATATTTGAAACAAATTGATGCTTTATCACATACCCAACTGTTTTCCTATGTCTAATGAACCAAGACTGCTACTAACCTTCAAAACATCAAGAAACGAGAAAATAGTAGAGAGAAAAGGATAAAGAAAGAAGGGAAGAAGAAGAAAGGAAGGACAGAAGAAGATGGAAAGGATGTGTATGATTCACACTCCTCTCTTCTCCTTTATATATTATTACTAAAGGTGAGAATTACATAAATACCCTTAAAGGAAAAACTTGTAGTGAACATGTAATTATGCATAATAGACACGCCATTAAAACATAAATAAAATACCCAAAATATCCTTGACAACACCCTCCTCAAGATGGAGCATAAATATCAAGCATGCCCATCTTGCTCAGCATGTCAAATAATTATTAGTACCAACTGCCTTAGTAAGGACATCAGCTAGTTGGTCACTTGTCTTTATATCAACAAGTGCAAACTTCACCTCTGATGATTCTTTACCTGATAATGGCGATCTATCTCGAAATGCTTGGTAATGTTGAACCGGATTATGAGCAATACTGATTGCAATTTATTGTCACAGTACAAGTTCATGGGTTCCTCAACAAGAAATCCTAATTCCTGAATAAGGATCTTCAAACACAACAATTCACATATACCCTATGCTATTGACCCCAAGTTTGCCTCTGTACTTGACCTAGCTTCAACAATTTACTTTTTACTTCGCCATGTTACCAAGTTACCTCCCATGAAGGTACAATAGCCGGATGTAGACTATCTCTCATCTTTAGTACTTGACTAATCCACACCTGTATATGCCTTAAATCTCCTATGCTCATGTTTTTTTTTTAACAATATTCCCCTACCTGGAGATGACTTAGAATACCTCAGAATCCTACATACTGCTTCTAAATGTGAAAATCTAGGAGCATGCATAAATCTACTCACTACACTGACATCATAAGTAGGGGTGTCAACGAATACGAATATTACCAGCGTCCGATTCGTATCCGAATTCGTTTACCCTGATAATTACCCAAATAGGTATCCGGCGGATTAAATTCAAATAGTGATTTTAATATTCGTTTATAATCGGATACGAATACGAATATTGGTATATCTGAATCGATAATTATCCGATCGATTATAAAATATATTATATATATAATTAATACATTATAAGTTTACAGAACTAAAATAACCTTATAAATATATACTTTTATATAATTTAAGACATTAAATTATTATATTTAATATAAATGAAGATAAAATTTTATTTGATATTTTTTTAAAATTAAATTAAATTTTTAAGAATTTTTCTTTCTTTAAAATTTTAAAAGTAATTGGATAATTAGGATATTATCCGAATCAGTGTAGTCAAGGCGTCGCCTAGGCGACTTTGGGCCTGCGTCGCCTAGGCGCCCCTCTAGGCGGGCGATCCTATAAAAAAAATTTTTTTTTTTTTTTTTTTTTGCTTAAAAAAAATCCAAAATTTCCCAATAAATAAATAAAAATATAAAAACATGTAATGAAGTAGTAATAAAATTCTAAATCATTTTTTTCACTAAAAATATCAATTTTTTTCACTAAATTTTATAAAGGCGGGCGATCCTATAAAAAATTCGTGCGTCGCAGGGGGGCGCTGCCCCCCCTACCACCCCCCCGGGCAATTGTAGGGGGCTCTGCCTAATATTATACATGGACGACACAAATTTGGGTATTTTGCCCAGATTTTGAAGTGTTTAATACTCCACTATGTTAACATGTCTTTGGTTATGTGATGAATGCTTGTAATAGACTTTTTATTTTATGTTTTTGTGGAATGTGGGTGTGGAGTTTTGATTTTTTTGATGTTATATATATACGTGATATATATATATTTATATTAAATTTATCGCCTAGGCCACGCCTAGGCGTCGCCTAGGCAACGCCTCGCCTAGCCAGGGCTAATCGCCTAGGCATCGCCTAGACGCCTTGACTACACTGATCCGAATTCGAATATTTTAATCGGAGTAGGATACAAATACCATATTTCACTATCTATCGGATATTATTCAAAAAAAGTCGAATTTGTAAATAAATACGAATTCAGATATACCTCTATCTGCTCTGAATTCTCTCCGTTGAGAGCCCTAATCATAAGCAACGTCCAACGTTATAAGGGAGGGATAAATCAATCTACCCACAAATCACCGTAAACTAGCAACAAACTATAAAAGAACATTGTTTGTCTAATCCACCCAATGATTTTGTTCAATCGAGGAATTAGTCGGTTTAGCCTCGAGTTTTTTTAATATGATGCAAAAGACCTAGGATATACTTTCTTTAAGGATATAAATATGTCATTATTGGGTTTAGCTACCTCAATTCCTAAGAAGTACTTTAGGAAACCCAGATCATTATTCTCAAACTCACTAGCAAGATACTTCTTTAACTGCTCAATTTCTACCTTTTTGCTTCTTGTCACAACAATATCGTATAAATACATAATTGTGATGCAATCCCTAGTATGCCTAATGAACAAAGTATGATCAGTTGACTTGTAAATATGCTCTCTTCTTCATTATTACACTGAACCTTTCAAACCAAGCTTTGGAAGACTACTTTAGGCCATACAATACTTTATTCAACTTGCACACCTTTTCATCTCCTGAATGATGAAATCCTAAAGGAGGAACCAAATATAGTTCTTCCTTCAAATTGCCATGAAGAATTACATTAAGTTGATATAATGGCCACATCTGGTTCGTTGCCAAAGATAAGATTATTCGGATGTAGTTCATGTTTGCCACAACATCAAAGGTCTCCTAATAGTCGATCCCATATCTTTGAGTTCCTTACCTACCAACCTTTTGGGGAATCAGAAACAGAGGACTCTTAGGTTTTAAGAGCTGAGAGGGAGACTGAAAGTGAAAAACATGAGAGGGGAATCAATTAGTAAGAAATACAGCAGTTAGGACAGCTTCAACCCAAAAAAACTTTGGAACATTACTTTGCAATAGGAACACAAGTTACCTCCAATAGATGACGATTTTTTCTTTCAGCATTACCATTCTGTTGAGGAGTGTATGGACAAGAGTATTGATGTTCAATCCCATTCATAATCAAATATTCGGTCAACCTCCCACATATATACTCTCCCCCTTGATCAGATCGAAGAATTTTGATCATTTTGTCAAATTGTGTCTGAATTAACATATAGAAGTTTTTGAAAATAGTATAGACCTCATTTTTGATTTCATGAGATAAATCCATATATATTTAAAATAATCATCAACGAAACTCACAAAATATCAATAACCGAAGATAGAGGTAATAGGTGAAGGCCTCCAAACATCAATATGAATGATATCAAACACAGTGGAAACTCTATTAATACTAGGAGAAAAAGAAGTACGATGATGCTTTGCAAGTTCACACAGCACAATGAAGATCAAAAATAAAAAGAGAAGCAAATAAGTCTGGAAACATAATCTTTAAGTACTTAAAGGAAACATGACTAAGACAAGCATGCCAACATAGGATATGCTCTTTATTGACACTACCACTACTATTATAAGATTGAAATGCTCGAGGAACAGTGAGAGTCACATCCAACAAATAGAGGTCGGCAACTTCACGGCCCATACCAATCGTCTTCCTCGTTATTAACATGTAGAAGATTTGTTGCAAAATCAAGAACATAGAGAACAAAGGTTAAAGACAGGTGGGAAGGAATATTAACATCTCCTTTTCCAATGACAAAAGAGTGTCATTTGCAATTTGAACTATATCTCTACCAGAACAAACAGAATAAGTAGAAAACAAAGAGGGCATACTAGTCATATGCTCAGAAGCAATGTTACCTAGGCACTTCAGTTTTCCCAAATTTTGTCGTGTCGACATCTTGACACGACACAACACCCCGTGGCACGAACATGACACTCCTTGGTATGGCCTATATCATGCCATCATGACGTCAACATTATGGTTAGGTGTTGGAAATCAGAGAAGAAGAGAATGGGACAAGAATTCTTCATTTGATTGAGATTAGGGCTACAAAGGCCTTATAAAGAAGACAAAGTAGAAAAAAACAAAGATGCCCCTAACGGGTTGATAGAATGCAACTCACACACATCAGCATATCCCCTCAAACTCAAGGTCTATAACTACCTAGAGTTTGGAGAACAAAAAAGACCTTAACACTTAGTGGCTGCTACTAGATCTGTACACACAGATCTCTATAAATGGGCTAAGGGAAGACATGAGATTGGGGGCACACCACTCACGGAAGGGAGATGGTAAGGAGCCACATTTTCCAGCACAATGGGCTTCACAAGGCCAATGATATGCACCTTAGGCCCTTAAAAGGGCTTCAAAGAGCCACAAGGATGGGCCTAGCAAACCGGGCTTCACAAAACTCTAAAAATGCCCCCCCCCCCCTAAACTTTCCAAGACATTAGCCCTTACCCATTACAGGCCCAATAGCAAAATACAAACTTAAACCCCAAAAGAATGAGTATTTTTATAACTTCGGTACACTTTTACGAAAAATTGGGGAAAGGTGGTCCCCCCTCTCTATTCTTATTATTATTTTTAAAAATTTTGGAGGAATAATATATTCATATATATAATCATTTTCACAAATTTGTATGTCCGTGCCACTGTATTAGGATTTCCAGAGCTTGTCGTGTCAAGCAACTCTAGACACCTGGGCACTTGGCACCCGTTCCACATGCCTAGGTAAAATTGCTCAAAAGCACCAAAGTCAATTATCTAGGAGGGACTTAAAGAAGTAGACACATAGTGAGCAAAGCCAATGATTCCTAACTGAGCAAAGGTGGAGGTGGAGGTAGCAGATGGGTCATCTAGTTGTGTCACGAAGCACTGAATGTTCTCTTCGTCCTTGAAGACAGAGATTATATCCTTGTGGAAAAAATATCTTGCGAGGTTTCTTGAGGTACCTTAATAGCTGAAGGAGGAGACAAAACCGAACCAGTAGCCTCTCCTGTAGAGGCATTATGAGCAATGGAAGAAGCTTACATGTTGAACTTTTGTGGTCAACCAACCAAATCCCAGCAATTTTCCTTCGTGTGCCTCCTTTGGCCATAGTGATCACACTTTAACTTTTCACGGTCTTCAGGGCAAACATAGTTCCTTTGCGGTTGTCTGGGCCCATTTCTATTACCCTCTTTATCCTACTGTGAAAAAAGTTAGGGCAAACCTCTCATTACCCACAACAGGGGTCATGGCAATCCTCCTACTTGCTTCACTCTGAACATATGCCTAAACATGATTTAGGGATGGTAACTTATCCTTACTGAGGATATATACCCTTGCCAACTCGAAAATAAGATTCAGTCCTACAAGAAACTCAAAAATTATGGGTCTCTCGACCTGTTTCCTTTAAAGAGCTCCGTCCTCAAGCATAAAAGCTGAAAAATCTAGTAGTGATCTAACTCTTTCCACATACTGCGAAGATGGACAAAATACTCTGCCAAAGACTTATCACCTTGTCGAAAATGAGGAACTTCCTCACTTAGCTAATAAACACGAGCAATATTCTCTGTCTGAGAATAAGTTTGAGCTATAGAATCCCAAATATCCTTTGTACTGCGAAGAAATAAGAACCCCCTACTAATTTGTGGCTGCATGGAGTGATGTAACAGTCAGGTTTTCAAACTCCTATTGCTCATACTCTGGAGCATCTTCCTTAGACTCACAAATTTTGCCATTAATATATCCTAATTTTCTATGGCTTTCAATAGACATTTTTGCCGATTGAGACCATTGAAGATAATTTTGTCCATCCAATTTGACTGTAGTAATCTGAAAATTAGGATTCTCCATAAGAGGACTACTCATATTGGAAGCCCGAGGAGGTGGCAAAGAAATATCCGATTTTTCTAAAGTCGACATCGTCGTATTAGAAAAAATCAGAAAAATATCCAACACTTCAAAGAAATACTTTCCTTATAAATCTGACCAACTAGGTTAATAATAGAAAATTTCAGCAAAAAAACAGAAATAGGAAACCCTTCAACGCCTCCTAGGAAGGTAAAATAGGGTTGCTTTTACACAAAAACAACATACAAAAATACTTTAAGGTTCCCAGAATCAGCCTCTTTAACCTTCACAAGCTTCAAATTACTTTTACCAAACATTTTACAGTACTTATATGCATGAAAAAGGAACCAACCCCTCAAAACACAGAAAAAAAACAAATATGGTCTGAAAAAATGATCACCAGAGCTTCAATATAGGTCCAAACGATCCACTGTCACCTCCATTAAAGCAAGCATAAAAAGAATGAAGAATCCACTTGAGATCAAACTAAAAAAAATATCTCTAAACGAATTTGGTGGCTATAAAATATTCATCTGTATTTTTCTGAATTTTTTTTTATTCCCACAAAAAGAATCATAACTTTCTCAAAACAACTCCAAATCATATGAAACTTGATTCTAAAATTCTCTAAAATCAAGACCTATCAAAACATACCTTTACATTCGAGATCCGACGGTCTTCAATGCGTCAATCCATATGGATGTTGACGTCATCCGAAGTCAAAATTTTTCTCCTTTCTTTTTTGTTCTCTTTTGTGTTCTTTATAGATCCCTTAGATCAATAGGCTTTGATATCACGTAGAAAGAGGTAGAGAATGGAGAAAGAGAAGAAAAGAGAAGAGAAAGAGAGATGAAAGTGATTAGGGTTGAAAGCATGAATAATTCATATCTTTCATTTCTTTTATATGTTATTCTAAATAAGAGAATAACAATTTTACCCTTACGTGTATTACACGTATTAGATACGGTATGCGTAATACACACGATATAGCTAATAACATGAAATATCATAAATATCCTTGCCAACAATCTGTTTCTCTCCGCTTCGTGATTTCCTCTCCACTGTCGTTCAACGGTTCAAAGCTTCAAGGTTCAAGCCTTCAGGGAGTCTATTGCCACATGCCATTGTTACTGCTGTGATGCTATCTCACCAAGCTACCACACCCCAACTGCGCCTTTCCCATCTATCATCGCACTCCCTACCACAATGCCACTGCCTAGCTTCTCACTGCAATCCACCACACCGCAGCTCATTGTGGTCTCCACCAAAGCCACCACTCTTCCAAGGTCCAAGTTCAAACTTCCAATAGGTAAAGGAATGCATTATTTTATTTTCCCCTTTCCTTGCCCCCATCATTTATTCCCTAAAAGACATAGTGAGGAGAAGCCTAATGCTGTCCCCAAAAGAGGATGAAAGTTGATGGTGAGGATTGCTCTTTGAAGCTTAATACTGGGGAGAATAGCAAGAAATCTGTTGAGGAGAAGCCTGATGTTGTCAATGATGATAGTGAACTATTGAAGTCAACACTGTTAAGTGTGAAATGGATTTCATCGCTGCTTCAAGAATATTTGAGTGTTGAAATCCAATTAAAAAATCCATACTTTTGTTGAAGATGCTCCATCAAAATGGAACATGGAGAGGATTCTATACTTGGGGACATGTACATACTTTCCAGCCCATCAGTTGTATATTGAGATTGCTAAAATTCTACCCAATTTTTTTTTTTTTTGGCAGAAATCAGAGCTTATACAGTCGAGCCCGAGCTCAAGTTCGATGATTTGTGGACGAGCCGAGCTCGAGCTGGTCTTTCAGAGCTTGAGCCCTTCAACGAGTTGAGGTCAAACAGTGCTCAGCTCGTCTCAGCTCGTTTACACCCCTAGTCACACTTGAGTTTATCCCTTTCTTCTAAACTCAAAGGGTCCTTTGGCTTATGAGGGCTTTCTTTTCCCCTCTATATGGCAGTGTTGGTATAACTAGGGCAGACTGCTTTGAAGTATTAGCAGGAACATCCCTGTCTACTCTCTTCACCCTAGACAAGGAAATGCACGTGACTTAGGGATGACAGACAGTTCAAAATCTGAACTCAACCCACCTAATAACCATAAAATCCAATTTTAATCCACAAATCAACAGTATTGTTTAGCATCAGCAGCACACACCGACTGAAATAGCTAATAGTGATCCAATTCCTCACACATAGCTAGAATGTGACGCCCCGAACCCGCGCCTAGGGAATCAAGTTCCGAGACGCGCGTCCGTTCGTCAAATCATGCAAGCGGAAGACTTTACCCGCGAAAATACGGGAAATTTAAACCTTTATCAGATGCTTCCAAAAAGCAAATAATACCTGTCATCACAATAGCCATCATACAAACCATATACCTGTATTATTTACATCAAGTTTGTTTTACAAAAGTAGGCGCATCTATCACGCCAGGTACAACTTGTACAAGCTTCCAAAATGTCCAGTTAGACTTTTCACTTACTGGTCAGCAGCTCCAAGATCTGCTGACACAAAAAGTCAGTGAGCTATGCAGCCCAATAAAACCACAATCCTTCTAAATTATTTTCCACATAATAACACGCATCAACAATGATATAATAAGTAGTTCAATTTGCATGTTACAGTAAAATAGAACAGTATATAATAAATTGTGACCCAAGGTCACTTAGGGTTACGTCACCCTAACAGAGGTTCCCGACCTCACGTTACTTTCCAATTATGAGGTCAGTTATGAATGTATTATATTACCAAATTATCATTTCGATCATCAATCATGTTTCATTTCGAATCCTGAGACTCTATTAATTGGCCACAGCCCACAAATGTTTAGCTTAAAGTCTCTAAATCATAACCATAATACATTGAGTCATTTAGACTCACACAAACTGTTCCGGCTTTCACCCGAACATGACAAAACCTTGGGTATACCAACACAACTCACCTGGAATCCGACGATTCTATACCGAACCATGAGTCTACCAACTCAAACAAATACACCAACCCTGAGTATACCAACTCAGACCACTTCGTATCCGAAGCTTACACACACAACATGGGCATTCACCCAATAAGGACATATTTTTCCATTCAATTGACTGGCCACATCTATCATGTATTCGCCGCCATCGCCCTGGGTATCAGTTATGAAGGAAGCCCGACCAACCTGCCTACCGTCATCTTCTGGCTAGTCTACGGAGAAACCCCGACATCTATACCAATGCCGACATCTCCTGACGTTCCACCAAGAAGGGACCACGATAGACACGGTGCCGACATCTTCTAACCCACCCAGAAAGGAACCCCGGACTATACACTATCTGATGTTCAGCCACTTTAAACTCCCTAGGACTCCGACATCTCTTGACTACCAGTCACGGAGGAACCACAGGCCATACAGGACACCGCCACTCCTGACCTAGTCCAAGAGGCACCACGGACGACCTAGAGAAACAGACCGACATCTCCCGACTATCAGTCACGGAGGAACCCCGGGCCTTACTAGACACCGTCTCTCCTGACCTAGTCAAAGAGGAACCACGGACTATACTTAACCCTGGTTAGATTTTCTAACCACAGGTTAACCTCAGTTAACCCAAGCCTCGCTTAATTAACTGAAATACTTGGGCCTTCCGCCCGTGAACTAACTCCAGTAACACATCGTCCCATTAGGGAGCGTTTTCAAGCTAATGGATGTCTCCATAGCCTTACAAGACAAACAAAACAATTTTTCGTCACCCTAGAGTGGCGATACAATTTACCCGGGACCCGATCTGGGCTCCCCGAGGGACCACATAAAATCACAACATCATATAGGGGTCTCCGTTCCTTTTTCATTCACGTCAAAAGACATGCATATACATCACATGAAATAATATAACAAAATAAGTGGAAAATGAGAAGAAAAGATAGGGGTTTTACTGTTTCACGCGTTTCGAGGCCTCGTAGGCAAAAACGGATGTCACCAACGCGTTCCCAACGACGATCAACTCCGGGGTAGAGCGCATGCAACTTTCTCTCTCCACTTTCTCTCTCTACCTTTTTCTCCCTCTCTCTACATGCAAAACGAGACGCCGGAGAGAAAATCGGACGCCGCCAACGCGTCGGGGACGTCGAAAACCCTCAAGGACCGACTTCTCTCTTCTTTCTCTCTCTTCTTTCTCTCTCCTCTTTCTCTCTCTTCCTTTCTCTCTCCTCACTTTCTCTCTCTAAAATCTGTTGTGGCAGAAATCGCCCACTGTTGCAAAACCGTGAGATTAAAAGGGGCTGTCCCCTATTTATAATGCAAGGGTCATGTGCCATGCACATGACCACCATTAATGGTCCCCGTTGACCAAGTCAACGGGTTGACCATTTGACTATGATTCTGTATTTTCTCGCATATACGGCCTCCGTAATCCTACTTAATGACATCCGATTTTGACGAAACTTTAGGTGACCGAACTTGGAGCAGTCCGACACCTACTGTAAAAATTTCGGGGAAAAATACTGAGTTCTGACAGCTACACTTTAGTCCGGAAGAAAATTGCAAAACCCACTAATTTCCTTATTTCGAATACAAAATAGGTTGCCGTTTCTTCGTTTGAGATAACTAACTGCCGAGACGACAAACATTAGTTCCCACGGCCGACTGACACGCATTAGTGCCAACTGCACGGATTTCTATTAGGATCTCCAACAGATATTGGGTCCCACTTAATTTCTGGAAATATGTATTTTTCCCATTTTTCTCAATTTTATCACACATAATGGCCCCGCGGTCCCGTGAAATGGTACAAGACGGAACCGATAAGGTAGGGGTGTGTCCCGGCAGTCGACCAGCACACTGTGTGCTAATTTCGCTAAACGATACTGAGATTTCCTCGGTGCACTTCAATCCTGAGCAAAATTCACTTTTTATTAATTTAACAAATAATTAACTAATTAACCTCCATTAAGGACCATAAACACATAATTTTATTATATTAAAATTCCGGGTCGTTACATAGAAAATGGGCAAAATGATCAGCCAAGGGTTTGTCGTCCTATCGAAAGTGAGCAATCTCCTGGCACAACTGATAGACACGTGCAATATTACGTGCCTGAGAGTAAGTCTGTGCAGCGGAGTCCCATATTTCCTTAGTTATCATGAGCAAAAGAAATCCACGAGAGATATGAGATTGCAAAGAGTGTAGTAATCAAGACATAATTGTATGATTTTTCGATTCTCATCTATCATACGATGGATCAGAAACACTAGGCTCCACCACAGGTCTAGTAATGTGTCCCACTTTTCGCCTACTTCCAATAAACATTCCGGCGGACTAATACCATTCTGAATAATTATAACCATCTAATTTATTTGAAGGTTGTAATCTGCAGATTTAGATTCCCAGGTCGAGGTCACATACAAGGGATGACCTGAATTACCTAGACTCAAAGAATTGCCCTCCATATCACTTATCCCTAACACACTGTTTGGGATTACACAATATAACATGAATAGGTCCGGGGTTTCCAAAACACCAAAAATAATTTCAACAATGAGAAAAAAATGGCTGATTTGCACAAATCAGCTTGTCAATCACCACCAAGAATCCCCATGGATAAATTAACAGTCATATAATTGATTTACATAGCCCAATCATACTGAAAAATAAAGGGGACAACAAATATACCATAAATAAATTCAGATAGAACTTTCAATTCTTTCCCAAACTTCGAAAAAATTAATTAAAAAAAATACGTATAACAATGTTCCTCATCAATCTTTAGCACTTCATCACAACAAACAGGTCCTAAAGGTATCATCCAAGTGATCAATTTCAAAGTTGATTTTTTTTCCTGGAAAATTAATCAAGTAAATACAGGACCATTCAAACACCTTTAAAAATTCTGGAAAAAAACTACCACAATTCTCCAAAAATACAGATCCTTTAAAATAAATTTTTTACACTGACCGGGGGACCGTACAACTGCCAGTTGCTGACATCATCCAACCGGTGTTGATGTGGGTTGACGTCAGTTCTTTGTTTTTAAATTCTATGGTCTCCTTGTTTGATGCCTTGTTGCTTTGGATATCTAACTGCTCAGATATCAAGTAGAAAACTAGGGTTTGGCAGTTTAGGGTTTGAGGAAGAGAGAAGAATAGAGAAGAGGAAAGGGGAATGGAAGAAGTTATCTTCATTCTCTCAAAATCTCTTATATATATTGCTAAAGAGATGAAAGGACATAAAATCCCTTAAGTACAAGTAATAAAAGAACTAGACTATAAAGATAATAACTAAATATTAAAGACAATAAAGAGTAATGGGATTGTTTACTAGGCTCATTACATCATCTTTGAATATATGCAAATGTTGGCGAGATGAAGACGATGCCATGATGTAATGATCAAGCTATAAAAAATATTTTATTACATTTTTAAGGGTTCTAGTAGATGTACTTTGCAACCAGTGTACTCTGCATTGCTTGTTTACCTAAATCAAATAAAATTTTGTTGTGGTCTCTAGTAGTCCTAATTTATATAGGAATATAATTCAGTATTTATGCATAGGGAATTTTCTTGGGCTGGGTAGTTGGTAAATAAGGGACTATTTTCCCAAATCTTTGTTTGGTGGGTAAGTTTTCTTTAGTTTGGACTATTACGAATTTATAAAAGGCCTGTAGTAGCTTAGTTTAGATTACAAATGGCAATTAAAAGGTTTCTTTCTTTCGGGAGAATGAGGAGTTTACCTATCTTGAATGAAATTAAAAGGTGTAATCTCCATCTAGTAAGGTAAGGAGGTGTTGATATCCCTCCAATGAGACCAAAAGGTTAGATGTCCTTCTGATGAGATTGTCACATGCCGCTTTCTATACCTTTTATTTTTTAGGTTAAAGAAAATTGGGACTGTTGTAGATCGTATCAACATAGATCCTATTCGTCATCCTGTTGGGTTATGGTGAGCACCAAAAACAAGAAGAAAACTGCATCAATGGAACATTTCGATGTGCATAAAACTATAAAGACAATGAAATCCATGCTTATGTCAATCTGAACGCTTAAAGAGGATCAGCTGAAAAACAATGTAAAAAATGTTGTTCTCTTCAACCTTGAGGACAAGGTTTCCGTAAGGAAAAGGAATGCAACAGCCCTAATTTATATAGAAATTTTATTAAGTATATTACGTATAGGGAATGTTATGAAGTATACCATAAAAAATGAATTTTAAGGATAGGGAATGTTGTTTAGTTGGAAAGTTTTCTTTTGTTTGGGGACTGACAGTTACAACTGTTAATAGTCTACAAAAGACTTGTAAAAGCTTAGTTTTGATTAAAAAAAAATAAGAATAAAAGGTTTCTTTAATTTGATAGAATGAGGTGTTGATATCCTCAAATGAGATCAAGAGGTGTAATCTCCATCTAATGAGAGGTTAAGATGTGTTGGTCTCCCACCAATGAGACCAAAAAGTCAGATATTCCTTGGATGAGATCGTATTCTACCCCTTTTTCATTTTCCTATTAGGTTAATTAAGATCGGAGACTGTTACGTAGTCTAATAATCATGTGTCAAAAACAAGACAAGTTTCCATGTCCAAGAAAAAATATAGGGGGATCAATACTTCTAAATGAATGGATGCAGTAGTGTAGCATTATGTCTGGAAAACAACTATTTCTTTCACTAATAGTTACAACTTGAACATGTCGTCATCGAGTATATATTCCTCCCTATTAATTGTTCAATGCATATTTCAGGGAATTAATTACAAAAGTTTCAACAGGAACTACCATCAACCAATGGTCAACATGTGCTCATAATTTCTTCATAGTGAACAGATCTTTGCACGTTTCAAAGAAAATTAACTACAGAAATTCAACAACATGAAATAGTGGTCTAAGAACATTATACCTCTGTCCAAGAGATAGAATATAGTTCTGCATATTTCCAACGAGTAACGCGAAAATCACGAGGCCAAGTCCGATGATGACCATAGTGAAAAGAACTTCCCATTCAAAATAGCCAGGAACTTGATTTCCAGCAAGAGTGCTGATTTGCTATATAAGACCGCCATAAACAAAGACATAATGCCCATTAGAGGTATATCAAATTAACTAAATTTGATACTTGAGTGTGATTAAATTTGAAAGAGAAAGCACCCAAAGGTTAATAAGTAATTTGATACTTGCCAAATTTGAACAAGTAATACTACAATCACACTTTACATCCAGATAGGTCGACAAAGGTTAATATTAATCTTTCCAGATTATTGTCAAGATAATGCTAGTTTTAGTACCAAGCTTTCTCAGTGTCACCCTATCAAAAGAGTTAAGAAGGAGATTCCATGAATTAAAACCTTTCCTCCCTTGCCAACATGACATTTCATGCCAAGTGGTAGTTTTCAGTTCATTTAATATTCTGTATATCTTTTTGAACTTCGCTTAATATTCTGTATTGGACAAATGACACTGATGATTCAATCATTGAACTACACATGCAATCTAAATCATTTCTGCTTCAAGAAAACCAAATCAACGGTTCAGACCAAAGCTGATGGGAAGTGACAACCAGAAGACTCAAACAGGAATAAAAGCTACAAAATACAGTGCAAAGCATGCTCGGCTAATCAACAACCATAGAGATCTATGGTATAAATGTGAAATGCAATGGAAATGATTATATGAGACTTCAAGTCCTAGGGCTTCATACACTGAAATTACTGCATTGTCATGTTTCATCTTAATTTATTCATGTGAAATGCATTGTGAAATGCATTATAGGATCTGCCTTCTGCCCAAAGCGTAACCTAAATGGGTATCATATTTTGTACAAACAAGTCAATGCAGAAACACATATCCAGAAAGATATCAGGATTACCTGGAAGCCCCAAAACAAAGAATATACATATCTTGTAACAATACTAGGTTTCGCGGTAAGACCAACAACTTGTATGTAGATTCCATAACTGAAGGTACCATTTGTGTCAAAACAGGCACTTGTATTGTTTTTCCAGCTGTTCCTTTCTGGGTTTAAGTTGAACTCATCAATATTCACCCCGTGTCCACAATCTATGAATGTCTTACAGTATTTTAAACCAGATTGGGTGCAGGCATCTTGAAGACACTGATTTACCCTCTGAAACAAAAGTTAATAAAAAGGAACAGTGAAAATTGAACTCTAACCTGGCGCATTAGTAACAGTAAAAACAAATTGTGAAGTGTCTGACAATCAAATCAAAAGAGAAAAGAAATATGTAAACATACAAAGAAAGACAAGATATACATAAATCTATATTGTCGCAATATACAAACAAAGAAAATAAATATTTTAGCACAGAATATGGATTCCAACAAGTATGGAAAAGTTTTATGAGGAAATCAAATAAGCATGGAATTTGTTTTATAACCTTCAAGAGTGAAGAGGTGTTGGATTCACCAACTGAAGTAAACCAGTGACGTGTTTTATTCACACTTAATTCTAGGGTATTATTTAGAAGCGCAAGAAAAGCTTGTTAAATTAACACAGGTACCAGCTAGTGTTGATAAATATGAAGGATTAGATACTTTGTCTAGGTGCATCTCAGTCAACAGCAAAACCGATATGAGTAGGTGCCAATGCCATCTCAATGCACTATTTAGGGTTTGGGAGACTGGAGTTTGTTGACCACACATCTCGACCTGCCAAACTCAATAATTGGTTGGCTAAAAAAAGGAGGTTATAACCATAATTTGCCCACTCCAGTCTCTGGCAAGAAAGGGAAAGAAAAATGAACCATCCAACTTGGTGGTAACGAATTGTGGAAAAGGAACGAATTTTGTGAATCGGTTGAATATCATGCATTTTGTGAAAACAGCGTATGATTAGAATTAATTTAGAGTAGAATCACTTCTCATTTGGGATCTACTTGAACCAATAATACAACATTTTCATGAAGATTAAGTTTACTTTTAAGCCACCCAAAGGGGGAGGGGGTTTGGCAACTAATCACTTCTCTTTTAACTAATAATGCGCTGCATTTTTTATAGTCAAACCTGCAAGAATTTCTCATCTTCAAATGTATATTTCTCAGATCTTGATTTTAGAGGATTTTTGGATCCTATATCGTGTGATTTGATTCAATATTAAGAAAGTTACAATAATTTGAAGGAAAAATACATAAAAATTGAGAATAAATAATTCTCTCAGTTCAGAAATTTTTTTGCTCAGATGGAACAAGTTTAATGATGTTTGTTGGTCATGGGTGAACCGGTTTTTTGTAAGGATCGTTTAAAAACTGAGTTTACTCTATTTGGATGAGATTTGAAGGCTCTATGATGATTTTTCCAAGCCTTTTCCTACCGTTTTTCACTGTTAAAAGGGTTTTTCTGCTTGATTTGCTTATAACATCTTAGATGGTTTTTTTTGGTAAAATTAAGACCTATGGATAAGTTTTTGATGAAGTATTGATTTCTTAGAGGTGTGACTTCATTATTCTCTTAAGTTGCTCATTTTTTCCCTTAAGTTGTTCCTATGGATGCTAAGACTCTTACTCCGTCGGCTTTTCCGACTTTGTTGCCCACTCTATCACCAATATTAAATTTAATGGTGATAATTTTCTTGAGTGACAAAGCTCTGTTGAGCTTTATATTGAGGGTCGTTCTAAGATGGGATATCTTGATGGTAAGACCCCACAACCAGAGACTAGTATTTCTAAGATTGCTAAGTGGAATGCCGAGAATTGCATTCTTTTGGGAATTACATTTTCTATATGGATTGTCATGTGCTTTGGGACGCTCTAAATCAAACTTATGCCTTAGTGGAGAATGATGCTCGAATTTATCAACTCACTCGTGAGATTGCTCATTTTCAGCAAGGGGAAATGTCTATTTCTGATTATTTTGGGGCTCTGCAGTGTCGTTGGGAAGAATTAAGCCATTATAAGCCTCTTTCTATATTGTCCGAAGGTTATGACGAAGAGAATTGAGCGCCATCACATTTATGATTTCTTGGGTGGTCTTTGTGCCGAATTTGAGCAGTTGCACACTCAGCTCCTTGCCACGTCTCCTTTGGCCTCTCTTCAATTTGTATACTCCACTATGTTTAGTGAGGAATGCCGTCAGGCTGTTTTGTCTTCAAGCTCCCCTCCTATGCTCCATCCATATCGTACTACCTTTGCTACTGATTTTCGTCCTCCTCCAGGACATGGTAGGGGGACTGATAGGGGTCGTCGTGGTTGTGGAGGTCGCGGTAGATTTACTACTTGTGCTCACTTTGGTATAATGGGATATAATTGTGATCATTGTTATTGACTGCATGCTATCTTGAGGGTTACCAGTCTCGTCCTGTTGCTCATTTTGCTAAGACTCCTGCTATTGATCCTCCGCCTGTAGCCTCAGTTGCTGCGAGTGATCCTTTGGAGTCCTTGAGAGCGCAGGTTGTTGAGATAATCCGCGCTGAGTTTCGTCTACAGAGTGATTCTAATAGACCTGCTTCATCTTCACTTGCTGTCTCAGGTATCCATGCTCCCTCGGCCTATGTTGCCACTACATCGTCTTCTTCCTCTATCTAAGTTATTGATTTTGGAGCTGCTGATCATATGACTGGTGAGTCACAGGGTTATTCCATTTATTCACCTCCATCTCGTACTGCCAAGGTTTGCTTGGCCGATGGTTCTAATACTCCTGTTTTACGAGTAGGGCACATTCCTGTATCGCAGTCTCTCTCTTTATCTAATGTTTTAAATGTTCCTCGTTTATTTTCTAACATTCTTTCAGTTAGTAGTCTTACTACCAAACTCAACTGTTGTGTTATGTTTTATCATTCTCATTTTCTCTTTCAGGACCTGACTACGAGGAAGATTATTGGTAGAGGGGTGGAAAGAGGTAGACTGTACTACCTTGACACAAATTATGCTCATGATCGTGTCTCATCTACTACTGCTACTGCTATTGTTTTTCCTTTTTTTGTTGATACTACTCCTGATACTTATCGTTTATGGCATGCCAAGCTTGGGCATGTTGGATCTAATACTTTGTTTTCTTTGATTCCTACTTTTAGTAAATTGTTTTCTTCGTCTACTTTTCAATGTGATACTTGTGAGCTTACTAAACATGTTTACACTGTTTATCCGTCTCACATGCATGGATGTCATTCTGTTTTTTGAGCTTGTTCATTCTGATGTTTGGGGTCCATCTCCGGTTATCTCTAGTGATGATTTTCGTAATTATTTTACTTTTATCGATGGCTGCATTCGGGCTACTTGGGCTTACCTTATTAAGTCCAAGGATGAGGTATTATCTAAATTCCAAGAATTTCATGCTATGGTAGTTACCTAATTTGGTGGTCATATTAAGGCTCTTCGATCTGATGATGATGGTATCTCTTTACTCCTTTCGTCCAGTATCTTCAGACTCATGGTATTGCTCATCAGCTTACCTATCCTTACACACCACAACAAAATGATGTTTCTGAGCGCAAAAATCATCATTTAGTCGGTGTCACTCGCTCCTTATTGCGAGGCATGTAAGTGCCTAAGCCTTATTGGTCTATGGCACTTCTCACTTTCTATTTCCTCATCAATTGGGCACCTACTCGTATTCTTGATGGTCTCTTACCATATCAGCTTCTTTTTCCTAAGGCTCCTATTATTTCTCATTGAGCTACAAGTCTTTGGTTGAACTTGCTTTGTTGAAGATCTTTGCCCTAGTCATCTGAAATTGGACGATTAGACTATTAGATGTGTCTTTGTTGGTTATTCTAGCACATGTAAAGACAATACTATATTTTTCTCCTTTCTCTCCTGCTCGTACTGTGCCTACTATCACTATGCGTTTACCTGTTACAGGGGATCCTCCACAACAGAAGGAGTTTCTCACGTACTCTCATCAACAGCCACCTGGTTCTCTCTCTGATGTGCCTCTACCGCAGTCTTTCCCACAGGCCACTCCACTAGGTACTTCTTCACCTTTCTTTATTCTTGTTCATATTTCCCCTATCATTACTCCTGTTGCTTCTGATCTTGAGTCACATCGCATGGGTGTTCGTTCCTGTGTACTCTTTACCCTGTTGTCAAGTATGTTTGTTATCAGACTGTATCTCCTTCGTATCAAGCCTTCCTTTCAGCGATTGACTCTGTGACTATTCATTGGTCTGTTTGTGCTGCTCTTCTTCATCCTGAGTGGAAGGATGCTGTGGTTGATGAGATAAATGCCCTATATTCTAATCATACTTGAGATATGGTTCCTCTTCCATATGAGAAGAAACCTGTGGGCTACCGTTGGGTCTTCAAAGTCAAACATAACTTTGATGGTAGTATTGCTCGGTATAAGGCTCGTCTTGTTGCCCGCGGTTTTTCTCAAACCTATGGGCTTAACTACGATGCAAGGATTAAAAATATGATTTCGGGGGATGTATCGGTCCCAACCGAAACCTATACGTATCGGTTTCGGACGATACATATAATTTTTTTTGTTTCTTAAAAAAATAAATCAATTTAAAATTTTTAAAAATCAAAAAAGTTATAGGAATCAAATTTACCAAATAGAAAGTCATGGGAAGTGACACAATGACAAAGTATCAAACACAATTACAATTCAACAATGAATTAAAACTTACGTAACTAATAAACGATACGTATCGCCCGTTTCGTTTTAGTATAAATACCATACAGGGGGCTACCGATACCTATATGTATCGCCCATTTCGTATCGGTTTCGGCGATTTTTATTTCCATGCTACGATGCTACTTTTGCTCCTGTGGTGAAACTAACTTATGTTCGTGTCCTACTCACTCTTGCGGCGAATCAGATTTGGTCTCTCTATCAATTAAACATCACAAATGTCTTTCTTAATGGGTATCTCACCGTGGAAGTATATATGGACCCCCCCTCCTGGTTTCCTACTTCAGGGGGAGTCTGGGAAGGTTTGTAGACTTTGGAAGTCTATATATGGTTTGAAGCAATCATCTTGTGCTTGCTTCCATCGCTTTAGTGAAGTGGTTCTGAGTATGGGCTTTCAGCGAGTCACTTTGATCACATTGTCTTCATCCATTCTGGCGTCTCAGATCAGACCATACTTCTTGTATATGTTGATGATATCATTTTGACTGGTGATAACTCCTCTTTTATCTCTTATGCTAAGAATGAGTTAGGGCATACCTTTGATGTCAAAGACCTAGGTCTTCAAAAGTACTTTCTTGGTCTGGAGATTGCTTAATCTAAGAATGAAATTTTTCTGTCACAACAGAAGTACGCTCTTCATCTATTGAGTGATCCTGTATGAATGAGTGTAAACCCACTACTTCTCCCATGGATTCGAAGTTGTTTTTACATGATAGTGAGGATGATCTTCTTCCTGGTCCTCATGCCTACCAACGTCTCGTGGGCCGCTTAATATATTTCACCCTCAATTGACCGGATATTACATTTGATGTCAGCATGGTTAGTCAATTCATGCATGCTCCCCGTGCTTCACACCTTGTTGCTGCTCATCGTATACTCCGATATATCAAGTCTATATCTAATTGTGGACTTGTATATCGTTCACATTAGCATCTCGAGATTGCCGGCTATACAGATGTCAATTGGACCGGATATTCTATTGACCGTCGCTCCACCTCGCTCTATTGCGCCTTTTGAGGCAACTAGGTTGCATGGAAGAGCAAAAAACAACTTGTTTTTTCTCGCTCTAGTGCCGAAGCAGAATATCGGGTTCCTGCTCATGGCACTTGTGAAGTTCTGTGGCTTCGTTCTCTCCTTTCCGAGTTAGGGTTTCCTATTACAGCCCTACGTCTTTTCATTGTGATAATAAGGCTGCCGCAAAGATTGCCTCTGATTCTGTGCTTCATGAGAGGACAAAGCACATTGAGATTGTTATTCATTTTCTCTGAGAGAAAGTTCGAGACTGTTCATTATCTCTTCAGCATGTTTCGTCTTCTCAACAACTTGCTGACATCTTCACCAAGCCTTTTGGCCCTGCTATCCTCCAGGATATTACTGTCAAGATGGGCATGCTTAATATTTATGCCCCAGCTTGAGGGGGAGTGTTAATATATGTAAAATCGAGGGTATAGTTGTAAAATGGTATGTATATAATGTTCTCTTAATATAAGATGCTAATAAGGTTCTCTATCCCTCACTAAGCAATTTACCCTTATATCTATTTTTTTCCTCTCTTTCTCTTCTTCCCTAAGAAACCTAAATCTCTAAACCCTTTCTCTAACTAAAACAATGGGTGTAGAATGTAGATAAGGCCACTTAATAAGAGGAGTATCTTGGAACCAAGTATCTAGCCATAAATTGATTTTTTCACCATTACCTCATAGCCATTTGCAATTCATCAAAACTTGTTTTATACTAACAAACATATCAAACCACCATTTGTTGTCACCTGGATTCCCAGAAAGCAACTGAGGATGAGAATTACAAAAGTATTTATTTTAAATAAATCGGCTCCAAATCCCGTCAGAATTAAGTAAATTCGTTGTTCTTTTAAACATGAACGATTGAGCAATATCCTCCATCTTAAGGGTACCCAAACCACCTTTAAGCTTAGGCCTAGTAATACGACACCCGTTAATCCAATGCGCCCTATGATTATTAAGCTCATCAATCCAATTTTATTTTTTTTTGCAAAAGTAGATTCCAAACGCTTAAAAAACCCTTTAAGAACATAGTTCACCATCAATGTATAAATAGGAATGGACAAAAGAACATGGTTTATCAGAGTGAGATAACCACCAGTAGAAAGAAGTTTCTCATGCCAACCACCAACTCGTTTTCTCACCTTGTCAATCAGATAATCAAAATACATAATCTTCGATCTTCTAGAAAAGATAGGAATACCAAGACAGATAAGTGGAAGATCCTTGCAAGAGATACCTGACGTAAAGGCAACTCTGCTTCTATAAACCAGATTTCTCTTCACAGAAACAAAGACCTCTCTTTTGGTCTCACTAGTCAGTGGGCCAGAAGGCCTTTCATAGTCAGATAATATCGATCTCTTTTGGCCATTTATAAAAACTGAAGTATCGTCTGCAAATAATAAATGACTAACTTGAAGATTGTTTCTACCTCCAACAAAATAACCAACCTTACTAGAAAGAGAAAGCTCTTTTAAACCTCTACTCAGAACCTTTTCAGCCAAGATAAATAAAGTAGGACAAAGCAGTCTCCTAGCCTCAGACCATTCGAGGATGGAAAGAAGCCATGAAGCTCACCGTTAATAACAATAGAGAAAAAAGGATTCGAGATGCAAGCCTTAATTAATCAAATATTGAAAATGGCTAATTAGTAATAGAAAAAGGAGAATGATCTGAAGGGCTCCGAGATCTGTGAGTGATAGCCGTTTGAATGAACCTGTTGCACCAATCAACATTAAGAAGAACTCTATCTAGCCCATATATGATGGGCAGCCCTCCTATCAATGCACCAGGAGTATCTGTTCCCCAAAGCACCACCATCAATCAGGCCACAAGTAGCAATCATCAAATTGAACTCATCCATAGAAGAAGAATTTGAAAGTCTCCCCCCTTTCTTCTCATCAACTTGGATGCCACATTAAAATCCCCACCTACAACCCAGGGGGAGGAGGTATTTCTGCTAATCGCCACTAATTCATCCCACAGCATCTGCCTCTCCACACTAGAACAATTAGCATATACAAAAGTAAGTTTCACCATCTCAAAATATTTGTATTGGATATCCATAGAAGCCAGTTGAGATGAAGATTGGAAGCCAGACATAGTCAAATAGATACATCTGAGTTCCAGAACACCCAAATTCTCCCATCCGAAACACTGTTAGCAACCATATTAAAAAGGCCAATTTCCCTGCCAACCTTAGGCATGAAGCTTTTTTTTTAAGGGTCAATAATCGCAACAATACAATAGTTAATTCTTTAATGATATTCTTTAACCGAAGACAGGAGCCAGTATTCCCTACACCTCTTATGTTCCAAATAAGAGCATTAATCATTGAGAAGATGGTTGGGGAACCAGCAAGAGTCGCTCTTGACTTGGATTGGGTAAAAATATTTGAAGGAAGATGTTTCTTCCTAACAAATTTTTCCTCTTCTTAACTGAAATTACTAAACCCATTTAACCAAACAGACTGAGAAATATGATTGGAAAATTTCTTTAAAACAACAATTACCTCAGCAATACTGTTCAACTCTTGTAAGTTAATATTCAGAGCTTTATTCGCTGACAGACTCCAAAAGAGTGTTGTTTTTTCAAAACCCAATTGTCATCTTTGGATCGTTGGAAACTTTTCAGCTTATCAAACAATAGCTGATCAAATAATTCCTTCTCACCACAAGCGGCTACACATAAATCGTCACTAAGAGAATCTATAACAAAACCATTATCTTGCACAACATCCCCATAGTTTTCAGTAAGAAAATCATAAATGCCAACTCTTTCAGTCAAACTCAGAACTAAAGGAGTACTACTCCCATCTTCACTAGACTTAAGGTTAGATCACTTGAAAGAGTCAATGACAAGCATGTTTATACTGTCCACTTTTGCAGGTATAGGACAATATGGCTCAGCCACGGCTACAGGAAACGAACCATAGGGGCATACTGGATAGCTCCACCACATTCTCAACAGAATCAATAATGGCTTCATTCATCTTTTCTGTAAAATCCCCATCAGCCAGACTAAATTGGCCATTTTAGGTTCCTCTTAAAGAATTGGATTTTTCATTTAAGTCTCGATAGATCTGATGGAATCCCCATAATGATAAGGATCACCCGACCCCATATTCTCCTTGGCACAGATTGTTGGGTCAATGGAGTTAACTGAGGTGCATTACCTTCCTTATTCCCAAGAGGAATCTGATCAACCAAGTTGTTTGTAGAAACATGTACAGCCCATTGTTTAGATTTTTGATGGATATGAGGCTGTGAAGGACCTTTAGAATGCCCACCTAGTTCACAAACTTCCTTTATATGTCCTTATTTTTTACAATGAGAGCAGAAAGACATTCATTTTCAGTAAGAGTCATTTGCCATCTCCCAAATCCCCTCAATCTAATCCAGATTTTTTCAGGCAAGATTTAAGAAGATCAGCTTCCACACATATGCGAGTAGCACTGGATCTAGATTAAGAGCACTAGGTCTGTCCATCTTAAGGATTAATTTATCAAAAATCCCAGCAATCACCTGAAGAGGTTGAACGTGGAAGAGGTGGATCGGCAAGTTTGGCAACGAGATCCATAAAGGAACAATCAAAGGCTCAGTTCCAGATTTCAAATCAGATGTCCAATTGAAAAATCTGAATAGGTACCCCTTGATATACACGATTACTTTGAACCAGATGGATATGAAATCATATTGAGAGGAGAAACTAAGTAAGAGATGTTTAGAGTCCAAAACTCCAATCGAAAATCCAGATCTCAGATGTAGATCTGACATCTACATCGAAAATCTACATCTGAGATCTACATCGAAAATCTCCTATCACATCGAAACTTGGCCTACCATAAGAGAATTTGGCAACGAGACAGTGAATGGAGCGGCCAAAGCATTTGATTCCTTCAAATAGAAGAAGACAGCCAGTTCGCCCTTATAAGATGTAGGTTGTTTCGAACTGAAGCTTGGAGGAATGATCACCGAAGGCGCTGCAGCCTGCAGAAACGACAGAACCAAAGGATCGAGAAGGTGGTTTACCTGGATCAGGCAGCCGAGAAGAAGATGGACCTAAGAGATGACCTGAAGGGCGATCTCCATGAAACCCTAGGAAACCCTAGCCGCCAGCCTACCAAGATTAAGTTCACTATTTGAATCATTAGATGGATAAAAATA
Source organism: Tetracentron sinense (assembly GCA_015143295.1). NCBI lineage: Eukaryota > Viridiplantae > Streptophyta > Magnoliopsida > Trochodendrales > Trochodendraceae > Tetracentron > Tetracentron sinense. The sequence continues at coordinate 34,364,908 of CM026554.1, forward strand.
ATTGGTTATTGTGGGTGAAGTATGGCTCTTTTTTTCTTTTCTTTTTTCTTTTATTTTGTCTTTTTCCCTTTTCAAGTTGTTTATTTAGGGGGACATAAGTGTACTCTCTCAATCAAATTAGGGGATTGAATAAAATATCATGAAAGAAGACACTGAAGGCAGAGAATTGTTTAGTCATGTGATAATAAAACCAATAACATGCGTTCTCTTTTTCTACATAGGTTTACATTAGAAGAGTAAGACAAAACCCTAGAATATAATAATCCATATGAAATGATGGTTTTCCTCTGAGATGCTCCATATGGTAAATTTGCTGCATCACCATACCATGGAAGATCCTCTTCTGTCATTAGTGATTAACATTGGATATATATTATGAAATGCACTAGCATACATGCAATTTAGCAATATATTGAACCTAGACTCTCTATTTCAAGCATTGTTCGATTGATCGGTTCTTTATCAAAAGGAATTATATTATTATGTTCCGATAAATAATACTGATCGTGCCCTGCTTTTTGCTGTGAATCACATAGCCCCAAGCCCAGATGGAGGGATAAAACATCAAGTTGGCAGCCAGGGTAAACTTTGTCAACCTATTTCATGAATCCTGATCCATTGTGTAGAGCTTATGCTAGCGTTTTCCATGGAAGGGTGCACTACAGAAAGATATGGTTGCAGTGTAAAGTGGGCAAGAGTTCCCCAGAAAGATGGGCTCCAACAGTGCCCAGTTGTGGTGAAACGTAAGAAAGGGTGATTTATGATCGATTAATTATGAAAGATGATTGCATGTACATATTGAGGCAAATATCACCATTTATTATAGCCTCCAAAAGCTTCAATGTGCAGCAAAAGATATCAAAGAGAAATAGGGAAAAAAAAAAGAATAAAAAGCACAGTAATAAAATATTAATGTTAGAAGGCCCACACCTACCTGCAACCCGAGAATGTACCAGCATGACCCCACAATGTGCCCAGACAACATGAAAGTGAGAAACGTAATAGCAAAGTTCTTCCATGCTGACTCAAATATGAAACCCTTCGCAAGCTTATTACCAAGCAAAGGTAAAAACCTAAATAACTTGACGATGTACTGAACAAGAACTGATGCCCGTAAGAGATTGTTTGCATTATTTTCTCCAGATAATCCCAAGAACTTAGGTATGGCCAACAATATTATGATCTGCACAAGGATATTATAAGTAATATCCATGAGAAAGGGAGAAAAAGATACCTGACAAATAACATATGAAGCTTATGTGTGTGTGTGTATACAAAACCATTGCATAAACGTTGTTGCATGGATTGGCAAGCTTAAGATATATCTGTGTGTGTGTGTAGATAACCATTTCATAAACATTGCTGTATAGGTGGTAAATTTTAGATGTAGTTGACAATCAAATGTTCTTTCAAAATGTTTTTTATTGCTAAAGACGAATTATTGTATGTAAAAATGAGCAAAAAGATGGCAAATAGCATTCCCAACATACATAAAGTCAATACATACACCAAGTTTGGCCTGATTCTGCAAGCTTGTTTCTGGACTTAGCATATTCAAAATTTTATAGGCCAACCTAACCAACTCCCTAACATGGCAACACTTGAAGATCAAAATATAGAAGAAAGGTGAAGAAAGAAGGAGAGAGGAAGAAGAAATATTGGAAGAGAAATCGTGATTAGAGAGTTCTCCTCTCTAATCCCATCATCTTATATTATAATAACCCTAAAGAGGTGCAATTACAATAATACCCTTAATGAAGGATTTGATGTATCACACCTACATAACCAAACCTACATAACCAATCATATCTCAACACTCCCCCTCAAGATGGGCATAGATATTCAACATGCCCACTTTGTTAAGAGCACTTCTAAACTACCCCTGGTAACTCCCTTTGTGAGTACATCAGCCAGTTGGTTTCCCGTTGTAACAAATAGTAAGCAAAGATACCCCGTAGCAACTTGCTTCTGATAAAGTGCCTATCAATCTCAATGTGTTTTTAGTTCAGTCATGTTGAATAGGATTCTGGACAATATTGATGGCCGCCTTGATATCACAAAACAACTTCATAAGAACATCCACCTTCATCTCCAAATCTTGTAGTAAAATTTTCAGCCACAATAATTCTGCTACCCCATGAGCCATTGCCTTATAATCTGCTTCAATACTTGATCTAACCACTACACTTTGCTTCTTGCTTCTCCAAGTGATAAGGTTACCACCAAGGAACGTACAAGACCCTGTGGTAGATCTCCTGTCATCTACACTTCCAGCCCAGTCAGCATCAGTGTAAACTTCCAGTCAAGAGTGACCATGGTTAGCAAATAGAATGACCCTTCCCTAGCGTAGCCTTTAAGTACCTCAAGATTCTCTCCACTGCCTCATAATGAGCAATCCGAGGTTCATGCATGAACTGACTGACAACACTAATTGCATATGCGATATCAGGTCTAGTGAGAGAGAGATAGATGAGACGACCAACTAGTCTTTGGTACATCTCTTTGTCCTCTAGTAACTAGTCATTACTCGAGTTCAACTTATGATTCTGCTCAATAGGAGTGTCTGCTGGTCATGAACCTAATTTTTCAGTATCCTTAAGTAAGTCTAAGGTATACTTCCGCTGCGATATGAAGATGCCCCTTTTTGATTGAGCAACCTCGATACCCAGAAAGTATTTCAAACTACCCAAATCCTTGATCTCAAACTCCATTACTAGGAATTTCTTTAAGTTTTGGATCTCTAGTGGGTCATTGTCAGTCACCACAATGTCGTCTACATAGACAATCAATACTGAAAGTAACTCACATTTTTTCTTGACAAAGAGATTGTGATCACCATGACTCTATAGATAACCCATCCTCTTCACAGCTTCACTGAACCTCTCAAACCCAGCTCGTGGGGACTGTTTCAGTCCATAAATAGATTTTAGTTTGCAGACCTTTCCATCACTGTTAGGTAACTTGAACCCAGGAGGAGGAGACATATACACTTCTTCTATTAGGTCTCCATGAAGGAATGCATTTTTTTACATCTAACTGATGTAGGGGCCACGAGTGATTAGCTACCAAAGACAAGAGAACTCGTATGGAGTTCATTTTAGCAACCAGTGCAAATGTCTCTTTGTAGTCGATCCTGTAAGTCTCAGTGTACCCCTTAGCTACCAGTCTTGCCTTGTACCTCTCAATTGATCCATCTGCTTTATGTTTAACGGTGAACACCCATTTACAGCCTATTGTCCTTTTTCTTTGGGTAACTTAACCATTTCCCATGTGTCATTCTTGACTAGAGCTCTCATTTCTTCCATCATAGCATCACGCCACTTCGGATCAGAGATAGCCTCCTGAAACCTAGAAGGTAAAAGACACAGAAGAAACAGAGGATACGAAAGCAGAATAGGAAGGTGATAAAGAGGTATATGAGATGAAGTTAGAGATAGGATGAACCGTACACTGACGCTTTCCTTTGCGGATGGCAATGGGAGCAGTATCATTATCAATATCAGGAACATAAATAGACACCACATGAGGCAATGAAACATTGTTACCTGGTTCAGAGGGGTCGGAATTAGGAGATGGCCTTATCATAGCGATACCCTTCTTTTTGCATCTAGTATAAACTTGTAGGTCCATCGTAGTAGTAGACTCAGTAGGAGTAATAGAAACATGAGAGATAATATTAGGAACCAACGCCGGAAGTGGTACGGAAGGCAAACTCTCTTCCAACAATGCACTATGCTCCCCCTAAAGAGAGGTAGAGGAATGAGAAAAAAATGGAACATTCTTAAAAAAAAAATGTGACGTCCATGGTCGCAAACCATTTGCTCGACATGGGATCAAAACATTAATATCCCTTTTGTATGGAGGAATACCCCAAGAGAACACCCCGAATGGATTTGGGATCTAATTTTGTTCGATTAGGACCCAAGATATGAATAAAGCAAACACAACCAAAGACACATGGGGGGATAGGAAACAAAAGTTAGGCTAGACAAAATAGTTGATACGGAGACTTCAACTTCTGTACCCGAGATGTAATGCGATTAATCAAATAGGCGGATGTATGCACTGCTGCAGCCCAAAACTTCTTTGGAATATTCATACTCGTCAGCAACAAATGACGGTTCTTACGCTCGGCCACCCCATTTTGTTGGGGAGTACAAGGACATGTGCTCTGATGGATCATGCCATGATCAACCAAATGTTGCCTTAAGTCTCCCTCAAGGTACTCTTTCGCATTATCAGATCGTAAAATTTTAATCTGCTTCTTGAATTGGGTCAATACCATTCTATGAAACCACTTAATGAGGTCCGGGATTTCAGCACGAGACTTCATCAAGTAAATCCAAGTATGACGAGAGAAATCATCGACAAAAGAAATAAAATACCGATAACCATGCACAGATAATGCAGGGGCAGGGCCCCAGACATCAGAATGAATCAGCTGAAACAGAGACACTTTTATTCATACTCGAAGAAAAAGTAGTTCTACAATGTTTGGAGAGTTCACACACTTCACATTGCAGACTATGACCAGGAACAAACTTAAACAAGTCCGGAAAGACCAACAACAAAGACTTAAACGATAAATAACCTAGACGACTGTGCCACAATATGATTTTGGCATCATTATTACTACTACTAGGAATACTACTGCTCTATAATGCTGAAGGAGAACCATCCACATCTAGGAGATAGAGACCATCTGTTTCACGACCATTCCTAATTGTTTTCCTCGTCACCAAGTCCTGAAATACACAATGAGTAGGGAAAAATGTCACACAACAGTTAAGACTCTTGGTCAAGCTGCTAATTGATAACAAACTTGTGGATAAATTGGGAACATGAAGAACAGGTGACAAAGAAAGGACATCAGTAAGTTTGACAACACCCTCGTCAGAGATAGAGGAAAGAGCTCCGTCGGCAACCATTACTTTATCCCTTCCAAACAGGAGACTATATGAGGAAAAAACAATGGATAAACTAGTCATATGATCTGACGTACCTGAATCAATGATCCCAGTTGGGCTGGACTGTGAATGAGAAACGAAATTAGCAGATGCAGTACCTGACTAAGGAAATGAAGTAGAGGCAGAAGAACCTTCTATTTGACTCAAAAAACGGCGAAGACGATCAATATCTACATTAGAGAAACTCTCTGAGGTGGAGGAAGATGGTCCAGTGAGAGTATCCGATGCCATCGAGTTACCCAAGGAATGAGGTAAGAAGGTTCCAGTGTTGCCTCGATGATTGCCCATCTGCTGTCCGGGACGAGAAAACTTGGTGGGTCGACCAATGAGATCCAGCAAGTTTCCCGAGTATGTCGAGTCTTCCTACAATGCTTGCACTTCAGCTTATCCTTGTCATCAAGAGGCCTAGTCTTCCGACGAGGGTATTTCCCAGCACGAGGAGCAGTAGAGGCCGTAGCAAGGACAGGATGATCGTTGGTCGGAGTAGGTACCATGGCCTTTTTCCGGCTTTCCTCACCTTAGACTAGGGAATAAACTTGGTCCAAAGAGGAAAGTTCATCTCTGCCTAAAATTTGTATCCTGGTTACCTCAAATTCCGAATTCAATCCCGCCAAGAAATCAAAAATTATGTTCTGTTCTACCTATTTAATGTACCTATCCCGGTCTTTATCAGTGTCCCATTTGATGACCTGAAAATGGTCCAACTCTTCCCACAGACCTTGAAGAGTGGAGTAATAAGTAGATAGGCTCTTCTCCCCCTGACTTAGAGTAGCTATTTCTTGCCTCAACCGGTAAACCTTGACAATATTCTGACATTGGGAATAGGTTCAAGTTGCCTTATCCCAGATCTCTTTCGCAGTCCGAAGAAATAGGAAACCCTTATTAAGCAATGGTTGCATGGAATTCAGCAGCCATGACATAACCATAAGGTTCTCCTGTTCCCACCTATCATATGTGTCAGCCTCCTCAACCAGTTCCTTCACACATCCGGTCAAGTACTTTAACTTCCTTCTCCCGCCGATATACATCTTAGCGGATTGAGACAACTCAAGGAAGTTTGTGTCATCCAACTTAACTGTTGTGATAAGCACACTGGGATTATCACCATAAGTAGTAACAGGCAGAGTTATCTTGCTACTAGGAACCTTCGAAGTAGCTTCGGATAAGCCTTCAGACACACCATCAGTGGCCATTCTCTACTCTTATAGAACCAAATATGCAAATCAGAAACAAAAAAATTTTGCACAAACCAGCCCCAACCACGAGTCTGAAGTCACAAAAGAACAAGTATGGAATGTCCCAAGGAGGAAACTTGAATCACAATAAGAAATACCCAAACTAGCATTCATGATGACAACTAGCCATATTAGAACCAAAAAAAGGTAAGAAAAATTTTTATGGCTTAAGACAGGGGTCACCACAGTAAACTGTGAACCTTGTTTGGTTTGCAGGAGATTCAAATCTACAACAAAACAAATGAGAACACTCCCAAAAGATCCCTATGGAATTTTCGGTCCACCCATAGTCAGATTTGAGGTTCTAAAGCATCCAAGAATTTCGCACTCTTCAGTTTTGTGAAATCAGCGAATTTCTGAAATAATGCTTAGAAATTCTGTAAAATATATCAATGGTGGTCAAAAAATTAAACAAAACTCACTACAAATCCCAACTCAGTCATCTCTATCTTTTGGCACAATCGGCATCCAGTTCTGGTCGAACAGATGCTGACATCAGCAAGGAACCATGCTGACACAACAGGTTGCAGAATCCAAAACAGGAAAAAAAAAAAACGAGAAGTTGTCCCTTGAGTTCCCTAGATCGTGTCTTGCTCTGATACCAACTTGAAGATCAAAAATATAGAAGAAAGGTGAAGAAAGAAGGAGCGAGGAAGAAGAAATATTGGAAGAGAAATCGTGATTAGAGAGTACTCCTCTCTAATCCCCTCATTTTATATTATATTAACCCTAAAGAGGGGCAATTACAATAATACCCTTAATAAAGGATTTGGTTTATCACACCTACATAACCAATCATATCTCAACAGCAACAATGTGGACCAATGTCCAAGATCCTGTCCCTTTTCCTCTCGCTCATCAAATATGGCTGGATGAGTCCCCTTCTACCCTAAGACCTTGATGTATCCATAATCCCCACTTCAATAGTCCTTTACTCTTATCGAACTCGATAACACTTAAACATTTTTTTTTTGATAGGTGATAACATTTAAACATCACCATGATCATTTCTAGACACACATGTTCGGCCGGTGTAGGGGACCCTAAATCACTTCCAACAAAGTTGAGCTTTTTCTGTCCCATATTTGGAGGTTTCCATGGTGCTTTTCATGTTTCCCAACTGCTTAGAAAATCTGGAATTCTGAAATCTAGTAACTCTTTAAAAGAAATCATGGAAAGGAACAAAAGATCACGAGAAAAAACAGTTCCTATGTTGCACATATGGGCAAAATAGAGCTTAAGTGAGGTTACACAGACGTAATCGTTGTGAACACAACCTGCCTATCATTTAGACAAAAAGAGATGATTGGGCTAGAGAGCATCATCGTTTTCTTCTTCTATTCCAGAACCAATTTATTTAATTAAGTCAACATTGAAAGGTTTTTATCTACCATTTAATGTTTGCACTAGGCATCAAAACTGTTATGACGATTTCAGAACTATTATATAAACGATCATGCGCAGCATACTCGGATGTTTCTCAATCTTTCTAGTTTAACTGATTTCTTAGTACAAAGTCCATGCTAGAAACTAACTTTCACAAATTCATTGGGCAATTCACGTGCATCTGAAGGCATATATCTATTGAACTCTAAAAGGAACTTACCAAACTTCATAAAAGTTCAACCCCTATTGATATTGTTTCGATGATTTTGTTCGATATGTTGCTTCAAGACTTCAAGTACAGATTTCCAAGTGCTATAGTGTGTTTCGAGCCACGTATCCGATGGGTTACACACACCGTGTTATGAGTAGCTTTACCAGCTGGACAACCTTGGTTTAACTTATAGTAAATATTAGACAGGTAGGAGTTAAAGCCAAAAGATGTTAGTTGGGAGCAAGTTATATAATTATTTAGGAGCAAGTATATTGGAGCCAAAGTACAAATAGGTACCAGTTGGTATTTAAAAACTTATTTTGTGCTAGGAATTGCCAGTTCAAGGTTTTATTCAGCTTGTCTCGCTATTCTCTCTTCATTATCCCTTTTGCCTCTTCAGTTGATTTTAGGGTTTAGGTAGTAGAGGGGGAGAGAAAGTGATGAAGGAGAATTAGGTTTTGAAATTGTATCTCAGTAACCTCCAATGATATATATATATATGTGTGTGTGTGTGTGTGTGTGTGTGTGTGTGTGTGTCATATTACAAGCGTAGCGACATTGGACAGACATAATAGTGACACCGGGAAGATTACATCATTGCGAAACTGATAAAATAACGTCGACGTGAGATAGACATTGTTATACTTCAACAATCTACCTCAAGCAGGTGTATATATGTCCAGGCCCAGCTTTGCTCAAAACACTATGGAATTGAGTACTATTGATTCCATTGGTCAAGATATCAGCTAGATGATCACTAGTCTTTCCAAATGGAGTACATATCTTCCCACACATCAATTTTTTCTTGATAAAGTGTATGTTGACTTTTATATTCTTGGTTCTATAACGTTGCACCGGGTTGTGAGAAATATTGATTGCAGCCTTGTCCCATATAGGTGCATTGGACCCTAAATGGGAAAACCCAATTCATTCAGGAGAATTTCCAACCAAAGTAACTCACATACATCATGAATCATAGCTCGAAACTAGGGTTCGGCACTTGATTTTTCCACCACCAATTGCTTCTTGCTTCTCCAAGTTATAAGGTTTCTTCCAATAAAGGAACAATAACCAAAAGTGGAGATCTCCTATCCGATACAAAACCAGCCCAGCCAGAATCTGTATACACTTCAACCCTCATGCGGCCATGTCTAGAAAACAAAAGACTTTTCCCAAGTGATGACTACAAATCATAGTTCAAAAACCCGAAAACTCGACTTGACTCGACTCGAAAGCTAGCCGGGTCAAGTAACTCGGAAAACTCAACTCGGTCCAACTCGGAATACATATGTAATAACTTAAAAAACCTGGGTTAAAAGAACTAAAAGTACGCTGGTTTTAAAGCCTCAAACCTAAAAATTAGGTTTAACAAAACCCCTAGTAAATTGTCTTTGTAGACCCAAATACTTATGATGCAAAAAAAGTGAGACGTTCGAGTTTAGATTTAAAATAATGATAAGAATACCCTTCTGTGACTCGGCCTAGTTTGACGAGTCGAAAAACTCGGCTCAACTCGATCAAATCGCAGAGTAACTCGGCAAATAGTGTCTCCTTCGAGTTTTGAGATGACTCTACTCGAAATCCAATCGAGTCGAATTACTCAGGTGACTTGCCGAGTTTTTGAACTATGCTACAAATAATGAATATCTTGTAGCTCGCTTCTAAATGTGACAACCAATCTTTGTGATCTCTAAGGTTAAGGACAATCTATTAAATGGATCACCCTAATACAAGTAGACAGTGTATTTCATAGGATATCCACTAGTCGATCTCGTTCAATATAAGTACCTATTACTTATTCCCACATGCTAGTCAAGAGACCCTTTTCTTTGTGATTGTGATTCACCACACCATCTTATAGAACTAACCCTGTGTAAGCCAGAGAGATACAATGCCTTGTTGTATTCATATTGCTTAGAATAAAGGTTTGCAAGGAACTGGAAAACCATATGTCATTTGCATTTTGTTCTCAACCAATTGAATGGTTTTCTTAAAGTGTTACCTAAGGGATAAAGTGTTCTCATCTTATGAGACACTTTACTATACAGTACCCATTATAGAATACAATGTCTGAAATAGATATTCTATTATAATAAAAGACAAATACCTGTTCAAAATGGCTTTTCAGGGCATACATGTCTAACAATTGTGTTTGCAATACATTTGTATTCCACCTCAGCACTTGATCTTGCAACAACATTTTGCTTCTTACTCTTCCATGTAACCACAATGCCACCAATAAAGTTCAATAACCAGTAATAGATCTTCTACCACATCTTGATCATGCATAGTCTACATCAGAGTACCCTTCCATCTTCAAATGGCCATAAGACCGATACAAAATACCTCTCCTAGGAGCTTCTTGAGGTATCTCCAAATTCTCATAACCATCTGACAAAATTCTAACTGTATACACTCATCTACACTTAAAAGGTTTCTTCTCAATTGGAAGATCTGATAACTCCTAAGTATCATTGGAATACATAGCTGATCCAGTAATGCTTCTTGAAAAGACTTAGGAATAGAAACAGAGGATAAAGCAAGAGAAAATTTACCATAACTCAATAAGTGGGGGACAACTGCTCAAAGGAAACAAAATTTGCAATGGGATGTTCAATATAAGTACGTTTACCTTTACGAAGAGCAACTGATAAGTCATCAGAAAGAACTGTGGAACTAGAATTTTAATTAGAAGTTGGAGTTGACTTGATTAATTTACTTTAGAGTTAGGGTTTGAAAGAAAGAAGGAGAAGAGGAAAAAGAAGAGGAAGAAAAAGAAAAGAAAGAATAGAGAGCTTAGCTCCTCTCTCATTAATTAGGTCATATACTTAACTTATAGAAATGAATATTACAAGTATGTCATTATTACATACACTCTACACAGTAACACCCAAAGGTTTACTATACCATAGAGGTACAAAGACCAAACAGTATTCAACACTCCCCCTCAAGTTAGTGCATAGATATTACCCATGCCCAACTTGCTAATAATACTGATCAATTGAGGTCCACCCCCCCCCCAATCCTTTGGTCGAAACATCCGCTAGCTGATCATCTTTTAAAAATTTTAACTATCCTTTTTCTACAATTTGAGCTCTATCTACCACCTCTGCATATGATCTCAACTTAAGTGCTGAATCCTGGCTCTAATTGATGGCCGCAAACCCCGTTCAAATTTCTTTACTCTTTCTGCCTCATTTGCGACAACATGTGGAGCAAAACCTGACCAATTCAGTAAACTTTGCTTATATTGTGCGACTGATTTATTCCCTTGTATCAACTCTAAAAATTTAACTTATTTAGGATCTCGCAGACTTTCAAGAAAACATTTTTCATAGAATAATTCTATGAATTGCACCCAAGTCATTAGTTCGTCTCCTTGTGTCTGGATTCTTCTTGCCATTTCCCACTAATATTATGCTTCACCCTCTAGCATAAACACAACAAGAAGGACTCTCTGCTCATCAAAACAACCCATTACCTCAAAAATCTTCTTCGGCTGCATAATCCACCATTCCGCTTCAAATGGATCAGGTGCACCCTTAAAGGTAGGTGGATTCTGTGACGCCCTGAACCCGCGCCTAGGGAATCAAGTTCCAAGACGCGTGTCCGTTCGTCAAATCATGCAAGCGGAAGACTTTACCCGCAAAAATGCGGGAAATTTAAGCATTTATCAGATGCTCCCAAAAAACAAATAATACCTGTTATCACAATAGCCATCATACAAACCATATACCTGTATTATTTACATCAAGTTTGTTTTACAAAAGTAGGCGTCTCTATCACGCCAGGTACAACTTGTACAAGCTTCCAAAATATCCAGATAGATTTTTCACTTACGGATCAGCAGCTCCAAGATCTGCTGACACAAAAAGTCAGTGAGCTATGAAGCCCAATAAAACCACAATCCTTCTAAACTATTTTCCACATAATAACACGCATCAATAATGATATAATAAGCAGTTCAATTTGCATGTTACAGTAAAATAGAACAGTATATAATAAATTGTGACCCAAGGTCACTTAGGGTTACGTCACCCTAACAGAGGTTCCCGACCTCACATTACTTTCTAATTATAAGGTTCAGTTATGAATGTATTATATTACCAAATTATCGTTTCGATCATCAATCATGTTTTCATTTCGAGTCCTAAGACTCTATTAATTGGCCACAGCCCACAAATGTTTAGCTTAAAGTCTCTAAATCATAACCATAATACATTGAGTCATTTAGACTCACACACGCTGTTCCGGCTTTCACCCGAACATGACAAAACCTTGGGTATACCAACCCAACTCACCTGGAATCCGATGATTCCATACCGAACTATGAATCCACCAACTCAAACAAATACACCAACTCTGAGTATACCAACTCAGACCACTTCGTATCCGAAGCTTACACACACAACATGGGCATTCACCCAATAAGAACATTTTTCCATTCAATTGACTGGCCACATCTACCGTGTATTCGCCGCCATCGCCCTGGGTATCAGTTATGAAGGAACCTCGACCAACCTACCTACCGTCATCTTCTGGCTAGTCTACGGAGGAACCCCGACATCTATACCAATGCCGACATCTCCTGACGTTCCACCAAGAAGGGACCACGATAGACACGGTGCCGACATCTTCTAACCCACCCAGAGAGGAACCCCGGACTATACACTATCTGATGTTTAGCCACTTTAAACTCCCTAGGACTCCGACATCTCCTGACTACCAGTCACGGAGGAACCACGGGCCATGCAGGACACCGCCACTCCTGACCTAGTCCAAGAGGCACCACGGACGACCTAGACAAACAGACCGACATCTCCCGACTATCAGTCATTGAGGAACCCCGGGCCTTACTGGGCACCGTCTCTCCGGACCTAGTCAAAGAGGAACCACGGACTATACTGAACCCTGGTTAGATTTTCTAACCACAGGTTAACCCCAGTTAACCCAAGCCTCGCTTTATTAACTTAAATACTTGGGCCTCGCGCCCGTGAACCAACTCCGGTAACACACCGTCCCGTTAGGGAACATTTTCAAGCTAATAGATGTCTCCATAGCCTTACAAGACTTTCAAAACAACTTTTCGTCACCCTAGAGTGGCGATACAATTTACCCGGGACCCGATCTAGGCTCCCTGAGGGACCACATAAAATCACAACATCACATAGGGGTCTCCGCCCCTTTTTCATTCATGTTAAAAGACATGCATATACATCACATGAAATAATATAGCAAAATAAGCGGAAAAAGTGAAGCAAAGAGAGGGGTTTTACTGTTTCACGCGTTTCAAGGCCTCGTAGGCAAAAACAGATGTCACCAACGCGTTCCCAACGACGATCAACCCCGGGGTAGAGCGCATGCAACTTTCTCTCTCCACTTTCTCTCTCTACCTTTTTTTCTCTCTCTACACGCAAAACGAGACGCCGGAGAGAAAATCAGACGCTGCCAACGAGTCAGGGACGTCGAAAAACCTCAAGGACCCACTTCTCTCTTCTTTCTCTCTCTTCTTTCTCTCTCCTCTTTCTCTCTCTTCCTTTCTCTCTCCTCACTTTCTCTCTCTACAATATGTTGTGGCAGAATCCCCCCCTCTGTTTACAGAACGTGAATAATGGGAAAAGGCTGGCCTCCTTTATATATAGATAAGGTCATGTGCTATGCACATGACCATATTTAATGGTCCCGTTGACCAAGTCAACGGTTGACCAATTTGACTATTTTTTTTTTCTCTTATGTATACGGCCTCCGTGGTCCTACTTAAAGACATCCGATTTTGACGAAACTTTAGGTGACCGAACTTGGGGCAGTCCGACACCTACTGTAAAAATTTCGGGAAAAAATACTGAGTTCTGACAGCTACACTTTAGTGCGGAAGAAAATTGCAAAACCCACTAATTTCCTGATTTCGAACACAAAACAGGCCGCCGTTTCTTCGTTTGAGATAACTAACTGCCGTGACGACAGACATTAGTCCCCACGGCCGACCGACACGCATTAGTGCTAACCGCACGGATTTCTATTAGGATCTCCAACAGATATTGGGTCCCACTTAATTTCTGGAAATATGAAAATTTCCCGTTTTTCTCAATTTTATCACACATAATGGCCCCGCGGTCCCGCGAAATGATACTTGACGGAACCGATACGGTAGGGGTGTGTCCCGACAGTCGACCAGCACACTGTGTGCGAATTTCGCTAAACGATACTAAGATTTCCTCGGTGCACTTCAACCCTGAGCAAAATCCTCTTCTTATTAATTTGACAAATAATTAACTAATTAACCTCCATTAAGGACCCATAAACACATAATTTTATTATATTAAAATTCCGGGTCGTTACAGATTCAGCCTCTTAAATCTGTCTACAATTTGGTGATTATCAGTCACTGGCAGAATTTGCATAGTGTTGTTCTGCATCTGCTGCTGTAAACCCTCCAATGCCTTGCACACTTCTCCCATACTAGTATATCTCCTCATTGCAAAATATTTGTCCACACAACACTTGCTATTAATATGATGCTAACTTATCTATCTAGATTCTTATTTCAAAACCTTAAGAGTCTAAAACCTAGTGCTCGGATACCAATCTTTCATGCCACAAGTTCCGGATTTTCCGAGACTCAAGGAATGTGGTCATAGCAGATCAAATATGGCCAAAATAAAAGTGAATCACATTCATTCTTCATTTTGGAAGTACACAAACCATATGATCTTTAAAGCATAACTAAACAATGATTTCATTTTTTAAAAATATGTACAAGCGACATCTAAGGTTCTTAAACCTTATACACAACTCCCAACCAAAACACTGAAACCAACTCACCTCTAAAATCTCAGGCCTTGCCTCTCAGAACCTATACACCAAAAAGCTATCTCCTTTACTACTAGTCACTCAGCAAAAAATAAAATAAAAGAAGAATGAGCTAGACAACTCAGCAAGTAAATAATCATTTTTCAAAATTTAAAGTAATTTAAAATTATACCACATAAATTGGAATGAAGTTAGGAATATGGACATTCGTCAAAATTGATTCTAAATTGTCAAAGTTTCACAGTTAAAATTAGAAAATAACTTGGCACACATATAGATGCCTAGATTACCATATCACTGATGGGTGCACTGAATACCAAGTGCAACCTCAACCGATTTAAGCTTATAGCCAGATCAGAAGAGGTCCAGAACCTGGCCAGGTCCACATGTGTAGGGTCTTTCACCCAAGGGTTTTCAATCACCCTCAGTAATGGTATTCTTTTCAAATTTCAAATGATATTCTTTTCAGATTTCAAACAAATAACATGAAAGTTGAAACCAATATCATATTTCATATTAAAATCACCTTTGATGCCGAATTCTGATGTTGCAAAGTATGTAGACTTTTTCCTCTTCTTCTTTTTCCTTTCCTATATTTCCCTTCCTTTCCTTTTTTTTCTTCTCTTTTCCTTTTCCTTTCTTTCTTCTCTTTCTCTTTCCCTTCTTCCCTTTCCCTTTCCTTTCTTCTCTTTCTCTTTCCTTCCTTCCTTCCTTCTTTATTTCTCTCTTCTGTAACCTCACTGTTTTTTTTTACTATGTTGCTGCTGTTGCAGTGCAGAGACAGTAAAAACAGAGAGTATAAATTCTCTAAAGCTAAAGGCAATCAATGTGTGGGTGGGTTCACAACCACCCAACACATATCTTTAATTTTTTATTAATTACAACTAAACCCCTCATCTTAACTTATTATACTTAAGTCATTGATTTAAAGCATACTTACATTAAGCCCTTGATTCAAAGCATACTTATAATTAAGCCCTTAATTATAATTCATTAATTAATTAGTAATTATAATTAATAAAAATATTTAATTTTTTTTCTTCCAAACCCTTCTTTAACTTAGACTGGTCATTTTTGCTACTGTCGGAATTTCGAAATTCTATCCCGATTGACCAATATTGTTAGCTGAAGTCTGAAATTCTTAGGGTCTCTTAGGGTCACCTCTTGGCTCTTACACCCTATGTATGCCTTCTTAACTCATAAACTTATTATTTTTAAAAAAATTTGTATAACACATGTTTTGATAATTAGAAGTCGAGTCATTACACATCAAGGCTCATTAGATGGGAGATAAAACTAGGTCATCCATACTTTAGCCTTACGGCCCTTAGATCTTGAGATGCTTTGATACCAAATTGACTTGTTAGATTGGTTTAGGGTTAGGGCTTGAAAGAAGAAAGAAGGAAAAGAGGAAGAATAGGCAATGGAATTTTTTATAAAGCAACCTTTTCATGATGTTCAGAATGGGCATAAAAAGGAACAGTTTCAAAGAAGGTTACATCTGATGTAACAAAATGCCTTTAAAGAGGACTGTAGCATCTATAATCCTTTTGAGTACAAGAGTAAAAAAGAAAAAATACAATAGAATGAGGAGAAAGTTAATCTTGCCTTGGCTTAAGAAGATGGATAAAAATTGTACACCCAAAGATTTTTGGAGGAATAGAGAAAATAGGCTAATTGGGAAACAAAAGAGAAAAATGAGATTTTCCATCTAAAACCGATCTAGGCATACGATTGAATAAGTAACATGCAGTAAGAACAACATCCCCCCATAAATATTTTAGAACATTCATTTCTAAAAGCAAGCCATGAGTGGTTTCAATCAAATGTCTATTCTTACACTCAACTACATAATTTTGTTGAGGCGTGTAAACACAAGATGTTTGATGGATAATAACATGATGTTGCAAATATGACTGAAATTCATGAGAAATAAATTTCAGTGCATTATCTGATCTAAACAAAGTGATTTGAGCCAAACTAAGTTTTTATTTCATTATGAAAAATTGGAACAAGGAAAACACTTGTGACCAATTTTTCATAAGGTATAACCAAGTCATTCTAGAATAATCATCAATAAAAGGACAAGATACCAAAAACCCAACAAACTAGGAACTTGAGAAGGTCCCTATACATCACAATGAACTACTTTAAAAGGTACTGGACTCCACTTTTCAACTCTAGATGGAAAAGACATTCTATGATGTTTACACAGTTGGCAACTTCACAATCAAAAGCTCGATATTTGAGAGAGACAGGGGACAAGCCTTTGAAACTTTAGGAGAGAAAGATGACACAAACAATAATGTCATTGGATAAGAGAAACCTCATAAAGAACTGTAACACCCACTTGTTCTCACTCCAGGTAATTTAGACCATTCCTCTCATGTCCTCCACCAATCATCCTTCCCGTCTTGAAATCATGAAAACTAGAAGACTGAAAGGGATTTTAGGTGCATAAAAAATAGAGGATAAATAAATAGATTCATTAGGTTGAGCGATACCAAGACCACTAATTTTATATAGACCAGTCCTCTCATGTCCTCCACCAATCATCCTTCCCGTCTTGAAATCATGAAAACTAGAAGACTGAAAGGGATTTTAGGTGCGTAACAATTAGAGGACAAATAAAAAGATTCATTAGGTTGAGCAGTACCAAGACCGCTAATTTTGGACAAGGTACCATCAGCCAACGTAATAGACATACTAGAAGGAACATAACCAAGAGAAAATACACTAAAATTACCTGTAATGTGATCAGAAGCCTAGAATCAATGATCCAGGGAGAGGAATGTGATGACATAAGACATTTTACCTGAGGTGGAGGACCATTATTGGATGTATAACCACTAGAGGAGAAAAAAAATGCATATTGTTCCTTTGATACCATTTAAGTAATCTAATCACCACCGATATTGGAAGCAACACTGGTAGTAGGCCTACCCTCAAAAGATACATCATCAGCTACCACTACTTGATTCGCTCTAGGCTCCTTCCCATAAAGATCCCAACAAAAATCAACAATGTGATTAGTCAACCCACTGTGAATACAAAAATGGTCTCCCCTGCCATGATGTAGTCCAAGATATGAGGCCTACATTTTGTGATGTATTAAGTTACGAGGATGTGAGAAGTATGATATCAAGATCAATGATCCATTTACCCATGACCCATTAATCATTTACCCATGACCCATTACTCATGCTCTAACTATCCATCTAATCCAACCCATATACCCATTTAGAAAGTCAATGACATTCCACCTCCTCATTAATGCTACCTAGTGTTTAGTTGTACAAAGTGGTGTTTCCCCATATATTAGTTGTAGTGAGTGGGTTTAATTAATGAGTTTGTTGTTTTCCCATGATAGTGGGTTTTGTAGTAGTTTCCCATATGGGATTCCTCTATATATACTTGTGAAATAAAATGAGAAGTAACTCTCTTTGAATGAATATATGATCTTATAAGCTTGTTAGCTTATTTCTTGCTTAGTTATTCTCTTATGAGATAACTTTCTGAATTTGGGTGTTGAGGAGTCCACCTTGTTGAGTTTGGGGTCTTTTTTATACTGTAAAACGACTAGGGCCCATTTGGCATCACTCCTAATGAATAATTCTCTATTCCCTGGGAATAGAGAATTGTTCATTAGGAGTGACGCCTAATGGGCCCTAAGTCTTTCGTGGTTTTCTTTCAAATTAAACCACCCCTAAAACACCCTACATCATGCCACCATGTCAACCTCTACCTCCTCCTGAATCTCTAACACCTCTACTGCCTCGGAATCCACTACATCCTCCACACATTCCGTTATAACCAGAAGAGGTAACTAATGGTGAATATTTGCCACTACCCACTTGGGAACCCACTATATCATTCCCAAAAAAAACTCGTCGAAGTCTAGCATAGACTTCTGTCACATATGGAATGGTATCACCACCAAATCTTTTATCGATTGGTACTCCTTAGGGAGCTCAGACAACAATTTCACCACCATCATATCTTCTCTTTGTTTCTTCATCACATCTAAGGTGATAGGATGGTACATAGACAATTCTTCCCACATTCCAGTAAGTTTGACAAATTATTCTCCCAGAAACTTTTCTCCCTTTTCAAAGGAGAAAATCTCTTCATACAACTGATAAACTCGTGAGAGATTCAGATCTAAAGAGTACATCTCTCAAACTGTATCCCATACCTCATTTGCAATATTAAAAAACATTAAATTTTAACTAACTTCAGGCTCCATATTATTCCACAACCTTGATCTAAGTTGAGCAACATCTCATCACTGTTTATACCTAGTATTATCTGTCTCAAGTTTAGTATCTATAAGGAAACAATCCTTATCTCGAGCCATAAGAAAAACTTCAACAGATTTTGCCAGAGTATATAGTTCCTCCCATTCAATTATACATATGTAATTAATGCATTACGAGGAGGATTCGACATCTCACCAGATAATACAGAACCAATAAGCTATGATGAAGATGCTGTTTTTAAGTCCATAACAGCACTAAACAACAACCAGGACAATCAACTGAAAAGGAATCTCGTAACTTCTACTATAATTTCTACCCTACTCTTCTTTTTTTCCATTCTCTTCTATTCTTTTATCCTTTCACACAAACCCTGAAGCATAAAACTCTAGATTTCTACTCTAAGTAATGCAATTTGTGCAACCCAATCCCTATAATCTAAAGTGATGCAAAATGTAAATCACTTCATTTTTAAAGAAGTCACTCATGCATCCTCAAAATGATCTTAATAGAACCACATATCTTTACATTCATATAATTGAAGGAAATTATTGTACTAATTATATTTTTGTGTAATTAAATGATATATCTAGTTAAAAATAAATATTCAATTCAAGGCACAAGCACTAAAATTCAAAGATCCATAGATAACCATGAATCTTCAATTTTGATATTTTGAGCAATTGGTTGTATGTCTCTAGTCTGTGTAATTAATTAACAGTATTTCATAAGAGAGATATTAATTCCTGGTCAAGAGCATCTAAATTTGAAGACACAACAGAGATTTTTCTATTTACATAATAATTTTACTGAACAAATAAGTTAGTTCAAACTCTTGATTATAATCATAACAAAATCAATGGATTAAAGAACTACCACAAAAATTATAAACTAAATAAAAGAAATCAAGCTAAATTTTGAATGAAAAAACTATGGCAAAAAGAATAGTTACGTTACTCAATCATAATTACAGTTGATTGTTAATCCATTAATCATATCGATAATCCATTGGTTCTTGATCCTCTAAGGTCAATGTCCCTAAACCTACAAAATGTAAAGATTCAAGAAGAAGAACAAAACTCAATGGATGTTTTGCTCACTCATCCTCTTCGATCCCCTCTTTGATACAGAAAGCTTTTAAGTTTCAAGGATGAGGCAAACCAAGCTCTCTATTTCCTTCTATTAATATATGCTATACAATAATTCAGAATAAATTGAAGTGAAGGGGAAACCAAAATCGAAAAAGAATGAAAATTCCATATTTATCCTATAACTTATGTGGGTAATGATAAAGTACTCTTCTTTAGGCCTATATAAGGTGCATTTTCACAAGAAGCTTACAGTATCAAGAAAAATATTGAAAAGGAAATCTTAAAGCAGATTTAGATTGAGATTAGTATAACATTGTCATGCAGGAGACAAACCTTACCTGAGGAAGTGGTAATAGAAGAAATAAATCTAGTAAAAAATAACCAGAAAGATAACGGACAGCAATTTTCTTTGGATGGTCAACTAACTCTCCAGCACCCACCACTCTAGATTCAGGAGCAACATAAGCCAGCCTAAACTGCCAAATACAAATTAGATACATTGGCCATGGCTTGAACTGCATAAAAAGCTCCAATTGAAGTTACAGAAATGAAATAATACTTTCATACCAATCTTTTCATTCATACATAATGAGTAAACGACATCATTTAGACTTCAAGAACATAACATTTTTTTCAAAATAAGATTTTGATTCAAACCATGAAACTTTCCTGCAAAGATGTGATAGGAGGGAAGCATCATTGAAAGGGCTCTAGGAGAAAAGAAAAAAAGCAGAGAGAACTGTATAAAGAACAGGTTCTCTTGAGAAATAAATGCTCAATCCGTTAATATAATTCCAGATAGAACATTAACGAGTTTATACTCTCCATTTATCCCCCACCATAATTGAAAGACGTTTTTTCATGAGCTTGCATTACATGTTGACATCAATAACCACCCTTTGACTTCACACTAATCTTGTCTATACAAGGGAGTCATCCCTTCGTCTGTTGGACAACCTTGTACAAATCCATCTTTTTCTATTTATGGCATAGTTAAAGAAAGAACCAATCAAAAACATTAAGGGCATTGATTCAAAAGCGAAATAGATGTCAGCAGGGGAAACAAGGGCTTCGTACATCAAAGCCATAATTTTATAGCTATTTTCAAACAAAAAATAATTACTTGTCCTTGAGGAATCTGCAACTAGGGAAGCATGACTCTCAGGCCCATGGTTTTAAATATTTAAGATATTTTCAATGTATCATCCGATATAATGTCATATCGCAGGTAGCTAATATATCTTTCAAGGGTAATACAACTTTTTATAATATAATGCCTAAATATCAAGTCTCAATATATTGGTGATAAATTGGTTCAAATCAACGTACAAGCAATAAGTCAGTTGACATTCAAGATAAAATATTGTAGGTGATGGGAATAAAATGGAAAGTTAATAAAGCTTTGGATGTGATGGGTACCATAGTCACAAAGTCGGGGTTTGGAATAATTCGGCAAGGGTCAAGTACGGAAAAATTTGAAAAAATCGGGAAAATACGGAAAAACTTTGGGAAAAAAACGGAGAAAAAATTTATAATTTTCAAAAGTTAGTAACGATACTAATTAATATATCTAATAATTTCGTGAGATAATATACAAAAAGAATAACTATAATCAACAATAATAAGTTCATAACATCATTTTAACATCAAATTCATTCCATCAAGGCATTAAATTTTATTAAAACATCAATTATCAAGATTAAAAACAAGACTAAAATACTTATATTAACAAAACCACTCATTTATATTCATCAATCCCTCAAAAGAGCATCAAAGTCGTCAATATCTGCATAATCTTCATTCCCAAATAATTTCAAGATTATCCGTTTTTTTTCATATTATTCATTTTAAACGTGTCTTTTTCGTATTATTTGTTGTAAACAGATTTAAAACTATAATACGTGTTTGATTCAAAAAACGGGTTTTAAACGCCGTTTTCTACGGCAGGGTATTAATGCGCGTTTTAAACGGGTTTTTTTCAAAAAAACGTAGTTTTTTGTGACTATGATGGGTACAAACTTTAGTACTCAGGTAAAAAGAAAGAGGAATGGCGTAAGAATAATGGTAAATAAAGATATTACTGTAGAGATTAACAGAGATTGATAGGTTGATGTCTATTGAAATAGCGTTAGGTGAGGTCGAAAAATTATAATCAATATCGAAAGTGCTTAAGAAAAAATTTAGGAGATGGATGGAAATTCAAGAGACCTCGGAAGGTGAAATGATATTAATTTATAGGAGGAGATTTAAGGTGAAAGGATATTTATAGGAGGGGATATAAATAGTCATGTAGGAAACGAAAGTAGACAACATGATAGGATGATAAAGATGTGATTCTTGAGTATATGACATATGATCAATCAATAACAAATAATAATTTCAAAAGAGAGAAACATTTGGTGACTTTCAGCAGCGGAACAAACTGGAGTCGAATTGACTTCTTTCTTCTTGGCGGGAATGAGTTACATATATATATGCAAAGATTGTAAAATTATACTACGAGAGAGTCTAGCCACACAACATAGGTTAGTGGTCATGGATATTTGTATAAAGAGTTGGAAGAGAAGGAAATAGGTATTGGAATAGCTGCAATTACTGCTAGTTTTGAGTCGTGTGGTGGTGGGATTATCTGCCTGAAGCAGCACTTGGTTGGGGGGTATACAAATGTCCATATATGTGAGCAGTGCCCTAGGGAGGTTTCCATGGCAAGGAAGAGACCTTAACAGAATGAGCAAGTTGGTGCTAGTACTGGCTTGGATAATGATTAGATGGAGTATGATAGATTGATCAACTCACCAGGTGGTGGTGGTGGTGGTGGTGGTGGTGGTGATGGGTGATGAGATGAAGAGGTTCTTGTATGGATGTCAGACATATTCAACCATTTGATCAGGGATGCCTTTCAGTGATGTGTAGGGGTACGAGACATAGACGTAGTCATCGGATTCCTATGGTAGTAATGACAACTGGCAGTTCTACAGGCTTATCCCATTATTCAGCCAATTGAGGTAGTATATTCATGTACTCTTGAGCAGTACGAGCAGTACTGCAAAGAATATCAGGTATGGTATCAGAGCTATATGAGTTGGGATTAGTATTACACCCATGACTGGAAGATATACCACGTACAACATGGAGGCAACAAGGCTAGTAGTAGCATCAATGATTTTGAGCCTATACATAACTCAATGTAGTACTCGTGAACTCATTGAATTACACCATTTTTGTATCATTATAGTATTTCTTGGCAACATTATGTACTAGTGAACTTCTAGTTTTAATTTCATATATTGAGTTATTGGCATATTTATTAATTGTTGCTATTGTGCCTCGGTGTTTTTTCACTTGTATTGCCTACAAATGAATGTTTTACATAAGAATTATGTTTTTATTTGCCACAATACAGCCTGTAGATATTTACATATACACGCAACTTATCTACAGCTCTAGGAAATAATGCATAGTATAAACTCATATAGACAGTTTAAATGGTAGTTACAGGACTCTAAATCCCATACAAGGTATTAAACTTTGGTGTCAGTATAAACTTCGGTCGCTAAGGAAGTTGACATATTTCGTGGAAGTTTAAGGAAGTCCAAAGAAATAATGTAAAAATAAAGGAAATTTGGGAAACATTAGGAACATGGTTTAAAATTCCAGTATGTATCGACCGATGGTATGCTGAAAAAAAAAAACTCCCCCATATCGGCCCAATAAGAGAGATTTTTAAGTAAAAAAAAATGTTGCACCTTCTATTTACATACATACCAGATATGCAAAACTTATTTACATAAAATATTGTTTAAGTAAATAATTTTAAATTAATTTTTCTTTCCTTTACTTAAGATATTTATATGTAAATAAGGTTATACTCTTATTTGAATTCAATAAAAATATCCAAGATCTAAATTCCTAAAGAATAAAAAATCAACTTTCCAGTTCAAGAACAAAATCCTCTTTTTAGCAACTTTTTAGGAATTAGGTCAAAATTTCAACTTTCAAATGGTAAGGTATTTCTCAAATATTAACAAAAATTCAACTATATCAAATCATTACTAAAACCCAAAAGTCCGGCTAAAAAAGCCTCATATTTAGTCTTCAAAAATATTTCCATCTATAAGGTCAAAAAAGTCAACTAACCGTGTAACAGTTCAACATAAAAAAGACTTCCATTCAAGCTTGTAATTTATGGTTGTGATTCAATACTTTCTTATTTTAACTCATTGAATTTGAGATTTTAATATTTAGATTGCGTTTTCATACCTGTTATTAGCACTGACGCCTTTTTTAACTTACAAAATTCTTAACTCTCATATATATATAGTTATAAACATTGTTGGATGCCTTTATTTAGTTTTTTTTAAGCTTATATTTGCATTAAACGAAGTTTTATGTATGTTGTCCAAATTTTTCCTTGCATATCTAAGCGTTTCTATTTTTTTTGCGCCATATCATCCGATATGCTCATATGTATTATGTTTTGGACTTACCGATACGGTACCAGATACCGATATTTTGAACCATGATTACAAAAACTTTAGAAATTTAAGATGATACTTTAGGAATTAAACACTTAAGCATAAATACACATCTAGATTTATTACATAACAAAATGTAAGCATGTAGAATATCAAATATGAGAATCATGTAAAGTGACATGTGCTGTGTCACATGAATAGTCATTTTAGCTCTATATTTTCTTGATATTTTATCAATTATCAAATCTTTTCAACTATACTATGCATACACTCTTTAGTGGTGTTAAGTTGAAAAGTTGATACAACGATAAAATAGTCTCATAACAAACTTTTTGTGAAGCAATGATATAATACTAAAGAGTAATTTCTTCTTATACTAGAATCTAATGCAGGCCATTGCTATTAGATGTCAAACGAATGAAGCAAAACAAAATGCTTACATAAAAGATCTTCAAGGATGCACATTGTTTGTAGATCTCAGAGGAGGCTTAGATGACTTCTTCTCAAAGCAAAATCCACGGATAAGTGATATTTTCCCTTAAATCTTCTTCTATTCTCTCTTAGATTTTTTCCAAAATCCCAACTTCTCAACAACTTGGATGGTGATTTATAATAGATCTCTCCCCAATTTTAAATTTCAAATCACAAATTTTAAAAGACTCCCATTACTTCAAATGCTCCATTATACTTTAGGTAGAGTTGTACGAAACGAGTTCTCAGCGGATAGTGATATATCCCAATTCATATCCAGCCATCCGAATTCGATTAAATATCCGTCGGATAGTGAAATTAAGTAATCATATTCGTCTGCAATTAAAATATTGAAATTCGGATAATATTTGAACTATCAGATGATTTAAATAAAAACATTTTGAAAAAGAAAAAATGTAAACAAAAATATCATTTTATTGAAATGATAAATTACGATTTTATTCTTCTTTATATTAAAAATAACCATTTAATATTGTAAGCACCCACTTTTTACACCTCTCCCTTAACTATGGTTAACGGCCCTAACCATGATTAGCTTATCCTAACCCTAGGCCTAACCCTAGAGTCAACCCTAAGCCAAACCCTAAGCTTAACCCTAACCTAGGACCTCCTCACCTAGGACCTAACCCTAACCGAGCCCTAGCCAAGGCCCTAAAGCCTAGCATGGGCCCAGGGCCCATTTAGAACCAAGACCCAACTCCGGGGGCCAAAAATCTGTAGCCAGGCCCCTATGGACCCAAACAAGGCCCATAAACCCTAACCAACCATTAGGGGGGCCACAGTTCCTAAAATTTGAAATTTAAATAATGTCGGTAATCAGATTACCGACTTTACCTAATTCATGTGAATGAACAGTGATCTAGACAATCTCAGGCCTAACCAGACCCATTTTTAAGTAAAAATCTTAAATGACGGTAATTCCATTACTGTCATTTCCTATTTGGTCTGGATAAGGAATGGCGGTACTGGAATTACTACCATTCCTGAGTTTCACAATATCTGAGTTCTACACCCCTTGTAACCCTCAGGTTGACCTCCAATAAGCTTCCCCGACCTCACCAACCTACCTTTCGAATTCCCACCATACCCTGAGCTCCCCTTTGCCTATAAATAACAATCCACCTCAAGCTTAATCCTCATACCAAAAATCCTGAAAAGAAACCCTATAAAAACTCTGGTGAACCTGAAAACCAGCTCACCTTAACCTTAGGAACCCTGGTGTCTTAGTGTGAAGGTGGACCAGAGGGAAAGCCTTAGCTCCCCTCTTGCATGGTCACACATACGTAGCTACAACCTCAACAATGACGCCCCGAACTCGTGCTTAAGGAATCAAGTTCCGAGACAGCTAAATGAATAAAGATCACTGTACTTAAGTATACCTTGAGATGGTACAAGATGTGGATTATGTGATGAGTTTAGGGACTCAAGATTGTACGAAGTCTAAGGACTTAATGTTCGATTTCATTGGATGTAAGCCCGATTATCTCGATAGTTATCATGGTAGTATGGGATGTCATGGTAATGGAATTGTACGATGATAACGGATTCTAGAATAGATAATAAGTCTGCGGACTCAAGAATAGAACGGTACTTTTGTTATCATGGACGGTGATTGAGTGCTCTTAGAAATTGGAGGTTGGGAACCTCGGGATAAGGTGAAATAGCCCTAAGTGACCTCGGGTCACGGATTACGATATTATATATTATTATAATATGAGAATTATGTTGTCATATTATATCGTTATTGATGTTTGTTACTAGGTGGAAAATAGCCTAGATGGATTGTGGATTTTGCTGAGCCCTATAGCTCACTCCTCTTATGTCATGTCTTCAGATTCTAAAGCAGTTGCCGGTGGATAAGGAGCTACGCTTGATAGAGTCTGGATAGTATGCCGGCGCAGTTGTGGCTCCAAAAGTAAGGGCTACTATAACCAGTAAGGTAACGCATTTGCTTATGATGGGTTATTGTGATGACCAATTGCTATTGCTTATATAAGATCATTAAAAAAAAATTCAAAATTCCCGCATTTTCGCGGGTAAAGTCTTTCGCTTGCGTGTTTATGACGAACAGGCGTGCGTCTCAGAACTTGATTCCCTATGGGCGAGTTTGGGGCGTCACAGCTGGTATCAGAAGTAAAAAGAAATAACCATCATAACTCATCGTATCTGATACACTATTGGTTTTGAATCAAATGATGATATGAAACCTTGTGTATATGTTAGGAGGGAACGCTGGAAATATAGCTCATCTCCAGGGGAGTGTAAGAGGTGATCTCATTATGCCTAAAAGAGATTAAGCATGATTAGACTAAGTAAAATAGATGAGTGAAATATTTTGGACGATTTTTTTTATGAATTAGATTTTTGATGTCTCTATTGTGAGATAATAAAGCATTGATATTTTGTAATAGGAATATGATGACGTCCAAACCCAAATATTTGAGGATGCTGCAGCCGAAATATTTGAGGCAATTATCACTCTCGCTAAGCTAATGCAGCTACGGCAATCTCAGAACCGCATTCCTAATAGCGTGGTACTAGAACAAGTGAAGACGAGATGGAGAAAGCTCATGACAAGACAATGGAATCTTTAGTGAGTAAAGGAATTGAAAATGATGGCAAAAAGAGGAAGTTTGAAAACTTTGACCAAGGTAATACAGTGGAAAACGTGAAGTGTGGAGAATACGAACATGAAAGGTGACATCAGCGAGCAAAAAATTACAGGGTAGGAAACTGTTTTAAATGTGGTCAGCATAGGAAGAAGCACTGCCCAACTAGGAAGTCATTGTCAGGATAGGACGATGAGAAGACCGAGAAAATGTTTGATAATATTTTGGAATGTTGTAGCTGGTCTTGTTAAGTATTTTGTTCATAGGCTATGACAAAGGATGAACAAACTTTTAATGGAATATATAAAAGCCCCGTACATTTTATGAACATGTGAAATGAAATGAATCTTTTGGAAATTTTGGTTTTGATATTTGTTATCTCCTAGATTGTAAAATGTTGTTGTTTTCTTAACTAGATATACGATGCTGCCAAGACGAGCACCAGGAAATACTCTGGCTAACGCATTTGAGGCCATCACTGCTCTCGCAAAGTCGCAAAGTTGATCCGACAGCAACAAAGTGGTAATCGTGTCGCTATTAATCTAGAACAAGAACAAGGGAGCGGTAGTAGCCTTGAGAAGTTCAGAAAGCTTAGACCGAACTCGTTCTTCGATGCCACCGATTCATTAGTGGCTGAAAACTAGATTCGAGAGCTTGAGAAGATCTTTCGGGCGATGAATGCCAAGAAGAGGTTAAGCCAGAGTTAGCAATATTCATGTTGGCAGGAGAGGCTGAGCATTGGTGGACGATCCTCGAGAGAATAATTCCAGAAAATCAAAAACCTATCTCCAGGGTAAAATTTATAGAAGTATTTTACGGGAAATATTTTCCGATCTCCACGAGAAAGACGGAGATGGAATTTCTTCAACTAACTCAAAGCAACATGTCAGTCAAGGAATATGAACAAAAATTCAACCAGCTCTCCCAATTTGCAACGAGATTTGTTGAGGATGAACAATGGAGAGTTGACAAGTTCGAGGATGGATTGAAGCCGGCAATCAAAGGAAAACCGGCAATCCAAAGGTTTACTTCATTCTCAAAAATTCTAGACAGAGCTCTGAGAATTGAAAAGGTACATAAAGACATATTAGAAGACTATACCAAGAAGAGAAAATGTGAGAACTTTCATAGAGAAAATGCTTTAGAGGAATTGAAAGCATCAAATTTTGAGCATGGTGATCGAGACCTACGAACTGAAGCCGACAAAGCTAGGGTTTGTTATCAATGCGGCAAGCCAGGAAACATTAAGAAAGATTGCCCAACTCTAAAACAATAGTTAATCGTAGGCAAAAAGGGACATGTCTTCGCCATTATACAAGAAGATAATCAACAAGGCAATGACCCTCATATAGAAGCAAGAAGGAGATGAAGACAAGAAAGAATAAGAGGAAGGAAAGGAAATTTCAAGGAAAAGACCTCATCAGTCAACTTTCATGTCCTTATGTATATGTTTTTGAGGAATCATGAAGGAAAGATAATGTAAGATCGATAAAGATAATTGTATGGCCGATCATTGTGTATGATGATTGACAAAACGAATGACATATTTTTTTGTTGTTGTGACTAGTTTAAACTATTTGTAGTTATTATTATCAGTATTGTTTGCGAACTCGTGTAAAGATGAAACGAGAGTTAAAATCTGGTATGAATACCCTCCCCGATTGGAGTAACGGATTAATTAAATTTCGAGGACGAAATTCCTATAAGGAGTGGAGATTGTAACAACCCGAAATTTTAATATAAATAAAAGTATGGGATTATAGATCCTTAACGGAAATTAATTAGTTAAGAGTTTTTTATTATTAATTACAATAATAATAAATAAAAGTATAAATAAATGTTAAGAGGGAGGGTTAATTTGTAAATAAGGTAAGTTAAAAGAAGTATAATAAAGGTTAATTTTTATTATTAATTACAATTAGGAAGTAAGTAATTAGTTAATTGGTGATTAAGGAGGCTAATTATAATCTATTTGAGATTAGGGCTTATGAAGAATAAAAGAAGAGTACAAGGGTTAAATTAGAAATAGGGAAAAGTTAAAGACATGTGCTGGGTGGAAGTGAAACCACCCAACTGTACAGCTGTTGAGAGTTTAAAAACTCTCTTGTTTTGTTCTCAACAACAATGAAAACAAAAAACGAACAGAACAGTACGTAGGGGAAGAAGAAGAAGGAAGAAGGAAGAAGGAAATGAAGGAAAAGAAAAGAGGAAAAGAAGGAAAGGGAAAAAGGAAAGGAAAGGAAAATAAAACAAAGGGAAGAAAGACAGAAGGAAAGGGAAAGGAAAAGGGAAAGGGAAGAAGGAAAGGGAAAGAAAAGAAACCTAGTTTACCTGGATTTTACAGTTAGGTAAGTAAATTCATATGTTTTTGATTCAATTCGTGGTTCTTTTAATTCTATTAAAGGAATTTGTTGCTTAATTTTAATATAATAAGTATTAGGAAAATTGTTATATGAATATGCAAGGATTTTGGAAACAATTTCAGATTGTAGTAATTTTGAATAAGTGGAAAATTTCAGATTTGAGTAATTTTAAATAGGTGAAAATTTTCAGATTTTCGTAATTATGAATAAGTATACAGGACTTACCTATTTTTAAAGTAAATGGCGAGTTCATGTGAAAATAGGTGAAATGTGATATATGAAATATATATCATTGAATTGTATCAGATTTCGAAAGGAAAACTTTTGGGTGATGTGATTATGGGATTTGAATCTAATTTATGTATTATAAATATGATTTTGATTTTTCTAAATATCGGTGATCATCCATGGATTTGGTGGTCAGATGATATCTAAAAAGAAGAATACCACTCTAACGATCATGGATTTGGTAGTCAGATTATGATTGCATTAACCAGCTAGTGAGTAACCTTTGTAGATGTTACATTCCCACATTGTATTTCGAGAGAGCCTAAGGATCTGACCCTAGTACGGAACATTCGGTAAACCCCGGCGTATTAGGGTGGTCTCAGGCGGCTGTGTTGGAATGATTGGGTGAATCCAATGTACCAATTTAGTTTTGTCCTATTTCGAGAGTCTTTAAGAGGATCATTCTGTCATGATCTCTTATAGGCGATTATGCTGACAAGATTGGTGAAAAACACGTGAGTCAGTATAGGATAACACTCTGGTATTTGGTGCTAATGTATTTATATTGTAACTTGGATAGTTATATGATATATCCAATTATTTTGTAAGTTATAAATCTTGAGTTTTTAGGATTTTATTTTGGGATTCGTTATTACTTGGAATTATGATTTGACGAGAGATTTGTATTTACATACGGTTTAAATTCATGATTTGCATCAGAATTATTTATATGGTCTCATGCATTTATTTGGAAAATTGTTATATACTGACTGAAAATAAGCATGATAATTATTTTGAAAATTGCACATATTTCTACTGCGTTTCTTTTTAAGTTCATTGTATCCTACACATATGGGAATTACTTACTAAGCTTTCCAGCTCACCCAAATTTATACTACTCTTGCAAAGTAAGAGTGGGCTAATGGAGATAGAAGCGGTTGTCTCTTTTTGAGGTGTGGAGTTTGTATATTTGTATAAAGAGTGAAAAAGAAGATATCATTAGAGGTATATTTTGGGTTTGAGATTAATGTTGTAATACAAGCTTTACTAGAAAGTGATGAAAATTTTGATGTATAAAGTAGATTGTACATATGTAAATAGTTGCTCTGATGAATCATATTATACAGGTGAGTTTGGAGGTTCAAATCTTTATTATGTGTTATGAAGAATGATTAAATGTTTTATAATATTAGCTAAGATATTGAATGAGAACTCACACCCAGATATTCGAGAGTTTGGGTTTCGGGGCGTGACAACCATAGGTGGCAATAGTTCTATTGGCAGGAGTCACTACTGCTGCAATCATTCTCAAACTTCTTGGGGGCATCACAGGTGAGTTGGCCTTCAACTCTTAAGGTGACCTGGTATGCATTACTTTATAGGGACTACGTATTCCCCCTGCATTTATAGTGTCAACAAAAGGCCATTCACATACCGGCTAACCCTTTAGGCCTCACTTTCAGCTAGATAACTATTTTGATGTATGCCAATGGAATTCTATGTATTCTATAACAGTCTTCTCACACCATCAAAGACTTTATAGCATTTGAGATGTTCTTTTTCATCCAAGGCAATAATTGAGCCTTCAGAAATTCTTTTATGGCCTATTTGGAACGCAGAAATTGAGGGGTAGAAATTGGAATCGGAGGATAAGAACTTCAATTTTGATGTTTGGCCAATTCTTAGGAACTCAATTTCACATGAGAATTGCAACAATTCCAATTCCTACATTTTGTGGGAATTGCAATATACACCTGGGTGGATATTGCAATTCTTATGTGCATGAGAATTCGCACAAAGCTTCTATAATTTCATTATCGCTATTTCTCGACCTTCTTAGATTATTTGTATTTGATTATTATAAGAAAATAATTTATTTTAAATATTAAATATTTTAATTTAAAAATTGTGTATAGTTTAAAAATAAGAAGTATTGGGAGCCACAATACACTTATTTGTATTAAGAAGTATTGGGACCCACTATTCTATAGATTTATTTTAAGTATCAAGATCTGTTGAGTGTTGGCCAAGCCCATTTGTTTGATTGTCTAGAAATATAATTATTTATCTCAGAAATGTAAACAAGCATATCAATTATCAAGTGAATTTTAGGAACTTTAACTTCATAGCATATTTCCATCAATTCCAACCAACCAAACAGTAGAATTTTAATACATAATTCTACCAATTCATAGATATTGCTATGCATTAGAATTCTCATGGATGTTCTAATACCTGCAATCCAAACAGACCCTTAGTTTATTTCAACTTATGATAGTCACCGGGAAGAAGCTGGACCTTGCAACTTGGCTCCCACGAATTTATAATTACTCTCCTCCAATACTTCTCCCCAATGAAACTATCTTTCAAACCTATCCAGCCATCCATGAAACTCTTCAACTTCCATTCCTCCATCACTTTGCAATGTGAATCTGAGCATCATATTCTGCTATTTTTTAGAACACGGTGCAATGTGAGCTTACCATTGTTGACACTTTCGCTCATATTTAGACCTTTTTCTATATCTTCCATATTTTCATTGCTTGAGGTATCATCTTCTCTCTTGGAAAAAGAATATAAGTCACTGGCTTTCCTTCTAACACCATCCAAGGTACGCTCACTTCCATTTCCACAATCAGTGGTTGTCGCACGCATTACAACTGGGTCTGTAGTCTGTACTTTCATCTCCCAAAACATATCAAGTTTCACAACACTCCTGCCCCTGTGGCCAAGATTTCAATGTGCACCTCTGGCAGCCATCAATCAGTATGATTCAGCATCCAAAGAAAGGGGGAATGATTGGGCAGCCACAAGAAAAGAATTTGCTCATAAAGTAGTAAGTAGTAACAAGCAAGAAACAATATGCACGCTCAACAAGCATCAAGAAGAAGAAACCCCCTTTAAACTAGAAATCACCCAGAAGCATTCAAATCACTGCTGGAAAAGGAGAGCAGCAGCTGGATTGAAATAAAACATGAATCTTCATGACCTGCATCGCTGCAACAAGGGGATCACAGTATTCCAGAACTTCAAGCTTCAGCATTCACACTTTCCAATCTCTCAAACCCTAGTTTGAGGAGATCCTTACTCTCAAAATATCACCAAAAATGTAGAATAAGGTTGGGACATGCCCAATTCAGTTAAATACCCAGCCCAAACCCATTTGAAATGAGCCAATAACACTAAAAATACCACAGAATGACCCTTAAAAACGAACCCACTTAGAAACTTAACACCCTAAATCTCCATACTAAGAATTCACTTCAAAAAGGTAATTAAAGATAAAGAACCCTATCATGTGCAGCAACAAGAAAATCAATCGTACCCCAACATAAATTGCTAAAATAAAAACTGTCCTGTATCAGCCCAGAGCATTGGAAAACCTATTGAGCCCCATCTACACCACAAAAGAAGTAAAGAACAAGAAAGTTGAGTGCCCCTTCCAGGTTTTCAACATAACAATTTGTTTTTTGCATCAGTACTGTAAACCCAGTTTTCTAGGTTTAGATCTGATCCTTTTGTGTCCACACCTGTAGCTGGACCTCTGAACCAAAATTAGCCCAAATCCCTTGTGGTCCTGGGAAGGTGTATTAACAATTATCCTAATAAGCATTACTCAGCAATAACAATGGAATGAAATTATCCAATGCAACAAGCTAAGAATACTTTGGAACCAGAAACTGCTAAAGACATAATTAATAGTGTAAAAAATAGTACTTACCTGAAGAAGCATGTGTAAAAAGTAGATGAAATCAGTCATGCTTCTAAAAACCACAATTGTTGTTGTCACAGTCAAGTTAAGAACTATGCACTTATACTCCTGTTTTCAAAAGGAATCTAAACATCAAGACATGAAAAAGGAAGGATCTATAACAACAAAAAGAGAAGACTGAATATGAAAAATCTAGATCAAGATAACAAGGAACAAAAGGCTAATGTCATATCTAAAAGAGAGATCCTACAATACAAATGACAATGAAAAAAAAATGTCTTTTCCAACCACAAGTACAACCCGAACAATAGCAGAAAAATGCTAAAAGATTGAATATGAAAAATCAAGATAACAAGGAACAAAAGCCTAACATCATATATCTTAAAGAGATATCCCCTAATACAAATGAGAATGAATAAATATATATATATATATATATATATATATATATATATATATATATTTTCCAGACACAAGAACAACTCAAACTATAGCAGAAAAATGCTAAAGAGGAGAGACTGGCAATAAATCGACTACTATAATGATGAAGAAAACAACAATAATGATGGTCCTCCTCGTAACGATGATCATTGTTTAAGAAATTGTCAAAACGCATACAAATCACCCAATACGTATCAGTTTCGGAAGAGGACAATCCGTTATTAACATTGATGAATTGAGACATCATGCCAATGAAGGAAACACATTGGTTGGGAATATGGGCAGAAAATTAAGGATAGACATAATAAGATTAAATGCAATTTCTGACCAAAGTTATTTCTAGAGGAATTATAAGATTCAAGAAGCATCTCGCCCACAAAACAGGTGATGTTGCAGGGGTCTCGAGGTTCCGAAAGAATTCCAAATAATTAGGAGGGATCATTTAAAGGATGCACAACAAGCTAAGACTCATAAAAGAAAATTTTCTGAAAAATAGTGAACATAGAAAGAATATTAAATGAAGAATAAGAGCGTCAAGAGCGTATAGATATTGATTTGGAGGGCTTAATTATGATTTTACTTTAGAGATGGGCTTGAGATATAGTATGCTACAGTACTTTATTATCTAATGAAGAGGCTCAACGTCATTGCTTCCACTGGGAGGCACTTCGAGTCTAAAGGGTCATCATCACACCCACCATGATATATCCTGCGGTCTAATAGCTCACAAATACCTAGTGAGAGTTTGTGTGTGGGGGGAGGGGATGGAGTGGCCGAGGCCCTATTCGTACTAATCCTATTTACACTTGATGCGATCTAATATTGCCACGCAGCCTAGTGTAAAGTCCACTTTTGATAAGGGGATAAGGGCAAAAGTGGGTAAGGCAGTAGCTAGATTTAGTTTATTGGAGTCCCATCCTCCTAATGCGGCGACCTCCCTTACTTTCAAGCCATGATTGATGTCATGGAAGCGACAAGCCCAGGGATTAAAGGTCCTAGTCCTTACGAGATTGGTAGGAGGCTTATGGATGAGAAAGTTGATGAGTTGAAAATTTACATTCAAAAGTTTGAGCAGTCTTAGGATGAATATGGGTGCATTTTGATGTGTGGACGGAGTGAGCCAACTAAAAAATCAATTATGAACTTTATGGTCTATAATGGGCAGGATATAGTGTTTCATAACTCAATGGATGTATACGGGAAAACGAAAGAATTTTAGTAGTATCGATCGTTAATCGAAATACATCCCTAGACAGTGGCTAAATCCGACCTATCTTTCGCTAAGATTAAAGTGAAGGGGGGTCTGAACGTAATCCCTCGAGTCATATCAATTGTTTTCCATACTATTGCAAATCCCATGGAGATTTCAAATTGGCAGGCCGAACTATGTGAAAATTGTAGAATGTGGCTGGAGTCAATGGAGGTCCAGTACTACCAGAGCAGGGTAGAGGTTTCCGGGGAACCTCCCAGTAGGGGATGGTCATGTGACCTGGTTGGAATGGGAAGACCGAACCAATCATATGCCTCTATTTCAAATTCACATTAACATCGGGAAAACTTCCATTTAGAGGGTCGTTTTGGCCAATTGAAGGTCAGTGACTCTCGAATCACAAAGCGTGGCCAAATGGGGAAAGTGGTGAGGACAGACTTTAGGGTTGGGAGAAAAAAAGTGGTCGATTAGAGGTTGTTGAACGGTCAACAGATGGTGGGAATCCGAATTGGGGGCATATTCAGTTTCAATTTTTTGTCACTGAGTGGGGGAGGAGTTCAAATGGGTGTTCCCCAAAGTTTATGGCCCATCGGGTGGTTCAGAGGACTCAGTATTTTGGTCTGAACTCGATGATGTTAGTGTTAGGTGGGATGCCCTGTGGTGTATGGGTGGTGATTTAAATAGTATTCGTTTCTCAGAGGAGTGTAAAGGAGGATGCGCTATCAATGCCAAAATGAAGAGGTTTGGGGAGTTTATTGATCATCATGAGTTGTTGGATTTTTCACTAAAAGGCAACCAGTTTACTTAAGCCCAGTCTGGACCGAGGAATCTAGCGAGCAAATTGGATAAATTCCTATGTCACCAGGAATGAAAAGGGCATTTCCGGAATACCATTCAACTATCCTTGCCACGACATACATCGGATAATGTACCTCTATCCTTGGAGGCTCGATGTTTTAGGGGAGGCCCCACTCCCTTTCGTTTTGAGAATATCTGACTTCAGGATGATAGATTTAAGTGTGTGGTGGCAGGAGTGTGGAAGTCTAAGAATGGTCAAGGGTCAGCCAGTACAAGATTTGGGCTCAAACTAAAAGCTCTCAAGCCTAGGCACAAGGAATGGACTAGAGAAGTGTTCGGCAATATCCAAGCCCGACTAACTCGTTTGTTAAAGGACATCAGCAGTTGGGCATTGCCGAAGATTCGAGATCTCTCTCAAATGAAGAGATTCAACTAAAGGAGGCTAAGGAGCTAGAGTATTTACAAACGGTTAAATTGGAAGAGATCAATTAGAAGCAGAAAGCTAGAGCTAGAGTCAGGTGACTAATGGAGGGAGACTGGAACACAAAATTCTTCCATAGGATGGCCAACTTTCATTGGAAGAGCAATTTTATATCAAAATTAAGAATACACGGTGAGTGGCGGGAGGGGAACTCAGCGATTACAGATAGTGTTGTTTCTTTCTATCAAGACCTGTATAGGAAAAAGGAGAACTGGCGCCACAATTAGATGGCTTACCTTTTGGAAGTTTGTCTAGCGAGTAGTGTGATGGCTTATTTGGAAATTTTACCTCTACATTTGCATTATTTGGAAATTTATACATATACACGCAACATATATGCTCTTTTAGGAAGTAATCTATAAGCAACCCAATTTTGCACCCCTTTAGCCCCCCTTTTGAACCTTCAAAACCTTTTCTAAAACTTGTCAAAAACCTTTTTTTAACTTCTCTTTGAAATCTATTTCCATTTGCCTTGATTCCTGGAAAATTCCCCTAAGGCTGAAAATGACAAAAATGCCCCTAGAGTGCATAATGACCAAAATACCCCTAAAAATTATTAAAACTCACTTTTTATCTAAAATATTTTTCTAGGATTTATCGGTTCAATTACGGCTATTTTTGGGCAAAAATCAAGCTTATAAAACGCAAAATCCAGCTTTCGGCGAACCAAAAAACGAACACTTGGCAAAGCAAAAATAAATTAAAAATAAGTTGGTCGTTTTTACCAAAAATGACTAGACCTTTTTTGGGCAGCTTTTGTTTGGTTGTTTTTGGTATAAACGACCAGAGGCTTTTCATCTGGTCATTTATACCATAAAAGACCAAAGTGAGCTCAGTTTTTTAGTCTTTTTCCTACGTAAACCGCTATACTTTCCGTCATTGTTACTTTTCTGCTATGGTCGTTTTTCACATAAACGACCAGAGCAATTTTTTTATAAAAAAACATATTTCCACATCGGAAGAGAGGAGAAACCTCCTCTCTTCCCTTGCCTATATAAGAAAATCCAGGTTTTTCAATTTCCTCACCAATTCCCACACCACTTTCCTTGGTTTTTTTTATTCCTTGGACTTGAAACACCTTTGGAAAATTAATTCTGGGAGTTAGAAGTCTGGGAATCTCGCTATCTCAAGAGAAAGTCTCCTTTGTTTCCGAAAGTCCGCCATATTTTCGAGCAGGTAACCTTCTATCTCTATCTTGCTTTCAATATTTTATTAGTTTTATTAACTATTTAAATTCTAGTCTTTTTTAATTCTAGTTTAGCCTGCTTGCCAAAACCCTAGTCGAACCCCTACCCAAATCTTGGCTCGAACCTAACCTCACATAAACCCTAGTCGAACCTCTACCCAAATCTTGGCTCGAACCTAACCCCACCTAAACCCTAGTCGAACTTCTACCCAAATTTTGGCTCGAACCTAACCCCACCTAAACCCTAGTCGAACCTCCCCCCAAATCCTAGCTTGAACCTAACGCCACCTAAACCCTAGTCGAACCTCCCCCCAAATTCTGGCTCGAATCTAACCCCACCTAAACCCTAGTCGAACCTTTGTCTAGATCCTTGATCGAGCCTATCCTAATAAGGCCCTATCAACACCCTAGTCGAACCCCTGTCGGAATCCTGATTCAGATTTACCCAGCTAAACCCTCTATTTTGAAACTCATTTGTCCTAATGCTCCTATGCATGAACTAAAACTGTCCTATTGCTCCTCGGCACGAGCTTAAACTACCCTATCGCTCCTCAGCACAAGTTTAAAGTGCCCTATCACTCCTCATATGAGCAACAGCCATCGAAGCTTTCAATCACCCTTTATCAATCAAATCAACTCAAACCATCAGTTACCCTCCGGAACTACGTGTGCCTTGATTCCACTAACAGTGGATACATAGGCAACCCTGATCGAGTTCAGCTCTCCTAGGATAGAGCCTCTATTTCGTTTCTGTCATGTCTATCAGTTCATTATTTCTATTAATATTACATTGCACAACATATAGATTCAACTCTAAGCTTCCACATGGTTTCCTTTATAATTCAGATTTAAGGAGTAGGTAACCATCTCCGGATGGGAGTTTACAGGTGTCTAACACCTTCCCCGAACTCAAATGAATCACTCACCCTGAACTCTATTTCTAGATCATGCCTTATCCAACCATCTCAGGGACCCTATTTCCCTAAGAATTATAATATGTGGCGAATCTCAACCTAATTGCGATTTATCGCTTATTCCTCATCGGGTTCAATCTTGATCGGGGAGAGGGGTCAAAATCCCGTGCTTTCATAATCCATTGTAGTACCTCATATTATTGGTTAAAATGATATTTATTAGACTCTAACTAGGATAATTTTAGCTTATCATTGGATTAAAACAAATATTGTTATAAATTTCAATGCATTTCCTACATTTCTTAATTTTTACAATGTTTCCACGCGTTTCCACAATAAGTTTCCAAATTCTGACTTACGAATACGCACACAGATACGGATATTTTAAACCATGCATTGGAGAAGCATGAAAACTAATGGATACTTCAAATCACACTAATTTTAATGCAAAGATAAGCTAAAAGTATTATAGCTACAGTCCAATAACTATAATTTTAACTATTTATATGAGGTACTACAATGGATTAGTTCCTAAAAATACGTTGCACGTATATAAATTTACAAAACAACATAATTTAGACAATTATATATATATAATTTATTAATAAAACAATCAGTTTTAGGCAACACTGGATATAAGATTACTACACCAACTAACACAAGTGTCCACAAATAGAAGCACGATGAAGGCATTCAGTAAATGGAACATACATGTGTAAACAACTAGAAGCACAATAAATACATTTAGCTTTGAGAAATACAATAAAACAACAAATGGCTTACCTAGATGCTGCATTAGTATCATATGGTTGAAGATCACTAGTATTTCATCCCCTCCAACCCATACATATATGTATGCCAGACTTAGTTGCAATATTGGATCCAACTCATATAACTTTGGTACTAAGCTTAGTAATCTTTGTAGTATTGCTCATAGGGCTAAACCCTACATGTATAACTAATAATTTACATTTAATTCAATCCAAAATAATTAACATTTCAGTTAAAAATAACTTTATTTAGGAATATTATTTTTAACTTACATTTAATCTAAAAAAATAAAAATAAATTTTTTTGTTAGTGTGGGGATTTAGTAGGTCACCATTAGAACATGATATATTTATATTAACCCTAAACTAGTAGTATAAAGGCTATCAAGTGAACGTTTTTTTTAATAGTATGCTGATATCAACACTATACAATAGACAATAATCCTAGAATACAGCAAAAAATTCTATAGTGTAGACATCATGAGACTACTTATTCATCAAATAGTCAAAGGAGACATGTAACATGAGGAAATTCAACTACTCTACTTAACCATCGACGTCAAATATTTCAGACACAAATCAAATGTATGCTTTCGGAATGTAAAGAAATAACTATACCGTTTTCACAGACAGCAGGAAGGAAAATATAGGGTCTACAAAAATCGCCACCAAGCAAGAAACGTAAAAATAATTGTTCCATTGTCGAATTAATTTAGCATGAGGATTCAGGACGCCGGGAAGAAATGAACTTAAGAAGGAAAACAATCTCCTTGCCCAACCTTTAGCATCCCCATAAAGAGCATTATGGAACTGCAAATGAGTAAATATAGAAGCAAACTGCATGAGTGTGTCGAAATACATCTAAATCATAAAGGTAGATGAACGAATTAAGCAGTAGAAAGACATCACAGATCACAAATGAATAAAGGGAATTTAGTTTTGCTCTTACAGCCTCTAGGAAACGAGTCCAAAAAATACATATAAATATGAAACATGTCCTATAAAAGTTAATACTTAAACATAAAGCATGATGTCATAAAAATTGAAAGTTAAAATTTAATATTCAATACCATTAATATTAATAATCATCCCCTCCACACAACAAAAGAAAAAAATATAAAAGAACCTTATCCCTGAAAGTTCTGTTTCATACCCAATAAAAACAAAAAAGGTTAGTACGTTTATTGAATGTAAGTCTAGTTATTCATCATAAATCATGGTCTAAAATGTCAACCATATAGATATGATATCGTAATATCTGTCCAATTTTTTTGGTTTTCGATAACATGTCATACGTACTAAAAATTTGTTATGGTACAAATAGAACATTAGAAACATATCGTTCATATGGTTGAAATCTAGTTTTTAAAGCTTTTAAAACACATTCTCCTTTGCTTCAACCTTCAACCCATTTCCCCTTAGCAAAAACAACAACTCCTTTGTGGTTTTGTTTATCCAAAAGACTAATTCAATCTTCGTGGTATGTTTCTTCGTCATTTTTTTCAATTTACTGTTAGAACTGTTAAAAAAACTTGTGAAATAGTTATATGGATTGTAGATCTATGGATTTGTGGTCACATCCATGGATCTACAACCATTAATAACAAGATTTAAGTCAGATTTTTTGGACTAAAAACAAGAAAATAAAAATACAAAAAATATCATCAGTCATTAATAATGAATACTACCTTTTCAAGGTTAAAATAACTATATATAATTAATCTATGAATGATCTATCATATTTAATCTTTAAAAAGATAAACATTCTTTTTATATGATACAAAAATTTATTTTTATTTATTTCGTTTTTAAATAATAATGGCTTGTGGCTGAGATAATTATATATGATTGGTTTATAGGCAATATATTAGATCTATTAAATATTTTACTGTGCTTCTAGTTGTTTGCACTTGTGTTATTTAGTATATTGATCTTCTATCTATCTGTGTACTTTCAAAAAACGAATGTTTTTAAGTGACTTATGATTTTAGTTGTCAAGAACCATGTTATGTGGTATAAGACTCATTAGAAATGATGAAGGTGAATGTATAATACCAGTTACACTACAAAAAACGACATATGTATTGGAACGTATATTTCCCGTTGCATGAAAGGCGAACCAAAAATGTTAACTCCTTCCCAATTTATATCACAAATACAAGCAGGCAGACTAAAAATGTAATTTGCATCAAATTGAAGCATTTTACAGAAAAAGAATCCATATGTTCATCGGTTCTCGAGCTCATACATAAAGGGCCAATTGAGCATCCATAGGTTCATGGGTATCATATAGCATGGGTACCTCATCTTTCTCACCACTAGCCATTTCTGATGCACTAAATCTGCAAAAGAAAAATATTTTAGGAATCAAAATAAGTAGAAATGCTTATTCCTATATTCAAGTCAAAATGATATGGTGCAAATCAATCTAAAGAACAAACGGGAAGCAAATTAGGAGCTAGGAAACCAGTTATAGTATATATGTGCATTCAAGACGAAATCCGATGGAATATTAGGGATAATGTTCAATTTTATGTTTCAAATTTCAGGTCAAACATATTTCATTTGACTATGTTCTGAATAAAGGTAGTAGAAGTGATTGTTAGCATTACTAGAGGAAGGGTGACTGTCATAGGGCTCAAAAGTTGTTAATTCAGGTCAAACATTTTTCATTTGACTGCATTGTTCGTTTGTGTATGGTATTTGGGGGTTTTTCCTCTCTCGCTTGGGCATGGATTGGATATTCCCTGAGTCCTTCCGTAGCTCTTTATCGAGTTGAGCAAGGTCCAGTGAGGAGGGGGCTAGGGAGGCTATTTGGTCGGTTCTACCGGGTGCCATTTCTTGGACGATTTGGAATGAGAGGAATCTCAAAGTCTTTGAGAATTCTTCATCTTCACAATCCCGTATATGTGCTCGTGTGCTGCTGGTTGTTTTGGAGTGGGCGGGTCTCAAATTCAGTGGGGAGGAGCTTCGGGAGGTGCATAGTTGAGTGGCTGTTTTTTGGGAGGGCTCAGAGGCTAGGTGTCATGATCAGTTTTATTTCCTTGTGTGCTTGAGTTTATTTTCTTGTAATCTCTTGCTTGCATTGTTTTGGCTCCTGTATCCTTGCTCCTTTTGATTTATAATATTGCCTTGGTTATCGATCAAAAAAAAACTTGGGCAAAGATGTCGTGTAGGGTAGTAGGATATGAATTTGAAGGTTTACAAAGATTTAATCAGTTTCAAGGAGGTTTTAGGTAGATTAGGTTTTGCATGCGATTTGTACAACAAGATATGTGCCATTAATTTATTAAGTGGCAGGCTCTACTTAGTTTTATCTATAAGAGAAATGTTGGTGTCTTTACAAGGGACTTGTTTCTTTGGGATTTTGTATCGGTGGTTTTCAGTTCTTTGTCTTCCAAAATCTACAACCCTAAGTTTGCTTTAAACCTAAAACCCTAGGTTTTGACATGGATTCCAAATCGATCTTGTCTATTTATTCCTTCAATCCTACTGTTTATTGGTTGTAGTAACCATTAATTCTTCAAATGGAGTTTTCCCATCCAATTCATTTTATAACTGAAACAAGACGCTTAATGAAAAAATCAAGTGACGTATAAAATCTAAAGTGCATTGAGCGTGTCTTGCTCCTAAAGCGCATTAAAATTTTAATATTTCTTCAGGTAGGGGACATTTGGGTTTGGAGAGTGGTTCTAAAAAGAATTTGTTTCTTCAAGTCATTTTGACACTCGATGGTAGGTTATCTTGGAGATTAGATCACCAGCTGAAAAACTTTTGGGCAAGGTTCTGAATGTCGATATCGCTCGACATGTCGAACCGCGGAAAAAAGATATATGGAAAGATATATCGTTTATCGGTTTTTTTGGAAAAATTGCAAAAAGATGAGGCAAAACATGGAATTTTATAGTGAAACTTCAAGAAATGTTAAAATAGATGTTAAAACACCTTTTAAAATAAAAACATTTAAAAAAACAATAATGTACATAAGAGATGCAATGAGAAAAGAGCAAAGATGTGTGCTGACGAGTAACGATAATGTATGATTGATTCATGTTTCATTCATTTCTCAATCAATAATAAATTCATAATTTATAAGATTCATAATAATACAAACATGCATAATACAACCCACCAAAAAACCTACAATCACCACTAGAAGAAGTTACGTGGAGGTTCGATGTCATCATCTCTGTTCTGACTTGGCTGGCTATAGTATTGATTCTCCACATACGTACAATACTGTGCTTAGCTCCTCACATTATGGTACATGGATGTATAATCATGTACATAATATTGGTACTAATCTGGGCTAAGATGTAGTAGCACGCTCATTGGTGGATATTGTGGGTGATGAGGCACAACTACCATAGGCACTGGGATTTAGAAATTACCACCTCCATACCCATATGGAGGTGGCTCATATCCTGAGACATATCCATAAGGATATTGGTCCTGTGTGGAATGTGCATAGCTATGTTCTTGAGAGCCTTATATTAATGTTTTAACACATTTGTTTTTGGAATAGGTGTCCAATATAAATCAATATTAGTTTTTAAATTATTATTTTTGTCATATAATATACCTTTTTACATGACACATCATTTCTACAAATTTTTTATACTAAAAATCTTTTAGAAAATCTTTAAACCAAAGTTAGATGCTTTATTAAGTTATTCCTAACAGTCAATAAATTTTAACCCTAGTTATAGACTTATAGGGAGTTAAAAAAGACACTGTATTTTAAAAAATCTAAAATTAAAGATTAGATGCTTTA
The DNA here is from genome assembly GCA_015143295.1 of Tetracentron sinense. NCBI lineage: Eukaryota > Viridiplantae > Streptophyta > Magnoliopsida > Trochodendrales > Trochodendraceae > Tetracentron > Tetracentron sinense. The sequence continues at coordinate 34,409,317 of CM026554.1, forward strand.
ATTTTTTCTTAACCTACTTTTTAGAAAAAAAATAATCACAACGTTAAATCTTGTTAACCATAGTTTAAGGGTGATTAAAGGGGGCTTTGTGAGGTTATGATTGTCTTAAGGGTAGTAGGTCATTAGACACCTAACGGTAAATTAGACACCTAACGGTCAGTAAATTTTAACCATAGTTAGACTTATAGAGAGTTATGAAAGCACACTTTATTTTAAAAAATCTAAAATTAAAGATTAGTTTAAGGGTGGTTAAAGGGGGCTTTGTGAAGTTATGATTATCTTAAGGATATACTAGTCATTTTACTAACAGAGTATTAGTGAGCTTATTTTGAAAATTTGTTGAGCTTATTTGTAAATATATTAATATTAATAGTTTATTTGAAAACTATCAAACCTAAGGGCCTCATATGCAAAATGCTAACCTTTAAAGCCCTAATCATCCACCATTCGTAAATAAACAGTAAAGAGATACAGAACAAAAAAACACCAGAAAGAAAAGAGAAGAAGCGGGGAGAGGGATTACGCGGCGGAGCAAGGCTATGGTGATGGCGAATCGGCGATGGCGACAGTGGCAGCGGCGCTCCTCTCACAGGTATGTAACTACCCTCTTGCTCTTGGCTCTTGCCTTTTCTTCCTTTTTCTTTTTCTACTCTTAAATGTCTATCTTTTTTCCTTTTTATCATCTCAATCAAAGATTCAAGTAGAAATTTTTTCTATTGCATGATGATTAATGTCTGATGATGATTCTCATTTAAAGAATTTCTTCTCTACGGCCTCATGAGTCATGGCCTCATAGGTATTCAGTAGCCTTTAGCCTTTAGGTACTTTTTTTCCCCTCTTCTTCATGGGTATTCCAGCCCATGATTCTCTATTTTGGATTTTCCATGCGAGCAGCAAAACCCACACATAGTGTAAGGTGTCGGTGAGATATCGCCGATATATCGGCGATATCTACCGACACTACGTAAAATTTTCTTACCAGTGTATCTATACATCGGCAGTGACCGATATCGAAAATATCGACGATGTATCACCGATATTATCGAAATTTTAAACCTTGCTTTTGGGAAAGCCAATTCCCCAGGGTAGAGACTTTCATAGTGATGGTTGGTGGGACAACGTTTTGATTGCGAACCATCCTAATCACCAGGAAATGATAATGCCGAAGAGATCTAGGTAGCATAAGAGGCATAAGGAGAGTGTTAATCACCTCTCCATCCATCATAAGATTCAAAGGCTATGGAAAGCTTTTTGCACTCATTTTTCGCATGGCTTGGAGTTTACCTTTAGATATTGGAAGCATGCTCTATATGTGGTCAAGCAAGCTATTTATACGGGATCCCCTTTGTTAAGTTGGTTGGTGTTGTAATGGACCTAATAATATAAGTCTATGGATCCCTTTATATTCATCCCATTTAATAAGGGCATTTATGTCTTTTGTTATTAAGAATGCTTATATAAATAAAGAACAGAAGGGACGTGACTAACTATTAATGTCCCACTATCTATCTTCTCTCATTCTTCCTTTTCTCCTCACTCAAACCCAAGAAATCTACTTTGTATTAGACCATCTGGACATGGGCAATCAAAAAGCGGAAAAAAAAAAGAGGGGTGCGAGAAAAAGTGAAAGTCAGGTTTGACGTCAGCAACCGTACAGACAGTCTTCTCTTCTCTTCCCTTCCAAAAACTATACCAATGTAGAGGAGGCTATATTCCAGGTTTTTTGATTAATTTTTCAGATATAATTTCATCCACTTGATTGATTTCCAGGAAAAAAATCCATCTTTTTATCAATCAGATACTTGGAACCCTTAGAGACTTTATTGAAGAAGCAAGAAAAGTATGTTTGATGTGATTTATGACTGTGCAGTGTCTGCAACAAGTTTTTAGAGATTTTGATTCTCTAGGGCACATGCACTGCTCTTTGTGGGTTTTTCTGTTACTGGACTGTGTAGTCCTAGTTTTTTGGTGAGCAACTTATTGTGGAGATTAGTAAAAGTTGTTAGTGGCTGGTTTGTGTAGACCCATCATTTTCTTGTGGAGAGTTTTTTTCTCGTAGTTAGAAGCCTAAGTCTCTCGTGTGCCTTTGGTTACTCAAGTTGAAGGAGTACTTGTTTACTCAACATTATATCTTGAACGAATGATATAGGAGATATTTCATCAAGAATGAATGCCCCAATATTTACTTTGTGGTTCCACCACCGGACAATCCCAGTATACAGATTAGTACGGTGAAATTTTGGCTGAAATTACTTGGAATGATCATAGTTAGCCAAGATGTTCATTGGCAGTTGAGGGAAACTTGGATACATTGCCAAAAAGATTGTGGAGCCCAGTATAACTGATCCATCACATGATAAGTGGGAATCTGAGAATCTCATTGTCATGTCTTGGTTACTCCATTCTATTCAGCTACGGGAGTCTGTGACTTCCTCTTCCTTCAGCCAGTTAAGGAAATTTGGGAGTCTGCTGCCCAAATATATTCTCAGGCTCGTAATATTGCTCAGGTCTATTAAGTATGGCAAAAGATCTCTCATCTTTGTCAAGGGGAGAAGTCCTTAGGAGAGTACTTTGCCATCCCTCGTAGTTTATGGGAGGAACTAGTTGGTTAGGAGCTTAGGGGTTTGATGGAGAAGGGGGGGAAAGGAGAAGAAAGAGTTAGAGAGTTCTCATGGTTTGAAATATTATCATATTTTTGATATATCCTCGACATCGCAGGAGTGTGAAATATCCCTTACTTGTAGTATTTTCTTACAAAATATATCTGATATTTCTGATATATCCTCAATATTTCTTATATATCGCACGATATTTTCAATATATCATTTATAAGTTAGGGATATTTCTCTCCATATTCTATAAAAGAGGGGAACATCGACCAAAGATGAGGGATTTGGGAGATTTTGAAATAATTTGAGGAATTTTTCCATTTTCTTAATAAATCACTCACATTTGTCATTCGAAGTCGAAGTGCACTTCATTTGCACTACCTTTTGCGAAATTTCCCTAAAATATAAGAATTTTTCTTCAAATTAGAATGGGGTTTTATATAATTAGTATGTCATCCGTCCTAAACTAGTGCAAATGCATCAATTTGATGCATTTACACTATATTTCTAAGTTCATAATTCAAATTATTTACTTTAGGGAGGGAAAATTGGGAGAAACCCAAATTTCTCAATTTGTTAGCTTAACTTCATGTGGATATAATTGTAGCTCTTGGGGTGGGTTGGATCTGGATGTATTATGTATGAAACTCTAATTGTGTATTCTTATGGTTATGGTTGATTGAAGGATGAATGAAACCTTTTATATAAACTAATCAATCATACAATATGGTCAGCGCACATCTTTGCCCAAAAATGTGTATTAACATTATTTTTTATATCCTCAAATGTTTATTAAGTTATTAACATTTATTTTAACATTTCCAAAGTTTCATTGAAATTTTTTATATCTTTTCCATTTTTCCCAAAAATGTTTTCGACCTGCTGTATATTTCCCACAAAATCAGCATAATATTTCCTGAAGGTTCAAAGAATGAAAAGGACAACAAATTTTTGAGACAATAGGCATAATATTTTTTTGGATTTTAATCTGTACATAGTGTTAAGAATAATAATTTGATTATTTCTGTATTATGACACAACTCTCACAAGCAGTCTCGTTTTTCCTTTACATAAACTCATCCAGAACATACAAATGCTCAAGAAAGATGACATCTGCGAAAGAAAACTACTAATTATCGACGAAAATAAACAGTAAAGAGAAACCTTACCTCTTATCGCTTATCAAACTTCACTAACCAGCAACAGAAACAGTGTTCTTGAGAGCAATCCAGCAATGGAACATCAAATGTTTTTTTCTGAGCTTTCCTCAGTCGAAACACGAGAGAGAATAGAAAGAATCGAAGGATGAAGACATTAAAAGAGTATCGGAACAGACGGAGACAGAGGCACTGCTGAGAAACTTGGTTACCTGGAAGTTCAACTGGGCGGATAAGAACTGGCCGGTAGGACCTGAGAGTATGAGACATCCCCGAAAAAATAATATAAAAAAAGACTCGTACACGACCTTTCTTCACCCGATGTCGATGGGTTATTACTTATTTATTTACTCATGTATGTAGGGACTTGTAATCATCTCCAGTTGTAACCGGATTCGGGGGGAGTCTGGTTATGTCATTGACGCTGTCCTTTTGACAATTCTTAACTATGGTTAAGATTCATCCCCAATTAGGATTCACCTACCTCTTGGTTTTTAGAAAAAATTATTTAAAAAATTTAACTGTAGGACTTAGTAAATTTTAACCAGGGTTAAATTTTTGTTCTAATATTTTTTTCTAAAACCAAAGATATATAGGTACGTGAACCCTAGGGTGGGGTGAATCTTAATCACAATTAAAGGGTGTCAAAAAGGACACATGACTGCTTCAGTGGTGTAACCGGACTCCCCGAGTCCCGTTACAACTCGAGAGAATCATGAGTCTTATTTAGGGAGGTGTTGGGCCACCCCATTATATTATTTGATGACAGCATCCCCCAAGTGCACACTATTAAATTAATAGGTATTAGACACGGAAATGTATCCGTCTCTCATTTTTCCGTTTCCAATATGATAGTATGAGAGATGGGAACAAGTCCGTGCCTAATACCTATTAGACACAGAATTATTTCCGCATCAGATATGTTTAGAGACGGAAATATTTCCATTTCTAAAATGTATTAGGCACGGAGTTGTTTCCGTCTTAGGTATATTAAGATACGGTCATTTTTCTGTGCCTGATACATATTCGATACGGCATTATTTCCGTGTCAGATATTTATAGCAACGGAAAAATATATGTGTCTAATAAGAATATTAGACACGGAAAAATGTAACGGCATAAATGTTTTCGTATTTTCAATAATTCTCATTAGAGACGGGAACAATTCCGTCTCTAATAACAGTATTAGTAACGGAAAATTTTTTCCGTGTCTAGTAGCGTCAGTGACGCGAGCAACTGAGACGGTTTAGACATGGTTCTTATTTCCTTGTCTAATGAGCATCAGGCACGGAAATCCGATATCAGGCACAGAAAATTTTCGTCGCTGATCGAATGTTTTCTTGTAGTGCTTTAACTGATTGCAGTGTTCTCATGTCCATTCTAGCTCCTTTTTAACTATGGTTAAATTTAATTAAATTATGATTAATATTTTTTATTTATTAAAAAAAATCAAGGTTAGATGGGAATCCTAACCACAATTAGTTATTATTAAAAAATGAGGGCATGAACCAATGAGATCGTGGATTCAACTTGGAAGCAAATAAAAAGTTAGTTATAAAAGTTATAACTACACATTAATCACTAGGCATGGGAATTTAAAGGAAAGTACACTTTACAAAAGGTTTGAAGTTTATTGTTTGGTGATTATTCTTTCATTAATTGTACACTTTGCTCTTCGTATTTTTTGGCACTCGGACCATCTTTACTGTTGCCTTCAACTAAAGGAGATGATTTAGAATTATTAATAAAGAATTGGGACAATGTGAGTTTGTTGGGTCTAGGGTAGGCCCATCATTGGGTGTGGATGCATATGATAATGAGCTTGGAGAAGAAAAAAATTGAAAGGGGAGGAGTATATGACTTCATGACTAGCATTGAAAAGGATATCCGAAAAAGATACAAGAATTAGTGGCTTTATGAGAAAATTGCATGGTTGAGAAGATTTTGAAAATGGGCTTTGAATGTTGTTAAATAAAGTAGGATTGAAAGAAGGTTTTTAAGTGTGGGGTGTGAGAATCACCGATCTTTTTTTTTCTTTTCGCTTTTCATTGGCTTTGAAGGTTAGAGAAAGATGGAAGTTGAGTGGAGTTAGGCTGGGAGTGCTTATTAAAAAAGCTAAAAATTAAAATATATATCAAAAAAATTAAATAATATGGTGCAATCATCAAATATTGGGGGTGCCCCTAACCTTCCTTTGTTTATTTTAGGTTTTTGTGTCCCCCGTACCGAGACTCCATCTCGGTTTGTACTTGTGCCCCCACAGTTAACAAATAGTGCGCACTTGCCAAAGGCTGTTTGTAAAGGGGTATTACATTGAAAAAAATATAAAGATACTATTAAAAAGAACGCACTATTTTTTGTTGTTGAAAGAGATAATTCCTTAATGTCTGGAGGGTACAAGAGATTAGGAGGGTCCCTGAGAAGGACCCTCCGGAACAGAGTGTGCAGCACCTTTGAATGCTATCGTTTAGGGCTTCTTGTGCCATAGAATGTGTCAAGGTGTTAGCTTCCCGGCCTATAAAGCATAGCTTAACCAAGGGAGATTGACCCCACAGATGTATGATATCGTCTAGAAGAGTACCACTTCGCAGTGCCTGGTGGTTGAGGTTCCATTCAAAAAGTCGATCAACTCCTTGGACTCTGACTCGATTGGAATCCTTTTGGTCATCTGAAACCGTTAGCCATTTGTAAGCCCAATCTAATAGCCTCTCCTTCGGCAATATGATCTGAGACCCCAGGAACTGAGACCCCAGGAAGGCTTTCCTACTACAGTATAAGATGAGACCATGGTTGCGCGCTACTGCTACTGCTCCAACCCCTCCTACTGATAAATTGATCAATGCAACTCCATCAGCATTGATTTTGATCCACCCCTCTGGAGGAGGAAACCAGAGCCTCGTTACGCGTCTTCCAGACTAGCCACAATGTGAGGCACAGATGGATGGCCAAGAAATGCCGATCTTCAGAGAACTTTGGGTGTGTCATCCAATTTCTCCACCAAGCTGAAAACGGGTTGGTTGTTCAGGGAGCCGTAAAGCTACCAAATACTCCTTGTGAAGGGATACTCTAAAAACAAGTGTGTCATGTTTTTCTCATTGGCTTTGCAAGGGGGCAACAATTATCCACTTCCAGTTGTCTTCTTCTGAGACTAGTTGATCTTACGGTCTCGGGACAACCCCGAGATTTTTTGCGTTTGGGCAAGATTTTGAGGCGTATAATTCTGCATTCTCGCATTCGATCTCCGATCACCCTCTAAAAAATTTATCATATTAAAAAAATACAAATGAAACTACGACTATTTGTTTTTTGTTTTTTTGGTCTGACTACGACTATTTGTTAACTTTAAAATTTATAAAAATAAATGTATTATCCAAAACTACAAATGGGGGTGATGTCACACCCTTTATTTATTTTTTAATTTCTTTTTTCAAACCAACTCATCCACTCTTTTCAAGCTCTATGTGGACACCGACATGACCTTTATTTGCTCCGACTGTTGACCACACTCGTGGCGCGACTGTGTGAGACGGGGACAGGTACTGGGCCGCACAGGCATTTACCCCGGTGTCACTCAAGATTTATTGTGCCACCAACTAATTATATAGGAATAGTGATATGGACGGTTAATTAGACTCATTAATAATTATCAGCACTCGATAAGATTTTAATATTATTTTTTAAAAATTAATTTAATTTAATAATAATTAATCCAAGTACTGAATTTTATATTTTATTGATTTAATAATTTCTTAAATCCAAATATTTAAAATTAATGTTTTATTGATAATAATAATAGCCTTTTTAATGAGAACCCTAACTTACCCAATGAGACTGCAAGCTAATCTTGACGGTTGATTACTGCACAGACCAACAAACTTTTTAAATCAGAATTTCAAGTCATGACTGACTCCCCTCCTTCAAGAATTTCGTTCTCGAAATTTAATGATTTAATTTAACTAAAATCATCATCAAAGGGACACGACATCACCTGTATAACATGCATGAATATCGAGGATTTAAAATTCAGGTCTCTACAATAAGACAAGTGTTAAAACTGATAAATATGAAAAACAAAAACTTACATGATGGATCCTACAACATGTATCAGTTTCTAAGTTATGGTTCAAAAACAGACAGGATCGTTTGAATGAACCCACTTTCTTTCGAACGGTCACCCATTCGTTTGAACGGTGACAGTATATGCCCAGTTTAAAATTTTAAAATATAAAATAGTAGCCTCCTTTGTTCGATCAGTTCCCAGACCATTCGAATGGTCCGCAATAGAATACGGTGTAAAACCCTGTTTTCACCCAAAAACCCTCCAAACTACTCCAAATTCGGCATAGAGTGTTTCCTTGCCTTTTGCATAGAAATTTAGGGTTAAAAAAAAGTTAATCCAACCCAAAGGAGTTTGCCTCGAATGCTCGATACCCCCCCCCCCCCATGATGAGAAGCTCAAGCCTCGAGTCTCGGATCTTGATCTTCAAGCTTGGACAAATCTCCCAACACTCTATGACCTCATTTCCTTCCTCCAAAAGCTCTTAGATTTAGTTTTGTATAAGTGAGAGTTAATTAGGTTTATCTCTTTCTATTTATACTCTCTCCCTTATAAGTTCTTTTACTCAAATGCCCTTACTAATTGTGTTTGGTTTCAATCCTTAGTTAAACCGATTAGTATATTAATCTCTTTTAGTGATTTGACTCTAGTTAGACAATTTCTCATGGCAAAACATTCATCAATCATATTACCAAAATACCCCTAGACTACGAAATTACAAAAATACCCCTAGAAGTAAATTATAAATTTAGAATCACTACATGGATTTATATTTTTTTCCTCTATTTTAACTATTACTAAAGGGGTGTTTGATTCTACTAATTTATATGTAAATCCGTTTTGAGCTATTCTTGATTTATTTACTCTAAATCCAACTTAGGTTAACCACTATAGCGAAACGCCCATTAGAAAATCACTAAAATATTTCTATAGATATAATTAATAAACAAGGTCACACTTATTGATATAAGAGACTAAGACACATGTTAAATACGTTGTCCTTAAGGTGAAAAATGACCCTAATAGAATTCAGTGACAATGGTGCTTATAGGTAACAATGGCGGACATCCCTAAGTTATCTACATATAAAAAAAATAGGGCACTCTCTCTCTCAAAAAGAAAAAAAGAAAAAAAGAGGGCACTCTCTATTCTTTAATCTCACTGAATTCGACCACGATTAAACTTTGATAAACTCTTGAAGAAACAAAATCTGAAACAATGGAGGAAGAAAGCAAGGGAACATATGTTGTAAACTATTTTTGAGTGTCTTTTTCCATAAAAGACCAACCCTTAATATAGCAATAGAGAGAAAATGGAAAGCCCGACGTTAAGAAATATTATGTCTCTGTAATAAATCCCTTAAAACGTGATTAGATAATTAATTCAGATATTCAACAATAATAAAATGGAAAAGAAAGAGTCTCCAAAAATAATGTTTATAAAAATAATTTAAAATTTTTTTTAAAAAAAAATTCATTGCTATCCTAAATGACATAAGAATAATAAAATCTTTTGGAATTTAAGGAAAGTAAAATAAGGAGACAAGTAGACAACTTCTTCTACTAGTTCTTTTATATATGTTATAGACAATTGTAAGCCACTGTTCAAAACGACGACCCATTTATGTGTTCTATTTAGATACTACTTTCCCTATATTTATACTTACTATTATAAGGGGTCATTTGAGTCTTGTTGATGGTTACATGTTGACACGTGGATAGTGCAACTAGGTCAGATCATGGTATTCTAACATCTAGACTAGTTAGATGCCACATGTATTGTCATTGACCGCCTTGAGAGTATTGATTATAATCATATATGATCTCAAGGTGTAGTGAGCTTTTCGCATGAATTATAGCTGAGCTCTTAAAAGTCATATTATTTAGTGAGAACCAAATGCTTTTTTGGTTTGTCTTGTTCTCTCTTAAGAATTTGGTAGAACTAAATTGCCGTGTACACTGAGTATTCCTCGTCATGAGGTTAATGTGTGGGATGGCCAACATTTTTCTCATATGTATGGGTGTGTTTACTCATCTCCCATTTCCTATCTCAGCACTATAAATCACTGACTGAGTTGACAAGCAGGAGAGTTTGGGGTGATTCCTGACCCTATTTTCCTATAACCTCATAGTTCCATTCTCAACAATCGATGATTGAGGCTTGACAGTGGATATAGTTCTTATCTTAAGAATAGTGCCTTCATCTAGCACCTATGATCCCCACAAGGAAATGTATTACAATAATGTACAACCTGCCTTGATTATATTGTGGTTGATGTTCATTTGTTGGAAGTGATGAGAGTTGTGGTTTGGAGGGCCTGGAAGGAGTGCTAAATTGATAACGCCTTTATGTTGGTGTTCTCTCTTTAACCTATAAAGAATACTCCCTGAAAGTTGTTTTGATCATAAAAATCTAAAAGATTTTGTCATTACTAATTGTTGAGGTGACAAATTCTTTAACTAATTGAGATTCCCTCTAACATATTTAGACACATTTTAGCTACCAAATCTCTTATGGGATCCATATAAATAGAGGTGATCTCATTAAAATTTGAACACTTTATCACTTTTAAGAACTCAATAGTTTTTTTTATTTTGTCTTCCTGTCAGATAGACTATAGAGTTCTAGAATATTTGTCCTCTTATCCAGTATTTTTTTTTTATTGCTCATTCATCTCTCCCTCTAACTCAATTTAATCATTTTCTATTCTTTTTGTTTCATCTTCATTTTTAGAAAATTCAAGCTAGAATAGGTCATCTTGAGGTTGCAAAATTCTTCTGATCGACCTTATTTTGAAGAAAAAGTGCACAATCACTATGATCCATCTATGAAAACTCATTTTTCTATGCTTAAAACTCTATAAAAGGAGTCTAAAGAAGGTTCCTGAAAAATATTTTTGGACCTTGAGAAATATTCTTAATCTCTTTTCTCTCTCTATTCTTTACCTGTAATATTAGCTAAATTTTGAATCTTTATTTTATCTTGTTTTCTAGAGCTTTCACTCCCAAATCGTACAAACAATGCGAGTGAGATTTTTAAAGAATTTTCTTGAGGTATGTCCCTCTTATACCCTCATTAAGTAGTTTAATTATGATATTTTAAATCAAAGCATGATAGGTTAGCATTTGCTTGTGATAATCATGTTTTAATGATCATAACATGAATACTTGTGTGATTGGGTTGTCTTGATTGTTATCCTATGCCACTCCTTTAAAAAAGATATTGGGGAAGCCTAAATTTGATTTTTAATAGTGTTTAAAATATATAATGAACGAGGATGAGATTAGAGACATAATATTGAATTTAATAAGCATTGAATGATAATTAATTAGGTCTTTTATCAACAATTTTAATTTTGTATGGACGATCAGGAGGCTTAATCAAATTCAAAATTAAATCTATGAATCTTGGAACCTGATTTGGGTCCTTAGATGTAATGGACCAGACTAATCTTAGATCAAATTAATCTATACCACTGATCTTACCTGATTTGATCAAATTTGATGATAGAATATGATTGTGTCTCTAAACTAATAAAGCATTAATAAAATTTTGATATTTTAGGTTTTTTATGTTCTAAATACTCTCATAAGCTCAGATCAAGGACTTATAAAATAATCCAAAACTTTGACTGGGCCCCACAAGATAGAGTAGTAAAATCAATTCCTAAAATTTTATTTTTCAGAACACACAAAAAATTTCTCCTAATTTTCAAAATTTATAGGCCAGGTTTTGGCCATTTCAAGCTTCAATTAAAAGTAGGCCAGTCAAACTATTGTTTGCTGCATTGGAACTAGGCTAGGCTGCCCTTAATAACAACGATATTCTTTTGTGATTCTAAAAATCGATTTTTGTTTGTTTGTGCACTCTAAAATAACTCAAAATATGTTTCCCCTTATATACCAAAATTTATCCTGTTTTGATTATCAATTTTCTCCTTTCCCGTATTAGCTAAAACTGCTAAGGTCATTAAAAAAATTATAAAACATAAAAACTTAAAAAAATAGAAATTATGAAAATCAAAAAATGTTTCAACTTAGTAGAAACTGTGTGGCTTGAACCCATTCAAATATATACAAGGGCAACCTATGCAGTTCAACTGGCATAGGTTAGATATTTGTGTTAACTTCTTCCTTTTTTTCTTCTTATTTGGGTGATTGTAGTTTCCTAGATAGTTTATATTTTTGAAATTAGTAGGCTACCATTTCGGGTGAAATGTTGATGAAATTGTTTTTGGCATATTTTCATTTACAATTAGTTGTTATTTATCATATTCTAGCATGGCATTCTTAATAGCATGTCATTAATTTAGGAATTTCAACAAGGATTATATTTTTAATCTAATATGGATTTAAGATGTAGAGAACTATTATTTTAGTAGGTGTCTAAGGGTACCTAACATCTTTTCCCAACACAAATAAATTTCTTACATAGACTTTATGTTTGTAGACCGTTCCTTTTCCATTGAATAGTTTAGAATTTCTATTTTTTCTAATAATCAAAGAAGACTATGACTCTAAATCTTTGTGATATTGGACATTATCTTAAACCAGGAAACATTTCTAGTTGAGACCGTGATTGAAATCCATCACTCGTAGCTTGGTAACTCTGTTGGGAAATTTTTCTAAAATTCAAATTAAAACTTGAATCCAAATTAGGTTATAAAAACCTAATTAGAAATTTTTATATTTATTCACATGCTATTTTTTGCTTTATTTAGTTTATAAATCTGTAGAGACCCGAATTTATACTTGTGTCATTTAGGAGTTTAACAAGGGTAAATATGTCAAGTAAATGTTTCATTGTGTTTGACGTTAATTAATGTCTATGGAATGTTTAAATTGTTTAAATGAAGAAACAAAGGAAAGAAAAAGTGAAAAACAAGGAAACAAGGGAGATTCGGCCGACCGAAATTCACAACAAGTCGACCACTGTCTGAAAAACCTCAGACAATAACCTAATAACGAAACGGGAGACTAGAATTCACAACTGTCGACAACTGTTAAAAGATTTCGTAAAAATCCTCAAAACAGTAGCTATGCAAGGAAAACCGATCGACCGATTATCAGACAATTTGGGAAATTCAATAAAATGCGATTTTTATGGAATATTTTAGGGTTTTTAACACCCACTATTATAAATAGGCCTTCTATTTTGAAGGTTTAACTTTTTATGAGAGTTTTAAACCTAATTTGGCAAAGGAGGAGAGAAACCCTAGGTTTTCAAGGGTGATTGCTTGAAGAGAAGGAGAAAAGCTTAGAGATTGCCCCTCAAGCCATCCTCAAGCAATTAGATTGTAGGGAGACGATCCCAAAGGTCAATATATTGTCTAACCTAACTCTATTATAGATTTTTGTAAGTTTAAATATGATTGAACAAGGGTTATTAGGTTGTTTGCATGATTATGTATGGATTGTTGATTATGGAGCATGAAATGGGGTTTTTGCATTTGTTTAAGGGTTCTAATGAGCATGATTTGGGGGTTATGATGTTACTACTTGATGTTTAACCCTATTATTTTTTTAAATGGAGGATGATAAATTATGATTGATGGGCTTGGATGAGTGTCTATGGTTCCAACAAACTGGAAAAATAATTATTGCTATCGATACCATATTAAACAAAAAGCAAATGAACTCAAGGGATACCTCTAAGAGTGAGACATTGTATTGTGTCTATGTAACGATTGGACAAAAACGCTCAATGGTGGCACAATTAGTTCAAATTCTTTCATAAGCGAATGCTATGAATCAATGTGAATGACTAATGGTTTTATATGATGGAGGAATGATGTTTTATGATTAAATGGTGGTTGAATGGGTTTAATGAGAATGAGTGGTGGCGATTAATGCTTATGAATTATGTTATGAAAGTTGTGAAATTATGATAAGTACCATTTATGATTGACATGATAAATTATGAATTGTGTATCTTGCATGGTGATTGGAATTCGAGTAGGCCAAGACTTAGACGAAGGTCTTTCAGATCAAGAAGTATCTAACCATGTGGAATAAGATGCTTTGGTGGAGTTTTCATGGTGGAGGACCGGAATAACGTAATTGAATGTTAATCACGACACTCATGCACAAGTCCACTTGCATGGAAAGTCTATAAGTCTCATGAACCCACATGTCTCAGAAGTGTGCATGCATGACACATGAGCAAGTATTCACCCGTGCATGGGCATGACAGAAGAACAAGTATTCACCCGTGCATGGGTATGACAGAAGAACAAGTATTCGTCCATGGTGTTGGACCACAAACAAGGTCTATGTGTGAATTAAAGTAACTAATCAAAGAGTGCTACATGCAATCCCCTTGTTAGAGCACTCAATATATAATGAAGGAAACTTCTTAGAGACAATAAGGCAAACACATCAAGAGCAATAATGCATGAACACAAAGATGTACGTGCAAACCCCTCTAATGAAGAGGGAAAAACCATGGGGCAAATCCGAGTAATCCACTATAAGAACAAAATTGAAATACAAAGATCTCTCTCAAGTTTTTTTGTCAAAAACTTGAGGTATTACAACTTTTTGGAGAAATACAAAGGGTTACCTTATTTAGCTCTTACAGACTAATCTCACACCACAAATCATTTCCAATCTATTGAGTAAGAGAAATACCGAATCCGCAAGACATCCACTGCAACGGATTGAAGAAAGTGGTAGAAATCAAGCTTGAAGAAAAAACCCTAACCCCCTTTGAAGAAAACTCCAAGAAACCCTTTGCTAGAAATTTTTTCCTCTCTTGTGTTGTCTCTCACCCAACACATGAAAAATATAAGGCTTCTAAAGCCTCTCACGTGAGTGTACCCTCATGGGCTGGACCCATGGAAAAAAGCCCATCAAATATAACAATCTCCCCCTCCTGACCATGAGGGAGGAAAACCAAACATGACACCCTTACTTGGAGTCCATACAAGCCAACTCTTTGCAAAGCTCAAGCTTTTCTGTGGGAACAACTTTTGTCATCATATCAGATGGTTCTTATCTGTGTGAATCTTCCTAAGTTGCATCAATTGCTTTTCCATCACATCACGCAGTCAATGGTATCTAACATCAATGTGCTTAGTGCGGGAATGATATGTAGCATTCTTGCTCAAGTCTATAGCACTTTGACTGTCACAAAAAACCACATACTCTTCTTGCTTCAAACCCAGTTCTTGGAAAATCTTCTCATCCACAACATTTCTTTCCCAACTTCAGTAACTGCAATATATTTTGCCTCAGTCGTAGATAAAGAAACACACTTCTGCAATTTAGATTGCCAAGACACAGCTCCCCCTGCAAAAGTAAATAAATACCCAGAGGTAAACTTTCTATGATCAAGGTCACCTGCCATGTCAGCATCTATAAAACCTTCAAACACTGGTTTTGAGCCTCCGAAACTCAAGCACAACTTGGAACTACCCTTTAAGTACCTGAAGATCCACTTCACAGCTTCCCAATGTCTGGCCGTGTGCAAACCATAGCATACATAAGACTCCCTACTGCAGAAGAGTAAGGACTAGCTTCCATCTCTTCCTTTCCTTCTTTGGTAGAGGGACATGAGTTCACACTGAGTTTGAAATGACTAGCAAGAGGCATGCTAACTGGCTTAGCATCTTTCATGTTGACCTTTGAAGCACCCGCTCAACATACTTTTCTTGTGACAACCACAATTTCTTAGCCTTCCTCTCTCAAAAAATCTGCATACCCAAAATCTGTCGCGCTTGCCCTAAGTCTTTCATGTCAAAGGACTTGAATAACTCCTCTTTTAACTTAGCAATCATCTGAGCATGCTGACCCATAATAAGCATGTCATCGACATAGAGTCGAAGGATAAGAAAGTTACCACCAGTGAATCTTTTAAAATAAACACAATGATTTGCAACTGTTCTTTTGTACCCATGACCCACCATAAATGAGTCGAATTTCTTGTACCACTGTCTTGGTGCTTGCTTTTGCCATAGAGACTTTTCTTTAACTTGCAGACCATGTGTTCTTTTTCTTTCACTTCTAATCCTTCTGGTTGTACCATGTAAATCTCTTCCTCCAAGTCACCATGAAAGAATGCAGTCTTCACATCTAACTGCTCAAGATCAAGATCTAAGCTAGCTGCCAATCCCAAAATAACTCGAATGGAGCTCATCTTCACAATCTGGGAGGATATTTCATCAAAGTCAACCCCTTTCTTTTGCCCAAAGCCTTTACTACCAAACGAGCTTTGTACTTTACAAGTTTTCCATTTCCATCCTTTTTCAGCTTGAACGCCCATTTATTCCTTAGTGCTTTTCTGCCCTTAGGAAGCTCAACCAACTCATAAGTATTATTTTTCTGTAATGAAGTCATCTCATCATGTATAGCCATCATCCAATTGTTTTTTATCTTTATGAGATTGTACTTCTTGAAAACTCTCTGGCTCCCCCTCATCAGTAAGCAAAATATAATAAGAGGTGGGGTACTTTGTAGATGGTTGGTGCTCTCTAGCAGACCTTCTAACTTGGGATTCTGAGCTTTCTTGTTGAGTAGGCCGCTCCCCCTACTCAACAACTTCATGCTCTAGCATCTCATCATCAATCATCTCTTGTGTATCATCACTACTAAATTCTTCATGTACTTCTCCATCAGCTATAGTATGTTGTAATGGAGAAGGGATAGGTGTAAAGTTGGAAACATCATCAACCACACCTTTAAACTTCTCTGTCCTCTCAAAATCCACAAAAGTTTGGTCCTCATGAAAGACCACATCTCTACTTCTGATAATCTTCTTCTTTTATGGATCCCATAGCCTATAGCCAAATTCTTAATTTCCATAGCCTACAAAGATGCATGGAATTGTCTTATTATCAAGCTTTGACCTCTGCTCCTTGGGTACATGTGCAAAGGCTTTGCACCCAAACACTTTCAAATGAGAGTAAAAAACATCTTTTTCTTTCCACACTCTCTCTGGAATGTCAAAACCCAAAGGTACTGATGAAGATCTATTAATTAGATAGCAAGCAGTGTAGATGGCTTCACTCCAGAATGCCTTAGATAACTTAGACATTCTTAGCATGCATCTGACTTTCTCAATAATGGTACGATTCATTCTCTCCGCCACACCATTGTGTTTTGGAGTACTAGGAATTGTCTTTTCATGCCTTATGTCACGTTCTGAGTAGTAGCCCTCAAATTCATTAGATGTATATTCCCCTCCATTGTTCGTATGGAGACATTTCAAAGGCTTTCCTGTCTCTCTTTCCACCATGACATGAAACCATTGAAAAAACTGAAACACCTGATTTTTTTGTTTTCAACAAATAAACCCATACTTTCCTGGATGCATCATCAATAAAAGTAGCAAAGTATCTTTTGCCATCCAAGGACTCCACCTCAATGGGACCACAAACATCAGAATAAACCAAATCTAACAAATTAGGCTTTCTTTTGGATGATGGATGAAAAGAAACCCTATGATGTTTGCCAAATAAACAGTGATCACAGGGATTAAGAGATGTACCTTTGGCAAAGGGAATGAGAGCCTTCTTTGCCATACTTTGCAACCCTTTCTCACTCATGTGACCCAACATCTTATGCCACAAGTTTGGAGAAGAACTATCTTCAGCTGCATTCAACTCATTCTTACACACCTTTGTATGTGTCTTGTATAGTGTACAACAAGCCTTTCCTTTAGCACAACTAGTGACCCTATAGTGAGTTTCCATTTTCCATTACCAAAGTAGTTTTCATAACCCTGTTGGTCCAATGCAATTCCAGAAATCAAATTGAGGCGTAAATTAGGAACATGTCGCACATTTTTCATTGTCAATGTGCACCCAACATTGGTTTGTATGCACACATCACCAATTCCCATAATTTTTGAATGACTAGTGTTGCCCATCTTCACAGTACCAAAGTCTCCTACTTTGTAAGAAGTGAAGAACTCTTTATTGGGAGTAGCATGGTAGGAAGCGGCTGTATCCACAACCCACTCAATATCTTGATCTGTAACATGCAAACACTCTTCCTCACTAAAAGACAGAACCACCACATCTTCAGAAGACATAACGGTTGTAGTATTTTTGTCATCATCCTTCTTCTGATTATTACCCTCTTTTTGTTCCCTTTTCCAAATCCAACAATTTCTCTTCATATGCCCCTCCTTGCCACAATGATAGCACTTGATTTTTTCTCTAGACTTTGACCTGCCTTTGGATTTGTCGTGACCCTTTGGCCCTCTACTTTTACTTCTTCCCCTATTCTCTGTGACAAGAGCTTGTGCATTATCTATACCCGCTGATTTTCTTCTTGTCTCATTAAACAAACTGTTAGTAACCAAACTCATAGATAACTCACCATTCAGAGCAAAGTTACTCACTGTAACAACCAAAGTTTCCCAACTATTTGGCAAAGAGCTCAAAAGCAATAATGCTTGTAACTCATCATCAATCACCAATTCCATTGTAGTCAATTGGTTTACTACATATTGAAACTCATTCAAATGCTCAACAATAGGGCCACCCTATTTAAACTTCATATTCACAAGCTTTCTAATTAAGAAAGCCTTGTTCCCAACTGTCTTTTGCTCATACAAAGACACCAACTTCTTCCAAAGATATTCTGCATTAGTTTCATTAGACACGTGGTAGAACACATTATCATCCAACCATTGTCTAATAGTCCCAATGGATTTTCTATTCAATTTAGTCCAATCCTTATCGGACATTTCTGTCGACTTGCCCTTATCACCTTCAATAGGGTCATATATGTCTTTACAATAAAGGATATTCTCCATCTTAGGTTTCCAAATCAACCAATTTGAATTATTGAGTTTAATCATGGTACTAGTAGTACCCTCCATTTTAATCCACACAAGACAACCACACCCCAACCAACCAAAGCCCTGATACTACTTGTTGGACCACAAACAAGGTCTATGTGTGAATTAAAGTAACTAATCAAAAAGTATTAGATGCAATCCCCTTATTAGAGCACTCAATATATAATGAAGGAAACCTCTTAGAGACAATAAAGCAAACACATAAAGAGCAATAATGCATGGACACAAAGATGTACGTGGAAAACCCTCTAACGAAGAGGGAAAAACCACGGGGCAAATCCGAGTAATCCACTATAAGAACAAAACTTGAGGTATTACAACTTTTTGGAGAAATACAAAGGGTCACCTCATTTAGCTTTTGCAAAATAATCTCACACCACAAATCATTTCCAAGCTATTGAGTTTGAGAAATACCAAATCCGTAGGAAACCCGTTGCAACGGATTAAAGAAAGTGGTAGAAATCAAGCTTGAAGAAAAAACCCTAACCCCCTTTGAAGAAAACTCCAAGAAACCCTTTGCTGGAAATTTTTTCCTCTCTTGTGTTGTCTCTCACCCAACACATGAGAAATATAAGGCTTCTAAAGCCTCTCACATGAGTGTACCCTCATGGGCTAGACCCATGGAAAAAAGCCCATCAAATATGACATATGGTTATATGACAAGTATTTTTCTGTGGATGGACATGGTTACATGACAAGTATTCTCCCACGTATGGGCATGCATATTACAAGAACATGCATCATGTAAGATCAAGTTTAAGAGTCTCATAAGTACAGGAGTCAGGGTGATGATATGGTATGTTCACATGTTTTTCGCACTCTGATTATGTAAATAAGCTATGAATTATGATATTGATTATGTCCATGTGATATTATGTTGTTTGTTAGACTTCATATTTATTGAGCGTTTTCAATGCTCAATCGAACTGTTATTGTCAGCAGGTTTGGAGCAGGAGCGACCTGCCGAGCCATGGATTGAGGAATAGTACCAGGAAGAAGAAGATGAAGGTGACCTTCTAGAGGAGGGAGTTCGAGATTTCGATCGCTTTTTGTATTACTAGACTGTTAGATACCTGTTTTAATTGAAAGAATGTATTAGATATTTTGATACAATGGATATGGTGTTGCTTATGTTCTTTATGTTGATATTGAGGATCATTATTGATCATCATATTATGAGTTTAAGTTTGAATTGGTTGCAGGTCATACATGATCGTTTATATTATTATCACAGTTTTTATCATCAATTTTTGTAGACTCGTATTTTAGTATTGCATTATATGCTACTAAGTCAAGTGTTTAAGCAGTGTCACAGGCCCAAGGTGAGATTTTGGGGTGAGACAAAATTTATGTTTGGATTTAGTTTTTAATTTAATGTTGTATCCATATCTAGTAACAAACATTTGAGTGCAATTATGGAAACATGCATAGGCAATCACTTTCTAATTCTTGTTTAGATACTCCTTTATGCATTTAAGTTCATCATTTTAGAATTAGAAATCTAATAACTTATCAAAGTGGATGAAAAGTTTACAATCATAGCATGGCTATTCTTGATGACGGAACCCAAAGATCTATTGAGATACATCGATCATAAGATTATGAGATGGTTATCCTTAGTAAACGTGAATGATCTTTCCCACTTGCACCGATCAACCATTGTGACATTTGGTTTAGTACTTCATGCCGGGGTGTGTATATATTGTCAAGTATTCTTTTAGCTTTAAATTTGAACCTTGTATAGTCAATAGGTGCATATTTGGGCCTAAACCAATACCAACCCCGAAGGAGGGACAACCATACTCATTTCCGCTAATGGTCTAAGCTTCTCTCATATATTGTTTGGGTACATGGATAACCCTATTCTTACTCCTATCCTTTTGGGAGCTTGTATGAGGCTTATTTGATGTTTGGTATATAAGTCAACCTTATTCCGCCTAGTGAATGCCACTATGTCAACAAGACACATTTGTGAGGGCGTAACCCTAGATCTAAGCCACTACCTTTTCTCGCACAATTATTTTAATTTATAGTATTGATCTATTGATAATTTTATTGTGATAGATCGAGATAACATCTTGATCTATTGCAATAAAACTATCAATCTGTAACATAGAAATATTCAATTTTGACTGTATTATTAATCTAAGAATTTGAAATAATCCAAGTTCCAAGGATTGTGTACATATCGATATTTCGCTAGTTTTATTGCGACAAATTGAGATATATAGCACTTTGATCTATCGCAATAAAATCATTGACCTGAAACAAAAAAATATCAAAATTTGATTGTTTTATCGATTTTGGCAATCCAAAATAATCCAAGGTTCATGGGTTGTGATCTATTGCTAATTTTATTGCGATAGATCGAGATAGGATCTCAATCTATTGCAATAAAATTATTGATTGGAAACACATAAATGTCTAATCTTGATTGTATTATCAAATATGAAAATCCGAAATAATTCATTTTCTGAGGTTGTGACCATATAGTTCTATCACTAGTTTTATTGTGAGTGATCGAGATAGCATCTCAATCTATCGCAATAAAACCATAGATTTGAAACACATAAATATCCAATTTTGATTGTATTATCAATATGGAAATCCGAAATAGTTCAAGTTTCAAAGTCTGCGACTATGTCGATCTATCACTAGTTTTATTGTGAGAGATCGAGATAGCATCTCGATCTATTGCAATAAAACCATTAATCTAACATTTATATTATCGATATGAAGCAAAGTCTAAAATTTTTGAAGTAATTTTAAATTTCTACTATAATGTCTAATATATTATAAATTTTAACATTTATACAACACTTCGTACATTCAATCATTTATACAACATCTCAACATTTCTACTACATCCATTTCCTGAATCTTGCATGCAATCCTCATTTATAGCAGTGCCGCAACTCTCAATCCAAAGTTGCTTCCTCTTAGGATGAGTTTCCAGGTTCTTATAGATTTGGAACCAAATCTTTTGCGTGCATTTCACGGATGATTGTGCCTTTAATCTTTTAGCTTCCCTTACATTTTCACCCTTTTTTTGTTGGGGTATTCGTTTTCTCTGTGCTACGGTATGTCATTTTTTTGACAGTACACTTTTTGCAGACATTTTGAAGCTTCAAAAGATAATAATACTAGTAAATAACAAACAAATAAGTGATATTTTCAGATCAACAATACAATTTCATTCTATTGATATGGTATTATCGATCTATCACTTAAATATTGATCTATCAAAATTATGAATACACATATCGATAGATAAATATTCTTATATTGATATATCACTAAAACATGCTCATTTGATATACTATTACTAATAAAGTGAGATAATTGTTAGGTTAAATCCATATTTAAAAAAGGATATAGATCATATTTCAAAATATGAAGGTATAAGATCGACCAAAACTTAACAATGATAATAACCTACGTTCTTACAAAAATTATTGGGGAAGTAGGACAAACGATCTACAGAGTCTCACATTTGTTGTGTTCTTAAGGCAAATGTTTTAGAAAAATTAGAACCAAAGTGGGAGCACAAATGCTTTTGTTAGAATAATGTTTTCAAAGAAATATCCCTTTTTAAAAAAAAAACATAAATGATCAAGGTTTGTAAATGAAAATATATCTCTTTCAAAAATGTTGATCTTAGCGAGAGAGAACGAGGGCTAATGTATTCACAAGAGAACTAGGGCTAATGTCTTCATGAGAGAACGTTTTTCCTAGGGCAAAGATACAGAAAGATAAAAAAGTGTGTGAAAATCACGAAAGAATTTGATAATATATAAGTGAAAACGTGAGAGAAAGAGAAGAAAAAAGATAGAGAATGAGGAGAGAACTCATGGAGAAGGTGAAGAGGTCGTGGGGAGAAAGAAGTTTATCTAAAAAAATATGGTATTTTGGTCTCTCTAACGTTAAGCCTCTCATATGTGGGCAGTTTGCACGTATCAAAACGTATAAATGTAAGTTTGAAAAGTCAGAGCTTAGTTGGGGAATTAGTGTAAACCAGAGAGCCCTATTTTCTTAAAAAAGAAAAACTCCATAAATAATAATCCCATGATGAGAAAATATGCTTATTTGAATACTTTCTTAAGTACGACCCTCTTAGTAATAGGTGTGAAAAATTGGCTCATATTCAAGGATCTGGAGGCCACTGCTCGGGTGGGGGAGAGGCACCACCCGAGCGGTTTAGCGGGAAAAACCACCATACACCATGGATCAATCCGCTCGAGTAGAGTGCAGCGCATTTTTTAGTCCGTTTTAGTGTTTTGTAAATTCCTATCCTGAGTGAGGGTTGTTTCTAATTGTCTAGGACTCTTTTTTAGGCCTATAATTACATAGTTGCGGGGTCTAGTGTTTGCAAGGAGATGCTTATTCATTGAGAGTGAGAGATAATAGAAAGGGTTAAACATACTAGGGCTTGAGAAATGTTTAAGGGAGGATAGATAAGATTCTTCTTTAGGTTTTCATTGAGAAGGTGAGTTGAGAACTTTAATATTGGTTCCTCAAGGTTTCTTTGAATAAAGTAGTAATCGGATCTTGACTTGTGAATATAGACAGGTTATTGTTGAACCACGTATATCTCTTGTGTTCTCTTGGGTATGTGCTTGTTCATTCTTTTATGTCGAGTTCCATTATTCTCAACAATAGGATCGTTACAGTGACATTGCATTTTTGTTGAACCCTATTGGGAGTGAGTTTGGTATGTGTTTAGGATCGGGGCAAGGTAATAAGACGCTTATCTTGGAGGCCTTTGGAAAGTTTTCTTATTGGAAAAGGCAAGGTTCAAATGGATGGTCAAGTCGGGTCGACTGTGGTTTGCATTGACCTGTAGAATGTTTGTTAGAAAAGACTGTTTGGTCCTCATTTTACTGGTTTTATTATAGCCAGTTAGTTGGATGGGTACCTGTTTTTGTTAGACCTTACCATTAAGATAGAGTTCAACTCTATCTCAATCTCTTCTAAAGATAGCTCTTGTTAAGATAACTCTTGTAAAGATAGAGATTATCTACAATTGTAGTTATCCTATCTATTGTAACCCTTTATGCTCTATATAATGCAAAGGAGTAAACCCAGTTGGGTATCTCGACCAAACCATAACAGTGAGTTTCTACATGGTATCAGAGCACTGGTTGCAAATTGGTCACGGGTTCGATTCTTTCTACCCTTTGAGTGAGGGGGAGTGTTGAGTGTTATTTATCGCCTCCGCTCCCGGGTGCCGTGTATCGCGCCCCATATGTCTTGTGACCCTCTTATATTCATTGTTACTATTCTCTCTAGAAGATCAGTATCGATTATCACTTCATCCTTGAACGAGTTATCATCGGCGACATCTGTGTTCAATTTGTTTCCACCCATCATCAAACAGCTGATATTTTCACAATGGGACTACCTCGCACCAGATTTAAATTCCTTAATGACAAACTTCTAGTGTCTCCACCATCAGTTTGAGGAGGAGTGTTAGACGTTACCATTAAGATAGAGTGCAACTCTATCTCAATCTCTTGTAAAGAAAGCTCTTGTAAAGATAACTCTTGTAAAGATAGAGATTATCTACAATTGTAGATATCCTATCTCATGTAACCCTTTATGCTCTATATAATGCAAATGAGTAAACCCAATTGGGTATCTCGACCAAACCATAATCGTGAGTTTCTACAGCTTTCAACTGTCCAGTTTAGTTCCTACAGTTACTAGATTTAGGGATGGTTTTTAAAATATTCCAGTTTTAAAAACCGATTGACCTATTGGTTCCCGGTTTTACCTGTTCAACTGCTGGGTCGAGTCCGATGGTCTCTTTAGAACCTGAGCAATTTGAGCTCCCGATCGTTTGATGAAGTCAGTGATCGTTTAGTCTTTGCTTGAGAAAATCTAGCTTATACCTACATAATTGAACATTGGTGTGGAATGAGAAGTGGGTCACAAGGGTTCATCAACCAGGTCTAGTCAAAATTCTTTGGAAGAGCTTGAATCAAGATTTTATCATTGACGCTCATGGTGCTGTCTCATTTCTTCATAATTGCAGGCCATGGCTACCAGATCCTCAAATCGACTAGTCTCCTTAATGGACGTCTATCGACTTGGTTCCGTGAAAGTAATACTAAACTTGGTTTTCAAACCTTCGCAATTCACCATTAATGTTGGATGCCTAGTTTTGTTTTATTTACTTACGGTTAGAGCAATGGTTAGTGGTTAGCATTGGGGAGTGGAGCTCCTTGCGACTGGATTGGATCCCCAGGCGTCCCTCAACAGTGAGGCCACACCCCACCATGGCACAAGAGGCAGGTTGTTTGGACACCTAGTTTAGATGAATACAATTTCACATTTAGGTAGGCTTCACATGGGTCTTTTAATTGGCTCATAACCAATTAAATAGGGATATTAGTGTAGTGATGTAAATATAGACGTGACGTGCAGTAGTGGTATGTGTAGAAACAAAAGGGTCATGCTACCTGTAGAGCGTTTTCTTGACTTCTGGCTTTGTTCCGGTGGGTCTTGAGTTTTTCTCTTGCTACCGTTTCCCAAGTTTTCCCCTCTGTAGTCCTTTCACGCATCTCACCTTTCTCTCTTCCTTCTACCTTTGCTATCCTTTCTACTTCTCGCTTTTCTCTTTTCTTTCACCCTCTCACCTTTTCTTTTCAGATCTGGTGCCAAGAAGCCAACCATGCAGAATCAACCCCCAGACCAAATCGGACAACACAATGAAACCTCCATCCTTCAGAACCAGCCACCTAAGGATTCTCCATCACCCACCAGATCAGCCCAGCAAACCCAACCCTCACAAGGAAGTGGAGAAAGTCCTAGAACAGCAAATGTTCAGGATCAGTTGGACGATGAAATCCGCCGCAAGTTAACCCTGGACAAGCTCAATGAACTCATCCCGCTAAAGACATCTACTCTAAAAGGAGGAATGGCGGAGTGCATACACAATATTATCGGTCGGTTTGAAATGGACTGGCTGATCAACTTATCGGTGGCTAAGAAGATGACCATCCGTGCCTAGAACTTGAGATCCCCGGTTCGAGTGGTGGATTTGGAAAATGATTTCATCTTGTTCAAGTTTCCAACTAAAGGAGAGATGAAGAGGGTCCTCCAACACCAACCCTGGTGTTTTAATGGCCACCCCCTAATAATGCAACAATGGCAACCGGATATACTGGTAAGAGATCTCCAACTTCTTACTCTACCCCTCTGGACACAAATCCACGGGTTACCACCAGAATACCTCAGTATCGAAGTTGGGGAATCCATCGCCGAAAACCTGGGGATCTTAGAGGAAGTTGATATCCCACAGAAGGGTTTTGATAGGAAAAAATATCTCCAAAATCCGAATCCATTATGACATTTCCCAATCCTTTCGACCCTATCAAGTCCTCAACCTCCAGTCCTCTGAGTCAGTTGTTTTTCTGGTGGCTAATGAAAAACTGCCGACGATGTGTTATCACTGCGGTATAGTGGGACACGATGATAGGCATTGCAAGCTCAAGGGTGAAAATGACAAAACACCCGCTGGAATGGAACTTTACGGTCCATGGATGAGGGCCGGTTTTTTCCATTTCAGTAGCTGGCCCCTTGCGCCATTACTGAAGGTCCAAGGCACCCACCGGCGAGATGCTCTACGAGACTCGTCGTCGTTCAAGGAGGAAGACAGTACGAACATGCGACAGAAGATGACAACACCTGTCGAGGACGGTGCAGGTGGGAGCACTCCAATAGATGTCAGAGACACGGTATGGGAAAAAGTCGGTGCAGAGGCCAGGACACCTGCTCTAGTATCGGTCCAAACGGTCACCCAACGGATAAGAATTGGGTTGACACGTGCCCCGACAAATGATGAAGCTCAAACCTCCATGTCCATCGAGAATCGACGGATTCACTAGGTGCCGGAGAGGAAACGGAGTTCACCACCGGATCCCAAAAAAAGGGCGTTAGGACTAATCCATCCCTTGTCCATATCAAATCTGCATGTTGCCATAATGGGAGAAACGTCCAACCAAGGTACGAGGACATTAACCACCCCTTCTCGGCCATAGTACATGGATACAGATATTAACCATAAAAAACAATCAATTAGCTTATCTGATGGACCTAACCTGAATCCATCAATTCCCACACTAATTGGGCCTTATCCAACCAAGCAACCACCCAATCCAAATTTTGCAGCCCAATTTCCTCAAGCCACCAAACCCATTCCATCAGACCCAACATCTGGGAACAAGAACTTCCATAAAACAAATCCAGTCCACCCTTGCATCCTTCTTCAACATGAACGTTCAGACCTGTTTCCCTCCCCCTCACATAGCACCACGCTTTCTCCTTTAGGAAAACCTTACCACAGACGTCTCTCCAGTCTCTCGCCCACGGATTCTCCACAACCATCAGCCAATCCACAATGCCATGATTCCAATTTTGACTAGGATGTTGAGTTGCCAGTTCCATCACACCAACCTTTTTCCGGGGTGCCTGTTGAGGAGCAGCCACCCCATTTGCCATGAAAACCTTAGCTTGGAACTGTCAGGGGATTGGTCAGTCCCGGTCAGTTCGAATCTTGAAGGATATGGTCATTCGTTTTAGACTGGAGATAGTTTTTCTTATGGAGACAAAAAACAGAAAACAAATAATTCAAAATATAGCTCGAGCTCTACATATGGCAAATTTTTTCGTTGTGGACCTCGTGGAACTCACTGGGGGTCTATGACTTCTTTGGACCACTGATATTTCACTTCATATCACTTCTGCTACCACCCATCTCATCCAATTAAGCTACCATCTCCACCTAGCCATTGAATAAAGTTTGGAAATGTTTGTTTATATACGGCCCCACCACCAAGCAGGACAGGCGTAGCCTATGGCTTTAGATCTCAAATTTTGGGCAGATTCAAACTGGGCCAAGGTGCTGTATTGGTGACTTTAATGACATCCTTGATCCTGATGAGAAAAGAGGAGGGAATCCTGCAAATCAAGCCAACATTCATCATTTTCAACAAATGGTTTCTTCAGCCAATCTGTTGGACCTGGGCTTTCAAGGTCCTGCATACACTTGGTCGAATAGACGAGCTGAGTCCAATTTTATCTCAACTCATTTAGATAGGGCTCTAGCAAACCCACTCTAGAGAACTTATTTTCCTTCAGACGTAGTATTGGTCCTCCCAGCAATTGGCTCAGATCATCACCCCCTCCTTCTGGGTTTAGAAAGAGGTAAAGGAAATTCCGAAAAACTTTCAGATATGAACAAATGTGGGATACACATGAGGAATGCCCGAGAGTGGTGCGGGCAGGGTGGAAGATCCCAAGCAATTCCAACCCGGACATGTTGCAAGTCCACCAGAAGATCAAATCCACTCAGGAGGCCCTTATTAATTGGAATAAACAAACTTTTGGTAATCTGTCTGAGCAAATCCACATTTTGAAGCATAAAATTACGGATATCCATGATCATGATCACTTTGAGGAAGGAAAGCGTAGAGCCCAAATCCTAACTTCTGAGCTGGATAATGTTTACAACCAACAAGAAGCTTTCTGGCGTCAAAAGGCCAGAACTGATTGGCTGCATCTGGGCGATAAAAATATGAAGTTTTTCCAAACCTATGCTATTCAACGAAGGCAGTGGAACATGATATGGGCGATAAAAGACAAGAATGGCCAGTGGCTCTCGTCTGAAACAGAGGTTGAACAACACATACTAGACAATTTCCAACAGCTCTATTCCTCATCCCATCCAAGTCATATCACAGATATTATATCTCTTATGATCCCATCGGTTACAGAGGATATGAATAGGGAGCTGCTCTGAGAAGTGACTATGGACGAAATAAAACATGCTACTTTCGACATCGGTCCACTTAAGGCCCCAGGGCCAGATGAGATGTCGGGTCTCTTTTTCCAAAAACATTGGTATGTAGTGGGTCAAGATCTCAGTATGGTGGTTAAAAGTTTTTTCGATTGCGGGAGGATGACATAGGAGATCAATTTAACTCATATTGTGTTGATACCGAAAGTTGGCCACCCCAAGACTCTCCACCAATATCGTCCGATCAGTCTATGCAACACTACTTATAAGGTAATAGCCAAAATCATGGCCAATCGCTTGCAAAACTGTTTGGATGAAGTAATCAATCCGGCACAGTCTGCTTTCATAAAGGGATGCCAAATCTCAAATAACATTATGGTGGCCCATGAGATCAATCACTTTTTAAAGAAAAAACGGAGAGGTGCTCAATGGAAAGTAGCAGTCAACTCGACATGAATAAAGCATATGATTGTGTAGAGTGAGATTTTCTTTTTGCTCTGATGGGTAGGCTGGGTTTTGACGGTAAATGGATCCACCTTGTATCCCAGTGCATCTCCACAGTCACCTTTTCGGTAATTATCAATGGGGAGCCCAAAGGTTCCATCACTCCATGCAGAGGATTACGACAAGGGGATCCCTTGTCTCCCTATCTTTTTTTGATATGTACTGAGGCTTTATCTCAACTCCTAATTCGAGCTTCTTTGCAGAAATGTTTGAGTGGAGTTTGTGTGTCTCGAGGAGTGCCCAACATTTCACATCTACTCTTTGCGGATGATTGTGTGATTTCCATACAAGCAAATATAGAAGAACCACAATTTCTTATGAATATCTTGGATAGCTATGGCAAGGTTTCGGGCCAAATGATCAACCTCCATAAATCTAGCTTGACCTTTTGTGCTAATACTCCCAGACGATTTCAAAAAATTATTGCCAGAATCTTAAAAATCAGATATCTTGAACCTCCCCAAAAATATCTTGGCTTGCCTGCTGATTTTAGTCGATCTAAGGTGTCCCTCTTCGACAACTTAAAAAACAGAATCTTGGGAAGACTGCAAGGATGGAAAGAGAAGTTATTATCTCAAGCAGGGAAGGGTACTTTGATCGAATCCATAGTCCAAGTAGTTCCTGTGTTTGCAATAAGTTGTTTCTGACTTCCTAAGAAATGGTTAAGGGAGGTTAATGTAGCCACGACGAGATTCTGGTGGAGCCAAGATCAAGGCCAAAAGATTCATTGGCTGCGTTGGAACCTACTGTGCAATGCGAAGGAGAAGGGAGATTTAGGCCTAAGGGAATTGCACGCTTTTAATATGGGTCTCTTGGCAAAACAGGGATGGAGACTCTTGACTCATCCAGACTCCTTATAGGCCAAAGTGTTAAAAGTAATATACTATCCTCGGACATCTTTCTTAGAAGCGAAGCTAGGAGCAAGACCTTCATGGGCGTGGCGGAGCATTCTTTGTAGCAAAGAGGTTCTAAAACAAGGAATCAGATGGTAGATAGGGGATGGTTGTCGGGTGAGGGTGGGGGAAGATCCCTGGATACTAACGGCTCCTCAATTCAAACCAATCCCCCTCCCCGGGAGATCTTTGCAAAATTTACTCGTATCTCAATTGATTAATACTGAATCCAGGAGCTGGGACCTTCCCTACCTTTACCATCTAATGCACCGATCAACGGTGGAGGAGATACTTAAAATTACAATCAGTGCTCTAGAGGCCCCAGATAGACTTCTATGGCTGTAACGACCCCAAAATCCCACAAGGCTAAAATAGGACTTTGGAATCGCCACATTACTTAAACCTGCTTAAAACCATGCATACAAGGCTACTACACGAGTCTCCCAAAAATTTGAGTAATAAAATTCCGATATATAAACCCAAACCAACCTGCACAAGTCTAAGGTCTATATATACAACTCACAATGAACCAACAAGTCTGATACACAACTAATAAGAAGTCTACTGAGCAACATCCTCTAAAAGTCAAATACAAAACTCTCTCAATGAAAAGAAATGTAAGCTAAGAGGTGTAGCCGCCCAAGTCTCCGGCTCCCTCCTCAGAAGGCTCACCTTCACCTCCTTTCTCGAGGTAAGTCTCCTCAACCCACGGCTCCGCCGTGTACTCCTGCTCTATACCTGCCAAGACAAAATCCGGCTGAGTACAAAGGTACTCAGTGTATATAAAATCCAATCAACGATAATAATATACCTGCACTTAGTCAGAAACATATCCAATAGCATAATAACATAATCAGAGTGCGGAAGAACGTGTGCGCATATACATCATATCATCACCTTGACTCGTGTACTTGCGAGAATCTTAGACTTAGAAAACCAAACACTTATGAGATACTTATGCTTACAAGACCACGTGCTTGTGAGATGCTTATGCTTATGCTTATGCACTTGTTCAGATCATACAAGGATGAGACATGCCGTTCTTGGCGGATACGGACCATGTCATGCTTATGCTTATTCAGAATGTCATACGTATGCCATGTTCATGCTTGTAGTCCACATGTGTGACTTGTGAGACTCTTATCTTCGCATACACGTGCTTGTGTGCTTAAGTGTCGAAATTAATATTCGAGTTGGTAATTGCTTAGGTTCCGATCTCCCACCATGGAAACTCCACTATATGTCCCATACCAAATAGTTAGAGAATTCCCGGTTTGAGAGATGTTCCTCTAAGTTCTTACCTTCCCGACTATCAATTTCCATGCAAATAATTAGACATACTTAACAAACCATTCACATATACATATCTTATCATAATTCATATCGCAATTCATAATCAATTTACCACCATTTCTTAAGAGTATAATAGCATTTATCCTTTCAAGCATTTTCACAAACACCTTGTGTACACATAATATGAATCCATTGTTTCTCTACCTTTTCATGCATTCATCAAATCATAATTCCATCCATACAATCCATATATTCATCCACATCCACAAATTAATCCCATCCTCCATACATTCTATCCATATTTAATCCACATTTCCAATCCACATATCCATCCATAATTAGCTTGCTTCTTAGAAAATTAGGGAAAATGCATCAAACATCTATTTCTACCATTCCTAGCATCTTAACATTCACAAAACCTTAAAATAAAGTTGATTAGGATAGTATATCGACCTTAGGAATCTTTCCCTTGGATTCAAAACGCTCCCGAGACGATTTGGAGAAGCTTCCCAAACTTTTCTTGCAATCTCCTATCAATCTCCTCCTTCTCCAAGAAAACCCTCTCTCAAACCCTAGGGTTTCTCCCCCTTTTTGCCAAATTAGGTTAGAACTAGGTGGAGTATTTTAATATTTCGAGTAGGACCCCCTATTTATAGCCCCAAGGTCTGAGAACAAAAAGACCAAAAAGCCCATACTAAAATTCTGTAAAAATCACGATCGGTGGTTATGACCGAGCGATCGGTTGCCTACCGATCGATCGGTGTTTATGGCCGGGCGATCGGTCAAAAACACTCTCTGGAAAATTTCCCCATACAAAATTTTGGACCAGTCGATAGATACCGATCGATCGGTTTTGGACCGATCGATCGCTACTTCTGACCGAGCGATCGGTTACCTATAGATTTTTGACCCGCTTTACTGTTTCGGCCATAACTTTTGACTCGTTCGTCGGATTTTGATGATTCAACCTGCGTTGGATTCGTCTCTCGAAAATGAACATTTCTGGCATTTTAGAATTTCCAAATTCCACTTAATTAATAGACTAAAATATCCCCAAAGTTGACTGATCTGTAATTCCATTAGACAAAACTCACTATTGACTTGACTTAAACTCAAAATGAGGAAAAACACTAAACATGAACCTCGAAGAGGGTTCCAACACCTTTCTAATGGTTCAAGAATCACTCAATTCCCGTGAACGGTGCCAAAACTAGCGCTTCCTAAAGTTTAGGATGTGCTATGACATCCATCCGTTACAAGTTGATTAAGCCTAGTTTACATCACCATACTTAGATATAAATACACACACTTTAACACCTTATAAAGACTAAAATACCCTTAATGCAATGCACTAAAAACATGAAAAAGATTCGGGTCTCTACAATGGCACTACTCAAATTCTGGGCAATTCCTTGTGAGTTCGGCTACTCATTTGGCTAAGACCAAGCTTCAACTCCAAACGCCTTCTTCTAGTTCTTTACCGCAATTGACAGACGAGGTAGATTGGAAGAAGATTTGGCAAATACCTGTTCCACTGAAGATCCACACTTTCATCTGGAGAGTCTGTCACAATGCCCTCACGGTAGCCCCCAATTTGCGCAAAAGGAACATTCTAGTCAATGAGTTTTGTGTTCTTTGCAAGATGCAGGTGGAGACCATTACTCACTTGTTCCTTGAATGCCCTTGCTCTCGCAGTATATGGTTTGGCTCCCAGCTAAACCTTCATCTCCCTACTCTTACTGATAGGCCTTTTAATTCGTGGTGGAGTCAGTGGACTCGTCATTCGGAGTTCAGGAAACGGGATAAATCTTTAGCGGTCCGGATATGCTCTACGTTGTGGTTCATCTGGAAGCTTCGAAATGAGGTTATTTTTCAAGGAGCCCACCCAAATCCGATAACCACTGTCCAAAGACTTGAACGGTTCATCCTCGAAATTTCAGCATCCACTACGAATACTCAAGGGAAGCTCAATAGCTCCAATACTCCTGCCACAGTCAATCGCTTGACCAAATGGGAACCCCCAGACAGTGGTTGGATCAAAATAAACGTCGATGGGGCGGCTTTGGCATCTCCATTAGCAGTGGGAGCTGGTGTAGTCGCACGGAACAGGGAGGGAGAAACCTTGCAGAGCCTTCAAAAGCCGATTTTTGGTGGAAGCATCCGTATTGCTGAAGCCGAGGCCGTCCAGTTGGGGCTCCAAATGGCAGTGGATAACGGATGGCCACAGGTTATTGTCGAGTCAGATTCTCAGGACATCCTGGACTCAATCTCAGCAACTAACTCGCGACCTCATTGGGAGATCCATGTGATCCTTTCCGATATTCGAGCTCTTGGAGCTCAGTGCAGGTTGGTGGTTTTCTGTTTCACCTATTGGGAAGCAAACTCGGCAGCTCACTCTCTCGCCCAAGAGGCGCTCAATACTAGCCTTAGCAGGATGTCTGCTCTTTCTTTTGATTTCCAATGGGGGCCTCGCCCACCCGATGGTGGGGTGTCATCCAATGTAATTCATGCTATCTCTTGAATGAAATGATCATCATCTTTTAACCAAAAAAAAAAAAGCTACACTTTCTTTCCTGCTCTGTTTGTTTGCACATAAATGATTTTACGACGTAAATCATTTACGAAGGAAAAAAATTTATGGTAAAATGTGAATTTTCCACTCAGTTTTTGCTGTTTGGTTGCATTTTTGAAAATGAGGCGGAATATTTTTTATAAAAAAAAAAAAATTAAACATTAATTTTTTTAAAAAAAAAAACTGAAAAAAAAAATGAATAAGGGTATTTTTATAATTTTTAAAATATATTTTTAAAGGGGTTGGTATTTTATGGGGAAATGACTTACGAGTTTTTGAAATACAAGTCATTTTCTGAAAAAGTGGTTTTTTTTTTCCATAAAACATTTTACTTACGAAAGATTTTGCGTACAAACAAACACGCATAATTAACATTTTTCATGGAATCGATTTGTTTTCTCCTATTTTACGTCGAATCAAACGGAGCCTTTAAAATCATTTTCTTTGAGAGAAAGAGAGAGATACTGTTTTGAATCAACTCTGCCCACTCAAAAAGAGAGTGGGTCTTTAAAAGAGAACCCGCTTATTTTTTGAGCTTGATGTGCCCAGTTGAGTCCAATTTAAGAATGGCGAGCCTCGGGATTGCATCAAGATTTCCGTACTGATGGCCTCTTTGGAGTCGCCACCCCGGATTGAAGATGGGGAATCCGAGAACCCAGTACAGAGGCCATGGTCCACGTGATTGAAGGTTTTGCTTAATGGTCAGCCTATATATGGTAATCCATGAATTGCTCTGCCCTCTAAGCCCAACTTGAAGGACCATTCCCCTC
This sequence comes from Tetracentron sinense, assembly GCA_015143295.1. NCBI lineage: Eukaryota > Viridiplantae > Streptophyta > Magnoliopsida > Trochodendrales > Trochodendraceae > Tetracentron > Tetracentron sinense. Next base: position 34,443,777 of record CM026554.1, read on the forward strand.
TAATTTAGAATAACAGTAAGTGGATCACCTTGTCTAAATCAATGTTGTGGAAAGAGTTTTGGCTAGACAAACTTGTCTAAATCAATGCTGTGGAAAGAGTTTTGGCTAGACAAAAACCTGAGACTGACTGGAGACATGTACCCTCCCTCAAAGCACTCCCAAGAGCTCTTCTTTCATGATAGTCAGAATAGCCATGGATGAGATCCTCTTTATCAGTTCACCGATCATTTTGGCTCGAGAACTTTCTTGATGCCATTATCCATTATCCAGTTTATTCTCCTTTCAACTTCTACTAATTAAAACAACCACACGAAGTTCTCAACCTTCCGAATAAGGAGCAAAGCACACACTTATTCTAGGTGAGCTGCAATACAATATCATACATCGGAATGGGTTTGGTTTTCCCCTATTGCTCCTATAGTTTGCGAATGTTTTCAAACTACCCACCTTTTTAAAACCCTTCTCATAATGCCCTTGTAACTATTTTCTCATAATTCTTGAAACTCCTCATCTTCTCATCTCACGAAACTCCTTAGTCATTTCTCATTTAACGGATGTTTTAGTATAAATTATATTGAAAAAAGACAAAAATCGCAAAAAAAAAAAAAAAAACAAACAACCCTTCAAAAATGGGCAGATTTTTATTTTGAGGTCATTTAATGGGTTTTTTTTTTGGGCACTTTTACCGTTTCAATAACATTTTCATAATTTTTGCCTATAATTTCAATACTTAAATTGACTCATATCAATACTCATATTGACTTGTATTGATATTATTAATACATATCAATACAGATCGTTTTCAACTTTGGAACACAACCAATATGCGAAGTATCGACCCAACTTATTGAGTATCGATCACACACTATAAATCATAAAAAATGCAAAAAAACAAACACATGTAAAACTCTTTAACATGAGATTTAAGATTTAAAATCATAAATGACATGATTATAATCCCTTTTCTTGAAGTCAAACTAATTTATTTTGAAAAAAACACAAGAAACCCGAAAATGGGTGTTCTTCTTCCATTAATGACGTTCTCTCATAGTCGTGGTTAGTAGTTTAGCGGAACGAAGTTCTCTTGTAGAAATCTTAGTCGAAACGATAAGTAAAATTTTTTTTGGGAACTCTTCTTGATCAACGAAGGGGATCCATTATTGATGAAGAACGAAGGAAGCTCTCCATAGTTGATGAAGAATGGAGGGGACACACGTCTTTCCTTCAAATGATTTGGATAAAATGGAAACAATTCACATGCATAAACTCCTTCACATGTGTGTGGGGGCATTGTGAGAAGGGTTTTAAAAAGGTGGGTAGTTTGAGAACAATCATATATTATAGGGGTAATATGGGAAAAAACCCCCATCGGAATCCACTAAGCAAATGCTCAATCTAAGGTAAAGCTGTTTTATTTCCTTCAAACCCAAGAAAGTAGCTGTCATTGGGATTGATGTGCCGTTACCACAGTTATCAAGTGAAAATTTTACTAGTCCCCATTTATTCAGTATCAAATAGTACTCATATAACAAGCTTCAGACATTGATTATTGAATGACGAGATTGCTGCCTACGGTTGTCTGCCCGATTTAAACGCTTCTTCCTGTATTTCCATGCTACTTGAATACAGGTTGCTGCAAGGCTTCTCCAATAGGGTGATACATACCTGTCATAAAAAAAGTGAATATTACATTAGCATGCTGGGTCAATGGTTTCAAAAATCAGAACGAAAGTCTAGTCCCTTCGTTCCTTCTGGCTTGATCTTCAAATGTTTGTGACCCATGATTAGCTATACCACCAGGTAAGCTCAGTTCCTAGAAGTTGGCTAGCTACAGGGTGCAAGGCTAGGATATTCTAAGTTTGTGAACCCATCTGCTTCTATCTGTGACCTTTCTAATATAAATACCCCAGAAAGAAGAAGATATAAAGCTAAGAGAAGACTTTGAAATGATAAAAGTGTGGTGGGTGTAACACGGGCCAATTGCCGGAGTGCATCATATGCCCTATTTTACAGCATTTATCCAAGATTTGGATCAGCATAAGTACAACCTTATGGCTCCTTGAACACGAGGGTTCCGCAAAAATCTTGCAAAAAGAGTGGTGACTTCTTCCAGATCAGCAGCTCGGAGTGAAAATGATTCGACATTAGTTACGCATCTCACCGTTCTGTTGCAAAGCAATCGCTGACCTGGCATCCTGATTTTTCGTCCGTCTGCAAATGTAATCATTTCAACACAACAAACCTTTTATCATTTGCGTTTAACCCCCCATAAGAATGACAAGTAAATGTTTACATCAAAGCCATAATAAATGTGAGCCATTTTCTAAGAAGCTTAATACTTTTTTGGCATTGTGAGAGTGAAAGGATGTGATGCAGCTATTCACCCAATCTATGCCACTTGCACACAAGGGCTTGGGAACTCTGACCTTCGACGGATTAGATGTAGGAGGTCTCTGGATTAATCTTTTTTTTGGTGATTGCATGTATATATATATATATATATATATATCACACATCAAAGTACAACATCCTAAAAAAGTTTAATTAAATGATGAAATGACCTAACCATCCAATCAACCACATTCTTGTGGATGGTCAAAATGTACAATAGATGCTCAAGTTTAAGTTTTGTAGTTAGTATCATTATATTAGGATGGATTTTGGCCTACAAATAGAGCATAGGTGGCTGGATCCAAATATTTCCATTTCAAATCATTGACAGCTAGAAATGTGGGCAGTTACAACATCTAGTAGTTACTTTTGGACAAAAGCAGTGTCTTAATGTTTCCTAATCTAAGTCCAAGTTACAACTAACATTGAATGTTGAGTCTATTGTAAACAAATTTAGCTATTTATTGCGTCTTATTTCACTGAGAGAATAGGATTGCAAGACATGAATAGCTAAACAAATAAGTTACTGTTCCTTTTTATGACCCAGTTAGAAGCAGGGTACATGACAGGCTCAGGTGTTCCGTGTTCTTTCGCATCAACAGGAAAAGGAAAATGAAAAGCATCAAGCTTATACCTTTGTTCACTGAAGATTGCTCAAGACACCACGTGAGAAGCTCCTCACCAAAAACGTCCCCATCTGACAAGAGGACTATATTCCCATCTTCTCCAATGCTCTCCATTTTCCCGCGAACAATAAAAACCATCTTCTCAACTACACCTCCACGGTACAAAATTTCACTTCCTTCTATGTATGTATTTTGTTTCAGTCTCTCGCATATGGCATCTAAGATAGGTTCATTCATTAGGCCGAAAATCCAGACCTGCAAAGTGATTCAACTCTTGATTCTTAGAACAAACATGAGAAGTTTATAAAAAGACCACGATTATGATGCAATTAAAACAACATGTGGTCTAGCTATGTTTTGGACTGCATAATAAGTGGTATAAAAAAAATGCAGCCCTCTCTGTTTCTTCGATTATTTCTATGTTCACTAGTTTAAGACTTATTGGCCTGCAAAATGTTGTTTACTCTAATGCATAATATTTTTTTTAATGTGCATAAGAATGTTATCTACTCTTATGCACATGTGTCACACAAAATTACAAGCCATGACTAAAGAGGGGGATGGAATAGGAACCCTGTGGTGAGCTCCAAACAAAAGCATTGCAGCATTCACATTAACACAATATAATCTATTCCATCATAATGAATAATTTTAGAGGAAAGATACTTGAGATTAAGAAACTGGAGATAATGATTTAGAGGAGAACTGACTTGTTGAAATCGAAAGCACTTTGCTGTGACATCTCAGCCATTTAAAATAAAAAAGCAATTGGGAGGAGCAAACAATTTTATATAGGAAGGCCTAATTTCAACACCATTCAAATGAGCTTAAATATTCAATGTTTTTTCCCTCATCCAGCTGGAAAATGGTATCTTGGAGCATGATAATAAACATTCAAATGAGATTAAAACATTCAATGTTTTTTCCCTCATCGAGCTTGCAAATGGTATCTTGGAGCATGATAATAAACATTCAAATGAGCTTAAATATTTAATGTTTTTTCCCTCATCGAGCTTGCAAATGGTATCTTGGAGCATGATAATAAACAAACCAGGAGCCTGCAGTTAAGACACACTTACAAAGCTCTAATGGTTAATTAATGCACTTCATTGTTTTTCTCATATATGGTTGCTAAATGGAGTCACTCTGAGAAGAAACGCTAAATCCCCAGGTGATCCAACAATTAGAACCCTGTAATTCTCTTCAATAATTTAATTGTAGCAGGAATTATAGCGGAAATAGAAAAATACAAGAATATTATATCGTCATGCTAGATAAATTTTTAAAGAATGAAAAAAAGAAAAAACACCATTCACTCAAGTAATTATTCCTCTTTGCAGAACTTGTCAGGAAAATGAGAATTCATTACTCTTCTTAGTTAATTCTGCATGCATGTATTGTTAAGATTTTCTAGACCTCTAATCAAGACGGCATTGTAATAATTATACCAAGTAAATTACACCCCCAATTGAATCTAAGACCCAAAACACAATGTTTAGTAGTTATTAATGAGTCATATATAAAAGTCCAACAAACTCGACACTTGTCATTTTGACATAAACATGTAGTACTAGGTGGGGCAACACAGCTCTAGCAATCCTGGGTCGAATTGTTAATTTTGATTCTTTGACCCAGGCTTGATAAACCTACAGAATGCAAAAAGTAAAAACCAGAAACAGAACCAAAAATATAACAAACCTAGACTATTATCCAATGACAAAAAATTTCAGCCGTGTCCATATATGCTAAAACAATTAAAGCAGTCACAAGCTACCTATTGTAAGCATGAAATTATCATACGATATTCTAGATTAAGCACATAATAAACTGAATGACATCTATAACATCCATATATGTGGAACCATTGGTAAATTAAGGTTCAAACATGCCTTTATCGGCATTACTTTTACCAAGCTAGGAATATATCATTTTTTACATTGAATAGCTGTCGAAATCATTGTTGATCGTGGCAACCAAAACTCCATGGAAAACTATTTAAAACCGGGAGCTGCCATGGACAACTATTTAAACTGCGAGCTGGAGAAAGGCATGCTACCTTGTTCTAGAGTCCCATGTTTGTTTATGCCATGGCAGTTGTCAACTAGTTCTACTAACACCTATAGATCCAAACCTTGAGACACTATGTCATGGGAAATTTTTTTCACTTTTATATAATTGTATAACCATGGATTGAAATTCCGCTATGTATCGGCCAATATGGGCCGTTGCGTATCCTATTTGAAGCTATTTGGTACACTGGTACGTTGAAAAAAAATTAATTGAAAATTCACCCATATCGGGCTGATACACCCATTACAGGGGATTTTTCAGTTAATTTTTTTTTCTTGTCTTCCATTTATACTAGGATCCATAACACAAACCCGATATGCACAACTTATTTACATAAAATATTATTTAAGTAAATAGTTTTAAATTAATTTTACTTAAGATATTTAGATTCAAAAATTATCATGGATCCAAGTTCTTAAAAAATAAAAAGTCAACTTTCCAGATCAAGAACAAAATCCTCCTTTTAGCGCCTTTTGGGGCGCTAAAACTCCTTGGCTTTATGATTATGGTTTGTATTTTCATACTTGTTTATCAGCACGCACGCCTTTTCTAACTTATAAAATTCTTAACTCTCATATGTATGGTTATAAATATAGTTGGAGGTTTTTATTTAGTTTTTTTTTTTAAACTTATATTTGTATTAAAATAAGTTTTATGCAAGGTATCTAAGTTTTTCCTTGTATATCCATGCATTTCTTAGTATAACCATATTTTCTCTGCCGTATCCATCTGATACGGTCCGCTATGCTGATACGTATCTGTTTTGGACTTGCCAATACGGCACTGGATACCGATATTTTGAACCATGTGTATAACGAGAAAGCGATTACACGAAAACAATGGCTTCAATAGGCACAAATTCTTGTATATAGGCAGTAAAGGGGGAAAGAAATTTCCAATAAATTGTGTTTTATTATTAGTTCTATGTTAGATGTGCTATACATGGAAGAAAGCATCAACTTATTGTCTTGTATACACGTTCTCAGATTGTGCCTTAGAAAGACATGATAATTCCTCAAGAAAACAATGAAATACATCACTGTCAAGAGAAAGAGACCTATATGAATGTATAGAAAAAAACTCACATATGCTTGATTTTTGGCGCAGGAATCATCCTTCACTAACACAAGAATGCAAGACAATCTGTGAATCATCCTTCATATTCTAGTTTCGAACTGCTAAAAAGTTACTACTTATGCAATCCATTCTGGGATAGATCCAAATGATTCTGGACTTGGGGGAATCACACAACATGGCTAACGTCACACGAGTTGAGATGGCAACCGGAATTCAACCCAATGAATCCTCGCCTTGACTTGGAAAGCCTGAGAGTAGACTCAACTCGTGAGAGTGAAGAAATCAACTCGGGGAGGATTCAACAAGTTATGCTCCAAAAGGATCTAAATAACATAATTTTTGTTCATTGTTTCCATATAAAATGAAGTATGCAGAAAGGAATTCCAGTTCTACTACGATGATCATAACGTATTCTGAAGCTCACTTTCTTGACAAATTTAAAGAGATGGCGACGTATTCCTCGTTGTAGATCCTCGGGAAAATTTTCCAGTATCATGTCTTCACTCACACCATGCGTTGCAGCCCACTTAAACCGTTCTGCTTGCCGTACTTTCCTTCAATATATAACAATTACATGAGTTAGGATTAAGATCATCCAACAATTTTTTTTATGTTGTGTAGACAAAAAATCCTATGCACGATCATCTTTTCCAATTAAAATTCACTCCTCAGATCCAATTAGAATAAGGAACAGTTTGTATAAAAATGAATAGATCGACATGACACAATAAATTAACACGAACCAGCTCCATATTCTCCAACAAACAAACGGAGACTCCACATTCAACATTTCTTAACATGTGTTAAGGTGAGACAGCAGCAGGGAGTTTCATGATGGTCTCTACCACAAGTTACAGTCCATACAGAGGTGTCATGTTGTTGTTATGAATACCATTACCCACTTTCATTTAATGTTAATGGCTGCTCAGTGGGTTTATTTCATAGGACGTAGAGGGTGTCTCTTTATCTACCGCATCTTCGTGAAATCTTTCACTTCTCTAATGATCGGGAAGTCCAAAAAGATGGTCATCCTTTTTTCACACAGAACAAATGAAATTATTACCTCTTACAATTGCAACTGTCATTTTCAGATTTGTCAATGCGGATGAAATCCCAACTATTATGCTGGACAAGTTGTTAGCAGATTATTTCTTCTGGTGTTGATCCTACCATACAGCAGCGGATCATGGACACTCTAGGCTCCAGTTTGGGGTGGCGCCTGTTAGATACTTGGGGCTCCTTTTGATGAGCGAAAAACTCTCTGATGGGGACTTCTGGCAGATTATTGATGAAATATGTAAGAGACTAACTGGAAGAGAAGATTTTTATCATATTCTGGTCAACCCAAGCTCATCAAGTTAACCTTAGTTTAATATCAAGTTTATTAGGCAACAGTTTTAGTATTCCTTGGTTGATAATGACTCAGATTGAGAAGATGATAACGGATTTTCTTTGGTCAGGATCTGATCTGAAACATAAGTACTTTAAAATGACAAAGTGTATTCGTATAGTGGATTTCTCAAGTGTAGTTAGATTTTGAGTGAAGAGAAGAAAGGAGAAGAAAAAAAGGATGAGAGAAGAGAGAGTGAGTAGACATGAGTGCATAGACATGTCTCCTTCATCCTTTAATTTAAAAAACTCTTAAAACAGTGAAGGACATAAATGCCCTTATTACAAAGGCTGAACATAAAAGAGTATACGGGGCTTATATTGTTAGGCCCATTATACCACTCTGCCTTGAGTAGGGTGTAAATGTCCAACAATCCCATTAAACCATTGTCTTTGCAAACATCCGCCAACTAATCTTCAATTTTGACAAAAACTAGACCAATGGTCTTAGATGTTACCTTCCCTCATACAATATGCTTTGTCTTGTCTTGCTAAACGGGATCATGTGCAATGCTAATGGTAGCTCTATTATTCACAACATAACTTCTTCTCTGATCGTTTGGATCACATGCCCATGTGTCATTACTCTATACTCAACCTCAGCACTAGACCTCGCAACTCCTGTCTGCTTTTTACTCCTCCAAGTAACCAAATTCCCACCAACCATAATGCAATACCCTGAAGTATATCTACGATATGTACCTGATCTAGTCTACTTTGCATTAGTGTATGCTCTTGCATGCAAGTGTCCAATTCTAAGAAAAAGTAAGTCTCTACCAAGTGATGACTTCAAATACCTCAATACTCTCTTAGCCATAGTTACCAAACCGAGAAGTGAAAGCGGGAAATGAGGCTAAAAAATCCTTAGGAAATGGGAAGCAAGAAATAGATATAGGTGCCCCATTCCCATTATATTAGGATGGTCAATCATACCTTAAATTTTATCTTACATGAGATATTTTGGAGTAGGTGTCATACAACCTTAGGTTTCAATCTAACGATACTTGCTTAGATCTATGTCGTAGGTTATAAACTCAGGTCTATCTCATTACTTCCTAGATATATAGCCCACTTTGACTATTAAATGGGACTTGATGGAAGCAAGCTGAAGCGAGTTTGGGAAACGAGCTTCCCAACTTGTACATAGCATCACGACAACTATGCTCTCAGCAGCCTCTAGTCTAGATGAGCAGTCCTTGGCTTATGCATAAACTAGCTGATTACGCTCACAACTTAAGCAATATTTGGGCAAGTAAAGATAGATAAATCAGTCTCCTAACAAGTTTATGAGCTATACCAACATCTTTGAGCAATTCTCCACTCTCATGGTTAAGCTTAATATTGGCTTCTATAAGAGTTTTTACTAGTTTAACCCGATCTTCCCTGTCTTTCAATAGATCAAGGATGTATTTCCTTTGAGAAATAAAGATACCTTCACTTGTTCTGGCAACTTCAATTCCAAGGAAATAACTAAGCAATCCCTAGTCTTTAATCTCAAACTCCTTGGCAAGAAGATCCTTAAGCTTATGTATCTCACTTGGGTTGTCATCCACATATACAAGCAATGAAATAGTAGTAGGCTAGTAGCTCCTAGATGATTCACAGTGTATGATCAAAGTGACACTAGTTGTATCCAAACTTTTTAACAAATCTATTGAATCTCTTAAACCAGGCTTTATAAAGCCTGTTTACGACCATAGATTCCCTTCTTCAATCGACATACATTTCCCTTCTAATTCTACGCACTGAACCCTAGGATAGAGCCATATAGACTTCTTCCTAAAGAACCCCAAGAAGGATGCATTTTTTCCTTTTAACTAATAGAGTGCCCATGATAGGTTAGCTATAACTAATAGGACTCTAATTACGTCCATCTTTGCTACCGGTGCAAATGTCTCTTGTGATTGATCCCAACGGTTTGTGTAAGCCTCTTAACAATCAATCTAACCTTGTATCTGTCAATTGTCTCATTTGCACCCAGCCAATTTTTTGTTATTAGGAGCATTGACAAGTTCCCATGTATTATGCTTTGCGAGATCCTTCATTTCTTCCCACATAGCTTCCTTCTACTTAGGATACGGCAATGCTTCTACCACACTAGAGGGAATATACAGTGAAGGTAAAGGATGAAATTATTACGACTCGAAACATCAAGATCAGAAATAATGAATGGAGATGAAGAATTACTTGGATTGAAGCAATTGGAGTAGTAGGTCTGGCTCAACATATGCATGCTAAGAGGGTAGCTCTATATATGGAGGCTCCATCTTTTAACGTTTAGAGTATGCTTAGCTCCTTTTTCTCCTCTCCATTAGACTCAAGTGAGGATGAAGACTGAAAAAATAAGTACTATTAAAGTCAACAAAGACTGGAAGGGGTATCTCTTCATTAACATTCTCCCCTTGAAGAGGAAATCTTGATAAGAAAGGAACTAACTCAAAAAGGTAACAACTTTAGAGAGAAACTGCTTATCTATTGATGGATCAAAACATTTATATCTTTTCTAAATGGAGTAACCCAGAAACATATTTGAAGGACTTGGATCCAGTTTATTGAACCCAAGATATGAAGAAAGCCGGTACACCCAAACACTTTGAGAAGGAGACTGAAGGGAGGGCACTTAGGATACAACTCCTGATGTGGGGATTTGAATCCCAGATTCTAGAATGCATAAGGTTAATCAGTTAGGCAATAGTAAGAACAACATTTGACAAGTCCCTTTTTTCTACTTTCATATGTAGTAATAAGTTTTAGCCAACCTCGAGCAAATACATGTTCTTTCATTCTCTATTCTGTTGTGGGGTGTAGACACAACTATTCTGATGGACAATCTCATGTTCATCAAAATATGCCTTGATCGAGGGACAATCCCATGTTCGTCAAAATATGCCTTGACCACTCCTTCAAGGTACTCTTGTCCATGATCTGATCTGAATACTTTAATATTATTCTTAAATTGTGTTCTGATCATCTTATGAAAGATATGAATAATATTGGGCACCTCATCCTAGGCTTTATCCTACAAAGCGTTTGTCCCCGTCTTACAAGTCATTTGTGCCTTCACTATATCATCAATTTCCATTCCATCTCCGTCACCGATGCTCTAAAACAATCAATATAGAGGGAAACAGTAGTAGAAGAGATGAATGCGCTAGACAAAAATAATACTTGGGAGATGGTAAATCTTCCTCAAGGAAAAACTCTTGTGGGGTGTAAATGGGTGTTCACATTTAAATTCAAAGTAGATGGATCAGTTGAGAGGTATTGTCCAAGAATTCCAAGGCACTCTTGCATTGCTTTGATGGTTGTTCGTAATGAGAATATAGCTCAAGACCAAAAGGTCAACGTGAAGAAAGTGACCCAGTGTTGGTGTATCATCTGTGGCGCAACAAGAGAGAATAAGAATCACCTCTTCTTTGCATGCCGTTTTTCTCAACTTTTTTGGAAAAAAAAGGATTCTTTTTCAACTTTGTTTTAGAAGGCACATAAAAGAGTGGCAATAAGAACCGGATTACATAATTCGTTGCTCTAGTGATGATTCCAACTCAAACTTCATTACATTTGCTTTGAAAGAAACCTTATATCACCATTGGACTGAATTGTTTTTCTCTTTCCGAGATGGCAGACGACAATCCAAGGTCTAATAGCTAAAAGTATGTCTGATGTGTGAATCGAATGTGTGGCAGAAATCTGGCAGATGTTTGAGGGGAACAACTTTAGTAACTTTCTCATCCTGTTGCATATTCCCTTCACTATTATGAACATGAAAGGAGCCAATGGATCCCATCAAAGCCTAATTTACAGTCAAGTCATTGTGGACGGATTTGTTGCAGCATGCGAGTGAGGGGGAATCATCTGTGTTGAAACTGGGATTCAATTGTGGTGTAAGTATGAAAGGTCCCATATATATACTGGAACTACGAGGTTTTATCCTAGACAAACAACATCAAATCAACACATCATCCATTTGGATTACATGAATACAGTCGAACTCACTAAGCATAAACTGTGTTTCTAGAGAACTAGATGCTGTTATTATTAAATTGGGTTATACCTTGGAGGAATGGGAGAATTATCCTTGATGGAAAGAAATGAATTAAGCTTCTGACTATATGGCTTCTTTTCGACCATCAGATTATGACTTCCAATTAGTAATCTCACACGATGTCTCATGATCTTAGTTGTATTGTACATAAGGATATGACTACTTATATTTGTAACTTTTAAGATATTTATTAAAAAAAATAGAAGTGTTATGATGAACACTATAATAAAGGGCAGAGGAGTCACCTCCAGATATAAAAAAATCAGTAACAAAAACCCTTTAATAATTTGCATAGAGTAGGAGGCAACAGTTCCATTCCTCTTTATTTAAAACTCATTCAAAGAAGAAGCTCCTATCCTTTGTAGAATAATCTGATTGGGGATTATACGGCTATTCGTTATTTGGATCATGATAGCAGTATTAAAACAAACTACAAAGTAAATATATATATAGATAGAGAGAGAGAGAGAGAGAGAGACTCGCCCTGTCATCCAACATGCACTCATGAGAGAAACCAAGGGAAATTAAACATTAGCAAGTCACGATAAGATATTAACAAGTTAAAAAATCGGAAGTTGACTCATGAAATGAACTGAATGATGGAATGAGAGATACAATAAAATGAAAAATGAGAATAAAAAAAATAAGGAAAATAGTTATGTATACCTTCTTAGTTCTTCGGGCAAGCGCCGATGGCTCATCCACTGCTCAACATCACGCCTCCTTAGTTGCATTTCTAATCGCCTGAAGAGAAAAATGAGTGAAGTCCGTAGTAATAGTTCTCCAGATTTAGAAATTGGGGAGCATTCAATTAAAACAGATAAAAATTTCCAATGCTATGTTTAAAACATAAAACTTACTGTTACATGATATTTTGAGAAGATGAATAACAGGCTACAAAAGAGCAAACTTTGATAACTATAAACTTATGTGGTCAACGAGACAAAGGGATAATTAAGGGCTTTTGAATAACAATGGAACCAAATGGAAATTAAGTTTCCAAAATGTTGTATAACCATCAAAAACAGCATTAGGTACAAAGACAAAGTGTTTGGTACGACTTATAAAAAATGCAAGACCTGCACGTGAGAGCATGGATCTAACAGCTAAAAAGTTAAAATATAAGTACATGATGGTACCATACAAAGTTTGTTATATATGTGACAGGTATATGCCAAGTAAAGATTGCAACACATAACACTGAACAATGTTGTTTTGTATATACATGATACATCTATTTAAAAAATGAAAATTTAGTCTCTAAACATAGCCAATCAAAAATGGAGAGAAACATTGTAGAGACCCAAATTTAATTTATCGACATTTGTGTCATTTATATAAATTTCTTAGAATATGGGTTTAATTTTAAAATACACGTGTTCCTATGGGAATTAATGTGGAATGCCTAGATGTAGTTACTCTTTATATAATAATATAGTAATTGACTTATTATTATTATTATGATTAAATTAAAAGTTTCGGGTTTACGGGGCCATCTCATTGCCTAAAACAACATTAATATATTTATTTTCTAACCTCTAGGAGTCTAGGGTTCAAACCTTGGGTTTTCAATTTTAACCCAATTGTTTTGAGGTCCTCTCTCTCATTCATTCCACTTGATGAGACATTTTGACCTCCAAGGACCTAAAATTAGGACTTGTCTATTAGACAAGAAATTGTTCCCCTTTGAATTTCAAGTCCAACGTAAGTTGAATTGTCTAATTCCGATAACCGAGTCAAAAGTTACGGGTCATTTACCGAAAACAGTTCCGGGTCAAAATAAAAATAAAAAAGGGGCGCGGTCGATCGCCCACCAGTGACAATCGATCGCCCAGAACGGGAAATTTTGCCAAGAAACATGATTTTCGACCCTTTTTACCTTCCCTAGGGTTTCGAACTCTATAATTACTTCCTTAACTCGTGAATTAGGTTTCTTAGAGCCTTATAAACATAAAAGAGAGAGATAAGAGAGTATTTTGAGAGATCCAAAAACGGAAGACCAAGAGATCACAAGATTCAATTAGAGAAGAAGGAAGGAGACTTAAAGATTTAGATCGAGACTCATTCGCAAACGTAACATTGTAGGAAAGCGATCAAGAGAGGTAACTAACTTTCCCTAGTTCTTAATTTTATAATTATTAATCTAAAGTATGAATCTAATGACAAGATCTATGTAAAGAACATGTTTAATAGGAAAATCAAGGGATTTTGATCACCTCTCAGGCAATGTTTTTCATGAATAACGTAAATATAGATTCCTTCGTACCAATATGATGATTTTTAATATAAATAAGGAAAAATAGTTAAATTTAAAGTAAGAAAACAAGATCAAGCATGTTATGCTATATAAATCCGTTATGAAAGATGTTTATGATTTGTTTTAGAGATGTTTCCTTATGATTCTTATTATGTATATGGGGAAAGAGAATGATTTTGTGGTGCATGTATGATGGAGAATAGAGAAAGGGATGATGGTTGGATTTGATGGAATGATTATGAGTTTGATTAGAATTTGTAATGTGTTATAAAATTAGGGTTTTATGAAATTGATGTTTATCAAAAATTATATACTAAAAAAAAAATTGATACATGATTAAATAGAATTGTTTCATTATTTTATTGTTGGAAACCTTATAGAATATGTTTTTGTATTGATCAATTATGAGAAACTATATATGCTTAAATTGATGTATGATTGACAAATTGCATGATGATGGATGTTGGTTAAATCAAACCGTGAATTATGGTTGTGTGACTTAGGAGTATTATCATGGTGGCGCTAGTCGTTATGATGAGTTTTCGAGAACCCTTGACAAATAATTTTGGGTGCAATTTAATTAATGACTATCATTGTTTCACTCACACTCATTCATGAAAATAAATATGTGCAAGCATGATAAAAAAACATGATCATAAGTATTATACATGTATACAAGCAAACAAGCATGATTGTATGATTGAGTTTTACACTGCCCGAGTACCAACAAGCCTAAGATCAAGGCAAGACAAGCCGTATGCACAGGATAATGCGCAGATAAGCCGTATACATCGAACAATGTGTAGACAAGCCGTATACACCGGATAATGTGTAGACAAGCCGTATGCACCGGATAATGTGTAAACCATGTGGTACCTCGGTAAGCAGGGTATATGTTAATCTCTACCCAATATATGGGGTAGAGTAATTTTAAGTTATTGCACAGTGCATGTTGTTTGATTTACTCACGAAAAAGAAAAACAAGTCTGAAAAGTAAGACAAGAAAGACAAGTCAATAAAAGTAAGATAAGTAAGAAAGATAAATACAAGTGAAAACATAAAAGAATTGAAATGAAAAGATGTTTCCGCACTTCGATTTATGTATGTGAATTGTAATTGAAATGTTACTTGTATGCATGTTAATGTTATGATATTGTTTACTATGAATTGTTATATACGTGGAGTGACCTGTTCCTCAGCCGATAACTTTTGTTGTCGGTAGGTTCGAAATTTGATAATTATGCTCAGGAGCCTTGAGTTGAAGAGTACATAAAGAAGATTTTGCAGGTGATCATCTTGAAGAGGAACGGGATTTCGATGGATGGTTTTACTATTATTTTAGTTTATTAGAAATTGTTTAAATTACAGAGAGATTGTAATTGGTTTATTATGTTTTAGTTTTAATTTGGGATATTTAGATTTGATCGTGGTTAATTAAAGAGTTGAGAATCACGAGGATGATTCAGATTATGTATGTTCAGTTTAATTACAAATTTTAATTGATGTTCAATTGAGGTATTAAATGTTATTCCATTGAAGAAATTTTCAGGTCCATAATTTAGTATGCCTTTATTGCTTCTAACAAGATGATATAATAAGTAAGTCACGTGCCAAAGATCTCACATTCTCCTAGGGGGATTTTGGGGCATGACAAGCATCACAAAAATTGATCCTAGGATTCCTAACATCTGATAATATTGATACCATTTAAGTGGGACTCGTATCAATCCGCAAGGATCATGCCAAATATGTGTTTGCTGACATGAGACATACGAAACGTGAGAAGAGATCCAATAAAAAAAAAATGAGCTGATATTTACAAGGAGTGGGGTGGGGTGGATATACCCAGCTTCTCTTTGAGGCTTTGAGCTTTGTTTAGCAATTATTTACGCTTTAACACCATCTTCATTCATTAGTATGTTAAGTTGATCCCAATTACATGAATTGGTTTTCAGCAAAAAAAAAAAAAGATTAGTCAACCTCTGAACTTTTTCAAAATGACCAAAATACCGCCCCTAGTGGAAAATGACAAAATACACTTGGCATACTTCAAAAACTAAGTGATACATTTTTCCTTATAATTATTAAAATAATTAAATTAGTAGAGTTATATACCTATCCTATCTCTAAATACTCTTAAATTAGAGAAATTGGTAATAGGCCAATAGGGGAATGACATGTGTCCCCTAGAGGAGTTGGATAAATTTTTAAATCTTTAAATTAGAAAGGAAAGTTTAATCTGTCAAAAAAAAAATTACTTATATTCAGACTAAAAGCATGCCAAAAAGAGTCAAATCTAGGTAGGAAACATGGAGATAGGGTCATATTAATAGCATAATTTGGAGCTGACCAATCAGACCCCACACGGGCAGGCCTCAATTCCAAATGGCAGCCCCCTTATGGAATTTAATTGAAACACACAGTGTCCCCTTTTAACTACCTATAAGTATATAATTAGGGTTAAAATTTACTAACCTTTAGGAGGCTTTCGGCTTTATCGAGGGAGGCGGAAAATAAAAGATTAATTCATGGATTTGCGGCAAACAGGTATAGACCAAAGATATCTCATCTTTTATTTGCTGATGACATAGCCCAAAGATATCTCATCTTTTATTTGCTGATGACAGTTTACTTATGTCCCAGGCCAGTGTAAGTGAATGCGGTAATATTCTTGAAGTTCTCGAGATTTATGAAAAAGCTTCAGGTCAAAAGATAAACCGCGAGAAGACTTCAATTTTCTTTAGCCCAAGCACGCCCACGGTGACTTAACAGGAGATCCGAAATATGGTAGGGATTCAATCTTCAACTCTTAGCAAGCACTACCTTGGGCTTCCGGTTATGGTTGGTAAATCAAAAACTCACTTGTTTAGAAGCTTTAAGGAGAGAGTTTTGAAGAAAATCAGTGATTGGAAGGAAAAAACGTTGTCAAAAGGAGGATGGGAAATATTAATTAAGGCAGTGGCTCAAGCCATACCTGCGTACACAATGTCCTGCTTCAATTTACCTAAAGCCTGGTGCATGGATCTTCAATCAGCTTTCTCAAAATTCTGGTGGGGACAAAAAGGAGTGGAACATAAAATACATTGGGTGAGCTGGTCCAAGATGTGTAAGAAGAAGAGTGATGGAGGGATAGGGTTTCGAGACCTTAAAGCTTTTAATCTAGCTCTATTAGCCAAGCAAGGGTGGAGACTTCTCCAGAACAGGCAATCCATTTTTTATCGAGTTTTCAAAGCTAAATATTTCCCTCATGGTTCGTTTCTCAGTGCAACCATGAGATCAAACCCGAGCTATATCTGGAGGAGTTTTATGGCAGCTCAAAGTATTCTTCAAAAGGGAACGAGTTGGAAGGTAGGCAATGGAAATGTCATAAATATATGGCGAGACAAATGGACACCACGACAACTTTCCAGTAATTTTGAAGCCGACTCTCAGTGCAACCATGCGACGTATTGTTCTGCGAAGATTTGCAGTTGAAGCCAAGGTTTTTGAACTGTTGGAAGTAAACAATAAGGAGGGTCGCTGGTTGAAAATATCTGAATCTTGTAGAAGGGGTCACCGGAGTTATTTTTGGGTGCCGGAGGGGACGATACAATGGATGGCAAAGTTGGTCTTAGAATGTTTGGTCAACAACGGTTACTGTTTCAAGAAATTTGGAGGGGAAGGGATCTCCATTTTAGGGGAGAAAAGAAATAATTCCAGGGGAGAGTATATGGTATTCCAATCATTTCTGAGAAATGGCAGAGGGGGTAATCTGTATGTTCCGAGGGGAGGCAATAATGCTGGTTGGAAAGCTTTTGTGGATGCTTTATGGACGTTCAGACCTAGGGCATCAATCGGCAGGGAAGTGGATTCCCAACAGCATGAAGTTTCGTCTAGGGGGGGGGGGGGAATCAGGTTAATCCTACCTCGATACCAAGGTGGGTCTCAGTAGTCACGTCGAAACTGTTGACGGGGTCAGTAAGATCGTGGTGGATTTTGATGCTGGAATGTTTCATCATTGGGCAGATGCAGTGGTATGCACTTTGAGTAAGGCTGGAACAAGGCCGATATGGGCTGAGGTGGTTCATCTGCTTGAACATCTGGTATCCGTAGAACCCAATATTACTATTTTTCCGTTTGAGCCAGATCGAGCCATTTTTCACCCTCGACAACGTTCCACAGTATTCCGAATATGTAATAATCAAGGTTTTTATCTGGGTAGTGGCATTGAGGTGGGTTTCCACAAGTGGTGGCCGGCGTTGAATGCTTTGTCATATACTGGTTTGTCACAGACACGTTGGATTGCTTTGAAGGGTATTCCCTTCCATCTATGGGTACCATCGGTTTTTTCACAGATAGGGCAGATCTGCGGTACGTTGGTGGACATTCACCCATCTACAAAGGATTTTACTGATTTAGTTGCAGCAAAGATTCAAATAAGGGGTGATATCAGAAGAATTCCTCGCATCATAGCGTTAAATTTTCATACTATCTCATATTCAATAGAGATCTCTATTGGGGGGAGGATGCAGGTGACTTTTGCAAAGTATCGTCGGATACCACCGAGGTTTGGCAGCGATCAAGTCTGGTGAGGGACGAGCATTTTTCTGGCGAGCCACGTGGCGGGATAGGAGTGGAGGCTGGTTCAATTGAGATCAATCAACGCTCTGATTTGCAGAATACCAACTGTGGCAGGCACGTCAGTTTCCAAGTAGAGAAACCATTGCCAAATATGGATCATCCCAGTCCCTCTCAACAAATCACAGGGAAGGGGGATCAGTGCTCTGAGTTGGGTTTTTTTTTTGAATTTGAATCACAAATCTAAGGGCAAACGTACCTGGCGTAATAGGCGACGTAATGTGCGGAGAAAGAAGTGGAGAGCTCAGCGGCGTGAAGAGGGTGAAACCCTTTGGCGGCCAGCCCAGACCATGCTTGAAAAGGGCGATCTGAAATGTTTGGCTGAAATCGGTGGTGATAGAGCAGGGACGATGCATATCATCCCTACAGGTGTCACTAATCCTACGGTTAGTGAGGAAAGGGGCTTCTCTGAGTTCATGGGCCTTAAAGACGGGCCTCTCAATACTGAAGGGCTTAGCTCCGTTGGGCCACTAAAAGGGTCAAAGAGTTTAGGGGTTACGGGCTTAAGACTATTGGGCTCAGCAGGGTCTATACTGAGTCCGGTAGACTCGTTTCGGGTGGAACCCGTGGGCTTAATGGGTTCGGTTTCACCCGAGGCAGATCTTATTAAGAACTTAGGGCTTGCAGAACCCACAAACTCGTCTTCGGAAGATTTTCTCTCAGGAGTCTCAGGTCGTCTCGGATGGCCAGATCTTGGGGCAAGTATTTCGTCCGAAGGTAAGCTCAGTCAGTTTCAGAAGAGTTCAGCGGAGATCGAGCACAAGACTGGGGGTGGATCTGAGGAAGCCAACTCCGGCGAGGATTTGGAGAGATATCGGCAGAGGGCAGTCCACGAGGGAGCAAAGGACCTATCTAGTGGCAAGGACCAGTTCGTCGGAGGTAATAGTTCTCAGTGGAAGGCGATTGAGAAGGGTGGGAATGTTTCAAGAACAGACAGTGCAGGGAAGGTGCAGGTGAGATTGGGTCCCTCAGTCGATTGCTACAAGCAAGTTTATCGCAGAAGGGTAAAGTTCTCGGATCGGGGCTCTAGCAGAATGGGGTTTCACAGTATTCCAAGATTAAAATCAATTGTTATTAAACCCACCCCTTCCCTTCTTAGCACCGGTTCGAAAATTCCTACGTCGTCGGTTAGTTCTAAGGGGCGGTTTCGTCTGCTGCGGAGGAGTTGTAGCGGTGATTCTTTGGGTTCTAGTTCGGAGATCGTCGCGAAGTCAAGGAACAAAAAATTCGGAGCTGAAGAGATGGAGATTGAAGACATATTGAGGGGAAATTGGGAAGGTTTGTCAAGGCAGGATGGGGTTATCGAGCAGTCGGCTTCGTATAGAGAAGAAGCAGGTCTGTCTCAGTCAGGCGCAGTGGTAAGGGACTCTGTAGATTTTGAACCGGATTCGCCAACAGGGGATGGAGTTTCCCTGATCGATCAAGACAACCAATCGGCTGACATGGAAACTTCCTCTCAAGGGTCTAGTGATGAGGAAGGATTGTGGAGGATGCAAGATGCGGCGATGGAAGCGGAAGGAGCAAACTGCGTTGATTTGGAGAATTATGTAGATGGGTATAAAGGGATGGAGGCCAAGAAGGGTAGATTATCGGGGAGTGAGATTCTGGCAAAAGTGACGTCGTCAGTGGAAGTGAGTAAAGCTTTGGGGTTGCGGTTTGCAGGAGGGGAGGAACAGGCGAGAGATTTTTTCACAGAACTTGAGTATAGGGAGGAGGTCGGGCCAGGAGGCCAGGGCGGAGGAGGGGTGAAGGTTTGATGGTGGACAGCGGAGGAGGAGGTTGGTGGCTTGGGGTTGTGGTTTTGTAGATGAGGATAGTGTCGTGGAATGTAAGGGGGTTGGGGAGGGGGGAGCGGAGGTTGGATGTGAGGGTGTTGTTGCGGAAGCTTAAGCCAGATATTATTGCTCTTCAAGAAACTAAACTGGAAGAAATGAATGATAGGGTAGTCTCAGAGATGTGGGATAACAGGCAGGCTAATTGGGAGCTTGTAGCTTTGATGGGGGCTTCAGGTGGATAACTAGTGATGTGGGATAGCTTGGTTTATGAGAAGGTTGAAGCTTTCTTAGGGGAGTTTTCGATTTCCATTCGGTTCAGGGGAGTGGGAGATGGGTTTGAGTGGATCTTCACATCGGTATATGGGCCAAATCTAAGAGTTTTAAGAGCTAATTTCTGGTCTGAATTGGAAGGGATTCCGGCGAAATGGCATCTTCCATGGTGCACGGTGGGAGATTTTAATGTGATTAGGTTCCCTGGGGATAAGCAAGGTGGGACTTCCAGGAGAATCACTAGCAGTATGCGAGACTTTTCAGACTTTATCAATAGGCATCAGCCCTTTGATCCACCTTTGAACGGGGCTAGATTTACTTGGAATGATAAACGGAGCCCTCCGATTATGTGCAGATTAGATAGGGTTTTATATTCAGTGGATTGGGCTGACAAGTTTCCTAACATCTGTCAAGAGGCGTTGGCGTATGGTGCCTCTGATCATAGGCCGATTCTAGTGAGGGAGAAGTTGGAACAGGGGAAGAATAGACCTTTTAAATTTGAGAATATGTGGCTTAAAGCGGAAGGGTTAAAGGAGTTGGTGAAGGAATGGTGGGACGAAATGGTTTTGAGTGGCATGCGGGTTATGTGTTCATGAGGAAACTTCAGAGGCTCAAAGGCAAAATCAAAGAGTGGAATTCCAATTGCTTTGGGAGGGTGGATAACAGGTTGAAGGAAATCGAATTGCGTCTTAATGCATTGGATAAGAAGGAGGAAAGTGAAGGCCTATGTCGGGAGGAAGAGGTGGTACGGATGGAGTTATTAGGGCATCTTCTTTCCCTGAGAAGACTAGAAGAGATTTCTTGGAAGCAAAAGGCCAGAGTTCAGTGGCTAATGGCTGGAGATAAAAATACAAAATTTTTTCATGCGTGTGCCAAGGCTAGAAAACAAGTAAATACCATTACTAGTTTAAAGGTGGGGAATGAGGTTATAGAGGGCGAGGAGGAGATTGGCTGGGAGATGACAAGATATTTTCAGAATCGGTTTTCGGAGGTTAGAAGGGAGCGGCCTCAGATTCAGGGTCTAAGAGTTGAGCAACTTTCAAGGGAGGAGATGGGTGAGTTGGAGATCCAGTTTGAGGAAGAGGAGGTGTGCAGGGCGATTAGAAAAATGGGAAAGGACAAAGCGCCAGGGCCAGATGGTTTCACTATGGGTTTTTACAGTGATTGTTGGGAAGTGATAAAAATAGATTTGATGAGGGTGTTTCATGAATTTCATGAAAGGGGAAGATGGAATAAGGAGGCAGGAGCGACGTTCATCTCTCTAATTTCAAAGACTAATGGAGCAGAGGAGATAAAAGATTTCAGACCGATTAGTTTGGTGACTAGTTTGTATAAAATTGTGGCAAAGGTTCTGGCGGATAGACTAAAGAGGGTGGTGGGAAAGGTGGTGGGGGCTTATCAAGGTGCTTTTATAAAAGGGAGGCAGTTGGTCGATGGTGTCTTGATTGCGAATGAGTGTATTGATACTCGGATTAGAGAAGGAACAGGCGGTCTTGTCTGCCAGGTAGACATGGAAAAGGCATATGACCATGTGGATTGGGGGTTTTTGGAAGAGATGCTTTTTTTTATGGGGTTCGGGGAAAGATGGATTAGTTGGATGAAGGGATGTGTATCGTCGCCTCATTTTTCTATTCTAGTGAATGGGTGCCCGCATGGATTTTTTCCTAGTTCGAGAGGTTTGCGACAAGGCTGCCCTTTATCCCCTTTTCTTTTTATCTTGGTGGCAGAAGCTTTCAGTAAACTCTTGTCTAAGGCAGAAGATTTGGAGATGATTAAGGGTTTTCAGGCGGGAATGGAGGGGCCTATTATCTCACATCTTCAGTATGCAGATGATACTATTCTCTTTCTGGAGGCGGATGAAGTCCAAGTGGCCAATATGAGAGGTGTTCTCAGATGTTTCGAGGCCTTATCCGGATTGAGAATTAATATTGCCAAAAGTAAGTTGATAGGGGTGGGGGTGGTGGAGGGGTTTTTTTTAGAAAGCAGTGCTCGTAGTTTGGGCTGTAGTTTGGAGTCCTTGCCTATCAGGTATCTGGGATTGCCTTTAGGTGCGAACCCGCGATCATCGGCCATTTGGGATTCGGTGGTGGAGAGAGTTGAATTGAGATTAGCGGGGTAGAAGAAAAGATTTTTATCCTTAGGAGGGCGGATAACTTTGATAAAAAGTGTGATGGCGAGTCTCCCCATTTTTCAAATGTCCTTATTTAAGCCTCCTCGGGCGGTGATAACGAGGTTGGAGAAACTTCAGAGGGATTTCTTGTGGGGGGGAAGGGGAGACTCCAGGAAATTGCATTTAGTGAAGTGGGAGTGGGTTACGAGACCACAGGAATTTGGAGGCTTGGGTTTTAGAAGAATCAAGTGTATGAACAAAGCTTTATTGGGAAAATGGATCTGGCGCTTCAACACGGAAAAGACGGCGTTGTGGAGGAGGGTAATTAGGGACAAGTTCGGGATGTCTAAGGGTGACTGGGACCCGAAGCCGGTGCGGAAGTCTTATGGAGTAGGAGTTTGGAAAGGGGTCATGACATCTATGGCTTCGGTTCAGGAGTTCTTGAAATTCAGGGTAGGGAATGGCAGCAGGGTACGTTTCTGGGAAGACGACTGGTTGGGGGAGGGGAAATTGTGTCGGAGATTTCCAAATCTATATCGACTGGTGGAGAGGAGAGAGGTGAAGGTACAGGACTGTTATGAGGTTCATGATGGAGAGGTTCGGTGGGGTCCACGGTTTAGGAGGGACAACTTTGGGGAAAGAGAATTGGGAGATTGGGTGGAGCTGCAAAGTCTTCTCACGGCGTGTGTGATTCATCTCGATATGGAAGATAGACGAAGATGGGAAGGGGGTGCCGAGGAAGAGTTTTCAACATCTCATTGTTACTCGATGCTTTGGAAGGAGGGGGGGGAGGAGGGGATGAGCAACAATGATTTTCAGAAGATTTGGAAACTTAAAATTCCTTCGAAGGTACAGGCTTTCATTTGGGCTGCCTCTCTAAACAAAGTTCTTACAGTTGATCACTTGATGCATAGGGGAATGGCCATTCCGAATAGATGTGTAATGTGTAGGCAAGCGGAGGAGAATGTACATCATCTTTTCCTTCATTGTCCGCAAGCGCAGGTTATTTGGAATCATTATTTGGGCCTGTTTGGGATGAGCTGGGTTTCACAAGGGGAGCTGGGGGAGGTGGTGTTGGGATGGCCTAAAGGTGTGTTCAACAGAAAAGGGAATGTGGTGTGGACGATGCTACCGGCGGCGATTAGTTGGGGTATATGGAGGGAACGAAATAGCAGAATTTTTGAAGATAAGGAAGAGTCGATGCCCAAAGTCATTCTGAAGATAGGGTGGTTGTTATTTTCTTGGTCTTCTGTCCTAGCTGAATTTAGGAAAATGCATTGGTCTGATTTTCTGTATAACTGGTCAAGTATCTTAGCTTGACTTTTTGTTTTTCTGTTCGATGTTTCTTGCATCGTTTGTATATTCGTGCTTCATTAATATATTGATATCGTTATCTATCAAAAAAAAAAAATCTAATTAAAGTGGGGGATATGATTGATCCGGTGAAAAGAAGGTGGGATGTACCTCTTATTGATAGGGTATTTAGTAATCATGATGTAGAGATGATCAAGGCAATTCCGTTGAGTGATCTTGATTTTCCAGATAAACTTATAAGGCCCTATAGTAAATCAAGAGGTTTCTCAGTTCGGTCGTATTACTTTATTACTCGAGGAGAAGACGGTTTGGCTACGGTAAATGAAGCGGAGGGATCTAATATGGAGGAAACTAGAAGATTGTGGAAGCGGATATGGGGTCTTGGTATCCTAAATAAGTGCAAACATTTCATATGGAGAGCATGTACAAATTCATCACCTACAATGGCGAACTTGAACAAGAGAGGAGTTCCTAGGGAAAATTTGTCATATTTGTTCCTATAACTCGGAATCTGTGACACATGCTCTATGGACTTGCCCTTTGGCTAGAAATATGTGGGCACTGTTGAAAGGACGAGTGCAAAAAATGATTGCAACGGAGGACCTAGACTTTCGACAAATTGTCTTTGAGCTGGAGTTGAGAGCTACAAAAGAAGAGTTGGAGATGGAAACTATGATAGCATGGGCTATATGGGATGCACGCAACAAAATTATTTTTGAGAATTTTCAACTCCACCCGAATCAAATCTTTCAAAGAGCGAATGTTTTACTAGAAGATTTTCAGAGGTTTTCAATGCTTAAGAACTGTCAACCAAGCATTTTACGCTCAATCCCTTTGGGAATGGAAGCTACTGTTAGATGGGCTCAATGTTCATTGTTTAGTTTCTTTTGGTTTGTAGCCGGATTTGCTTCCTGCTGATTTTGAATCTGTGTACCCAAGATTACTTTCTCAATCAATAAAAATTTCTATCTTTTATAAAAAAAAAATAAAGTAAAAAAAAATAAAAATAAAATAAAGCATCTAACCTTGGTTTTCAGATTTTTTAAAAATATTTTTAGTACAAAAAATTTCTAAAAATCATGTGTCATGTAAAAAGGTATATTATATGACAAAAATAATATGTTAAAAACTAATACTGATTTATATTATATTAAAAACTAATATTGATTTATATTATGCACCCAATTAAAAAAAAAAGTTTTAAAATTTTAATATAAGGCCTTTTTTTATTTTAAGGATTGTACTTGAAATTCATGGATATTATAGTTATGAATTTTAATAATGTTATGTTATTATTATTATTAATAGCTAATAATTCTTAAAAATATACATAGTAACATCAACCAAATAATATACCTTATTTTATTAAAAATGATATATAAAATTACTAAATATTACTTAAATATATTATTTAATAACATTAAAGTAAAACAAATTATTAATTTGTTAAAAAAGTAAAACAAATATAAATGGTTCTCTTTACATCCCTCTCACTCCCATGGTCATGATGCACGCAGATTAAAAAAAATCTTCTATAATTTGTAAAGGAACTAAAATTAATCAATCATAAATATGAATCAATCATGCATTATCGTCACTCGTCAGCGCACATCTTTGCTCTCTTCTCATTGCATCTCTTATGTATATTGTTGTTTTTTCAAATGTTTTAATTCTCAAATATATATTAACATCTATATTAACATTTCCTGAAGTTCCACTGCAAAATTTCATGTTTTGCCCCATTTGTTTTTCCATTTTTCCAAAAATCACCGATAAATGATATATCTTGCGATATATCTTTTTTCCACGGCTCGACATGTCGAGCGATATCGACATTCCGAACCTTGGTCCTAATTAGGCTAACGATAGCACTGGTTCTCCACATAAGTACAATATTGCGCTTAGATCATCACATTATGGTATAATAGCACTCCCAACGATGGATACTGAGGCACCCAAGATCACCGACACTGCCACATAAGGTTGTGCCATCCATACTCATCCATACGGCTCATATCCAAAAAGATCCATATAGATATCGGACTTCTATTTGGCATAGCTATGTTCCTAAAAGCATAGTAACAAAATTCTCCGAATTTTTGAAAAATTCGCGAATTTTAGGTGTCGAATTATTCGCGAATTTTAAGATTGTTGAATTACTTGTGAATTACTCGCATTATTCACAAATTTCACAATAATTTGTTTAGTTTGACAAAGTAAACTACTTATTTTCTATATTATCTAATCAAATTGTTGGATATATTTTTATAATTACTATTTTTTCCCTCATTGTTCCCGAATTTTTCTTGAATTTTTTCGAACTTGACCTTGCCGAATTTTTGCCGACCGCCAACTTTGTCACTATGCCAGAGAGTCTGATGTCTGATATTGTGCA
Organism: Tetracentron sinense; assembly: GCA_015143295.1. Classification (NCBI taxonomy): domain Eukaryota; kingdom Viridiplantae; phylum Streptophyta; class Magnoliopsida; order Trochodendrales; family Trochodendraceae; genus Tetracentron; species Tetracentron sinense. Next base: position 34,470,113 of record CM026554.1, read on the forward strand.
TAGGGATATCAATGGATCGGATCTTGATCCGGATCCGATCTGATTGGATGGGATCCTAATCCTATTATAGATCCGCCAGATCCGATATAGATCCGAGAATTTGAATCCGATTATAATTGAATCGGGTTTGGATCTATAGTGATCCGATCCGATTAGATTACATATAATAATAATAATATTATATAATTTTACAAATATACTATAGTGCTAATCATAATTATTTTTAAAATTAAAATGTTAGTTTTGAGATATATTAATGCTAATAGGATCTGATTCGGATCTTGGATTAGTAATTGGATTCGGATTCGAATTGGTTCATTCATGATCCGACGGATCTCAGATCAGATTCTGATCTGTCAGATTCTTAATCGGATCGAATTCAGATCTACGTAGATACGTTCCAAATCTGATCCGTTTATAACCCTAACTGTGCATCCTAGTCCTGGCTAGAAGACTGTGTATGGTGAGACGCTCTAAAATTAGAGCCTGAATGTCCCCTGGATTCAAACCAAGCATCTGTTAATCCATGCATCTCATGATTGATCATCCTTCGATGTACATCATATAATTATTAATAGATTAATATTGGTTTGAAAAAGCAAAAAAATTGTCAATCAATAAATCGGCCTTCGATGTACATCATATAATTAATCTAAGTCTTCGAAATTTGAATTTTAATAAAATTTTAGGAAATGTTAAAATAGATGTTTTTTTTTTTGATCGATAAACCAAGCATATATAGAATAAAAAGATCGCAAGTACAGAGAGACGCAAAACACTTGGTTCATGAAGGCGTGAACCAAGACGCCAAGTAAAAGAAAAAAGAAAAACCATAACACCAAGCTGACCCCCACTAACAATACAACTTAGATGAACAACATGTCTAAGCTTAACCCTTCATGCCTAACTGCAGACCACTCCACCGCCAAGGACCTGGCTCTAATGCAAATACGAGGAAGAGATGAGGAGGAGTTCTAAAAAACTCTCCTATTCCTCTCCTTCCAGATAGACCAAGCAATGGTGCCTAGAAGAATTTTCCACGCTGCCATCCACGAACCTCCCCCACTTACCACTTCCCAGCAAGATAAGAAGTTGTGAAAGGATGAGGGATGCAATGAGAAGAGGAGCAAAGATGTGCGCTGACAATAATGTATGATTGACTAATATTGATATAACTTACAAAAAATGTTCCATTCATCCCTCCACAAATCATAACAACAAAAATACACATCCAAAATTGCATACATACTACATTCATGATCCAACCCACTCCCCAAGAACTACGAGAGCCGCATGAAGTTAAGCTAAAAATTTTTAAGATATGAATTTCCAGTTGGATTGAAGAGAATGAGTATTAGGGTTAGTGATTTGGGTTTGAGAGAAGAAAAAAAAGTTGGGAAAAATTAGAGAGATATTAATGATCTCTCTCCCACACTTTATTATTTATACTCCACTAATGGTATACTATTAGTATATAAGAGATACTAACAGTATACCCAAAATACAGTGTATAAGAGATAACATAAACATAAAACCCATAAACATAAAGCCCATAAAGCCTTATTCAACACTCCACCTCAAGTTAGTGCGTAGATATTACGCATGCCCAACTTGCCAACAATGCTTCGAAACTGAGTACAACCAAGACCCTTAGTCAACACATCAGCCAATTGATCTTCAGACTTCACAAACGGGGTGCAAATATAACCCGCTTGTAACTTCTCTTTGATAAAATAACGATCTACCTAGATATGCTTGGTCCGGTCATGCTGCACTGAATTATGTGCGATACTGATAGCTACTTTATTATCACAGTATTAGCTCATTGGACCTTCAGTAGGAAGTCCAATCTCACTCAAGAGTAACTGGAGCCAAAGTAGTTCACACACAGCATATGCAATGGCTCTAAATTATGCTTCTACACTAAATCTAGCAACCACATTTTGTTTTTTACTTCTCCATGTGACAAGATTACCTCCAAACATGGTACAATACCCAGAAGTGGAATGTTTATCGGAAACTGACCCAGCCCAATCTGCATCGGTATAATCTTCAACCCTTAAGTTCTCATTACAAGTATACAACAAACCCTTCCCAAGAGACGACTTTAAGTAGTGGAGGATTTGATTCACTGCATCCAGATGGCCAGTAGTTGGCGAATGCATGAATTGACTGACTACATTGACTGTATAGGCAATGTCTGGTCTGGTAAGGGACAAATATATAAGCTTGCAAACAAGTCTTTAGTACCTCCCAGCATCTGGCAGGCGTTCCTCACTAGCTTCACTGAGTTAATGATTCGGGTTTATAGGTGTATCACATGGTTTACAACTAACTCATCATGCATGTCTCCTCCAGTAGGTCAAGTATATACTTGCGCTGAGAGACAAATATGCCTTTCTTAGATCGGGCAACTTCAATCCCAAGGAAATATTTTAGAAGACCAAGGTCTTTGATCTCAAATTCATTTGCTAACTTTCCCTTCAATGACTCTATCTCCTCCAGATCATATCACTTATTACAACAATGTCATCTACATAAACAATCAAGACAACCACCTTCTGGCAAGATCGCTTGAGGAACAATGTGTGGTCTGCTTGACTTTGTCTGTAACCATTCTTCACCATAGCATTGAGGAAACACTCAAACCATGCTCTGGGAGACTACTTCAGTCCATATAGTGTCTTCTTCAGCTTACACACCTTCCCTTCATCTGAGGGACATTTGAACCCAAAAGGAAGTAACATATACACTTCTTCCTCTAAGTCACCATGAAGAAATGCATTCTTCACATCAAGCTAAAACCAGCCTCTTTCCTCTTGGAAAATTGATCATATCACAAATACTGTTTTTTTCAAGAGCACACATCTCTTCTTCCATAGCCTGTTTCCATTTTGATTGAGATAATGCATTTGTTAAGCTGTAAGAGATAGACACAGAAGACAAAGCCAAGGCAAAAGAATAATACGAAGAAGACAAAACATAGTAAGAGACAACATTCGAAATAGGATGTTGAGTACATGCTCTAGTACCTTTCCTAAGAACAATAAGAACTTCAGAGTTAATAATGTCAGGACTAGAATGAACAATATTACCTGGATCAAAAGAGGTCTCTTGGTGGGGCTCATGAGGAACTTTCTGCCTTCTTTTGTATACTTGCAATTCCTTGACCACAGATTCACACTCCCCCTGTCTACAATCACTGTCAGAAGAGAAAATAGGAATATGAAGTGAAGGAGAGATCTCTTCATTGATGCTCTCCCCCTGAAGAGAAGTCTCCGTGGCAAAAAAATACGGAGTAGACTTAAAAAATGTAACATCCATAGAAACGAAGGTTCTGCGAGAAGGGGGTGATAGCATTTGTACCCCTTCTGATGGGGAGCATACCCAAGAAAGAGAGCGGAGGGCCTTAGGATCGAGCTTGGTGCGAGCCGAATGAGCAATATGCATAAAGCGGAAACTCCCAAAGATTTGCGGGACCACTAGAAACAAAGGAGCGGAAGGAGATACTAGGGAAACAGGAGATTGAAAGTTCAAAATCCGGGAAGGCATTTGATTTATTAAGAATGTAGTAGTCAATACAGCATCAGACCAAAAAGGTTTAGACACATTCATAGAATGCATTAGAGAGCGAGTAACTTCTAACAAATGCCTATTTTTCCGCTCAGTCGCACCATTTTGTTGAGGTGTGCAAGTACATGAAGTCTGATGAATAATACTATGAGAATCAAAAAACGTAGCCAAACTAGTAGGCATATACTCCCCCCCAATTATCAGAACAAAGTACTTTAATTGAGGCATTAAATTGAGTGGCAATCATTGTGTGAAAAGAAGGAAAAACATTACCAACTTCACCCTTAGATTTTAGCATATACACTCATGTAATACGAGAAAAATCATCCACAAACGTAACAAAATATTTGAAACCACATGAGGAAGTAATAGGGGATGGTCCCCACACATCAGAATGCACGAGAGAAAAAGGTGAATTGCATTTATTACCACTATAGGGATATGAAGTTCAACAATGTTTGGCAATTCACAAGTTTCACATTGAAAAGAGGAAAACAAACTAGAAACAAATAAATGCGAAAATAAACGCCTAATAAGGAAAACAGAGGGGTGGCCAAGCTGTTTGTGCCACTGGAATAACTCCTCCGTTCTATTAATACTTCGAACACCAAGGGGTATCTGTTGGACTAATGAAGCAATGTGAGGCAAAGGGTCGAGCAGATACAATCCTCGCTCCTCATGGCTGGTACCAATCGTTCTCTTCGTTTCCAAGTCCTAAAACACACAGTGAGAAGGAAAAAAGGTGACGCTACAATTCAAAATTTTGGTAATATTACTAACAAATAAAAGGTTCAAAGTGAGCTTAGGGACATGAAGGACAAAGGAGAGGGACATAGAGGGTGTGATAGAGACACTCCTCTTACCTGTAATAGATGCTAATGTACCATCAGCAACTTTAACCTTATGTTTACTAGATTCAATGAAGTAAGATGAGAAAAAAACATAGAAGTCATATGATTAGACGCTTCGGAATCAAATAATCCAAGAGCGACTAGGATTAGAAACAAATGCACTGAGAGCTAAGGCTAAAGTACCTGTGTAAGGGATTGAAGCAATACTAGCAGTACTAGGAGTATCCAACTGAGACATAAAGCAGCGGAAGTTATCGATCTCATCTCTAGAAAGACCAAGACTATCTGAAGTAGGTATAGCAGTAGATACTATGACTGTGGATGTAACAGAGTGTGCACTCGAGCCCCTTCCAGATCGTCTGTCCCTGTCTTCTCGATCACCGCCAGAAGGGCTCCATGGGGGTGGACAACCATGCAAGTCTTAACAAGTCTCTCGTATGACGGGTACACCCACAATGATCACACTTAAGTTTATCCTGATCATCAGTAGTAGAACCAAAGGATCCAAAACGACCACCTCCCCGGCCACGACCACCACTACCACTCCTGCCTCCCCACTAGAATGAGGAGGCCAAAGCAAATCTATCAAGGATAGGAGGCTGAAGCATAGGACTCCAACGACGCTCCTCATGATGTAAGTATGCATAGACCTCATTAGGAGAGGGAACTGGGTCTTCGCCAAGAATTTGAACCCGTACTTGTTCATAATCCATATTCAATCTAGCAAGCAACTCAAACACATGGGTTTGTTCAACCAATTTCTTATACTCAGTCGCATCCTCAATGCACTTAGCCTTGAAGGTATAATAGTGATATAACTCTTCCCATAGATGGCGAAGAGAGTACTATGTGGGAATAGACATATCCCCATGCTTTAGCTACCAAATACTATGACGCAACTCATAAATCCTGGCAGCACCTCCAATCTCAGAATAGGTCTCTGTCACTGCATCCATATGTCTTGTGCAGAAGGAAGAAACAAGAATGCACTACTGATATCTGGCTGCATGGAGTGGAGAAGCTATGACATGACAACGGCATTCTCAACCTCCCACTTGGTATAGCCCCGATCGGTTGACTTGGGAGTAGGAATGACACCATTCAAATAAACAACTTCGCGGATTGAGACCATGCAAGAAAATTTGTTCCATTTGAACTTTACTATAGTAATCTAGAGATTTGGGGCATCATTTGCATTGACCCCGGTATTACCTCTCCCCTGGACAGGGGTACTAGAGGACTGAATTAACTCAAATTCATCCATTATAAGTAACACGAGACTGATTTACACAAATCAGGCTAAAGATAACTATATCAATACTACCACACCAAAAAATAACCAAATAGGGTTCCATAACCCACATAATCCACCACTATATGGGAAAAACAACCCAAAAATGTGCACAACAGCCACCTAACAATGTGTCAAGTAGGGCATATCCATAAACCAGTAGCTTCCAGCCATAGGAGTATACAATCCCTCATAATTTGGTCCAATTGTTTGATCCAAAAAACTGATTTTTTGTTTAAAATCAAACAATTGAATAGATCTCCATTTAGAACTTGTTTGAAAAAAAATCAGAAAGATTATCACAAATCCCCAAAAATACAGATCTTTGAAGAACTATATTTGTTTTCAAAAAACAAAGTTCACAAACCATTCACTACACTATTCATGAAACAGTGTTCACAAAACACTGTTCACGAACACTGTTCATGAAAAATTCATAAAAAAGGGGGGGAAAAGAAGAAAAAACAAGCGTTTCTTTTGGCTCTGATACCAAGTTGGATTAAAAAGAATGAGTATTAGGGTTAGTGATTAGGGTTTGAGAGAAGAAGAAAAGAAGTGGGGAAAAATTAGAGAGATTAATGATCTCTCTCCCACACTTTATTATTTATACTCCACTAATGGTATACTATTAGTGTATAAGAGATACTAATAGTATACCCAAAATACAGTGTATAAGAGATAACATAAACATAAAGCCTTATTCAATATTTCCCCCCCCCCCAATTCCCCCTCCTCAAAGTAAAAAAATTGAATTTTGAACATACAAATCTAGTGTAAATGCATTAGATTGATGCATTTGCACTAGTTTTAGATTAATGACACACTAATTATACAAAATCCCATTATAATTTGAAAAAAATTCTTATCTTGTAAGAAAATTTCGCCAAATGTAGTGCAAGGTGCACTTCAACTCCGAATGACATATGTAGATAAATGTGGATACAAAATATGTGATTTCTTAAGAAAATAGAAAAAATCCTTCATACTCCTTCAAAATCTCTCTAATCCCTTTTCTTTGGTCGACATTTCCCCCTTTTATAGAATAACGGGCAAAATATCCCTTAACTTATAAAAGATACATGAGAAATATCAGGCAATATATCGGAAAAATCGAAAGTTATATTAGAAATATCAGGGATATATCGAAAATATTGGGGATAATTAGGGATATTTTGTATTAAAAGTAAGGGGTATTTTTTACACTTCGATATCAAGGATATATCAAAAATATCGAGGATATTTCAAACCAGACCCAATCTACCTTAGGCCACCTCTACCAACCTTCCCTTTCCATGTGGCATCAAGAGGACATAAAAAAAAATTGCATGGTTTATTTATGGCATAAACAATCCAGTGGCATTTTTGTTATTTTGGCAACATTTGCAAAAAGATTAATAAAAAAAACATTGTTTGACAGTGAATTGATCTGTGGAGATTAGTGTGGTGAATTGTAAGTTCAGTTGTGCAAATCAGTCTTGTTTTTACTCCCACGTCGACCATGGAAGGATCCTATCTCCAAAATTGCAACTAGTATACCCCTGCGCCCCTTTCATCGAAAGACAATTGTTCTCAAGCTTGAGAAAGACCTAAAACACATGTTAAATGAGTTTCGAGCCATTTTGGGAACTGATTTTTCTAAAAAATCAAAGTACCTTCCCTTCTATCCTTTCAGTCCTCGAGGGACTAGGCACCTCTTGGACCTATAATTTTGGTGGAGATAGTTTAGCAAGCACAGGGAGTTCATTTCGGAGGTTAAGGACCCGGTCATTTTAGCATTTCACTGTAAGTGCCTCCTTTTTCCGCATGTTCTCTTTCTTTTTATTATAATTTGGAGGATGAGAATTTATGTTGGGGGTTGTGAGAAACTTAAATATTCTGCTCTGCTCAGTCAATCTCTTGTAACTCCCCCCATCAGACGTACATATTACTTGAAACCTCTGATAATGGTTAAACTTCTCCCACATGCCACGAAAACTAGTAAAATATTCGGCTAAGGATCTCTCTCTGAAGAAGATGAGAGATATCTTGTTGTAGCTGCTAGATATGAGCAATGTTATGAGCCTAAGAATACAATTGAGCAGCAAAATCCCAAACCTCTTTAGTCATCTGAAGGAAAAGGAAACCATGAGACGCCTATGGTTGTATGGAGTGCAGAAGCCAGGATATGACAATGAGATTCTCAGATTCACACTTGTCACACAACGGATCAGTCACACTAGGCTCCACAATCCTTCCTATGATATAACCAAGTTTCCCATGACTGCAAATAAATATCTTGGCCAAATTATGGCCACTCCAAATAATTTCTACCATCCAGCTTCATTGTAGTAATCTCCATACTTGGATTTTTAAAAGGAGAAGCCACAAAAGATGTAAACCTTGGGTTACTTGTGCTTGATAAACTGTCCTCCATACCACTAAGCCCAGACAAACTGTCAATTTAGGGGTTTAATTCTATGATAAGGACGAAACTGGATTCTTCAAAAAAAAAAAGCTTCAACAGGAGGTAAAAACAAGACTGATTTGCACAAGTGAACTTACAATTCACCACACTAATCTCCACAGATCAATTCACTGTCAAACAATCATGTAGCATAGCCCAAACATATCTTAAAAAAAACAGGATGTGTGCCCTAGAAAAATTGATTTAGAGACTTCAAATCTCAACCAAACTTTATAAAATCTCCAAAAATATTCTCTAAATACATATTTTTCTAACCCGTGGGGGACCGTACATCAGCTAATGTCACCCGTATGGCTTGATAAGGTCTGCTGGCATCACCTCCTCTTGTTGCTTCCTTTGGTCTTTTAAAAAATCTGTCCCATCCAAGGGAGTGCGGTTTGATTTCTTCTAGTGCCCTCAGGGTAGTTCCCCTCTACTCCTCGGGTAAATCTTTGGAGGGTCGTTTCTGGGAGGCAGCCTCGGAAGATTCAGACTTGGAACACTATACTCCTTTAGTTTTCAAAGTGATGATGCCCGAAAGCAAAGAGGAGGAGCAAGGGTCAGGAGGGCTAGATCGTAGCCAGCCGGCAACCCAAGCGGAGGCAGAAGTGGTTGGGGCTAAGGAGAATGCGTGTTTGGTAAGTGGAGCTTCTCATTTTTCTACCCAGGAGCTCGACCCTCAGGCCTCGGGGGAGGTCTAGGGAATTCCCATCGCCAATGCCCCCCTGGACCTAAGACCAGTGGGGGCGACGGAGGTTCCTAGGGGGGAAGGAGTGGAAAGTTTGGACGCTTAGGAACCAATAGGATCCGAGGCTTCCGCAGAGAACAGATTCCGAGCTTCTTTAGGGGAGAGTATCGAGCGTCAGGAGGAGCTTCGAATCGTTCTTCCTCAGATGTGTGGGGAGGAAGTTTCTGATTGGGTGGTTTGATCAAATGGAGGGTGTGGGGAAGCCGCTGGGTCTCTCTTCAGAGGGCTTTGCCTCATAAATTTCCAATTTGTTCCAGCGAATAGGAGGGATTGAGGGGGATAGGGGCAGATCCAAAATTAAATTAAGTGGGGGTCATAGGAGTGCTTCAGCAAAGGAACTGCGGCGCTTAGAGTGCAATATCAATTACGACCGAGGCAGAAGGGAAGGGGCTTGTCCAGGTCTGAAGTCAGCGCGGGAGCTTCAAGTGTTTAAATGAATAGTTTCTCCATTTTATCTTGGAACACCAGGGGTTTTAGTCAGATGGAGAAGAGAGTGGCAATAAAGAAGTTCGTCAGCTCTAAACACTCGTCGATTTTATGCATCCAGGAGACCAAATTAGCAGCGATTCGAGAGTTCCATATCCGAGATATGTGGGGTAATCAGAAACCGGAGTGGGTTGAGCTTCCGTCATTGGGAGCCTCAGGGGTATTTTGCTTTGTGGGACAGATCTAGGGTGGAAGTGTTGGAGACAGAGGTGGGGGCGTTTTCAGCCTCCATCTTGTGCCAATTGATAGGGGAGGATTTTTTATGGGTCTTTTCTAGGGTGTATGGGCCGGTTGGAAGGTCAGAAGACTTTGGTTTTTGGGCTGAATTGGAAGATCTCTGTACGAGATGGGGAAAGCCTCGGTGTCTCAGAGGAGACTTCAACAGCATTCGGTTTCCCTCGGAAAGATTAGGAGGCAATGCTTTTTCTCCAAAGATGCGGAGATTTGGCGATTTTGTCAGCCATCAGGGATTGATAGATTACCAATTGAGGGGAGCTCAGTTCACATGGTCTCAAGTGGGCAATAATCGGGTAGCGAGCCGACTCGACCGTTTTCTTGTTGATCAGGATTGGTAGGCCCACTTTCCTAATGTTATTCAGTAGTCTCTCCCTAGACCCATCTCGGATCATGTGCCAATAGTACTAGAGTCAGGGAGATTTGTGGAGGGGGGCAGTCCCTTTCGTTTTGAGAACATGTGGTTGGAGGATGAACGGTTCAAAGCCCTAGTAGAGGAGGTGTGGAGCCAGACAAGAGGATAGGGGTCACCTAGTACTTGGTTTGGGGTGAAACTTAAAGTGTTGAAAGCTCACCTAAAGATTTGGAACAGGGAGGTTTTTGGAAACATTCAGGTTCGGCTAGCAGGGTTACTTCGGGAGATAGAAGCCTTGGACAGTTTGGAGGAGGCGCGAGCTCTCACTCTCTCGGAATCTAGAGAGAGAGAAGCCAAGAAGATGGAGTATATCTCAACTCTAAAGCTCGAAGAAATGAACTGGAAGCAAAAAGCTAGAACTCGTTGGCTTAAAGAGGGAGATGAGAACACAAAATTTTTTCATAGGATGGCTAATTTCAATCAGAAGAGGAATTTTATAGACTGGTTGAAGGTGGATGGGGAGTGGGTAGAGGAGGAAGAGATTGGAGCAAGAGTAATTTCTTATTACAAAAAACTTTTATGGTGAGGAGAAGTGGCGACCTAAGTTTGAAGGGATCAATTTTGAGAGTCTTACTCTGGATCAGAGGGAGACACTTGAGCTACCCTTTGAGGAAGCAGAGGTGTTAGAGGTGGTTCGAGGTTTGGCTAGTGACAAAGCTCCAGGTCCAAATAGGTTCACCATAGAGTTCTTCAGGGGTTGCTGGGAGACTGTGGTGCGAGATTTCATGGATGTAATGAAGGAGCTCTTTGAATCCGAAAGGTTCGACAGAGTTTTGAATAGCACCTTTCTAGCACTGATTCCAAAAAAGGAAGGGGTGGCGGAGCTCAAAGATTTCAGACCCATTAGCCTTGTTAGTAGTATGTACAAAATGTTATCTAAAGTGTTGGCAACGTGTCTCAATTATCTCATTTCCCCCCAACAAAGTGCGTTTGTAAGAGGGCGCCAAATTGTAGATGAGATTCTTATAGCCAACGAAAGTATTGACTCTAGGGTGCGGGCTAAGGATCCGGGTATTCTTTGTAAGGTGGACATGGAGAAGGGTTATGAACTTATGATCACGTTAACTGGGAGTTTGTGGACTACATGCTGGCAGAATAGGATTCAGGCAGAAATGGAGGCTTTGGATGAGGTCTTGCATTTCGTCAGTGGCTTTCTCTATCCTAATAAATGGAAGCTTGGTGGGGTATTTCTCAAGCTCTCGGGGGTTGAGGCAGGGGGATCCTCTCCTCTTTCCTCTTTGTAATAGTATCAGAAGCTTTAAGTAGAATATTGTCAAGAGGTGAAGGACCCCTTTTTGAAGGTTTTTAGATTGGTTTACATGGTTTGAGGATTTCCTATCTCCAGTTTGCGGATGACACTCTCATATTCTGTAGGGCGTCGCGGAGGGACCTTCTCAATATCAAATGTATCCTTAGATGTTTTGAGGAGGTGTCAGGTCTAAGGGTAAATCTAGCTAAGTCTGAGATTATCAGGGTGGGGGAGGTTCCCATCCTAGACCATCTAGCCATTTGTTTAGGATGTGCAGTAGGATATCTCCCTTCATAGTATCTCGGTTTGCCTCTGGGAGCGAAACATAAAGACAAATCAGTTTGGAACCCGGTGTTAGATCGTATTGCTAGAAGACTGACAGGATGGAAGGCTTTGTATCTTTCGAAATGGGGGAAATTGATCTTGATCCGGAGTACTTTGCAAAGTATTCCAACTTATTTTATGTCGTCATTCACCATTCCTTGGTCAGTGGCTCTAACCATAGAGAAAATTCAGAGGGATTTTCTTTGGAATGATAGAGAGGACGAAGCTGAGTATCACTTGGTATCATGGTCCCAGTTGTGCTGTCCCAAGGAAGCAAGCGGGTTGAATTTCAAGTCCCTCACTGTAATCAACAAAGCCTTGCTAGGGAAGTGGATGTGGAGATTTGGAGGATAAAGAGTTTGTGGAGGGCAATGATAGTAGCCAAGTACGGGGAAATTTCTTGCAGGATTCCTAGGGAGGTTAGGGGACTCCACGGGTCGGGGTTGTGGAAGGGTATAATGGCCAATGCTGATTTGGTTGTGCCGTATTTCAAATTCAGGGCGGGGAGAGGGTCGGAGTTCAGGTTTTGGAAAGATATTTGGTCAGGATCCACTTGTCTCAATGATGATTTCGGAAACCTATTTGTAATCTCATCTAACAAGGAAGTCCTCGTGGAGGATTCTTACGAAAGAAGTGCGGGTGGAGTTGTTTGGTGCCCAAGAGGAGGGATCTAAATGATTGGCAAATCAGTGATTATTCTCGGCTTATGGAGCGAATTACCTCGGTCACTTTGTGTCCAGAGTTCAAGGATTGCAGACAGTGATCTCGGAGTAGTCAAGGGAGATTCTCGGTTAGACATTTGTTTCAGTCTATCTTCCATCCCGAGGATTTCGTTTCCACATAGAGTAGTGTGGAACCCCGGCATATCCTCTAAGGTTTCCTTTTTTCTTTGGACTGCATCATTGGACAAAATTTTAACCAGAGACCACTTGCAGCATAGAGGCTGGAGTTTCGCGAATCGTTGCTACATATGCCACCAGGAGGAAGAGACAGTGGACCATCTGCTTTTACACTATCCCATTGCTTCGGAGGTGTGGAACTACATTTTATCTCACTTGGGGGTGGCTTAGGCTTTCCCGTCCTCGTTTCGGGATCTCTTAGAGTGTTGGTTACGGGAACAAGGTACGAGGGTGAGGGAGGAGATCTGGGGAGTGCTTCCGGGGGCTATTTCTTGGACTGTGTGGTTAGAAAGGAATTGCAGAGTGTTTGAAGACTTATCGGCTTCAATGCCCCGGATTTTTGCCCGAGTCCGTTGGGCTGTTTTGGAGTGGGTAGGCTTACACAGCTCTAGGGAGGAAATCTAGGAAATATTGTATTAGTGCAGCTTGGTTTGAGGGGGAGCTCCAGGTAGAGTAGTTAGGCCAGGGCAGTGTTTACATACTTGTAAACCCGTAGGGCTGTCTGACTTGATCTTGTATCCTTCCTTCTTTCTTTCTTCTTAATAAGATGAGTTATTGATCAAAAAAAAAAAGTAGAAATCTAGGGTTTTGTACTATTAGAGTTTGGAAGAATGAAGAAGAAAAGAGAAGAGAGGTGAGAAGAGTACGGTTGGAAGTATGTCTCTAGTCTCCATCCCCTCTAGATCTCCTTTTATATTACTAATAAAATGAAAGGACATAAATGCCCTTAATACAAAGAACATAAACATAAAGTTGTCACATTCTTAGTTTAATAGGCCCATTACAAAAAAAATTATTCTTAAACACTGAGAAATATTATCCCAGATCAACATATTTCCGCAAAATTTCCTGATATATTTCCCATTCCCAAGAGTGTGGAGATTTCCAATGAATTCAACATTTAGAACCTTGAATAATAAAACAATGTCTTTTCTTACGATCTTTGAATATATGAAAATGTTGGTAAGATGAAGAGGAAACCCAGATGTAATGATAAAGCTATAAAGTTGAGCCTATTTTACATTTTTAAAAATTCCAGTAGATGTATTTTTCAACCAGTGTTCTTTGCGTTGCTTGTGTACATAGATTATATAGAAACTCTTTCATGGTCTGTAACAGCTCTAGTTTATTTAGGAATTTAATTTAGTAGTTATGCAATATGCATAGGCAGTTTTCTTGGGTTGGATAGTTGGTAAATAAGGGACTATTGTTCCCAAATCACTTATTTGGTAAGTTTTCTTTAGTTTGGACTATTAAGAGTTTATAATCATAGTCGCAAGGAAGCTATATACAAAGTGAGAAGCTCGCTTCCCAGGAAGCTAGTTTCCCAGACTCGCTTCCTAGGAAGCTCGCTTCCATCACAACCCATCGAATGGTTAAAGGGAGATAGGCATGTGGGAAAAGGTGGGATTTAGCCTAGGGTATAGATCTTGAGCAAGTATTATTGGATTGGAACCTAAAGCACCTACCTCTCCACAAATATATCATGTAAGATCAAATCTAAGGTATGAATGCCCATACTAATATAATAGGAATGAGGTGCCTATATCTCATTATCACTTCTCGCTTCCTACTGATTTTTTTAGCCTCGCTTCCCGCTTCTCGCTTTCGATTTGCTTCTCGTTTTCGCTTCTCGCTCTGGTAACTATGTTTATCAGTGTAGTCAAAGCGTCGCCTAGGCGACCGCCTAGGCGTTTTGGAGGGTGCAGCGACTAGGCGGATGGTTAGGCGGGCGATAGGTCCCAGGCGGCCACTTGGGCGCCTATGCGATTTGGGGTTGGGCGTCGCCTAGGCGTGCCTTTACTAAAATGGGTTTCTTTGCTTATTTTTTAAGCTTCTATATTGTATACTAACCTAGCTAACCTTAAATTACCAAAAAAAATAAGATAATTAAGCTTTAATATGCTGAAATGAGTTTACTAATTATCTTAATATATAAACTCTTTTCACTTGAGGTTTTAGGGTTTTATGTTGAATGAAGAAGAAGAAAGGGAAAGAACCCTAACTGCTGAAACCGAAGAAAAAGAAAGGGAAGAGAACCCTGATTGCTGAAACCAAAGAAGAAGAAGAAAAAAGAGGAAAGAAGAAAAGAAAGGGACGAAGAAGAAGAAAGAAGAAGAACTTATTGTGCTTTTTGCTACCGCCGGCCTCTCTCCTTCTTGCTGCTGCCACCGGACTCTCCCTCCTTCTTGCTGCTATCGCCAGTCTCTCTTTCTCCTTCTTGCTGCTACTACCGCCTCTCTCTCCCTCGGTAGGATGTTTCTCTCGTTTTTATCTTTATGAAAGATGAAGTTACTTCTCTCCCACTTTATTATATTCTTTATAATTTTATAATACAGTCCCCTTCTCCCCGTTTGTTGTTGCGTTTGGCAGCTTGTGCCTTTTTTTTTTTTTTTTTTACATTTTCAAAGGCATATTCACTTCAGAGATGGACCCACTGTATTATTTTTTTCCTAAAATTTTTACAGTGGGTCCACTGTGTTATCAGTCTTTTTTGTAAAGATGGTCCCACCATTGTGGCAGCTTGTTCCTTTTTTTTTAAAGGAACTTTAAATATGGCTACAAATTTTTACAATGGGTCCACTGGGTTATCAGCCTTTTTTGTAAATTTTTTTGTAAAGATGGTCCCACTGTGGCAGCTTGTTCCTTTTTTTTAAAGAAACTTTAAAGATGGCCACCTAACTCTTATCAGCCTTTTAAATGCTCTTGTTTCTGTTTTCCCTTTTTTAATTGCAAGAAGCCAAAGTGGGTAAAAATATCGAAATTCAAAGAGAGTGAGGGATCATATTCAGCACTCACGGGTCAATACGTCACTCACAGCTCACTGCCCCTTTAGTCTGTCGTTTAATAGGAGATTATTTGTGATCTTCACCTTTATTGAATAAAGTCCAGACATAAATTGTGCTGAAATTTCCTGTTTGAATAACTATTAGAAATAACAAGTGCCAAATGCAAGTCAAGTTTATGTCTGGACTTTTTATTGAAGTTGGATCATGTCTTTCTAATACATAATTTAAGGTTGGCTTCTTCACATTAGGCTTATTTGATAATTACGGCAGACAGCACATAGGGTGGGATTTATTCAAACAACCCATGGACTTATTTGATAAATCCATGGGTTGCACAAACCTGTAAACATAGTTATCTAGTCGTGAAGCAAAAACGAGAAGCGAAACGAAAGCGAGAAGCGGGAAGCGAAGCTCAAAAAATCCTTAGGAAACGGGAAACGAGAAATAGATATAGGTGCATCATTCTCATTATGTTAGGATGATCAATTATACTTTAAATTTTATTTTATATGAGATATTTGTGAAGAAGTAGGTGTCTTAGAGTCTTAGGTTCCAATTCAACGATACTTGCCTAGGATATATGTCATAGGCTTTAGACTCAGGTCTATCCCATTACTTCCTAAATAGGAAATTCATAACCCTCTTGACCACTAAATGAGAAGCGAGTGGAAGCGAGTCTGGGAAACGAGCTTCTTGGGAAGCGAGCTTCCCACTTTGTACATAGCTTCCCGGCGACTATGCCTGTAAATCCATTAGAGTAGCCATAAGATTGGGATTTTATTTTTCTTATTCTTTTCCGGTGAATCAGCCATACTTTGCATTGGTTGTTGCGTAATTTCTCAGTTATTCTTTTCAAATCTTTTCAGATCAAGGAGTGCTAAAAATGTGAAAATTGAAGCAACGCCAAGGCATCCTCTCATTTCAAATTCTTATATTCCTGCAAGGCTGCAATAGAGGTTAGTAAATAACACATTCTTTAATTTATTAGAAACAATCATTACTCATTCATCAGTGAATTATATTAGAAGTGTCAAGTGTATAATTGTTTCAATTATACAATCATTTTAAAATTCTCATTTCAATTATTTATTATTGAAATTAATGATAGTAGAAGAATAGAACATCTTCTAGGCACTTTAGCACTTACATGTATTTCATCAAATGTTTATTTAATATTGATTTTGTTATTAGATCATTCCCTAAAGATGACATCTCAAGTAAAATCGAAAGACATTGGGTGGAAGTAAGCTTACTTGAAAGAACCAAAGGATAAAAATACAGTTAACTGCAATTTTTATCACAAAGCCTACAAGGGTGGCATCTACCAGATAAAGATACACCTTGCTCAATTTGGCGGGAATGTATTCAAATGTGAGAAATGTCTGTAAGGGATGAGATTTGAGCTTATCTAGCTAAAAATAAGAAGAGTGCAAGTGAAGTGGATCCTTCATAAATGGTAGAGGGAGAGGAAATTTGTTTGGAAGAAGATATTGAAGAACCTGAAGCTGTAAATCTAACAGACGGTAGAGGAGCAAGGCCTCCTAAGAGGAGTGGTCCAATGGATAGTTTTCTAAAACCTAATCCTGAGGATTACAAGAAGAAGAAAGTAAAGCAAACCACACTTGAGAATATGACAAAGAAGGCCGAACAAGAGAAAATATGCCAATATATTGTACGTTGGCTTTATCAAGCGGGAATTCCATTCAATACTCTGCGGTTGAAGAGTTTCAAAACAATGGTTGAAGCAATTGGCCAATTTGGACCTGGGATTAAGGCACCAAGTTATCATGAGGCGAGGGTGCCATTGCTAAAGAAAGAGGTTGCATACACCAATGAATTATTGCAACCTATTAGAGCGTCATGGGGTATCTTTGGTTGTAGTATTATGTCTGACGGTTGAACAGATAGGAGGAATAGAACTTTGATAAATTTTTTAGTGAACAGTCCTTCTGGTACTTTGTTCTTGGAGTCTGTAGATGCCTCGTCGTATGCGAAGACAGGAGAAAGGCTTTTTGAGTTGCTAGACTCATATGTAGAGAAAATTGGTGAACAAAATGTGGTACAAGTTATTACAGATAATGCTTCTCCATATGTATTAGCTGGGAAATTATTAATGGAAAAGCAGCGTCATTTATATTGGACACTTTGTGCCGCCCATTGTGTTGACCTTATGCTAGAGGACATTGGCGAGCTTCCTAGAGTAAAGGGGTTACTGGAGAAAGCAATAAGTCTGAGTGAATTCATCTACAATCACGGGTTCGTGTTGAATTTGATGAGGACCTATACAAAAAATAGTGATCTTATTCGACCGGCACTCACAAGATTTGTAACATCTTTTATTACTTTACAAAGTATTTACAAGAAGAAAGATGCGTTAAGGAAAATATTTACTTCTGATGAGTGGAATAAATCAAAATGGCCTCGTGACGCGAAGGGGAAAAGGGCAATGGAGACTGTTTTGGCTACTTCTTTTTGGAAGGGCATAATATATGCAATGAAGATCACAGCAATCAAAGAAGCACTTGGTGGCCAAAGGAATGAGAGGGGGTAAGTTTTTTATTTTATTATACAAGTAATAACTAATAAGTTATGTCTTTTTTTATGTTTATTTTTCAAAGTGTTCTATTGATATTATGAATTTAATTAACATAGGTACAAGTTGATATGGAATATTATTGATAGACGATGGAATACACAACTCCATCAACCTCTTCATGCAACCGGATATTACCTCAATCCGGAGTTTTTTATAAAAACAGGCAGTTAGTATCTTGCAAAAAAGTTATGTCAGGCTTGTACGATGTCATTGAGAGGCTAATCCCAAAAGTGGAGATACAAGAAAAGATAAGCAGAGAACTGATACTTTATAAGAATGCTAAAGGCCTATTTGGGAGAACCTTAGCGATCCGCCAAAGGGATATACTACCAGCAGGTTAATTAAAATTTCAATTCTTTTATTCATAAAGTTCTAATAGTATTATGTTTTGATATTGTTTTTTTTAAATCATATAGCTGAATGGTGGGATAACTACGGAGCTTCAACTCCTCATTCACAACAACTAGCTTGTCGAATCCTTAGCTTAACTTGCAGTGCAAGTGGTTGTGAGCGAAATTGGAGTGTATTAGAACATGTAAGTTACTTTTATTTGTATAGTGTTTTACTTTTCACTATTTATAATTTACTTATTTTTTTATTTTAATTTATGGTATAAATTTTTATTTTACAGATACACACAAAAAAGAGAAACAGATTAGAGCAAAACAAATTGAATGATCTGGTCTATGTTCGTTATAATCAAAAACTGGTGGAGCGGTTCAAAGCAAGGAATTCCTTGGACCCTATTACATTGCGTGACATCGATGATTGCAATGAGTGGCTTATTGGAAGTATGCAAGAAGAGCAACTAGTACACGAGGAAGATGATTTGACATGGGATCAAGTTGCAGAAGCTTCGGGTGCAAATGAACGTCGTGTACGGCCTACTAGGTCTAGATTACAAAGCTTACAAAGAAATGTTGATGATGAGCCACTATCAGATGAAATGAAGTCAGATGAAGAAGAACAATACATAGAGGAGGCAGATAACAATGATTCAGATGGGGATGACGATGAGATTGAAGACGAAGCTATATTAAATTCATTCCTTGATGAAGATGATGAATGATTATGATATACTTTGGTGTTTTGGGGGATATACTTTGGTGTTTTTTTTTGGTATACTTTGCTGTTGTTTTTTGGGGGTGCAATGTGAATGTGAAATTGTGGAGGATAATTGATATATAAATTTTTTGTTGATGATAATCGATATATAAATTTTTTGTTGATGATAATCGTTTGTTTATAGTGTTAATCGTTTAATATCTTATATTTGTCAAGTTTAAAACACTACCTCAAGTATTATAAATTAGGTTTAAAACTTCAAGCTACTTATACATCTCTTTATGTAATAATTAATATGCACACACACACACACATACACACATATATATATATATATAATATTTAAATAATATTTATCGCCTAGGCCTCGCCTAGGCAACGCCTCGCCTAGGCCGACCAAATCGCCTAGGCGCTTTGACTACACTGATGTTTATAATAGACTTGAAATAGCTTAGTTTTGATTACTAATGCGAATTAAAAAGTTTGATTCTTTTGGGAGGTGTTAATCTCTATTGAATGACATCAAAAGTTGTAATCCCTCTAACAAGGGAAACAGGTGTTGATCTCCCTCCAATTAGACCAAAAGGTCAGATGTCCCTCTGATGAGAATGTCTTAAACCCTTTCTATACCTTTTTATTTTCTAGGTTAAAGAAATTGGGACTGTTACAAATGGTATCAGCATCGTTCCTATTCATCATCTTGTTGGATTGTGGTGAGCACCAGAAACAAGAAGAAAACAGTATCAATGGAGCATTTCGACATGCATAAAACTATTAAACCATGAATTTGATGCAAGCAACAATCTGAATGCTTAAAGAGCATTAGCTGAAAAACATGAAAATTTTATTTCTCTTCAACCTTGAGGACAAGGTTGTCGTAACTCGTAAGGGGAATGGAATGTAAGTCCTAGTTTATATAAAGATTTTATTAAATATTTTATGTATAGCAAATGTTGCTTGGGCTGGGTAGTTGCTAAATAAGGGATTCTTGTTTCCAAACCTTTGTTTAATTGGAAAGTTTTCTTTAGTCACGAGACTTACTTAGTTACGACTGTTAAGAGTCTACAAAAGATTGTAAAAGCTTAGTTTTGATAATGAATGAGAATAAAAGGTTTCTTTGTTTTGATAAGATGTGTAGGTGTTGATATCCTCGATTGAGATCCAGAGGTGTAATCTCCCTCTAATGAGGTCAAGATGGGTTGATCACCCTCCAATCAACTCCAATGAGACCAAAATGTTAGATGTCCCTTGGATGAGATCATATTCTACCCATTTCTATACCTTTATCATTTTTCTATCAGGTTAAAGAAGATCAGGACTGTTACAATGTCTCTTAATCATGTGTCAAAACCAAGACAAGTTTTCATGTCCAAGAAAAAAATAGGATGATCAATACTTCTAAATGCACCCATGCAGTAGTGTAGCATGAAATCTGAAAAACAAATGTTTCTTTCACTAATAGTTACAGCCTGAACATGCCGTCATTGAGTACATACTCTTCCCTACTAATTGTTCTATGCTTATTTCACAACAAAAAAATTATAACATAAGTTTCAAAAGAAACTATCAACCAACTGTCAACATGCACTCCTTGTAACTTTGTCCTAGTGAACAGGTCTTTGCATGTTTCAAAGAAAATTAACTACAAAATCCAACATCAAGAAAGAAAAAAGTGGTCTAAGAATGTTATACCTCCGTCCAAGAGACTGGAGAAAGTTCTGCATATTTCCAATGAGTAACGCGAAAAGCAAGAGGCCAAGTCCGATGATGGCCATAGTGAAAAGAACTTCCCATTCAAAATAGCTAGGAACTTGATTTCCAGCTAGAGTGCTGATTTGCTATATAAGACCGACATACACAAAGACATGATGCCCGTAAGAGGTATATCTACTTACTTTAAATTTGATACTTCATGTGATTAATTTGAAAAAAAAGCACCCTTGCCAACATGACATTTCAATAAGTAATTTATTATTAAATTTTAATGAGCAATAATACAATCCTACTTTACATGCCAGATAGGGGAAGAAGGTTAAAATTAATCTTTCCTGATTATTGTCAAGACAATTTAGTTTTAGTAAGAAGCGTTCTCAGTGTCACCTTCTCATAAGAGTTAAAGATATTCCATGAATTAAAACCTTTTCCTCCCTTGCCAACATGACATTTCGTGCCAAGTGGGGATGGGTTTTAATTTTTAGTTCATTTCATGTGGCATATCATTTCAAACTTCGCTTAAGATTCTGATTTAGAAGAATGACACAAAGAAATGATTCAATCATTGAACTACACATGCTAGTTAAATCATTTCTGCTTCAAGAAAGAAATATTAATGGTTTGCACTACGGCGATGAGAAGTGACAACCAGCAAAGAGTCAAAAAGGAATAAAAACTACAAAATACAGTGCAAAGCATACTCTAGATAATCAACAACCAAAGGGTCCTATGGTATAAATATGAAATTGAATGGAAATGATTAGATCAGACTTCAAGGCCTAGGACTTTGGACACAGAAATTACTGCATTGCCATGTATCATTTTCTTTTATTCATGTGAAATGCATTATAGGATCTGCCTTCTACCCAAAAGGTATCCTAAATGGGTATCATATTATGCATAGAGTAGTCGATGCAGAAACACATATCCAAAAAGATATTAGGAGTACCTGGAAGCCCCAAAACAAAGAATATACATATCTTGTAACAATACTAGATTCCGTGGTAAGATCAACAGCTTCTTTGTAGATTCCATACTTGAAATTACCACTTGTGTCCAAACAGGCACTAGCATTTATATTGTTTGACCAGTTGTTCCGTTCGGGGGCTAAGTTCAACCCACCAATATTCACCCCATGCCCACAATCTATGAGTTTCTTACAATCTTCGAAACCAGAATGGGCGCAGGCATCCCGAAGACAATAATTTACCCTCTGAAACAAAAGTTCATAAAAAGGAACAGTGAAAATTGAACCCTAACTATCTGCATACGTATTAATGAAAACAAATTGTGAGGAGTCTGACAATCAAATCAATACAGAAAAGAAATATGTAAGAAATACAAAGATAGACAAGATATACATAAATCTATCTTCTCTCACTACCTAGACAAACCAAAAAAAACAAATATTTTAGCACATAATATGGATTCCAACAAGTATGGAAAAGTTTGCCAAGGAAATCAAATAAACATGGAATTTGTTTCATTACCATCAAGACTTAAGAGATGTTGCATTAAACTTACATGCAGAAATGAATAGAACATTCACCAACTGAAGTGAACCAGTCATAAGATTTATTCACACTTGATTCCAGGGTTTTATTTTGAGGCACAAGAAAAGCTTGTTAAATCAACACAGGTACCAGCTAGTGTTGATAAATAAAAAGAATTAGATACTTTGTCTCAGTGCGTCTCATTCAACATCATAGCCAATATGAGTAGGTGCCGATGGCATCTCAACACAATTTTAGAACACTATATGAAATTTACTGAAAACTCAGATACCCATAGTTACCAAGTCGGGGTTCGGGAATTGTTTGGCAAGGGTCTAGTTCGGAAAAAATCGGGAAAAATTGGAAAAGTCGTGAAAACTTCGGGAAAAAAGCGGCAAAAAAAAAAATCTTAAAAATTATAAAGAATTAGTAACATGATATCAAATAATCCATCTAACATTTTGTCTATATAATATGAAAGGTAACTAGTAGATCATCAATAATCATAAGTTCATAACACCATTTCAAAGTTTCAAAATAGCAACACTCAATTCCCATCAAATGGTAAAATCACTCTTCATTTGAATTTATCAACCGATTAAAAGTTGCTTCATAATCAAGGTCATCAACATTTGCATCATCTTCATCCTATGATGATTTACTGGAAGATGGTGCTCTATCTTCGAGATCATCTTCTCCTTCAGGTATAATTGGAAATGCCAAAATATTCTCAATCATGATTGGTTCTGTATCCTTCTTTTCTTTACTAGAACTTGTCTTCATCAAATGCAAGTTCACTCGGACGAACACTAAGTTGTGTAGTTTCTTTGGTTCTAATATGTTCCTCTTCTTTGTGTGTGCAGCCTCAAAAACACTCCAATTTCTTTCACATGTCAAAGTGCTGCAATGGTTGACTATACAATTTGATTGCCAACTTCTAAAGAATCGGAACCCCACTCCCCCACATGTCCCACCACATTCCTGAGTACAATTATATAATTATAAAATATTGACTATAAATCTTAAAATCTCTATCAAAAGTTTAAAATGTAAATATAAATCTAATATACTTACTTGGATGTTCACTCTAAAGAGTGTCAATTGCCAATAGGCCAAAGATGGAAATGTCCTGTTGGTGGTAAAGCTTCAACTCTTTGCTACACATCTTTCAATCATCAATACTAGAGATCATCTTTTGACAGACCTTTTCAAGTCCCATTCTTACTTCCTTGTCCATCTTCACAAGTTTATCATAAAATAATTGAGGATTAAGATAAACGAAAACTGCATGCAAGGGACTATGTAATGTTTTATTCCACCTCCCATCTATTATCTTCCATAAAGGCATATACTTTTCAGTGTTACCTTTATACACTTCTTTTGCCCTATCCATGCTTTCATAGATATATCCCAAAGTGGAGCCATCACCATCATCCATCCTTAGCACTCTCACAAGAGGCTCAATTGTTGGAATTATATCTTTGCCACTTTCCCAAAATATATTTCCTTGTATTGTGTTTGCAACTTCTATTCTTTCCTCTAATCTGCTTTGAGGAAGAGCTCTCCATTCGGCTGAAGCTATCATAAATCTTATTGCTTGTTCTTCTTTGATAATAGATTGTAGACAGAAATTGTGTTCCAAATCTAGTTGCACCCGGCTTTTTGAGTTCTCTTCCTTGCGTGTGCGATCTCATTAAAACCAAAACATGTTGAAATTTGTATAAAAACTTTACAATGAGTCGTGCAATTGCCAAAATTGGCTTCACATAAGAAAGCACATCAATCTCCTCTATAATGAGATCCAGATAGTGGGCTGCACAAGATGTCTTGAACATATTAGGACACCTATCTTCAATGATAATCCCCACCGCACTATAATTGGAGGCAGTGTAAGATATGAACTGCACAACATTTTCAGGACTTAATCTCTTCAATTCCAGATGCAATGAAATTTGCAATATAGGTTGCATCTTTCTTCCTTCCAACTATTCATTCACATTTTAAGAAGATCGTTCCTTTAGGGCATGCTACCAATAAATTCAAATGTGGCATCTTTCACCCATCAGTCCAACAATCAGACATTACAGTGCACCCTGAAATAGCCCATGATTTCTTAACTTGCTTGATGTAGTCTTCTGTTTCATCCTTCGAGCTTGCTAATATCTTCACTTTGGCTATTTCATTACTAGAAGGAACATACCCCGAGCCATGATTTGAAACGGCTAAGATAGCTTCTTTAAACTCTTGTGACCTTAACAAATAAAAGGGAATATTATCCCCCAGCTTACCTTCCAAAAAAATAAAAATAAAAAGGGAATATTATTTGCCACCAAACACTTTACTATCAAATTGTCTGTAATTTCTTTTTCTTCCTTATCAACTGATGGATCTTTTGTTGACCCATACCCTCAAACCCTTCCACATCCATTCTTGTACTACCACAAGTCATGGATGAAATTGATCCCAACGTACATCAAGAAGAACTAGGTGGCCACATAAAGTCTGATATCTTTGTTCTTTTTCGTGAATCCATCTCCCTTATAGCTTGTATTGCCATTTCAGCAATACAATCAGGCACGAAGGGCATGGTCGAACATCTCTGTGTGAGTTTCACAAAATGAATCTTCATACGTGTAATTGTACCCACAAAAACCTCTTGGCAAAAATTACATCTCATCTTTGTCCCATCTTCTGTGACATACTCCCAGAATTGATCTCTTGCTCTTGAAATTTTGTCCTCTATCTAAAAAAAAGTAAAATAAAACTATCTAAACTAAAGAGATTACAAATTTATGACCATTAATAATATGATTGCTAACTTTCTCCCCTCCAAATAAGTCATGCAGATTGCAGAATAGCATTAAGACATTGCAGAATAATAGCAAGATTAACATTGATAAGCAATTGTTATACTTATTTCCACAGCAAATAAATAAATAAATAAATAAGCAATTGTTATTTACACTAAAATCAATATGCATGCTACATACAAATCAGAAGCATAATATATATTAGGACTTTTTACCTGTATAATAAAGTATTCTACATTGCTATTTTGTAATTTTTGTTGATCCTTTTTCATTGGAAATTTAGGGTTCAGACTTCATGGGAAGGTTGGGCTGTCCAAATAGATAAAGCATGTCCCAAACAGGATGTTTTGCATTAATTTTAATGGTAAATCTACTATTTAAATAAATTAATTTTGTATTCGTAAAAAATTTGATATTATTTTGTATTTGTGTGAAAAGGAAGCAAGCCAGAGAGAGAGAGAGAGAAGGGTACCTGTCCGGTGCTCTGGATCTTCTTTATTTTTTTTTCGGGTTGTTTAGATGAAGGAGAGTTTAGATGAAGGAGGGTTTAGGGAATGAAGAGGGTTTTTAATGTTTCGAAACACTCCATCCCTTTTATTAAAGTAATTACCTTATAATACCTAGTAAATTACAACGCTTGCCATCCCGTTTACGCAAAGGTTTAATTCATCGATTTTTGCCTTTCGCGATTAACTCGTGTTTTTCGAAATTACGTCGCGTTTTTCGCAATTTTTTCAATAAACCGCAACTTTTGAAATAACATGCGAGTTGTTCGCAATTTAATTGGTAGATGCTAAACTCACGATTTAAACGCGATTCTTTCAATAAATCGCCGTTTTTGGTAACTATGCAGATACCCACCCCTTCACTTACCTTACCCAATCCCCAACAAAAAAAAAAAAGTAGAAAAGAAAGAATGAAAAGATTATCACACAACCAAATTTCTATAAGTGCAGTTTTTCACGTTAAGCTATAATAAATACATCAGAAACTCACAACATACTAAATTACTAATTTATAACAAATGGGAAATCATATAGATTATCACACATATATGAGACTAAATTACCCACTCCAGTCTAGTTGGTTTGAGAATGTAAGGTTTTAGGGTTCAAATCTAGGTTTTATGGATTAGGGTTTTGGAGAAAGAAGAAGAACAAAGAAAGATAGATTAGGGAAGAATAAAGAGACTTAATGATCTCTCTCTAACAACCTTATTATATATTAAAGAGAAACACATTAAGTACCCAGAATACCCTTAATACAGTATAAGTAGTAGTCTAAGTATTCTAAGAGGTCTCTGCCAGAAAAAGAAAAGAAAAATGAGCCATCCAACTAGGTGGTAACGAGTTACTGAAAAGGAGTAACTATTACAAATAAGTTGAATATCATGCATTCTATACAAAATTGTATGATTACAAATAATTTAGAGTAGAATAACTTCTCATTTTGGATCTACTTGACCCAATAATGGAAAATTTCCATGAAGAGTAAATTTACTATTTGAATCATTCCATGGATGAAAATAATCGGTTATTGTGTGTGCAGTAAGGCTTTTTTGTTCCTTACTTTTTTTCTTTTATTTCGCTTCTTTCCCTTTTTGAATTGTTTATTTAGAGGGACCTAATTGTACTCTTTACAATAAAATTGGGGGATTGAATAAAATATCATGAGAGAATCAACTGAAGGCAGAGATTGTTCAATCATGTCATAATTAAAACCGCAACATGCTTTCAAATTTTTTACTGTAAAAATATGGAGCCGAGATCAAGGTTTACATTAGAAGAGTACAACAAACCTGTAGAATATAGTAATATATATGAAATGAGGGTTCTATTCTGAGATGCTCCATATGGTCAATTGCAGCATCACTATGCCATGGAATGTCCTATTCTATAATTACTGATTAACATTTGATATAAATTATTAAATGCCATAGTTTACATTCACTTTAACGATATATTGAATCTAGATTCGAGACTCTCTATTTCAAGCATTGTTTGATCGATCGGTTCTCTATCAAAAGAAATTATATTATTATGTTCTGATAAATAACTCTGCCAGTGACGTGCTTTTGCTGCATTGCATGGTTCCGGCTTCTGAGCACAAATGGAGGAGGGATACATCAGGTTGGTACCCGGTGTAAACTTTGCCAACCTATTTCATGAATCCTGATCCATTGTGTAGAGCTTATGCTAGGGTCTCCCTTGGAAGGGCGCGCTACAGCAAGACTCGGCTGCAGTGTAAAGCAGGCAATGGTTCCCCAGAAAGAAGGGCTGCAACGGCACCAGTTGCGGTGAAAAGTATGAGTGATTTATGAACAATTCAACATGAAAGATGATTGCACGTGAAAATGAGGCAAGTATCACCATTTATTATAGCTGCCAAAAGCTTCAATGTGCAGCAAAAGATAATCAAAGAGAAATGGAAAAAAAGCATAGGAATAAACTATTGATTTCAGAAGGTCCCCCACCCACCTGAAGCCCGAAAAGGTACCAGCATGACCCCACAATGTGCCCAGATAATATGAAAGTGAGAAGATTAATAACAAAGTTCATCCATGCAGACTCAAATATGAAGCCACTTGCAGACTGACCAGCAAGCAAAGGTAAAAACCTAAATAACTTGGGGATGTACTGAACAAGAACTGATGCCAGTAAGAGATTTTTTGCATTATTTGCTCCAGATAATCCCAAGAACCTAGGTATGACCAACATTATGAAGATCTGCACAAGGACATTATAAGTAATATCCATGAGAAATGGAGAACAAGATATCTGGCAAATACAAAACCATTTCATAACCGTTCCTGCATAGGAATTGGTAAGCTTAAGACGTTGACAGGCAAATGTTCTTTCAAATGTTTACTATTACTAAAGATGAATTATTGTATTAAAATATAAGAATGAGCAGAAAGTTGCAAATATCATTCCCTACATAAACAAAGTTGAGACATACACCATGTTTTGGTTAATTCTATAGAACCTAGCTTATCTTAAAATGACATATAATTGCCTGCTTTAAAAATAGGTACCTGCCGTCTAATCCAGATAACAGACGTTAGTATTTAGATTCAAATGCCAAAAACACCCCCGGTCACCGTAGACTATTGACTCTTGGTCTTAACATGTATACCCATGCATCAACTATGAGATCAGATCACAACATCGTGAATCCGTGATTGCACTTCTCCCGAGTTCAATTGTACCCACAAGTCAATACTATCCCTTTTAACTAATTGTGGTTATGATTCACTAATCCTTAGGATTCAACAATTTAACTTTGTTTTTTAAAAAGAAAAAAAATTAACTATAGAATTAAGAATTTTTAACCCTGGGTTAATATTTTTTTAATACTTTTTTTTTTCTAAAAATTAAGGTTAGATTATTGAACCCTAAGGACTAATGAATCTTAACCAGGATTAATAGGGGATAAAAGGGACACAAGTTAACCCGTGGGTGCAATTGAACTCTCCCCGAGTTCCATCTCGATTGCCTCTGATCCGACTGTGATCCGATTTCCTAGGCTGTGATCCAATCTATTTACAGATTGGATAAGAGAACTTTTTTAGCATGATCTCAATCAGCTATGATGTTTTTGGCAGTCGGGGTAAATTGGGTCCCATTAATGGGAGAATAGTAGAGCCCTGTCTATTTGATGTTTTATATGACAAGTGGGAGTGATAAAATCTTAATGTCATGTCGTGGTTGTTACATTCTACGCAACCACAGATTTCGAGAGGATTCTTATTTTAAAGACTGCTGAGAAGATTTGGGATGCAGCAACCCAAACCTATTCCTAGGCCCATAACATTGCTAGGGTCTATCAGCTACGATAGGAGATAGCTCAACTTAGGCAGGATGATAAAACCTTAGCGGATTACTTTGCTCGTCTTCAGGGTATGTGGAAGAGCTGGACCATTACCAGACTTTTCAGCCTTCAATTATCACTTATGCAGAACAGTATCGTAAGCTTGTGAAGCAGAACAAGATCTTTGAGTTCTTAGTTTGATTCAACTTAGACTTTGAATTATCATGAGTTCCAATTTTGAGAAAAGATGAGTTACCATCTTTGAGTCAAGGTATATGCCCTTGAACAGGGTGAGGAGAGTGAACAGATCATCATGCACAATCCTGTCAATCGTTCAGAGCATGCCGGATTAGCATCTACTACTCAGCCTCAAAGAGGAGACAAGGGAGGTACTCTTAAGTTGAAGGGTAATATGAGTTCAAAGGAAATGGGCAAGTTGAAATATGACCATTGTGGGAGGATGAGACACACCAACAAGACATGCTAGGATTTAGTTGGAAGACCAGCTAAATAGACACGTCCTACAACATCGGCTCACACTGCATCGTCTACGGTTACTACATCCTTGGGCCCACTACCTACTACTCAGACTTCTTCAAGGGAGATATTAATAGTTCCCCAAGAGCAACTTGAGATCCTTCGTCGTTTCTTCGCCCAACTGGATCACTCGTCTCTACTTTTCACATCTCTTGCTCAATCAAGTATCAATGCTTCTATTCATCATGTTTCTACTTTACTATCCTCTAGTACGACCTAGATCATCGACTTAGGTGCTTTAGATCATATGTCGGGCATGTCCTCCAATTTTCCTTCCTAAGAGCCTTGTTCTAACTGTGCTAAAGTGAAAATTGCTAATGGTTCTCTTTCCTCAATTTCAGGAAAATAACCATAGGGTTTTTCTGAACTTTCCTTATTATTTGTTTTACATGTTCCTCATTTTTTGCTAATCTTCTTTCTGTTGTAGTCTAACCAAACAATTAAATTACAGTGTAACCATTTTTCCTACCTACTGTCATGGTATCAAAAATCGACTCAATTCCGCCGAAGTTGACCGAATTGAGTCGACTTCTGTGGTGTCCGAAGTGAAATGCACTAGTATTTCAAAAATACTGGACTTCCTAGTAAACTTCCGTAAACTTCGACCAAAACATAAAAAATTTGTTGAGAAAATGTAGAACTTCCGTGGAAGTTAACCAAAGTGTATAGAAAATATCTGTAAATTGAAGGACTTTAGGTTTTAACTTAAAAGGGTAATGCTAGTTTCACTCGTTTTAAACTTACTTTCTTCATAAGGAAAGACATGTGTACCTAGCATTAACTTTGTTATAAATATAATTAACTTTAAAAGAGAGTGTGCTAACATTGACCTTATTATAAATTATAATTTTATTATTAGAGTGTGGTTAGCATTAACCTTACTATAAATTATAATTTTATTATTCTAATAATCTTGTTTCTAATAATCTTGTTATTAGTATATTATGCCCCTAATGACTTTTTAGTAATATTAAAAAAATCAAATAATTTCCTAATAGTATTTCATAAATTCAAAATTATTTAACTTCTCATCTCCTCCTCTTCACATATTGATTCAGTATTGTAAAAACATTGAGCTCATCAATTGTAGAATGAAATATGTTTAGAACCTAAATTGAATTTCAATTATTTATTGACTTCAATGTGCATTCATAAGGTTTTTAAGTTTCCAAAACAATTAACATGGATAATCATTGAAAAATAAAGAGAATACATACCCCTTCACTTGACAAAGAAGATGAAATATAGTTTTAAAAAATTGACAATCCAGAGAAATACCAATAAAAAATTACTGCTTAGACAAGCAAACAATGCATGTCACTTAATATGATTCTCACATTTCAGTACTACATGCTTACATCAGTAATATAATGAATTCTAGATGTGTATTTATGCTTAAGTATTGAATTTCTAAAGTTTCATCTTAGATTTCCAATGTTTCCTTAAAGTTTCCTAGACTTCTTTAATTTTTACATTACTTCTTTGGACTTCCTTAAACTTCCTCGAAGCGTATCAACTTCCTTAGCGACCACAGTTTATACCGAAACCGAAGTTTAATACCTTGCCTACTGTGTGTTTCAAGATCTGAAGATACAGCGGCAGAATGGGAGTGGTCGTGAGGTTGATGGGCTGTACTTACTGGATTCAACTTCTCTTAGTGCACTTTAGTCTCATAGGTGTGTCAATAAAGACCGGATTTTGCTTTGAAATAACCAGCTTAGTCATTTGTCATGGATTTTGCTTTGACACAACTGTCTCGGTTATTTTTCATTTCCTTAAAAATTGTGTTTCTTCATTTGGTTAAGTTTATTAATATGCTAAGTTTACAATGTGAAGTGTGTGAACTAGCGAAACATTTTCGTGTTTCCTTTTCTCCTAGTAATAAAAGAAGTCAATTTTTACTTGATATTGTGCATTATGATGTTTGTGGATGATTGCACTTACCTTATAAAGACTAGGGATGAAGTAGCGACTATCATCCGTGTCTTCTATAAGATGGTGAGAACCCAGTTTTGCAGAAATATCAAAATTCTTAGAAGTTAGATCCGAAAATGGTCATGAATACTTGGAGGGCCAATTGGAAGCTTATTTGAAAGACAACAGTGTGATACATCAAAGCAATGGTGTTTATACTCTCACAACAAAATGGAGTAGTTGAACGAAAAAATAGACACTTACTTGAAGCAGTAAGATGTCTTTTACTGGCTATGAAAGTTGAGAAGAGATATTGGGCTGATGTGGTCCTCACTGCGACGTACCTTATTAACCGCATGCCATCCAGAGTGTTTAGAGTATAAATCTCCACATCAGTTGTTTCGTCCTGATTATCTGGTATTTAGTCTTCCCTTAAAAGTCTTTAGATGCACTTGTTTTGTTCATGTGTTAGGTGCTAATCACTTTATACTTTTCAATGCTAACATTAATAAAAAGAGACGACATTACGAAGATAACCTAGGTTTCAAGAACCCTATTTAGCGTCCACAAAAAAATGACGACATTAGAGAGATATCAAGACTTGGCATTCTCTCGCCACGATAGTCAATAAGAGAGAACCTAATAAAATAAAATAACTCATTTAAAATACCACAATTTTAGGTTTCTGAAACAATAAAGTAATATTTAACTTTGTTTTTGTTGGGTAATGAGTTCATAATAAGTACTGCAATTTGTGCAACCCAGCCCCTAAGACTAAACTGATGCAGATTATGAATCACTTCATTTGTAAATAAGTCAGTTAATAGATCCATATATCTTTAAATTCATATAATTGAAGTAAATAATTGTACAAATTATATTTTTGTGTAATTAGATTATTAAGTATATGATATATGTAGTTAAAATAATTATTCAATTCAAGTAACGAGCACTATAATTCATAGGTCCATTATAACCATGAATCTTCAATTTTGATATTTTGAGCAAATAGTCGTATGTCTTAAATCTGTGTAATTAATTGACAGTATTTCATAAGAGAACATTAAATCCTGGTCAAGAGCATCAAAATTGAAGATACAAGGATTATCAAATATATCCATATGTTTTTAAGAAAATAGATGCAATTAGTATCTTAACATAATTGTTTTCTTTAGTAAAGTAATATTCTAATGACTTAAGTAATTAGTGAAATCTTATTAAAATTGGAAAAAAATTAAGATCAATGGAGCATCTTATGCATTCATGCATCTTGTGTTTTATAATTTTTTGCAGATAAAGGAGATTTTTCTATTTACGTAAAGTTTCATTGAACAAAAATAAGGTAGAAGTGTAGAACAAATGTTTGATTATAATCACAAAAGAATTGGGTAATCATGGATCATCTTTCAGATCTATGGATTAATAAACACACAAAAATAACAACAATATCAAATAAATCATGCTAAATTTTGAAAGATAAAACTATGGTGAAAAAATTAATAACATTACTTAAATTGCTCAATCATAATTAAAGCTGATTGTTAATCCGTTAATCATATGGATTATCCATGGGTTCATGATCCTTATAGGTCAATGCTCCTAAACCTACAAATTGCAAAGATTTAAGAAGAAGAAAAAAACTTGACGGATGTTTTGTCCTCTTCCATTCCCTCTTCGATATAGAATGCTTTTAAGTTTCAAGAATGAAGCAAACCAAGCTCTCTATTTATTCAACTAGAATATGCTATCCGATAATTCAGAATAATTTTCAGTGAAGGGAAAAGCAAAACAGAATACAGATTGAAAATTCCACATATATCCCACAACTTAGTGGGTAATGATAAAGTGCTCTTCAGACTTATATAAGGTGCATTTTCACAAGAAGAATACAATATCAAGAAACAGATTGAAACAGCAATCTTATAGCAGATTAAGATTGAGACAAGTACAACATTGTAATGCAGGAGAGAAACCTTACCTGAGGAAGTGGTAATGCAACAAATAAATCTATTAAAAAATAACCAGAAAGGTAATGAAGAGCAATTTTCTTTGGATCGTCAACTAAATCTCCAGCGCCCACCACTCTAGATTCAGGAGCAACATAAGCCAGCCTAAACTGCCAAATAGAAAATAAATATAATTATCATTGCTTAAACTGCATAAAAAACTCTAATTAAAGTTACTGAAATGGACTGAGATACATTCGTACCAATCTTTCATTGATGCATAATGAGTAAAGACATGGTTTTCGGTTCAAGAACATAACATAATTTTGAAAATAAGATTTTGGTCGGAACAATGAAACTTTCATGCAAAGATGTGATAGGAGGGGAAGCACCATTGAAGGGGCTCGAGGAGAAAAGAAACAACCATAGAATACAAATAAAAAAATATTTTAAATTTTATTTCTTAAGTGTTATATATTTTTTAGCTTGTTACCATGCCAATTTTGTTCAAATTGTTGTATGTTGTGTACTTAGTACTTACACGGATCCATTGATTGGTCAACTATTTTTAATTTTCAATACCTATTTTTAATTTTTTTAGTTGTAAGATATTATATATTATTTAATAGTTATGTATCAATTAAAATAGATAAGAGTAAAAATATATTTAAAGGATAACCATTACAAAAAATATTATTATTATGGTAAGTTAATTATCCTTATAAACAATCATCATCAATGCTTATCCCAATAATTGGGTTGAGAACACAAATCTTGTTCCATCATTCTGTAATAAATTGAATTTTCAGCCAAAAGATTTAAATTTGATTTTTGAAGTGTACTTACAATTTTTTTTAAAAGTTTGTTAGTATGCTAATTTGGTTTGAAAATAGTAACTTATGTACTTACATGGATCCAATGATTGGGCAAAAGATTTAATTTAACAATATATATATATATATATATATAACAATTTTTGTTTTAAAATATTATAGATTTTTTAATAGTTAAGTATAAATGAAAATAAATAATAGTACAATACTTTTGTAATGGGAAACCACTACATTACAATATTGCAAAAACTATTATTATTACGGTAAGTTATTTATCCTTATAAACAACCATACTCAATGTTTATCCCTAATAATTGGGCCAGCAACACAAATCTTGTTCCGTAATTTTGTTCTATTAACAACAATAATTTCAGTTAAGTGGTGCTATCAAATCTTTCCTCACTAACTCCATCCACATCATTTGATTCATTTTTAGTCACCCCCTCCATCGTGTTACTCTTTGAGCTGCATTGTAAGTCCCAACCCCAAATAAAGGAGAAGGGTTGCACATCAAGTTGGTACCCGGTGTATAAAAACCCCATCAAATCCTATGACATGAATCTTGAATTGCTATCTTACACTACTGGCATTCCCTAGAAGTGAGGTATTGCAGAGAGACGTAGTTGCAGTGAAAAGTAAACAAGGGTCTAATAAGATGTTGCTAGCAGCGACGCTCTGTAACAACAACCGGTTGCGGTGAAAAGTTGGTAAGTGTTCTCGCGACGGACTGAACGATTGGATGCAAATAAAAAAGCTAGTTGAGTAAAGTTAAGATTTGTCTTGCAACTTAGAATGTGGAGACTTTTAACAAATAAGAGGTTGGAGTTGGTAGATGTCATGAAAAGAAGGAAAATTAATATAAAATGTTTGCAAGAGATAAAGTGGAAAGAGAATAAAGCTTTGGAGGTAGGTAATGGGTACAAACTTTAGTGCTCAACTAAAAATAATAATAGAAACCATATTCACAAAAAACTGTGTTTTTTTTTTAAAACGCACATTAATTCCCTGCCATAGAAAATGGCGTTTAAAACCCTTTTTGTTTTAAATACGTATTATAGTTTAAAACGCGTTTAAATTGAATAAAACGAAAAAAAAAAACATTTTTAAAATGAATAATACGAAAAAAAATTTGATAATCTTGAAAAAAAAATTGGGAATGAAAATTATGCAGATATTGATGACTTTGATGACGTTTTTGAGCGATTGATGAATAGGAATGAGTGATTTTATTAGTAAACGTATTATAATCTTGTTTTCAATCTTGATAGTTGATGTTTTAAACTTTTAATGAATTTTGATGCCTTAATGGAATGAATTGGATGTTAAATTAATGTTATGAACTTATTATTGTTAATTATAGTTAATCTTTTTGTATATTATCTAACCAAAGTGTTAGATATATTAATTAGCATCATTTCTAA
Organism: Tetracentron sinense; assembly: GCA_015143295.1. NCBI lineage: Eukaryota > Viridiplantae > Streptophyta > Magnoliopsida > Trochodendrales > Trochodendraceae > Tetracentron > Tetracentron sinense. Next base: position 34,505,553 of record CM026554.1, read on the forward strand.
TTTTCATATTTATTAAATTTTTTTCTCCGTTTTTTTCCCGAAGTTTTCCTGAATTTTTCCGTACTTGACCCTTACCGAATTATTCCCAAACCCCAACTTTGTGACTATGATAGAAACAGAGTAGGAATATGGTAATAGAGACATTAAAGATAATATTGTAGGGATTAAGAAAGAAAGTGATAGATTGACGTCGATTGGAATATTAAGCGAGGTTGTAAACTTATAATCAACATTGCAAGTGCTTATGCATCCCAAGTAGGATGTCACTCTTTCAATAACTTCATCAATAGCCACTCCATCCATCAATAGCCACTCCAAGTAGGATGTCACTCTTTCAATAACTTCATCAATAGCCACTTCATCAAACTTCTGAATGTAAATCTTTAACTCATCAACTTGTTTAAATGTCCCTTGTTTGGGCCTTTTTTTATTGTCTTGTCTTTTTCCTCTTTATTGGGCCTTGGGCCCATATAAGTTTCTATCTTTTGAATAATAGCCTAAGTAGAGAAGTGAGAGTACGATCTCTCTCATTCTCTTTCCCTCTTTCTTCTTCCTCTCTCTATCTCATTCTCTTAGACCCTAACAAGGCTAAACCCTAACAAGCACTAACCAAGTTGGTATCAGAGCAAGGCTTACCCAGGTTCAAGTAAACCAACTAAGAAAGAAGAAGAGAAGGAGCCAGAGTGACGTATCAGCTCTACGGCTAACATCAGCCGTATGGCCTAAGGCCTCCATGGGAAAGGTTTGAAGGTCTTTTCTTATAGATATTGATTTTAGAAAAATTTTGAATCAATTCCCATGTGATTTGGAGCAATATTGAAGAAGTTACATGGTTTTTTCAGAAAAATCAGAAAAAATTCCCAAAAAAAAATAGGTGGTTCAGTTTAATGATGACTGCAACTATATGACCTGCTTTTATTATGGTTTATCACACCTATTTGGAACGTTTTTTTGATAGCTTCCATCCTAAAGTGGTCTCATCTTATTACATGAAGTATTGAGGGAGTTGTAAGTGTTTTTCTACCTCTTGGGACTACTTTTTTTCTGCAGAAATGGTTTTTTTGTGAGTTTAATGAATAGAAAGGGGTGGACAACCCCTTGTTTGGACTCTAAAGTGTTGGAAGTGATTTGTTAATCCTTCCACGACTGGTTTTTCTCTCTTATTATGTGTATTGAAGAAGGTAGTTGGTGTTTGGGCTTCTTGTTTGGTGCCTTAATTGTGTTTACCAGAGACTCCAAGTTTTTTTAAGCACGGGCTATGTCAGAAGAGGATCAATCTTCAAATGTGGTGCCTCCAAGTGGTGGAGTGAGATACGAGGCATCAAGTAATGATAATCCCCACTTGCAAATAACTTCTGTTAAGCTTGATGGTGAGAATTATGTGCATTGGGCACAATCAGTCCGCATGTATGTTGGTGCAAGGGTTAAGTTGGGCTACCTCCTTGGCACCATAAAAGAGCCAGCAAAGTCAGATCCTACACACGATAAATGGGAACAGGAGAATTTGACTGTTATGTCTTGGCTTACAGCTCAGTGTTACCACAGATTGGCAGGGGCTTGGTGTTCTTGAAATCTGATAAGGATGTGTGGGACACACTTGATCAAACCTACTCAAAAGTAGGTAATTTTGCTCAGCTCTATAAGCTCCAACGAGACATCTCTCAAACACGCCAGGGTGAGATGTCCTTGGCCATGTACTATGCAAAGTTGAGAGAGAAATGGGAAGAGTTTGATCATTACTCCGATTTCAAACCTAGTTGCCCTGCTAATGTTGTTGCCTTTAAGAAATGGGTTGAATAGATGCAAACTTTTGAGTTTCTCACCGGATTGAACCAAAAATATGAACATGCACGCTCTCAGATTCTTGGTCGCGAGCCTCCTAACTCCCTTAGCCTTGTTTATGCTTATATCCAAAGTGAAGAGAGTAGAAGAGCTGTGATGACTCCTAGTATAGTAGTAGTTCCTGAGAGGTCTGCTCTTTCTTCCATCTCCCAGTGTGGTGGAAGAGGAGGTGCTAGGGGTCATGGTAATTGGTTTGATGGCGCCTCACAGGATGACAAAGACAAATTGAAATGCGACTACTGTGGCTGTACTCATCATACCCGTGATCATTGTTGGAAATTACATGGCAAACCTACACAGAGAGGGGTTGTTCAGGAGGGTTCGGAGATTCCTCGACCCATACTGCCAATTCTTCAGCTACCTTTGAAGCTCCTAGAGATGATGTGGACTCTCTTCACCGTGAATTGGAAGCTGTGCGTCAAGCTATGACTCATTTGGTGGCACCTTCCACTGCATCCACATCCTCCCTTGCGCAGTCAGGTACCTCTGCCATTGCCCTAAATGCTTCAGTCTCGTCTACTCATCACTCTTGGATTATTGATTCTAGCACATTCGAGCATATGACTGGTAAGTCCTCAATTTTCTCTTCCTACCACCTCAGTTCTGGGAGGGATAAAGTTCGTATTGCGGATGGTACCATGTCCTCTATTGCTGGCAAGAGTGCCATCCAAGTTTCCCCTTCTCTGCATTTGTTTACTGCCCTTCATGTCCCTAACTTTGCTTCTAATCTTGTTTCTGTTAACTTTGCTTCTAATCTTCTTTCTGTTAATGGTATCACTAAGTCACTCAATTGTAGTGTCACCTTTTTTCCTTCTCATTGTGTATTTCAGGATTTGGTGACGAGGAGGATGATTGGCAGTGGTCATGAGAAGGATGGTCTCTATCAACTGGATCCCTCTCCTGTGTTGAATACTCACCAGTCTACTCTAGGGAGCAAGAGTGATTTTTCCCAGTTGATGCGATGGCATCTCCGTTTAGGCCATCCATCTGTTTTGTTCCTTAAAAGGATGTTTCCTCAGTTATTTGTTTCTTTATCTAATGTCTCATTTCAATGTAAAACATGTGAATTATCAAAACATTGTCGGATTTCATACCCTTATAGCACTACAAAAAGTAATTCACCGTTTGAACTTGTTCATTCTGATGTTTGGGATCCTGCACCCACTACTTCTACTTCTGTTTTTGGTTAAAGTATTTTGTTACTTTTGTTGATGATTTTTCTCGTGCTACTTGGGTGTATCTTCTTAAGTCCAAGTTTGATGTTAGTACTTCTTTTAAGGTTTTTCATAAGATGGTATGCACCCAGTTTGACACTACTCTTAAGATTCTATGTTCTGACAATGGTGGGGAATATATGAGTGGAGACTTGTGTACCTATTTTACTGCTCATGGCCTTGTCCACCAAACCACTTGTGTTCACACTCCCCAACACAATGGAGTGGCTGAATGAAAAAATCAACACCTCCTTGAGATTACTCGATCTCTTCTCCTTGCCATGAATGTTCCCAACTACCTTTGGACAAAAGTCTTGCTTACCATTGCCTTCTTATGAACCAGATGCCTTCACGGATTTTGGATTACAAGGCCCCCTTGGATATTCTTTCTCCTTATGCTCCTCATTGTCCTATACCCCCTTGAGTTTTTGGCTTTGTCTACTTTGTTCACGTTCCTAAACCTAATCAGACCAAACTTGACTCTTGTGCAGTCAAATGTGTATTCTTTGGGTATTCCCCCACTCAAAAAGGTTATAAGTGCTATCATCCCTCTTCCAAGAAGAGATTTGTGTCAATGGACTGGTTCTGCGACTCCTCTGCGGGGGGAGAAAGTTGATGATGTTGCAGAGTTGTCTCCTCAGCCTCAGGCTCCACTTCCTGTTATTAGCATTCATGATAATCCTGCTAACATCAATGATTCCCATATTGTTAATATTGGGAGTAAGAAGGTTCCTTTGAAAGTCTACTCTCAGCGACCTCAACCTATGTCTCATTCTCCCTGCCAAGAGGCCTTCTCAGATCCTGCTGACCCAAGTAATGATTCTAACCCTGACTCTGTTCCTATTTCTCAGAACTTCAAGCTTCAGCATTCACACTTCCAAATCCCTCAAACCCTAGCTTGAGAGCCTTCTTATCAAAATATCACCAAAACTGTAGAATATGGTTGGGACATGCCCTATTCATTTAAATACCAAGCCCAAAGCCCATTTGCATTGACAACTAAAATACCCCCAAATGAACCCGATTTGAAACTTTACACCCCAAAACTCGATACTAAGAATTCCTTTCAAAAAGGTAATTAGGGATAAACAACCCTATCATGTGCAGCAACAAGAAAATAATACCCCAGCATAAATTGTAAAAAAAAAGTCCAAAATAAATTTCCAAAAACTGTCATGTATCTTCCCCAGGCATTGGAAAACCTATTGAGCGGTGAGCCCCATCTAGACCAGGAAAGAAGTAAAGAACAAGAGAGTTGAGTGGTCCTTCCAGGTTTTCAGCCCAACAATTTGTTTTTGCATCAGTACTGTAAACCCAGTTTCCCAGGTATCTGATCCTTTTGTGTCCACACACCTGAAACCGAGACCTCGCCCTCAGAACCAAAATTAGCCCAAATCCCTTGTGGTACTGGGAAGCTGTTTTAACAACTATCCTAGTAAGCATTATCCAGCAATACGATGCAACAAGCAATAAAACTTTTTAACAAGAAACTGCTAAAGACATAAGTGATAGTGTAAAATATAGTACTTACCTGAAGAAGCATGTGTAAAAAGTAGATGAAATCAGTCACGCTTCTAAGAACCACAATTGTTGTAGTCATGGTCCAGTTAAGAACTATGCACTTATTCCCCTGCTTTCACAAAGATACTAAGCATGAAGACATGAAAAAGAAAAGATGTATAACCACAAAAAGAGCAGAAGATTGAATATGAAAAAATAGAACAAGATATCAAGGAACAAAAGCCTAACGTCATATATCTTAAAGAGATATCCCATAATACAAATGAGAATGGAAAAAAAATGTCTTTTCCATCCACAAGAACAACCCAAGCTATAGCAGAAAAATACTGAAGCCAAGAGACTAGCAATAAATTGACTTAGATAATAATGAATAAAACATAAATAATGATGATCCTCGATGTAATGATAGTCGAGGAGAGATGATCAATTTAACAAGATTTCAAAAACCTGAATATGTTCCAAACTTTGAATCATTTCCCTGGTATTGAATAGCATGAGTATACAATAGATGTATTTTACAACATCAAAACAAGTACTCGAACAGTGGTCATCTTTGCAACTGGGGCAAATGTCTCATCATAGTTGATGCCGTATTCTTGCTTAAAGCCCTGCGCTACTAGACAAGCTTTGTAGCGATCTAAAGAACCATCAGGTTTCACCTTAATTGAGTAGATCCATTTACTACCAATGACAGTTCCATCAGAAGGCCTTGGAAATAGTCAGTCTTAGGAATGGCTCTACTATTCCGTCGTGAGTGTGGTAGTGTGAAGTGAAAGGAAGGCTGGGACATAGGGACATCGTAAGCTCTAGCCAGCCGTCGACTAGGCGTACACTTCTAATTAGGGAAGCTACGAGGCATCAGCTGTTCCAACAGTTGCTTATTCGTAGTCGCCTGTATCAGCTCGAAGGCGTGCTCTGGCCGACTCGCTCTACCCTGATCCCAATTCCTTTTCAAAGTAAAGGCCTGGCCCAGGACTTGTAATCTTCTACTTGTGTCTGTGTTTGAAATTCAGCCCAAAATTTCATCTATACACAGTACACACAAGTTTCCTCCAATATGAAATACCTATAGGAATACAAAACACATTAATGACTTGATTCAGACAGCATCCAAGAGACTGCATTGCGACCCAATCAAGAATACAATGAATCCCACAAGAGGCCTAAAGGTTTAGCAAAAGAACAGAAGAACTCAAAGTAATGACAGGCTATAAAGACAGTGAAGAGACAGCAGAACAGTCCCCATAAAAATGTCAGCATGTGAGGACAAAGGTGTTGATGTTAGCATGAATTAGAATAGGTGGGCCAAGTACATGCCATATCAGCAGTGGATTTTCAGAATTTTGAAAGTAAGAATCCAGCTTTTTTTAATTTATAGGGAATATTGGTGCTTGTTCAGAATTTTAGGAATTAATTTAGAAGGTTTATACTACGGATTTTCAAAATTAGAAGGCTTTTAATTTAGTTCTTGTTTAGATATATTATTATTATTATTGTAATCTTCTTTTATAAGTAGCATAAATAACATAAAGGGAAATCAGCTCCTAATCTCTTCTCTTCAATCTTTCCACTTCCTCTCTTTGCTTCCTCTTTTCATATTGAGTTTCACTTTCTACTCGGTATTCACTATTCTTTTCTTCATTCGCTCAATTGAATAGTCAACCTATCAATGGCTAAATTTAAGGGTTACAGCATTCACTTTTGTGGTAACACATTGTGACAAAGCTAATCAATCTTAAAGCAAACTCTAGAGTGGGAGCATGGTACTCCCCCCAAAAAAAAAGTCCAGTAACCTGTAAGTAATTCTCCATCTGCCTAGTGCCTTCACCACTCTGGCAACCTGAAACCCACTCCAGCAACCAACTAACACAGGGAATGGCGGTGGATTCTCCCCATCAATGGTGGGAGGAACTCCGATATGTTCCTTAGGTTAGGTTCCTATAGTGTTGGATCTCTCCATTAGTTGAGGGGTCCTAAAAGGTATGGGACCTAATCCGGTGGCCGGAATGGGGTTCTGTTTAGCTCTTGTCATAGACTCTTGCATCTCCAGTCTCAGGTTGTGAACTATAATGGCCGTGGAGAAGTGCCGGAAAACGTTTGTTATTGAATTCAAATCATATGATTTTGTGAAAACGTCGAGGAGAACAGCATTGTTCAAATGTACTGAAAGGGGAAGGGGTTTTTCAGTGGAAGTCATACTAGAAGAGAAGGGATTCTGGTGGGCCCTTGATTTTTTCTCAGAGATTATCCACTCACCAGACTCTTAAGGTTTATAGGTTCAAGAAACTTACCTGTCAGCACTCCTCCCTACTGCTCCAGAGAATTTCCAACCTCTCTGGCGTTTTCATCAGACTATCGGTGTTCCCACTATTAGGTGGAAGGCGTCGGTGGCTCTCCTTCCCAGAGGGTAGGAAGCAAGGTGGTGGAGGCAATTTCAACTTTTAAATATCCACAGATCATCTCCACAGACTCTTAAGGTTTACAGGTTCAAGAAACTTACCAGTCAGCACTCCTCCCTACTGCTCCAGAGAATTTCCAACCTCTCTGGCGTTTTCATCAGACTATCGGCGGGTGGAAGGCATTGGTGGCTCTCCTTCCCAGAGGATAGGAAGCAAGGTGGTGGAGGCAATTTCAACTTTTAAATATCCACAGATCACCTCCACAGACTCTTTAGGTTTACAGGTTCAAGAAACTTACCTGTCAGCACTCCTCCCTACTGCTCCAGAGAATTAACTTCTGTGGCGCTTTCATCAGACTATCAGTGGGTGGAAGGTGTCGGTGGCTCTCCTTCCCAGAAGGTAGGAAGCAAGGTGGTGGAGGCAATTTCGACTTTTAAACTTCCCCCCCGAGCATACCCAAATATTGAGCCCAATTGGAAAACCTGCCCTGCAATCTCTGCCATTCCAAGACCCGAACTGGCTGAGAACTTGTCTAAAGCTCTTGTTTGTGTTTTTCATAGAGCAGTAGACTGCTAGCTGAGGCGAACTATGGAAGTGAACCAGATCCTTCCAGACAACGAAAAGTCTACACTCATCCCTATCTATGTGAATAGTGGGCTGGTTGTGTTGAAGAAAATGGCAACGTATGCGGCCCTCATAGACTCTGAACCTTGGGCCCTCGCATCAGGCGGCTCTATCTTCTTCAATCGACTGTGGCTAGAGGTGAATGGAGTGTTAACAGAATTTTCGGATAATAGCGTATGGGTGGGGCTTTCAGGTCTTCTGCTCCACCTATGGTCCCTTGAAATCTTCGTTCGAATTGGCAACGCCTGTGGAGGTTTTCTTGAGGTAGACCCTCTATCCAAACACCTCGCCGACTTCCGGGAAGCTAGCATCTGAATCAAGGCCTTGGGAATGGCCAGGATTCCCCACTCGGTACTTCTCTGAAAAACGAAAGCGCTATTCAGTTCTTGTGCACATCTGGGACACCGGTAAACCAATATCCACCAGCAAGCTGATGAACTCCCGAGAAACCTATGTGGAATCAGAAAAAATTTTGAATTTCAAAATTCAAAACAGGGCTCAACAACCATTGGCTATGCTGAATCTTACCCAACAATTGAAGGGAAACACTACGGTTGGTCATGCGAGTCAAGATGAAGGAGCCACACGTGCTGTCTGATCGCAGGCACCGGTATCGTGATCACAGAAAAAGGCGACTAGCCTGTGTACGGCTGAAGACCCATTCAAGGACCGTAGGTAACCTGGCCAAAGCAGAGGCGCCGGATCACACAGCTCGGCCAATCTCCGCAGATGATGTGTTGGGTGTTGTGATGAGAGTAGCGACCAGAATACAACTGCAAAGCTTCCCGAGTTTAAAACCCTAATGGCAAGGGAAGGCTATCCAACAGTTTCAGATGCTCCACGTGGTGAATCTATAAAGGCTGGATGGATACTGCAGGCCCAAGATCGTGTTCTCAACCGTGTTTGGCCTGGAAGTCGGCCCAAACTAACTTCTGTCCCATGGGTCCTAAAGCTATCTACTAAAATGATTAAGCCAACCTCTAAGCTGAACCCAAATTTATCAGACCTTTCCTCCTATCAGACTCAACCCAGATCCTTAACGCCCCCACCCGGCAGGTCAATGGATGAGGATCCATTCCTCCTTGACCTGTTCTTCAATTGTTTAGGGTTATCCCTTCACCCTAAACCTCATTGTTTACAAAGACACCAGATTGCAAATCAAGGGATAATCACGCCGCTTGTGAAGGCAATCTCAGGCTCACTTTGGGAGGGGCTCTCGATCTCTGTTGATGAGGCCGATGATGGGGAAAATGTCGTTCTCCCCTCTGCAAACTCAACAGAAAACAGTGACTGGTGTTCACCTCACTCAAAGAATGGATCTTCATCTGAAGAAATGATGCTTGAAAAGGGGACCCCACCCAATTCTCAGGCGATAAAGCAATATAGCTTTGAGGTGGTGACTCCAGCTCAACTTTATTCCTCACCCTTGGCAGCCTTAGGGGGTTAGCAGTAATTGACTATGATCCCTCAAGGATTTTTTATTAATATAATAATTAAGGTGACAAAAATATCCCTAAGAAAAAATATCCCAGACAATTTCCCATGTACAAGGCAAGCGTATCTGAAACATTAGAAGGCAAGAATACCTCACGGCTCTTTTATTAACATATAATTGGGGTGACAGAAACACCCCAGACAAAAAACATAAAGAAGCTAATTACAAGAGGATAATAAAAGGATACTAGGGACAATTATCCCTAACAAAATTTTGGAGGTAAATTGCACTATTCTTTTTTACATTGGTACAAGTTTAAACATGGTTTGTAAATATACGATACAAAAGTTGAGATTGCAAGAACACAAACATCCCCAACCCTATCAAATCCAAGGGTTTAAGTGCTTCATTTCATTCTCTATTAGACAAAAGTACAAGGACGAAGTGTGGTCCAATGCAGCACATGTGGATGGGCCATAACATGGCTCTACAATAGAGCTATGTTACATCTTACAAGCCAAATGCATATTCATTCATGAAATATGGGGTGTATACCACACTATCTAAGGAGGGATGTTCCATTGCCCAAGGTGGACATAGAGGATGAACCTAAAGCCAAGCAAAATTCGAGGACGGCATCAATGAGAAAGGCATCATACATGTGCCAGTCGCTAAAGATGAAGAAGCCAAAAAGGAGGTTCCAGAGCCCTTCCATGCTTATTTGAAGACTTTAAGGACTTGGTGCCCAAAGAACTTCTACATTGCCTTCCTCCCTGAGGAAGGCCAATCATGTACTTGATCTAGATCCTCTAACGGTAGGGTATGCGAATAAATACACAGAGGCATTTGTTGAGCATATGTTATCTACAAAGAGACATTGAAATGTAGAAAAGAGAAAAGCCAAATACAAGGCAACCGCTGATGAACATCTACTTCAGAAGATATTCAAAGTAGGCATGGTGAAAAATCTCAGTGTCTATGTGTGTATCGACAAGTCAATATATAAAAATGTATCATATATAACATAAAAATTGGCTGTAAAAAAAATTATGAAATGTGGTTTAAAATATTATGCATACTGATACGGTACACAAGATAGGAAACCTTTTATAAGCTTATCGATAAGATACTCACAGGTAATGAATTTTTTCATGTGTTACGATAGTGTACTGACAGTATCGCACAGAACGGTACTAATACCTTACGATACGTCGATACACTAATGAATGTATAGCCTAGCACCATAAAATCTAGATTTAGGACTTCAAAATTCACTCTATCCATCTCCTTTAAACTTTAAAACCCCTTGGTCATACCTTATAAAGGATCAATCCTTTCATGTCTTTTCATCAGAAAATAGATTCAATCTCTATAGAGACCGAATTGAAGCCAGGAAACCCTATTTCATAAGGTTTACTCCTCTATTTTCTCATTTTTATTGTCATAAATCATAATTACTCCTCTATTCTTCTTATTTTTTATCCTCCTAAATATTGAAAAAATAAGTTAGGAACTAGCTAGATGGATTGCAGGTCTAAGGATTTATGGTCAAATCAATGGATGTACAACTACAAACAAGAAGATCTAAGTTGATTTTTTTTAATTTTATGAATAAACCCAGAACACATAAATTTACTTATTAACATTAATACCAACTAGTTTAAGGTTAAAAATAGAGATATATGATATGTGGTGCTGTAATTGTTTCTACTTGTATTAAATTGGTATAACCTTATATTCTCATGTACAATACATTGAATGGGTTTATTGTGCTTCTAGTTGTGTATACTTTTGATAGTCGGGAGTTGGTCAACAAGATCGAAAAATAAGGTGTGGGCAGCAAAGATACAAAAAAAAACTAGTGCCACTGGCGGTATCACCCAAGAAGCTCGCACAAGGCCCTAATGTCATGGCGAACTGAACAACACTCGGGGATCAGAGAGCGAATCTGAGAGCACAAACGGGGAGAAGAGGAGGAAGTGCTCTCAAACACTCTCTAAAATGATAGTTGTTGGATTCTATTTATGATATATTTAGATTATAATGGGATTAAAACAAATATTGTTTTAAGTTTCAAAGTTTACCTGACTTAAAACTTAAATAATTAATATTTAAGTTAAAAATAATCTTATTTTGGATTGTTATTTTTAATTTCAAAAAAATAAATATTATTGTTCAAAAATTATGTTTAGAGTGGGGATTTATTAGGTCACCCATAGAACATGATATGTTTATATGAATATCTTATAATGGCTATCAAGGAAACTTTTTATTTAATAGTATGCTGATATCAACACTATACAGTAGGCATAATAATCCTAGAATACAGAAAAAAAAGAATCTATAGTATGGACATCATGAGACTACTACTTACTCAGAGGAAACATGTAACATGAGGAAATTCAACTACTTAACCATTGACTTCATAAGATTTCAGACGCAATTCAAACTTATGCTTTCAGAATAAAAAAGAAACAAAACTATACCTTATGCACCAACAGAAGGAAGAAAAACAAAGGGTCTACAAAAATCGCCACCAAGCAAGAAATGACAAAAAATTGGTTCCATTGTTGAACAAATTTATTATGAGGATTCATGATGCCGGGAACATATGAACTTAAGAAGGAAAAAAATCTCCTTGCCCAACCTTTTGCATCCCCATAAAGAGCATTATGAAACTGCAAACAAGTACATATAGAAGCAATTGCATGAGTGTATCGAAGTACATCTAAATTATAATGGTAGATGAACAAATTAAGTAGTACAAAGAGATTACAGATCACAACTGAATAAAGGGAACTAAATTTTGCTCATACAGACTCTAGGAAACAAAAACAGAAAACGTAAAAAATATAAAACATGCCATATAAAAAAATAATGCTTAAAGATAAAACATGATGTCACATAAAAGTTCAAAGGTAAGATTTAATATTTGTTACCATTAATACTAATAATCATCCCTTCCTCACAACAGAAGAAAGAAACATATTAAAGCATATTATCACTAAAAGTTCTGTAGCAAATTTTGTAACTTTATTGAATGCAAGCCTAGTTACTCATTCATCATAAATCATAGTCTAAATGTCAACTGTATAGATATGATCTCGTAATACAACCCATATGTTGATTGACCGAACCATAATTTTAGTGCAATTTTTCGGTTTTTGATAACATGTCATACATATCATTAGCGATTCGTTAAAGTAAAAACAATACATTACGAAACATATTGTTCGTATGGTTAAAATTTATAATTTAAGGCTTTAAAAATCCCTTTCTCGAAGCTCCTTTGCTCCAACCTTCAAACCCATTTCCCCTCAGCAAAAATGACAATCCATTGTGGTTTTGTTTATCCAAAAGACTAATTCAATCTTCGTGGTATGTTTTGTCTCCCTCTTTTTTCAATTTACTCTAAGAACTATTTAGAAAACTTGTGAAATAGCTATATGGATTGTAGATTTATGGATTTGTGGTAACGTCTATGGATCTACAACCATTAATAACAAGATTTAAGTTGGATTTTTTAGACTGAAATAAAACAAAAGTACAAATATATTATTAGTTATTAATAATTAATCCTACCTTTTCAAGGTTAAAATAATTATATATAATTAATCGTAGGGTGATCTATCCAATCTTAATTTTCAAAAAATATATATGATTTTGAAATTGTTAAAATAATAATCAGATATTAATTTTCAAAAAACTAAATATTTTTATCGTATGATACTAAAATTATTAAAATAATAATCAGATCTTAATTTTCAAAAAATAAATAATTTTGGTGCATAATATTAAAGTTAATAAAATAATAATCCAAACTAATTTTATTTATTTTGTATTTAAATAATAATGGTTTGTGATTGAGATAATTATATGCGATTAGTTTATGAGCAATTTATTAGATCTATTAAATTATATATTGTGCTTCTAGTTATTTTTTTTTTTAATCGTTAAAGCAACTCAATATATTAAAACAGGAAAAAAGGCACAAGAAGGAAACAGCAAAAAAGAGTTTACAAGCACATAAACTCAAAGTCGGGATGAAGCAAGCAAAATCCTACTCCCCCATACAGAAACATATCAGTGCAACACCCCTCACAGTTCTTCCCCTGTAAATTGTAGCCCTGCCCACTCCATGACCACCAACTAGATGCGATTACAAATCCAAGGAACAAAAGAAGAAACACCTTGAGATGCTTTGAGATTTCTCTCTTTCCAAAACGCACAAGAAATAGCCCCAGGTAGAGCCGCCCAAATTGCCTCTCAAGCACCCTTCTCTCTATCCAAGGACCACAAGATAAGAAATTGTGAAAGGTTGAGGCAAAGACCCAGAATATCCCAATTCGAGAGAGGAAAAATCCTCACACCTCCTGCACAATAGGGCAATGCAAAAGGAGATGATCCATTGTCTCTTCCGCTTGGAGACACAAAAAACAACGGTTAGCCATACTCCATCCTCTATGCTGCAAGTAATCATATGTTAGAATTTTATTCAATGTTGCAGACCATAAGAAGAAAGATACTTTGGATGGAATTCTAGGGTTCCACACAACCCTATGAGAAAACGACTCACCCAGAATAGGTAACAATGTTTGTAGCAACGCTCTTACTGAAAATCGACCATGGTTGCTTACAAACCACATCCTGCAATCCCTAACCTCTGGGCTAAGGACAGACGAGGTAATGCGCTCCAAGAGCCGAGACATATCACTAATTTCTCAATCATTTAGGTCCCAACGCAACTGAGGACCCCATACCACCCCCGTTGTACTCCTCTCATAGGAATCCTCCACTAGGGCATCCCTGTCGGAAGCTAGGACGAAGAGATTGCCAAAATCATCCATAAGTCTTATAGACCCAACCCATACATCCTTCCAGAACCTAATCTCTGATCCTCTCCCTACCCGAACCTAAAGTGAGGCACAACCAAGTTGGGATTCGCCATTATCCCCTTCCAAAACCCCAGACCGTGAGGACCTCTAACCTCTTGCGAACTCCAACACAACGTTTTCTCATACTTAGCTACTATCATAGCTTCCCACAAATGTCCATCTCCACTTGAAATCTCCACTCATTTGCCTAGCAAAGCTTTATTCACTTTGATGAGCAGCTTAAGATTCAAACCCCCTTTTTACGTAGGGCGACAAATTTGGTTCTAGGCAACTAAGTGATTTTGGCTTTATGCCCTCGCTCGTTCCATAAAAACACCCTTTGGATTTTCTCTATAGAAGATACCACAAAAACGTGGAATGGTGAGAGTAGACATGAAGATAATGGGGAGGCTTCTTAAGGTAAACCAGATAAGAGTCAATTTTCCCCCTTTCGATAAATATGATGATTTCCACCCTGATAATCGTTTGGCAATTCAGTCTAGCACTAGATTCCACACCGATTTTGTTTTATAGCTAGCACCCAAAGGCATGCCTGAGTACACCGAAGGAAGAGATCCCACTTAACAGCCTAGACAAATGGCTAGATGGTCTAAGATGGGAACCTATCCTATCCTGAGGAGGCTCTGATTTGGCTAGATTGACTCGTAACCCCAACACTGCTTCAAAACATCTAAGAATACATCTGAGATAGAGAAAATCCTTGCGTGATGAACGGCTGAAGATAAGAGTGTCATCCACAAATTGAAGGTGGGAAATCATCAGCCTGTTTGGACCAACCGAGAATCCTTCAAAGTAAACCCCCTCTGCTCTAGACATCATCCTACTCAGAGCCTCCAAGGTGATCACAAAAAGAAAGGGAGAGAGCGGATCCCCCTGTCTCAAGCCCCTTGAACTAGGGAAGTAGTCCACTAAGCTACCATTAACAAGAATAGAGAAGAATACAGAGGACATGCAGGACCTCATTCATTGCCTCCAATTCAACCCGAAACCCATCCTGCCTAGAACATAGAAGACGAACTCCCAATTGACCTGATCGTAAGCCTTATCCATGTCGACCTTGCAAAAGATGCCAGGTATCTTGGATCGAACCCTAGCGTCGATGCATTCATTAGCAATGAGAATCCCATCTACAATCTAACGCCCTCCTACAAACATGCTTTGATGTAGGGAAATTAGTGAAGCCATCACCCACTTAAGGCGGGTAGCCAACACCTCAAAGAGAATTTATACATGCTACTCACAAGGCTAATGGGACGAAAGTCTTTGAGGTCCACAGCGCCCTCTTTTTTCGGAATCAAGACAAGGAACGTACTATTAATCACTTTGTCAAATCGACCGGTGTCAAATAACTCTTGCGTCACTTCCATGATATCCCGCCCCACTATCTCCTAGCACACCCTAAAAAATTCTATGGTAAAGTCGCCTGGCCTAGGAGCCTTATCACTGGCGATACCTCGGATGGAACGAAGCACCTCCTTTTCCTCAAATGGAGCCTCTAGGACCGCCCTTTGGTCCGAGGAAAGCCCATCCAGGCGTAGGCGCCACCCTTCCCTCTCACGATACAATTCCATGTAATATGAGACCACACTCGCATCAATCTCGCTCTTCCCCTCCTTCCAGACTCCTTCAACCCTCAACTTGGAGATAAAATTCTTCTTTCTATTGAAATTCGTCATTCTGTGACAAATTGTGTTGCTATCGCCCTCTTTGAGCCAACGGGTTCTAGCTTTCTGTTTCCAACTGATTTCTTCAAGCTTAAGAATAGAAATGTATTCCAATTTCTTGGCCTCCCTACCCCGAGATCCGGAGGGGGAGAGATCTCGGGACTCGACTAAGCCGTCTAATGCTTCTAGTTGTTTGCAATTGTGTTATTTAGTATATTAATCTTATATCTACGGACTTCCTAAAACCAAATGTTTTGTAAATGAGTAATGCTTTTAGTTGTCTATAATTGTGTTATTTGGTATAACTATACTTATGCCGGTATGTGTCGCGTATCAGGGTTTAACAACGTAATGTGTTGGGGAAAATGAAGTATTAGGGGACTGAAGTATCATTTGCAATAATATGTATAAGATACATCAAATCATTCTTAAGAGTATCTCATCACAATCAATATAGTATCTTATCAAAATTAGGATTATTCTAGATTATGATTAGATTACCTTTGAATTTTGTTATCATCTATATAAACCATGTTTAGGGTTATTATAGATAATCAATTAAGTCATCAATAAAGTTCAATTTTTTCAAGGACAATAATCACCTCCTCATTGGTGAAGCGAAGGAAGGCATCTTGTCCCCCCTTTTCTTGCCACGAGTCCCTTTTTTAACTCCCTTTAACTATGGTTAAGATTCACTAACTTAGGATTAAAGGATCTAACCTTGTTTTTAGAAAGAAAAAATTAACCATAAGGGTTAAAAATTACTACCACAGTTCAAGGGTAATTAAAGGGGCTTTGTGAGGACATAGAGCATTAGTCCGCTCCTTGCCCGAGGAGATGATTATTGCTCTTTTTTCAATATGATATCAAAGCCGACATTTCAGTTCTTGTAGAAACCCTAATAGCTTTGTCCTTCCTTTAGATGATGTCACCACAATCCGTCGGAACCGTGGTTTAAAATACCCAACATATCGATACGATATACACAATACGTATCCATTTTTTAGCTTAGTGATAAGAAACTCACAGGTAGTGAATTTTTCATGTGTATTAGTAGTGTATCAATTGTATCGCACGTATCAATACTGATACATTATGATACGGTCGATATACTATGAAACATATCGAATCGAGCCTTAAATCTGATTTTAAGGGCTTCAAAACTCGTTGTACCCATCTCTTTCAAAACCCTTCTATTATACCTGAAATACGACCATTCTTTTATAACTTTCATAAGATAAAAAAAAGAAAATCAATGTCCGTGGAGATTAAATTGAAGCTAGAAACCCTATTTTATAAGGTATTTTTATACTCTCTTTTTTACACTCCAATATCTTATAAAGAAAAATTCTAGTATGATTGGAATGCATCGGTCACACATCGCTTTGAAAGCACATCTCCACTTTAGTCACCCATCTCTAGTCATATGTCGAACCATAGTTGTTAAAGGCGTTGCCTCAGGCAGTCGCTTAGGCGACCAGGCGCTCTGCTGAGCTCAGGCGTCTAGCTGCCTCAGGCAGTAATTATTATAAATCTGATATATGTAATATTATTATTGTTTAAGGATATAAAAGTTTAATTTAGTTGAATATAGAAGTTTGGTAAACAAAAAATATGTTATTTTATATATTTTTCATGTCTTTTACCATATAATATGAGTTTGTATATCCAACAAAAAAAAAGTTTGCAGATAGAAGAAATAAAAGAGGAATAGTGTTAAGTATGTTTTCCCCATGTTAACCTGTCCTATCTCCCGCTCAATGGGTGGACAAATGGCCTCTCTCTCTCTTTCTCTATTTATAGGTGGACCATATGGTCCTCATCTACTTTTGCATAGTTGTTACAAGCATTGCCTAGGTTACCAGCCATACTGGTGGGCTCAAGCAATCCAATAATTTTATAAAAAAAAGATCTTTAAATGCCTCATATTTCTTTTAGTACCTCTAAAACTCTCATAAACCCAAATTTAAAGAGGTCTTTTATAATTTAATAAATGCAGACCCCATAATTATATATTTTACCAATTATATATTTTTTATTACATTTCTCGAGTATAATCGAAAAAAAAGGAAGAAAAAAAAAATGGAAGTAGAAGGTATGACCTCTCCCCCTCTCTCTCATGTTTGACGTCACATTGATTGTCGGACTATTTTTCTGTTATTTATTCAGTCCTACACTCTCCCTATTCTCCCCTCTCATTCATCTCTCATGTTCGGTTGTCACTGTAAACTGTTGATTCTTTCTATTTTTTATCCTTTATAATCTCTCTCCCTCATTTCAACAATCATTGTAGACTTTGTTTTTCTTATTCCTAACACTTGAAATCCACTTATATTGTTTTTAGAACCGTCTCCAATGATGGTTTTATCAAAGTATATCTTAACAACAGAGATTTTGTAATTTACATAAATTGCAGGGCCCCTTGTTCAAGGAAATGCATCATATATAGATCACATATTGGGGGGATGTCTGCAGCAAAAGGTTCATCATGCGACGCCTTAGGCGTCCATGGGGTCTATCACCTCAAGTCGCCTTGACAACTATGAGTCAAACATCCTTCTGTCAGCCCCTCCTTAATATAGGCAAAAACCAAAACTGGTCATCTAGGGTATTTCCTGGCCATTGGTCATAACTTTTCCTCACCCCTATGCAAGTTCTTACTAAAGTTGTATTCCATATATTATGTCTTGGTCTAACCTATTTTAGACCCTTGGGTATCTCTTCACAGTTCTTTTACACCCTCGATAGTCCCATCAACAATAGAATGTATCTGTATATAGAACACGCAAAGGAACAACTTCATGAATATGAGTCATTAATTCATCCATAGCCAATGAAAAGAAACACAGACTCATAGTTGACCATTGGCATTGATTGATGTAAACCAATTGTCACTAGGAATTCATTTGTGTAACCACCAAGTGCCTCCCCATACGAATCCTTAATGATATCAAGGTATGTGCTTGAAACTCCTTTCTTCCCCTAGATCCACCAGATTAATCCTTTCTTTTTAAGCGTGCTCTAAAACTGTTGTAGAAGGTGAAATATTAGCTTTATGCTCTAAAAATGTTGTAGAAGGTGAAATATTAGCTTTTAAGCTCTCGTGAAGTTCTCCGATGCAATGAAAGAATTCTCTCTCGTAATTTTAAAAAAAATTGATTTTGTACCTCATGATCATGAAGCAAAAATTAACGAATGTAGATGTTTGATGTGGTGATCATGAATACAACCCAGACTTCATCTTTTACACAGGTAGGGAGTGTCAGACTCATCAAATCCTGGAGATAACTTGTGGATTCAATCGCATATATTCAATAATGTACAGAAAAACTAATTCTTTTATATGATTCTAAATTACCTAATTGGATAAATAATGGGTTGTGTCGTACATCTAGTGATGAGACATGTATAAATGCTGTCACACTATTCACATAATGGGTTGTGTCGTACATCTAGTGATGAGACATGTATAAATGCTGTCACACTATTCACATAAAGCATTTCCCTTTCTATGGAAAAAGGGTAAAATCCTGCAAATGGTAATGTAGGATAATTATGATCAGTTCAGGAAAATAAAAATCAGAAAGAAGTCCACAAAAGTAGCACCCGAATTTGTGGGATGTTAGTCCATAACATGTGATGAGGTTACTTCGCTTGATAAGAAAAAATCCATCAAACATACAGCCTAGTCAGTTCATGTAGTGCAGTATCATACATGCAACTATGATTGTGCATGTAAGTGGGTGTTTCTCCCTAGGTGGGCCCCACAAATCTCTTTCCCCTTTTTGTGTATTACATCTCATGATCTTTATCAAAATCTCATATGGATCCTACCCAATTGGTTAATCACATCTTATGTGATTTCACCTATTAGAGCTTCACTATACCATATAGTGAAATACATGGAGAAATTAATTAATTTAATTCATAGTTAAATTAAAAGCTTTATGAATGTCCTAGTGTATGGGATCTAAAGGGATCTCCTACTTCTGGTTGTGGGACTAAGTGCTACACCTTTTAGGTTGTAGCCTTGTTGCTAGGAAACACTTTCCTACAATTCCATTAGGATCATAGAATATTATCTAAGTCCCTAGACTTCCACTAATCACAATAATATCCATTAACATAATGTGACTAACCCCCAAAAATTAGAGAATTACTTGCAGGTATATTCTATTATAAGATTTGTTTACAGACACTTCCTTCAACCATCTAATATTGTTATAAGCTTACAGGACAATATCTTATACTGTCTGTAATCCCTAGCTTATATTGAGAACTCTTTCTCTTTGATACCTTTAGTCAAACTTGGACTTTCAAATACAATTTGAAATTCAATAAAATAATTATTATTTTTCTTTTATTCAAAAAATAATCATTCCGATAAAACAATTTCATTGATAAATACCAGCTGGATTTCCAAGTCCGGTTTAACGAGTATCAACTCAATATAAATTACTCTAGATGTAGAGCGGTGGATTCCTTGTTGAGTGTGCACACTTCTTCAAGTACAGCGTACATAACCCAATGAGCCCGTATTTAGTCCGGTGTGTTGGACATTAACTATTGGCTACATCAAAGCTATATAAGCAAATACCAGAGAAGATGCCAACCTCTCAAGTTAAGGAAATTATGTCAAATGGACTACCCTAAATATATCAGGTTAAGGAAATTATGTCAAGTGAATCTCATTACTACTTTGAAGGTGGAAAATGAGGTTATAGAGGGGGATGAGGAGATTGGCAGTGAGGTGATTAGATATTTTCAAAGGCGGTTCTTGGTTGATAGAAGGGAGCGGCCTCAAATTCAGGGTTTGAGAGTTGATCAAATTTCAAGGGAGGAGGCAGGTGTGTTGGAGAGAAAGTTTGAGGAAGAGGAGGTGCGCAAGGCAATCAATAAAATGGGAAAGGACAAAGCGTCAGGGCCAGATGGTTTCACCATGGGTTTCTACAGTGGTTGTTGGGAAGTGGTAAAAGTAGATTTGATGAGGGTGTTTGATGAATTTCATGAGAGGGGACGATGGAACAAGGAGGCAGGAGCGACGTTCATTTCTCTCATTCCAAAGGCTAATGAAGCGGAGGAAATAAATGATTTCAGGCCAATTAGTCTAGTGACTAGTTTGTACAAAATTGTGGCTAAGGTTCTTGCGAATAGATTGAAGAGAGTGGTCGGGAAGGTGGTGGGGGCTTATCAAGGTGCTTTTGTAAAGGGGAGGCAGCTAGTTGATGGGGTTATGATTGCTTGTGAGTGTATTGACTCTCGAATTAGTGAGGGTTCAGGCGGCCTTGTCTGCCAGGTAGACATGGAGAAGGCCTATGATCATGTGGATTGGGGTTTTTTGGAAGAGGCTGAAACTTATGGGGTTCGGGGAGAGATGAATTAGATGGATGAAGGGGTGTGTGTCATCGTCATATTTTTCTGTTTTAGTGAATGGATGTCCGCATGGTTTCTTTCCTAGTTCTAGAGGATTGCGTCAAGGCTGCCCCTTATCCCCTTTCCTTTTCATTATGGTGGTGGAAGCTTTTAGTAAACTCTTGCCAAAGGCAGAAAGTTTAGAGATGATTAAGGGGTTTAAGACGGGAGTGGAGGGTCTTTTTATTTCCCATCTTTAGTATGTAGATGACACCATTCTTTTTTTGGAGGCGGATGGAGATCAGGTGGCCAATATGAGAGGTATTCTTCGATGCTTTGAAGCCTTATCCGGTTTGAAGATTAATCTTGCCAAGAGTAAGCTGTCAGGGGTGGGGGAGGTGGAGGGAGGTTTTTAAGAAATGAGTGCTAGAAGTTTGGGTTGCAAGTTGGTTTTCTTGCCCATCAGGTATCTTGGATTGCCATTAGGAGCGAATCCACGGTTCGATGGTTATTTGGGATTCGGTGGTGGAGAGAGTTGAGGTGAGATTAGCGGGGTGGAAGAAAAGGTTCCATTCCTTAGGAGGGCGGATAACTTTGATCAAAAGTGTGTTGGCGAGTCTTCCAATCTTTCACATGTCTTTGTTCAAGATTCCTAAGGTGGTGAGCAAGAGGTTGGAGAAGCTTCAAAGGGAGTTTTTGTGTGTGTGGGGGGGGGGGGGGGGCGGGGGGGATTGCAGGAAGTTACATCTTGTGAAGTAGGATTGAGTAATGAGACCAAAGGAGTTTGGAGGTTTGGGTTTTCGAAGAATAAAGTGCATGAATAACGCTTTATTGGAAAAGTGGATTTGGCGTTTCAATACGGAAAAGACGGTGTTGTGGAGGAGGGTTATAAAACACAAATTCGGGGCCTATAGGGGTGATTGGGATCCGAAACCGGTGAGAAGGGCTTATGGGGTGGGAGTTTGGAAAGGGGTGATGACGGCTATGGTTTTGATCCACAAATTCTTGAAATTTCAGGTCGGGAACGGTAGTAGAGTGCGATTCTAGGAAGATGATTGGTTGGGGGACGGGATATTCTGCAGGAGGTTTCCAAATCTATATAGATTGGTGTTGAGGAGAGAGGTGGCGGTGCAAGAGTGCTATGTGGTTCATGATGGTGAGATTAGATGGGGACCGCGGTTTCGTAGGGATCACTTTGGGGTGAGAGAGTTGGGTGAATGGTTGGAGCTACAAAGAATTCTTTCGGAGTGCGTGATTCATCAAGATTTGGAAGATAGAAGAAGATGGGAAGGGGGAGTAGCGGAGGAATTTTCAACATCACATTGTTACTCGGTGCTTTGGAAGAAGGATGTGGGGGAGGAGGGGAGGGAACCCAATGCTTTCAAGAAGATCTGGACTCTTAAGATACCCTCGAAGGTGCAAGCTTTTCTGCGGGCTGTGTTTTTAAACAAAGTTCTCACGGTCGATCATTTGAAGAATAGGGTTATGGCGATTCCTAATAGATGTATTTTGTGTAAGCAGGCTTAGGAGAGTGTTCCGCATCTTTTCATTCATTGTTCGCAAGCACAGGTAGTGTGGAATCATTATTTAGGTCTTTTTGGGATGAGCTGAGTTTTGCAAGAGGGTATGGGGGAATTGATAATGGGTTGGTCAAAAGGAGTGTTCAGTAAGAAAGGGAATGAGGTTTGGAAGATGCTACCGGCAGCGATTTGTTGAGGTTTGTGGAGGGAACGGAATAGTAGAATTTTTGAAGATAAAGAAGAGTCGATGCCCAAAGTCATTCTCAAAATTGGATGGTAGTTATACTCTTGGTCGTCTGTTCTAGCTGACTTTCAGAAGGTTCATTGGTCTGATTTTCTGTATAGCTGGTCAAGTATCTTAGCTTGACCTTTTGTTTTTTTTTTTTTGTTGTTGCTGGGCGATGTGTCTTACAACGTTTGTATTTTCTTTTCTTTTATAAAATTTTCTCGTTATCCATAAAAAAAAATATATGTATATATAGACAATATATTTCTAAGGGTATCCACTAAGCGATCCAGTTTCAATATAAGTACTTGTTACTTATATCCACATCTTAGTCAAGAGACCCTTCTCTTAGTAATTGAGATTCATCACTTCATCTTATGGAACTAACCGTGAGTAAATTAGTAGGAATACACTGTCCAGATGTATCCTAATTAACTTAGAACAATTCTAGGTCTACAAGGAACCAGAAAACCATATCTCCTTAGCATTTGGTTCAAAACCAACTGGATGGTTTTCCTACAATGTTACCTATGGGACAAAGTAGTCTAATCTTATGAGATACTTTTAATATATTACTCAATGTAGAAGACAATGTGTGAAAGTAAATATGTTTTTATTAATAAAGTAGATTAATATAATTCCGGAATAGCTTTTGTGGGCATATATGTCCAACAGTTTGCGGGTATCCGAAGGGACTAGTCCTTCCTTGTCAGGATTGGGACATCCTCAGTTACCAAAAAAACAATAAAAAAATGAACGCATGACTGCAAAGAGAAGGAAAGCACCTTGGAGTCCAATAGAACCAAAGATTTTGAGTTCTTCTGTCGTGCTGCCTTATAATTATAATATGTCGGGCATGTTGTGCAGTAAGGATTGTTGCATATTCCCAATTGTCCAGACTTCAATAAATGTTCATTTTTTCCAGCAAAGTTGTCATCTGGCCAGTCTTCCTTAGAAATTCCATTAAATGAAGGGAATTCTTCTGCCATAAGTTCCGATGTCTTCCGGCCCATTACCCCTTGCGCAGGCCGTAAAAGGTTCTCAGTGCTCGAACGAATATATAAAGGGCCACTCATCTGTATGGATGGCATTCTTCTTTCATTCCGCAAAGGACCGGTATGACCTACAAGGTTATTTTCACTTTTATGGTACTCCATGGGCTTAATAGGTGTCGACATCAATATGCTTCGATTCCTGGATGTAAACCTACGAAATCCAGCATCCATATCTTCATGGGTATCCAATAGCATGGGTACCTCATCTTTCTCACTACTATCCATTTCTGATGCAGTAAATCTGCAAAAGAAAAATATTTTAGACAATCACAATAAGCAGAAATGCATATTTCTATATTTGAGTCATAATGATATAGTGCAAATCAATCAAAATCAACTCCAAAGAAATAAATAGGGGAAGCAAATTAGGAGGTAACAAACGCTAGGAAGACCAAAAAATCAGCCTAACATTGAAACTATTGCAAGGGGGCATATATGTGCATTCAAAATGAAATTCGGTGGAATATAAGGGATAATGTTCAGTTAATGTTTCAAATTTCAGGTCAAACAGACATAATTTGACTGCATTCTGCATAAAGGTTGTAGGAGTTGTTTTTAGTATTATTAGTATTACGAGACTCATAGGGTTCAAAAGTTGTGAATTTAGGGTCAAACTTGGTCAAAGATGTCCTTTAAGGTAGTAGGATATGAGTTTGAAGGTTTATGAAGAATTAATCAGTTTCAGGGAGTTTTTAGATGGATTAGATTTTGCATGCAATTTGTAAAACCGGATTTGTATTATTAGTTTATTAAGTATCAAGCTCCACTTAGTTCCATCTGTAAGAGCAATGTTAGTGCATTGACATGGGACTTGTTTATTTGGGATTTTGTATTGGATGTTTTCAGTTCTCTGTCTCTAGGTTCTCCAAAATCTACAACCCTAGGTTAGTTTAAACCTAAATACCTAGGTTTTGACAAAGAGATTCCAAATTGATCTTGTTTACTTCTTCCTTTGATCCTACTGTTTCTTGATTGTAATAACCATTAGTTATTCAAATGGAATTTTTTCATCATTTTATTTTATAACTGAGTCAAGACAATTTCCATCGTTTTATTTCATAACTGAGACAAGACACACACTGAAAATATCAAGTGACATTTAAAACCTAAAGCGCACTAAGGAGTGTGTCTTGCTCCTAAAGCACATTATAGAAATTATTATTTCTTCAGGTAGGAGCATTAGGGTTTGCTGAGCAGATCTAAAAGGCTCTTTGTCTTGAGCTCATTGAGACTTGATGGCAGGTTGTTTTGGAGATTAGATCACCAGATGAAAAAAAGAGAATTCCCCAAGGTAGAGACTTTCATGGTGATCGTTGTCTGGGAACACGTTTTGACTGGGGATCATCTGAATCACCAGGAAATGATAATAATGCTGAATAGAGGTGTGTTGTGTAAGGTGCAATGGGCATAAGGAGTGGGTTAACCACCTCTCCATCCATTATAAATTTTAAAGGGGACGGAGGGGACGGGGAGCTTCTTCTTCAAATTTTTTATTTAGAGGCGGCTTGAACTTTCACCAAAGATATTTGAGACATGCTCTATCTATGATCAAGCAAATTATTTATAAAGGATTCTCTATGTTAAGTTGGTTGGCGTTGTAATGAGCCCAATAATATAAACCAATGGATCCTTTTATATTCAACCCTTTTAATAAGGGCATTTATGTCTTTTGTTATTAAGAATGCTTATATAATAAATAAAGAATAGAGGGAACATGTCTAACTCTTAACGTCCACTCGCTATCTTCTCTGATCATCTTCTTTTTCTTTTTCTCATATAAACCATAGAAATCTATTTGCAATGGCTGCTGTACCAATTTAAGTTTTTTTGCTGCTGTTTATAAATTTATAAATCATTAACAGATAATATGAATACTCAAATTCTACTGAGACCAAGTAAATTTAAAAGTTAAGATCAATCAAAGTTAATGTTTTTCTTACACTTTCCCTAGTGTAAAGAAATACCCATCTAAATAAACATCTTAGTACTTAATTGTCGACCTCACTGTATACTGCACAAGGTATATATTCAAGTTCAACAGACATCAAAGAAACATGGAATTTGATCTAAATCACGTTTGTGAACCCAACAAAGTAGTTGAGCATAAATATAAAATCAACACAACAAGAATTGATCAACAAAACTCAATCCAGATCACAGTCTCGTCAAAGGTACCATTCCTCATACCCCGGAGAAGGGTAAGAAAAGCATCAAGACATTGTCATACAAGTAATCATCACTGCAGTCAACCCCATATAAAAAACCACAGATCACTCGACAATCGTCTGCAATATGCACTAAATCACACCAGAAATTTCTTCAAGATAAAAAGACCCTAAACAATAGATGTTGAAAATCACCAAATCTGATGCAATCTTTATCTAGCGAATAGAATTAAAGAAGCCCGATTTTCACTCGATGCTGCCCGGGTCCTTGTTCAGGTAGAACTATTGCTTGACTCGTCTTGGACCAGCCGAGTCTGGGATATGGTCAGTATTTTCCTGGCCGGCCTGGGCTTTGACAGCCCCTGGCCCGTTGATAGCCTTGGTTAAAAGTTCATTGTCACTATTTACAACAGCAACACTAACCTTTTCGCACCGATTTCTGAAATGATAGCTATGGCGGTTAGCAGCGGGCCGTTGAACCACTATTCTGTTCTAAAGGTGACAAACAGCTCCACCACTCAAGGGGTGGCTTAAACTGGCACTTTCAGCAGGATAGCTGATTTTGTAATTGGTCCAAACAGATACATCCTTACTTGAGGTTTAAAATAGTTTGCAACTTTTTGCAAAGCAATACACATTACACAATGTCATTTTCGTAATTATTTACAACTTTGATTCTAGAGAATTGTTCCCTTGGACCATAATTTGCCCTCACAAATATATTAATTCCTTCTATTTTGACATTTAGAATTACAAGAATGTCATTTAAAGGACCAAAATGCCGATAATTTTACAAAAATGTCATTTGTCCCTCTTCATTCACCTATAAATAGCCTCTCATTTGGCCCTTGGAAACACCTTCAACTCCCCTCATTTTACCCAAAATTCTCTTCAGTTATCCTCCATCCAAAGTAGTGTTTTAGAAGGCGTGCAATGGTGAGAGGCTTATGCCTCGAGGCAAGCCTCAAGGAAAACATGTAACGACCCGAAATTTTAAAATAATAATTTATGGGTCTTTAACTGTGATTAAATAATTAAGTGTCGGTTAAGCTGGTGAAAAGTGGGTTTTGCTCAGGATTGGATTGTACCGAGGAAATTTCATTATTTTTTGCAAGAAAATCGTACACAATGTGAAGTTCGACTACCTGGACGATCAACTGTCGTGCCGATCCGTCGTGTATCGATTTACGGGACCGTGGAAGTCTTGTATGTAAGAAAATCGAGAAAACGGGAAATTTACAGATTTCCAGAATTCCGTTGGGACTCAATGTCGCAATGATTCTAATAGAAATCCATGCGGCTGGTACCACAGCGTGTCGATCGGCCGTGAGGACTACCGTCTGTCGTTTCGACAGTTTATTATCTCATACGAGGAAACGACAGTGTATTTTGTGTCCGAAATCAAGAAATTAGTGGGTTTTGCAGTTTTCTTCAGGATTTACTTTTTAATATCAAAACTCAGTATCTTTCCCCGAAATTTTTACAGTAGGTGTTAAACTACCCCAGGGTTGGTCACCTGAAGTTTCGTCAAAATCGGACTTCGTGTGATGAGGTTTCGAAGGCAGTAAGTGCGGAAAAATTGGAAACTTTGACCAAAAGTCAAATGTTGACTCGGTCAACTTTTAATTTTCCACACCATTTGTGGTCATGTGCTTTGCAAATGATATAAACCCTTGGGTCTATATATAAGGGGACCAAGCCACTCATTTTTTACACGGTAAGCTTGTGGAAAAGGAGAGAACTCTTCTAAATTCTCTAGAGAGAGAATTCCTAGAGAGAGAAAGTTGTAGAGAGAGAAAAGAAGAGAGGAAGAAGAAAGAGAAATAAAGGGGAGGTCCACCTTGGCAGTGTTCGACGCTCCCGACGCGTTGGCGGCGTCCGATTTCTTTTCCGATGCCTCAGTTGTCGTGTAGAGAGAGAAAAGGAAAAAGTTAGAGAGAAAGTGAGTTAGAGTGGAAGACGCTCTACCTAGGGGTTGATCGTCCTTCTGAGCGCATTGGCAGCATTCTTTTCTTCCCCTGGAGTCTCGAAAAGCGTGAAAAAGGTAAAAACTCATTTCATCTCTTTTTTCCCTTTTATTTTGATATACTTTGTTGTGGAATGGATGTTTGTGGTTTGGGGTGGATGAAAAAGGGTCGGAGACCCCGTGGATGTCGTATGGGAAGGTGGTGGAGCATGAAAAAGTGAATAGAGGAATGTAGCCTTGGTCTAGGGTGTTAAAAACCCCGGATTTAGGTCACTGTGCTCCGAGCGATCGATCACACAGCACTGGCAATCGATCGTCAGTGCCCAGGTTTGTCTGTTTGGGCTGTGATGAAGTGTAGACTTTATGTGGACCTTCGGGGAGCCTTGCTCGGGTCCCGGATACGATGGATCGTCACTCTAGGGTGACGAAAAGTTGATTTGAGTGTCTTGTAGGGCGATGGATAGACCCATTGGCCCAAGTAGGTTCCCTATCGGAATAATATTGTATTGTGATGTGTTTGGACGGCTTTTAGGGCGATTGATGGATCCATTGGCCCGAATAGGTTCCCTATCGGAATAATATTGTGTGATGTGATGTGTTTGGACGGCTGTTAGGGCGATGGACGGATCCATTGGCCCGGGTAGGTTCCCTATCGGAACAATATTGTATGATGTGATGTTATTTGGATGGCGATAGACGGATCCATCGGCCCAGATTTCAGACTTGGTCCACGGGCGCGAGACCCAACTTATTCAATTAATCAAGCGAGACTTGCATTAATTGAGGATTTATTACGGTTAGACAACCTAACTGTGTTAAATGTTGTTTGTGGTCCCTCTTTGGGTAGGTCCGGAGAGGCGGTGTCTGTAAAGAACCGAGGTTCCTCCGTGACCAAGGTTCTAAATGTCGATATCGCTCGACATGTCGGAGCCGCGGAAAAAAAATATATCGGAAGATATATCGTTTATCGGTGATTTTTGGAAAAAATGGCAAAAAATAGGGCAAAACATGGAATTTTGTAGTGAAAATTCAGGAAATGTTAAAATAGATGTTAATACACCTTTTAAAATAAAAACATTAAAAAAAACAACAATGTATACAAGAGATGCAATAAGAAGAGAGCAAAGATGTACGTTGACGAGTGACAATAATGTATGATTGATTCATGTTTCATTCATTTCTCAAGCAATCATAAATTCATAATTTATAAGATTCATAAGAATATAAACATACATAATACAACCCACCAAAAAACCTACAATCACCACCAGAAGGAGTTACGCGGAGGTTCAATGTCATCATCTCTGTCTTGACTTGGCTGGCTATAGTGCTGATTCTCCACATACGTACAATACTGTGCCCAACTCATCACATTATGGTACATGGATGTATACTCATGTACATAATGTTGGTAGTAATCTGGGCTAAGATGTAGTAACACGCCAATTGGTGGATACTGTGGGTGATTGGGCACAACTGGCACAGGCACTGGGATTTGGAAATTGTCTCCTCCATACCCATATGGAGGTGGCTCATATCCTGAGACATATCCATAAGGATATTGATCCTGTGTGGAATGTGAATAACTATGTTCTTGAGAGCCTGATGTCTGAGACTGTGTATCCTGGTCATGGCTGGAGAACCATGTATGTTGAGACCCTCTGGAACTAGAGCCCGAATGTTCCGTGCCCCCAAACCAAGCATCGTGTCCCACATCTCGTTCTTTGCCCTTGCCCTTGCCCTGACCCCTGCCCCTGCCCTGGCTTCCTCGACGAGGGACGTAATGAATCGGTTGGCTTTCTGCTGGATGTGAAGTTGGGGCACCATGATCTTGATCCTGTGTGGCATGGTCAAAGTCAGCCTCTGCGGTGAATGGGCTCAGAGGCCTCTGCTCTGGCTCAACTCCGATGTTACCTCCATCCCCAGGACTGTCGCCGCCTCCGTCACTCTCATCATGGTCATCAGACTCATCACTACCCTCACTATTACTATTGGACAATCTACTTGTCCCGGCGGTTCTTGCACTTGAAGTCTCAGGACCTTTTGGACTTCTGATCATCTCATCAAATGATTCTGTGCTAAAGCTGCTCCTGCTGCCGCTAGTGCTAGACCCCACTTCTGTAGCAATAACCCTTTCTACATCGATGCCCATCTCAATGGCCGCGCTAGCTATAACTGCGTTTGGACGCCCATCATCTTCGTCAAGTGATGAAACCTTAACCCACTCAGAAAGTGGATTATCTTGATCCTCAGTGGCACCGATTAACATCAGGTCTAAAGGATCCTGCTCAGGTTGCTTCCCAGTGTCAATCTGCAGTTGACTGAGTCGCAGCTTCATATTATAGTGACAGAAGACCAGTTTTTGCAGCTTTTTGTAGCCAAGTCGGTTCCGCTGCTTTGTGTGGATGAGGGCAAATGTACTCCAGTTTCGCTCACATGCTGAAGATGAAGCAGTCTGTGCTAACACGCGAGCTGCCAATTTTCTGAGGGTCGGACAGTCGGTTCCGTACATTTGCCACCAATCAACTGACAATTAAACGATGTTATCCATTAGTTTCATATATATTTTGATGTAGAGAAATAAAATATAATTACTTTATTGAGAAGAAATTACTCACACGGCGTCATCCTAGACCTTCCCTCCTTAGCAGCAGTTCTTCCAAAGCTCCCCCGCGCATCCCTGAAGCGCACTAGCTATAGATTTTGAGAAAACATGTTTCAATTAGATATAATAAATTAGAATGCAATAATGCACATAAATATGCTATAGTTAACGAGATAAAGACATTTCACCTCATTCCCGAAGTCTCCTTTTCTTTTACACTTTGGGTCCAACGTCTCGAAGACGTCGTGAACAGCCTTCATTAAGTCATCCCGATTCCCCAATTTGTGGTTGTAGTGATACTTTGGGTTCAAATAATATGCTGAAACGTGAAAGTTATACGACATGCAATTAGTATTACAAGCATGCAATAACTTCAATGTAAACATCTAATAAACATCAAACTTACCAGCAGCATGAAGGGGATGCTCCATTGTCTTATCCCAACGAGCATCGATAATCTTGTGGACCCACTTGTATCCACGAGGGGACACATTCTTTATCGACAACTTCATTACCCGTATTAATTCGTACACAGAACCCATAGTCGGCCACTTATCTGCATCTATCACCCTTAAGACACGGTAAATAGGCTCTAGTATGGCAGCTGTATCATCCACTTTGTATCAAAATTTGTTATTAAGGACAATGTCCTCAACGTTTTTTGCCAAAATAGTGCGCCTTTGTCCATATTCTGTCCAATCAGTCCCAGTGAATAATGTCTTTAGTCCAATTTTATGTTTGGACAAACTCTCTAAGGCAATAAAATTGGTGGCGAAGCGCGTCGCCCCTGGCCGTACTATTTCACCACCACACAAAGCCCTCATCTTTGCTAGAACCCAACTGTGGTTGTATATGAAGTTGGTTACCGTTCTTGCCTCGTCAATAACCTCCTTCACAGATTTTCTTTCTCCTATTGCCTGTAACATCAGGTCTATGCAATGGGCTGCGCAAGGGGTCCAGTATAGAGGATACTTTTTCATAAGCATCTTCCCAGCCTTCACGAAGGCACTCCCATTATCAGTCACCACCTGGACTACATTTTTTTTTCTCACTTCCTCTACAACACCCTTCATTAAGTCATATATATATTTTGCATCTTTTATATTGTCAGATGCATCAACGGACTTTAAAAATATTGTCCTTCCCTGACTGTACACCATAAAATTAATGATCGAAAGCCTAGTGGGTCCTGTCCAACCATCACACATAATAGTGATACCAAAATTTTCCCACGTTGGCTTTAGAGTGTCAATATAGTCTCTCATCTCCTTCTCATCTGCGTCTAAGTATTTACCTGTAATCTCATATGGAGAAGGAGGTTCTACCCCCGGCCCAACCCGTTCTACCTCGTGAATCATGTTCTTAAACTGTGAGGTTGAGGCAGCATTAGCAGGCACATGACTATGTATGAAAAACTTGGATACAGCTGTTCCAAGCGCTTCCACCAGACTTCCCCCACTCCACATTTCTTTCAGCCGCTTCTGTTTTGCATTTCGACTTTTGTACAGAGATGAATCATGTGGCAGATCCGGGACTTTCATGCTTTGGCTGCGACCAAACATACCATGCGATTGTGTCCCAGTCCCAAAATCAGATGTCCTACCAGTCGAACCGGATGGTCCTGCTCCGACACTGCCTCTAAAATCGGCAGACTGCATGCGAGCTGCAAATGAACGCTCCTGATCTCTGTCCCACTGCTGGCGCATAGATTGACGATAGCCCTGTCGATATGCTAGCCGCTCGTCAACTCCAATACAGTCGATTGGGTATAAAGTATCATCTTCGTCGTCATCATCCACATCTACTGGTGGCTGTAGACCACGCCTTATTTCTTAACGGATTGCCTTTTGCTCTGCGACATGCTCCAGTCTCTGCTTAGCCCCAATGGTAAGGTTAACCTTCATAGCTTGTCTGACCTCCATCGGACAACTTGGACAGTCTGCTACATTCGAATCACCCCCAGCAAGATGCCACTTTAACCGAGTAATTCCACCGCTTCTTATTTTTTTGCCACAATAATTACATATTGCTCCATTCTTGTTCCCTTCTATTTGTTTTCCATGCGACCAACCTATGTCTCGCACCATCTCCTAGTGGATCATCAATAAATATTAATGTCAAACACATAATATAATCAAGCACCAAAACCCGTGGTTTTTTTTAATGATTATCCATGTTAATTGCTTTAGAAATATGAAAAGCTTATGAATGTACATTACAGTTGATAAATAATTGAAATTTAATTTAGTTTCTTAAACTGTTTCTATATGATAAGTAATTGATTTTTAATTTAGTTTCTCAAACTATTTCTATATGTAATTGATGAGCTCAATGTTTGTACAGGACAAAATCAATATGGAAAAGAGAGTAGATGGTTAACTGATTGGAGACCCTGCATCAAGAAAAAAGGAAGACAATTGTAATTTTATTTGAGTATCAAGTTGATGTAATTATGTAAAAAGAAGTGGATGTAATTTTATTTGACTATGAAGTTGGTCTAATTATGTAAAAAGAAGTAGATGTAATTTTATTTGACTATGAAGTGGATGTGATTATGTAAAAAGAAGTTGATGTAATTTTATTTGACTATGAAGTGGATCTAATTATGTAAAACGAAGTTGATGCAATTTTATTTAAATGTGTGAGACTCCTGATTAAGTTTTAAATATAAAATAAAAATTTTATTTTAATGTAATCTATGTATATTGAGTGTTGTTTAGATGATTACAAGCTTAATATCATTAAGCAAAACTTCTTTGTCGAAATACAAAATACAAATGTTCTTATTTCTTTTACAAACTATAGAGTGGTAGAATTATTTGGGCTAATTCTTTTACAATATAAAAAATACTGCACAGTAGATCATTAAAAAATATAATCAAGTTAAACACATAATATAATCAACTCCTATTGCCTCTGTTTTTTAATGATTATCCATGTTAATTGTTTTGACAATTTCAAATACTTATGACTTTATGAGTGCACATTAGAATATATAAATAATTGAAATAGATGCAATTTTCCTAAAGCAATGTGCAGACCCATAATCAAGTTTCAGTAATTATTATATATATATATATATATAACATTGATCATAACTAAATAAAAATATACATGAATTTCAAGTATAATTCATAAAAATTAAAATAGAAAAAACAACCTTATATTACAATTTTTAATACTTTTTAAAATTGGGTGTATAATATAAATCAATATTAGTTTATAACATATTACTTTTTGTTTAATGCTTATCCATGTTAATTGATTTGACAATTTGAAATACTTATAACTTTATGAGTGCACATTAGAGTAGATAAATAATTGAAATAGATGTAATTTTCCTAAGGCAATGTGCAGATCCATAATCAAGTTTCAGTAATTATTATATATATATATATATATATATATATATATATATAACATTGATCATAACTAAATAAAAATATACATAAATTTCAAGTATAATTCTTAAAAATTAAAATAGAAAAAACGACCTTATATTACAATTTTTAATACTTTTTAAAATTTGGTGTAAAATATAAATCAATATTAGTTTACAACATATTACTTTTTGTCATATAATATAATTTCTAATATGGCAGACCAGTTTTAAAAAAAATTTCTCTTCAAAATAGTATGTTTTATAATCTTTTAAAATTTTGTAATAAAAATAGTATAATAATTTATAAATTTTTGTGCTAAAAAGTATGTTAACTTATTAATCAAAGTGATTACCGATTAGTAAAAGTTTGTTAAATTTTTTTACAAAAAAGAATAGTTAAGTGATTACTAATTAGTCAAGGTGTTATTATATTTTTAAAAAGCCCTTATGAGGTTAGAGATATTACATATAAATTATTTCTAATTTATAAAATATTATTAAGAAATTATTAATTTTTTAATATATCTAAAATGGTCTTTTGGGCATAATTTGCTAGAGATACATCCTTATCAAGAAATTATTATTATTTTTTTATATTTCAATATAGTGAAGCTTTTTTTTTAATTAAAGCCTCCATATAATTTATAAAAAGAGTGAAAGTGTGAAACTAGCATTACCTTTTAAATTTTAGGTTAAAATCCCTAACATTAACCAGATAACTTTTTTACAAAAAAGAATGCATTAACAATTAAATAACCCTTATAAGGGTTTATTTAAAAATTAAAATAGAAAAAACGACCTTATATTACAATTTTTAATACTTTTTAAAATTGGGTATAAAATATAAATCAATATTAGTTTACAACATATTACTTTTTGTCATATAATATAATTTCTAATATGGCAGACCAGTTTTAAAAAAAATTTCTCTTCAAAATAGTATGTTTTATAATCTTTTAAAATTTTGTAATAAAAATAGTATAATAATTTATAAATTTTTGTGCTAAAAAGTATGTTAACTTATTAATCAAAGTGATTACCGATTAGTAAAAGTTTGTTAAATTTTTTTACAAAAAAGAATAGTTAAGTGATTACTAATTAGTCAATGTGTTATTATATTTTTAAAAAGCCCTTATGAGGTTAGAGATATTACATATAAATTATTTCTAATTTATAAAATATTATTAAGAAATTATTAATTTTTTAATATATCTAAAATGGTCTTGTGGGCATAATTTGCTAGAGATACATCTTTATCAAGAAATTATTATTATTTTTTTATATTTCAATATAGTGAAGCTTTTTTTTTAATTAAAGCCTCCATATAATTTATAAAAAGAGTGAAAGTGTGAAACTAGCATTACCTTTTAAATTTTAGGTTAAAATCCCTAACATTAACCAGATAACTTTTTTACAAAAAAGAATGCATTAACAATTAAATAACCCTTATAAGGGTTTATTTAAAAATTAAAATAGAAAAAAAGACCTTATATTACAATTTTTAATACTTTTTAAAATTGGGTATAAAATATAAATCAATATTAGTTTACAACATATTACTTTTTGTCATATAATATAATTTCTAATATGGCAGACCAGTTTTAAAAAAAATTTCTCTTCAAAATAGTATGTTTTATAATCTTTTAAAATTATGTAATAAAAATAGTATAATAATTTATAAATTTTTGTGCTAAAAAGTACGTTAACTTATTAATCAAAGTGATTACCGATTAGTAAAAGTTTGTTAAATTTTTTTACAAAAAAGAATAGCTAAGTGATTACTAATTAGTCAAGGTGTTATTATATTTTTAAAAAGCCCTTATGAGGTTAGAGATATTACATATAAATTATTTCTAATTTATAAAATATTATTAAGAAATTATTAATTTTTTAATATATCTAAAATGGTCTTGTGGGCATAATTTGCTAGAGATACATCTTTATCAAGAAATTATTTTTTTTTTTTATATTTCGATATAGTGAAGCTTTTTTTTAATTAAAGCCTCTATATAATTTATAAAAAGAGTGAAAGTGTGAAACTAGCATTACCTTTTAAATTTTAGGTTAAAATCCCTAACATTAACCAGATAACTTTTTTACAAAAAAGAATGCATTAACAATTAAATAACCCTTATAAGGGTTTATAAGGTAATGCTAGTTTCATAGAAAAAAATGCATTATCATACAAATAAAATGCATTCATATAATTTTACTTAAAAGTTAAAGCCCTTGAAAAAAAAAAAATTTAAGTGAGAGTCACGCTAGATAACCCTTAAAAGGGTTTTAAGTTTTACGTAAGAGTGGAGTTAAATAACCCTTATAAGGGTTTTAAGTTTTATGTAGGATCGAGTAAAGTTAGCAAACCCTTATAAGGGTGTTAAGTTTTAAATAGGGTGAGTGAACTTAGCATACCCTTAAAAGGTTTAAGCTTATCTATAGGGTGAGTGAACTTAGCATAACCTTTAAGGTTTAACCTTATCATCTGATGAATCGTATACTGGAACCGAACGAAAAAAAAAAAAAAAAACGCAGAGAGGAGGAGCCGAGGGGAAGGAGGAACCTTGGCTTGGGTTTGGGCGTTTGGCGACGGCGACGGCACAGACAACGGCGACGGCAAAGACGGTGGACTGGCTCAGGTATGCTCCAGTCTCTTCTTCCTTCTTCCTCCTTCCTCCTTCTTCCTTCTTCTAAATCGACCCTCTTTTTTTTTTTCCAACTAAATCGAAGATTTTCAGACTGTGATGAATGCTATGTAGGTTTTTCTATATTTAAAGACAATGAATCGGCACCACTCACGGGTTTTCTGTAGTCAGTACTAATTTTTATTTTTTATTTTTTGGATTTGTGCTTGCGCATGTGAAAAAAAAGGGAACCCTGACCGAATCTCTGATTTGGATGGGACTCACCCACTTTTGGTCGATATCGGCATGGTATCGGCGATATATCGCCGATACCAACCGATACTGTGTAATTTTTTTCATACAGTGTATCGATGCATCGGTCTTCAACGATATCGAAAAATATCGGCGATATATCGCCGATATTTTCGATATTACGAACCTTGTCCGTGACTGATAGTCAGGAGTGTTAGGATGGAATTAGGCCTAGGGTTGATTGGGGTCTACGGACCAGTGATGTATTGAGTTTACGAAGTTAATGAAGTTACCTTGAGGGAGTATTGACCTGGGTCGACAGGTATACACCCAACAGAGACTGTGATGATAAAAGATGTTAGTTTTGGTTTCTCCGTGACTGATAGTTGGGAGTGGGTAGATTAATATCCATAGATCCTCTTTGACTAGGTCAGGAGTAGTAATGTTATAAGTTCCTCTGTGACTGATAGTCGGGAGTGGGTGGATTATTATCCATATATCCTCTTTAGCTAGGTCTGGAGTGGTCGTATTGTGTAGTCCTCCGTGACTGATAGTCGGGAGTGGGTGGACTGTTATCTAGAAATCCTCTTTAACTAGGTCAGGGGAGAACAAATGGTTGTGTTGTCTCATATCTGATAAATATGCCGTGAGGATAGAATTCCCCACCGTGGCTGAGTCGGATGATTGTGTTGTCTGATATCTAATAGATATGCCGTGAGAATAGAATTCACCACTGTGGCTGAGTCAGATGATTGTGTTATCTAATAGATATGTCGTACCGAGATTGAGTCAGTAGGTTGTGATGCCTCTGATAGATATGTCATCCGTACAGTGACTGAGTCAGATGATTGTGTTATCTAATAGATATGTCGTACCAAGGCTGAGTCAGTAGATTGTAATGCCTCTGATAGATATGTCGTCCATACCGTGGCTAAGTCAGACGATTGTGTTGTCTGATATCTGATAGATATGCCGTGAGGATAAAATTCTCCACCATGGCTAAGTCAGATGGTTGTGTTATCTAATATCTGATAGATATGTCATGAGGATAGAATTCTCCACCGTGGCTGAGTCAGATGGTTGTGTTGTCTGTGATCTGATAAATATACCATGAGGATAGAATTCCCC
Organism: Tetracentron sinense; assembly: GCA_015143295.1. Taxonomy (NCBI): domain Eukaryota; kingdom Viridiplantae; phylum Streptophyta; class Magnoliopsida; order Trochodendrales; family Trochodendraceae; genus Tetracentron; species Tetracentron sinense. Next base: position 34,543,419 of record CM026554.1, read on the forward strand.
GCCGTGGCTGAGTCAGATGGTTGTGTAGTCTAATATCTGATAGATATGCCGTGAGGATAGAATTCTCCACCGTGACTGAGTCAAATGGTTGTGTTGTCTGATAGAGATGCCTTGAGGCTAGAATTCTTTACCGTGACTAAGATCAGATGATTGTGTTGGTTCTAGCGGGTGAAGGCCCAGATTATTTATTGAAACTATTGACTCAAGGTTGTACGGAGTCTAAGAACTCAAGGTTTGATTTCATTGGGTGTAAGCCCGGTTGATCTCGATAGTTATCATGGGGGTATATTACGCCATGGTAACAGAGTTGATATTAACGGATTCGGAAATAAATAATGAGTCTACGGACTCTAAATTGGGTATTGAGTCTACGGACTCAAGAATAAAGGTTGAACACGGGCAAAGGCCCAGTTGATCGAGTCTGCGGACTCAAGGATAGAGTGTGAGCGGTTATCAGGAACGGTAACCTAGTGTTGTAGATGATGATTGGATGAACTTGGACATTAAAGGTTGGGAACCTCGAAATAGGGTGAAATAGCCCTAAGTGACCTCGAGTCACGGATTATGATATTATATATTATTATAATATGAGAATTGTATTGCAATACTATATCGTTATTGATGATTGTTACTGGTGGAAAATAGCATAGATGGATTGTGGATTTTGTTGTGCTCTATAGCCCACTCTTCTCATTTTATGTCATCAGATTCTGAAGCGGTTGCCGATTGCCAAGGAGTTATACTTGATAGATTTTGGAAGTGTACCGGCGTAGTTGTGGCGCCAAAAGTAAGGACTATTATAGCCAGTGAGGTAACGCATTTGCTTATAATGAGTTATTGTGATGACCAATTATTATTGCTTATGCAAGCTCATAAGAAAAATTGAAAAATTCTCGCATTTTCGTGGGTAAAGTCTTCAGTATGCGTGGTTATGACGAACGAGCACGCGTCTCGGAACTTGATTCCCTAGGCGCAAGTTCGGAGCGTCACAAAACACCTTTAGGCTCAACCTTGAGGCTTAAATTTCAAGAGGTTAATGCCTCAAACTATGATGCTCGCTTTATGTTAATCAAAAATAGGGTTTTAGCAACGTAACTGAGACTTGAACATTAAATATTTTTTTAAAGTGTGTGCCTCACACATTAATTAAAAATAGGGGTTTAGCAACATAACTAAAACTTAAACATTAAATTATAAGGTGTGTACCTCATACTTTCTTTTATCGATAGAAAAACATTGATATTTTTTTGTTTTTTATTTTGTTATGTGTAAATTAATATTTAATTTATTATGCTTAACTTATTTACTTGTTGAGTATATTTCACCCTAGTTTTAATAGTAATCATTACAAAGATTTGGAGCCCTTGTCTAACATATGTAGTTGGTGACTACTTTGACATTGTTTGTTGGAATCTAAATCAACCACATGATGATCACATGATGATTGAACATTATCTACAATTTAATATGTATATAAACAAAAAAAGTAATTATAAATTTTAGCTTTTCTTGCCTCTAAAATTTATTTTTTATGGCTAAAATTTTATATGGTATTACATTTGTGTGTACGTACACACACACGGATATATATATATATAGATAGATAGATAGATAGATAGATAGATCGATCGATAAGTTGAGATATACACGCCTCAAAGCTTACACCTCACGCATCTTGAGGTCCCAACGTCACACCTCCCGTTTTAAAACACTGATTCTAAACCCTTAACTTTTTCTAATAAACCTCATCCTAATCCAAAAATACACAAAAATTAGGAAGAAAAACAGTAAAAGAAATAGGAAATCAGCTCATCACCTTGAAGAGTCTTAAAGAAAAAGAAAGAGAGGAGCAAGGACCAAGAAGGGGAGCTTAAGGAGATCACTTAGCTATACAAGGTGAGTCTTGAGCCTTACACCCTTTCTATTTTAAGTACTTATTCTCCTGAGTGTCTCATCTTATTCTTTTTCTTTTTCTCCTTTTCTTTTGGATGAGCCATAAATTAAACTAGCAAATCAGCCTCTTCTTAAAGTAGTTTGGACCCTTTTAAAGAGCATTTCGCGGACTTTAAAGGCTCTTAACGAAAAGGAGACAGGAAGGAACCTTTAGGTTTTAGAACCTATGTTTTAAATTTTTTATTTTGTGGTTTTTCATTAATTTTCCTTGAATAAATCTTTCCCTTTACCATTTGATTTCATTTTTCACCTTAGTTTGTTAAATTTTGTCCATGTTTAGAAGGAAACAAAATTTGGGCCTCTCCTGTTGATTTTCTAGCCAACACTTTCCTCCTACTTTTGGTTTCTTAAGGTTTGGCTAAGGGGATAAGGAAAAGTCATTCTTGGCTCTCTACATTGCTCCTCCATAAGCCTACACTCTCTAAATTATTCATTTGAAATCATCAATAAGGGAAGAGGAATGTCTTTCTAGGCTCTTCGTCAAACCCAAGGCCTAATTGACTTAGTTTCGTGGTTTGAAAATTTACATGGCACAAAAGATTGGTTTAATTTTAGATGTTCTTCCAAGTATTTCTTTTCTTGAATGCTTCTTAAAAGGGGACATTGTATCCCCTCTAGATCTAAAAGATTAAAAGTGAAGAAGTATCTCTATATCAAGCAAATATCTATTTACATGCTTAGGACACATGGCAATTCTAGACCATTCATAGGACACATGGCATTTCTAGAAATTCATAGGATGTTTGGCTATATGTGGTTTCTCTAGTAAACATGTGTAAGAACACATGGCATTTCATGCAGGCGTGACTTGTGTAATTTTGCTTATAAATAGAGTGAAGTAGAGAGCATTTAGAGTACTTGGCAAAGAAAAATAAAGGAAAGAGAAGATAAGGAAGATAATTCAATTCGGGTGAGTAGTATTAGGGTTTGATATTCAACTATGTATTGTTATCAAAAAATTTGTTTTGTACACATGGAAATTTTCAATTATATGAAAACCTTTTAGTGATTTGATAAGATTCTAAGCAAAATTGATAAGATCCGATGTGAATTGAAAAGATCTTATTTGTATTATTCGATGTGTTATTTGAATTTGATGCTTAAGAATACCATAAAGAAAGGTGATAGAAAGCCCTTGGTAAAAGATCCTAAACATGTGGACCTGACTAGGTAATTGTTTGATCTGGACCTCTTTTGATCCGGCTATAAGATAAGCCCTAAATCGGTCAAGGTTGCCCTCGGTATTCGGTGCACCTGTTAGCTATATAGTAACCTGGGTATCTAAATGTGTGTCCATCTATTTTCATCATTATTCTAAATTTAAACCATGAATTTCCGATAATTTAGAATCAATTCCGAAGAATCGTCCATATTTCTAACTTCATTCAAATTTATATGGTTTAATCGAGTTTGAACCTTATTGGATATGATTATTTACTTGTTGAGCTATCTAGCTCGTTTTTATTTTATCCATCATTTTGCAGAGTGAACAGTTATAAAGAGAGTATCATTTGGTGTATAGGGTTCGAGAGGCAGGGACTTGGATTTTGGAGGTACACTGGTTTTAAGAAGTGTATAAGGTTTAAAAACTTCAAATATCATTTGTACATATTTTAATATTGGAAATCATCTTTTAGTTATGCTTTGTAAGATCATATGGTTTGTAGACTTCAAAAGAAAAGAATGTAGGTTAGTTGATAATAAGGTCCCTCGATTCATCAATGATAACACCAACAGCCCAATGTACAGCATAATTAGAATCAAAAAATGAAAAAGCCACAAAAAAATTGAGACAATTATCATAATATAAAACATGATTTTAATCCGTTCGTAGTGATAAGAATAGTACTAATTATCATTGCCTCCTTTACATAGCCTCATTCGGAGCATACAAACGCCCAAGAAAGAAGAAATTTGCGAAAGGAAACTACTAATTACCGCGAAAAATAAACAGTAAAGACAAACCTTAACTCCTATCGCCTATCAAACTTCACTAACCAGCAACAGAAACAGTGTTCTTGAGAGAAATCCAGTTTTCGAACATCCAGGTTTTTTTTCTGAGTTTTCCTCAGAAGAAACACGAGAGAGAATAGGAAGAATCGAAGGATGAAGACATCAAATGAGAATACGAGCAGGTTGAGACTCATGAGAGTCGGGTCAATCGGGAAGAAGTCTCTTTCCTGGAACTTCATTACTGGCGGCGGACAACAACTCTGAACTGAGACACTTCCAAACAAATCTCTTCTAACTTTTTCCTGGGGTCCCACATGCCGAGACTCGGTCCCAAACCAAATCCGTCTGGTCCTCACGTCACAGGTTGACACGTGTCCCTTAGTTAAGATTCACTCACCCTTTAAGGTTTAACCTTTGTTTTTCTTAAAATATTTTTTTTTAAAAATTAAGAGTTAAAATTTCCTGACCAAGGTTTAAAAGGGCAGTTAAAAGGGTTCTGTGAGTGAGCCCACGGTTTTGGTCCACCAAGGGCCAGACCAAATCCGCTCTCCAAAATGACATGGGATCTTCTCTGAGTATGCACTTTTTCAGCCAATAATATAGGTTGCGTGCATAATTCCTTGGTAGGCGCATTGTGCATGGGATGTGATACTTTCAAAATGTTGCTAGTGATCTCCTCGCCATCACCAAGTAAAACAAGTAAAAATATCCCAAAGTCCTCTAAAAATACTTGACCCAACAGTTATCCAAACTCTTTCCTCTCGCCTCTCTCATTGGATATTGGCTTCTGCCTTTGATTTAAAATAAGGATTTTTTTTTTTTTTTAAATCTCTTATCTTTTCAACTATTTGTAAATACCACTTGAGTTTTGTAATTTTGTATTATATTTTACTAACTTTTAAAACCTTTGCAAATCCACCCTTGCATCCAAAATTTAGTTAACGGATGTTAACTCTTTTATAAAATAACATTTTTAACCTTTTTTTAATAGGTTGGATGGAATGCACATCTCTATAGGTTATCATGTGTTCGAGTTATCCCTCTTTAACTTGGGTTAAGCTTAATCGACTTAAGGTTAATAATTTTTTAAAAATCTAAAAATCAAGGTTAGATGAATTAACCCTAAGGATGAATGAATCTTAACTATAGTTAGTGGGTGTTAAAAGAGACGAGACAGCTTTTACAATCCTCTTAAATTATGGTTAAAGATAATCAACCTAAAGTTAATATTTTTAATAAAAAAAAACCAAGGTTAGATGCATAAACCCTAGGGGTGAATGAATCTTAACAACAGTTAGTGAGTGTTAAAAGGGACATGTGGCACTTGTATATCCTCCTTCAACTGTGGTTAAGCATAATCAACCTTAACTTAATATTTTTTTCTATAAAAGTTAAAATGGATGAATCCTATGGGTGAGTTAATCTTAACCATAGTTAGTGGGTTCCAAGCACTTTTCTTGCGAAAAGTTTTTACAAATCTCTTTAAAATAAAATAAAAATGTTTAAAAAGTCATTTCATAAAAAAATTTAACATATGTTAACTAACTTTTGGATGGAATGGTGGATAAGTTTTAAAAATTAGTGGACTATAATACAAAATCACAAAACTCAATGGTGTATTTACAAATAGCTGGAAAGATAGGGGGTTTTTCACAAAAAAAAAAACTCTTAAAACAATAGAGCAAGGTTTAAATTTCAACGAACGAAATTTTGGTTTCGTTCTCACCATTCTAAATTGAAATGTGATATATTTTGGATTTATAAATATAAATATATATATATATATATATATATATATATATATTAAATTTTAATAAAGAATTATTTCGGACAAAATTTTCAAAATTTTGTGGACCAAGATTTTGTGAAATTTAGATAAATACCATAAAAATATTTAATTTTAACAAAATCTAAATAAAATAAAAATTTTGAAATGTCATCAAGAAATTCAAAATTTTACAAAATTTTGATTCCAATTGGAGGACCGAAATTGGCGATATAAACGCAATTTCAAACCTTGTAATAGAAAAACACTTAGAGGTGATTGATAAAACTTTAAAGAAAAAGTTTATTGACTTATTCTACTAAATTAAGCACTTATTTAGTAATAAGACTGTGTGATGATATTTTTAATGATGTCTAACTATTTTAACAATAAGTGATTTTACCACTTATTCAATAAATGATCTTAAGCTACTTTTTAAATCGTAACTTATCTCACTTAGACTATGTTGATTTTCATACCATTCTATCATTATAAATAACTCTTAGGTTTAAGAGCTTAAATAAGAAGCATTTTTCAACCCAAAAATAAAAATAAAATTAGGAAGCATTTATTAGATAAGGTTTATCAAATGCTCCCTTAAAATAGCACGTGGTGGATGTGTATGACAGAGTTGAAACTTGGTAGCAACGCAAACGAATCAGCTGCCCACACAACAGAAAAGTTATCAAAATCAAATATTAAATAATAAAATAGTAAACACAATTTTTGTAACAAAGTGTATATTTGACTTTTCTAATGTGTGAAACAGATGATAGCAATGCTGAGATTCATCCTATCCTAATGGACATCAATATGTTATTGCAGTCACAGGCCACGGTTACCTTCCAACATGTACTTAGAGATGCCAATTACTTGGCCCACAACCTAGCTCAACAAGGTCTGAACTCAAGTATTCGGTGTTTTCTTCCGTCAAGGGATCTTTCCCAAGCCCATTTAGGGCCCATATCTCCCTTTGTACATACTTTTCATCATCAATGAAGCTAACTTTCTTACCAAAAAAAGTGTGCGTAGCAGATTGGTCTTTTTAGCATTGGGGGCTACAAAGGTCATTGCTATACCAAATTTCACTCAATGTTACCTGATTCGTCGGTTCACTCGGTTTGAATTCGGGGTCGCAGTTCACCACTCTAGAGCGAACCTCGTTCACTAGGGGGAGGATGAGATAATTCATTTTTCGATTCGCTTAGGTTCTTTAATTTACCTTAACCTAAAAATACATGTTTACTATTTCTTCACCTTCATTGTTCTTTTTGTTTGGTTAATGGTTAATAGGTGTTTTTAGGGCGGTTTTAATATGATTACTATTCCTAAAAAAGATCATAAGGGTATTCATACCTATAAACTGTTCCAGTAATCATATTGCGCAAGTACTACGGTTGGTTACTCAATGTGAATAATATATCATAGCTTCTTCATTGAGTACTACGAGGAGGCAGAAGGTGACCCCGTGGAACCAGAGTGTCAGGAGGAGGATCATTCGGATCACTTCCCCCACTATTGATTAGTTTTATTTTCTAATTAGTATATATAAATGTTTAAGAATTTTAAGGGATATTTAATAGATTTTATTTTAATTGATGATTTAAGTTGTTAAGGTACAGTTGTTCTAAATGATTAGATATGATTCGATAAATGTTATTTGGTTTCAAATTTCTGATATTGATGATATGTTCAAGAAATTTCAGGTTCATAATTTAGTATGCCATGAATGCTCTTATTAATATAAGATTTCTCAGGATGAGATTCTATGATAATGCAATGTTTCGAGTCAAAGTTCCACTAAGGATCTTAATGGGATTTTGGGGCACGACATTATTGTTTGCTTTGATTTGTTGATTTTCTGACTTGTGTTTGATTGAGAAAATCAACACAGTTTTGGCATATGAGTCATACCTTTGTGATCGTAAGTCCGATTTTGGTCTAACAGTATGTCGTTTTGAAGAGTTCAAAAATATCTATAACATTTATGAAGAAAGTTTTTTTTAAATCAATAGTTTTGAGGATCAAAACATAGTCAAAAATGAAATACGTGAAAAAAAAAATTTCACATTAATTTTTCCAAGATGATTTAATTGTGAGTATAGCTTTTTTATATTTTTTGTTAGCCATTAGGCTCGTGCGGTCATGTGTAAGGGGCTTTGAAATTAATTAGTCGTTAGTTAATTGATTTTGTGTAAAGGGTTATAATTGAAATTACCCAATGTGTATTCTTGATATATAATCCCTAAGACCTAGAGGGGGTGGTGAATAGGTTTAACTGTAAAGTCCAATTTTGGATTGACTAAGTTCGTAAAACAAACCATGGTTAAAGGGTGTCTCAGTCTAAGAAGCTTCAAGTACTAGAAGTCATGTGATGACAAATGAAAGTTGATAATCATGTGTCGCAATGTGCCTAGAAATGGTAAGTGACTTAGATGACATCTACCCTAGGAGGAATTGACCTAGACAATGTCCAATATACCCTAGGTGGTTAAAAACAAGCCAAGGTAATTAAAAATCAGTTTGAGAAATTTCCATGTTAGCGGTTCGAACCAAGATGTGGGCGTTCGAACCAAGGAGCCAAAAATATATGGGGGGAAATTCCAGCAATTGGGGTTGTGTGGGGGTTCGAACCACCCCACAGGAATTATTGTTTTAGAATTTTTTTTATTCTTCTCTTTGGTTTTCCTATATATACTATTGTTCCCTAACACGATTTAGGGTTTTTGAGCTTGAGAAGAGAGGCTCTCAAAGTTGTTCTAGGGTTTTCCCACTATGGATGATTTATCCATTTGAACTCTCTCTCATGTTCTAGACCAAAGTGCAAGTTTCCATTGAAATATTTTTTCGACGTACTTTATTGATTCTCATTGTTTATGAAATCACTCTAGGTCATTGTTTAAATTGAATTAAATCTCTCAAACTCCTGCATGAGAATAAACTTGGTTGGCATGTGTCAAAACCTTTGCAAAAAGGGGATCGGTCCTTATAGCGAATCGTGGTTATTGTAAAACCCTGGAACTTGTTTACATAATTGGTAAATACTGCTTTCAAGGTCAAATGACCTTTCATGTATTATAACTTTTGATTAATGAGGAAAATGGGTAGTAACAAGCTATGGATGGTATGTAGGTGGGTCAATGCCCTAAGGATGATGGAAACAAGGGTGAAAACACTCCAAAGGGTCTAAGGGTGTTAAAAATGAGAAAAAGGGGGTTGCGATCGATCGCAACATGGCTACAATCGATCGCAGTCAGAGGAAACTCTCATAAACCATTCGGGTGAAGTTACGATCAATCGTAGATAGAGGAAATTCTGGAAGAACATTCAGGTGAACTTGCGATCGATCGCAGGAAGCCTACGATCAATCGCATACAGTGGAAATCAGACAAAAGCTCTCGGGTTCATGTGCGACAGATCACCTCTATGTATGATTGATTGCAAGTGGTGTGCAATCGATCCCATGCGGGTGCCGAGTTACGGAAATTGGGGTTTCAACCCCTTGGGCTATAAATAGAAAGATGTTTGGGGGTTTTGAGTTTGATCTAAACCTAAAGGAGATTCTAGAAGGAGAAGGGAGAAGAGTAGGGATTTCAAATAGGGGTTTTGGGTTGGAAAGCAAGTGGAGCTTAAATCAAGGCTTGGATCATCATCTTCAAGCTAGGATCTTCATCCTCAAGGTGGTGTCTTCTCCATCAAGCTCGGTTTTCTTACTCAATGGTTTTCTTCAAGCTAGGAATTATCCTCAAGAGGTTAGTACACCCTCCTAGTTAGCTTGGTAATAACCTAGATCCAAAACCAAGGTTTTTATAGCATCAATGTTGGATTTGTCCTTGAATGTTTCCTACTTTTAAAATTTACCATGTTACCTCAAATATGGATTTGTGAACATGATATGGATGTATTATGTTAATAAACTATGAATGTATGGAATTAGGCCTATGAATATGAAAGCATGATTTAAGGTTTTCCCCAAATTATCAAATTGTTAATATGCTTCTATATGTTCTATTTAAGTTCTCTCAAATCTATGGAATGATATATGTTGTTCTTCTAAGTGTTTTCATGCCAATATGACGCTCACAAGTACCACAAGCACTATATGTCTTGTATGATCAATGTTTCTCATAAGCATAATGTTGGAAAATACATAAGAAGAGTGTTACGGAAAACCTCATAAGGACAAATAATGAACTCACAAGATTTGACAAGGCCAAACTTTGGGTTTGCAAAGTCTAAGATCGGTTACTATATCTCTACGGATTATAAGTCAAAGATCAGTTACGAATGTTCATAAGGATCATGTCTAAGATTGGCTCACAAGTCTCGCAAGACTCTAATAAGAACTCACAAGAATTCATAAGGCTCACAAGGGACTCATAAGGTTCATAAGGCTCACAAGGCTCATAAGGATCATGTCTAATCGGTTCACAAGCTCTAAGGATCAAGTCCAAGATCGTTTCACAAATTTCTACGAATCATAAGTCTAAGATTGGTTACCAAACTCACAAGGCTCATAAGAATTCATAAGCTCAAAGAACTCATAAGAACTTATAAGCTCAAAGAACTCATAAGGACTCATAAGCTCATAAGACTCATAAGATTTATAAGAACTCATAAGGCATGTTTTGTTTTCTACGAAAGCTCTTAAGATAAGGTTTTGAATGTATGTATATACTAAGTAAGTAGTGAGTTATGATTTCTACGTTTGGCTAAATGCATGAGTTATGAATTGTTATCTTCAATGCTCACATGATATTGGTTATTGTATAACAATGTTAGCTAGTAGCTTGTACACATTGAGTATTCCATGTTCAACCATACATTTTATGTCGGCAAGTTCATTTAACAATTGCAACCCAGAGCCCTGGGTTGAAGATGAATACGTGGAAGAAAGGGAGCCGCCTATCCCGTTGCAGCCACAGGAGGATAAGGATCTAGATGTGTAGCCCTATCTAGACTATTGCTGAGTGGAGTGATAGTGAGATTATATTTTGTATTTTGATAGGTGGGCATGTCCACCTTTACTTTTTTTGGGTATGTACAAACTTGGGATACAGACATATCTATAGAAAGAAAAATTTAGTTTCCGTTTCTGCACTATTCTATGTTTCCGCTATGATTATCGTTTCTATTATGTATTGCCTTGGATATCGGACAAGAAGGTTTGGTATCGGATATGACACATCACGAGCCAAAGTATTCGTAAATCCTAGGGGGTATTTTGGGTCGCGACAGTTATTGTGGTTGGAGAAATCCAGAGCCACCTAGGCGGGGATCTATCGAGAGATTGTGGTTGCTGAGTTCTAAGAGGAGCACAATCTACTGCTAGTAGATCACGTTGGCTTGTGAGAGCGTGATTGCTTATTGAGGCGTTGGAGCTAAGTTACCAATGATCATTGTGTTGAGTCTAGTTGGATACAGTCAGAGCTTGTAAGTATTTGTTGTTTTTGCTCTTAGTTAAATCTCTTTCATTTGGTCGAGATCTCGTGGTTTTTTCCCGAGAGAGTTTTCCACGTAAAATCTTAGTGTTTGTGGTTTGTGTGTTTGTTTACCGTTTTCGCAACTTCAATTGATAAAATTAAAATTGGTAGACAAACCTTAGGAAAACCTATCCTCCCCTGTTTGATGGGAGTAATTATGCTTATTGGAAAGCTCGAATGAGAGCCTTTCTAAAATTGAAATGAATGAGCGAGTGTGGTTGATCATAGAGAATGATTGGAAAAACTGGGTTAAAACTGTCGAGGAACTGACAGTTGTTAAAAGCTCCAAAGAATGAAGTAAAGAGGAGATGGAGACCATTGGTTGGAATACCAAGTGTCTTAATGTCAAATTCAATGCTCTCACAACCGGAGAATTTCGAAGAATCTTTAAGTGTGGACATCGAAAGAGGCTTGGAAGATTTTAGAGATTACCTATGAGAGGACTACAACTGTGAAAATCTCTAAGCTCCAAATGCTCACCACTAGGTTTGAAAAACTAAGGATGAAAGATGATGAAAAGTTTGATGAATTCTATGCTAATTTGCGCGATATATCAATTCAAGCTTTAATATTGGTGAATAAATTGTTGAGTCCAAAATTCTTAGAAAAGTTCTTAGATCTTTCCCTGAGAGGTTTCAATCTAAAGTCATTGCAATTGAAGAGAGCAAGAATGTTGATGCTCTTCTGATTGAGGAATTAGTAGGATCCTTATAAGCCTATGAACTCAATCTCAAACTGTCCAAGAAAAATAATCTATTGCCTTGAAATCTGTCAAGGAATCATTGGATGAGTCTAACAGTAAATCTGGACTTTGTGCTGAGGATGTGGCTTTATTCGTAATGAGATTCCATAAATTTCTTAAAACAAACAAAAGGTCGAATTCAATGCTAAGAAGAAAAACCATTGAAAAGTCCAAACATAAGCATTGGGAAAATAAAAGAAACCCAAATATTGCTAAGAGGAAGTCTGTCGCGCCGCAAAATACCCCCTAGGAGTTAAGGGATATTTTAGGTGTGACTATACTTAACTTGGAAAACCATCCTGAAATGAACAAATCATAACATAGTATATAAGAGACATGATACAGAGTGCGGAAGCTAAAACCATGCAAAAACGTCAACCAACTTTTTCTTTTATATACACTTAATCAGTATTCCAAGTTTTACACAAAACATAACAGTAAAGGTGAACGTGCTCACCTATCAAAATACAAAAGTCATACTACTCTCCCTCTCTCTCAATAGTCCTCAGGGAATGGCCAGCTCTACTGGCTCTATATAGGGTTCCTCCTCGCCGTAGTCCTCCTCAACCCAGGGACCCGGAGGACAAATGTTAAAAGGAACACGTGTACCTGTCGACATAAAAAGTATGGCTAAGTATGGAATACTCAACGAGTACAAGCTCCTAGCTAACAGTAGTAATAACAAACACAACATCATAAGCTATTATTTAAGAGAATACAGTTCATACATCATTCTTTAAGCAATGTACAATATTAATCATCACATCATAATTCTCAATAAAGTAAAGCATCATTTATGTTTCTTATGAGTTCTGTTGAGTCCTTGTGAGATTTCTTACTAGTTCTTCTAAGCTTATAAGTCTTATGAGATTTCTTACGAGTTCTTGTGAGCTTATGAGATCTTGTGACCTTTTTTTTCGAGTTCTTGTGAGCTTATGAGATCTTGTGAGATTTTCTTGTGAGTAAGAGGTTAGCACCCGCACAACCTTGGGCTACCAACCTCCTTGACAATCTACTATACTTGTGAGACCTTCTTGTGAGCAAGAGATTAGCACTGGGCTACCAATCTCCTTGACAATCCGATACACTTGTGAAACCTTCTTGTAAGCAAGAGATTAGCACCCGCACAACCATGGACTACCAATCCCCTTGACAATCCAATATACTTGTGAGCAAGAGGTTAGCATCCTTAACCGGGGCTACCAACCTCCTTGACGTTTTATTTTCTTGTGAGCAAGAGATTAGCACCCGCACAACCCTGTGCTACCAATCTCCTTGACATTCTACCGTTATTATGCGTCTGAGTTCTTACCTATTTTTTTCTTACATCCACATTTAGTTGTTCACTTCGTAGCGCTTATGAGAACCCACGGTTCATACATGCATGCGTGCTTGTGTGCATCAAGTTGTGGTAATTATAATGACATGAATACGTAAGGAATATCATATGACATTTTGTCCGTTCTATTAGTATGTGATTGACTTGATTCAACATATAGAGCATGCTATTAAAAACCACTAACATTGGGGAAAACTCCTAAGCATAACATTCATAGCCTTGAGTTAAGCTTCCACACATAGCATTTCACACATGCATTTCATCAAACACCTATCATTCAACTTTTCTTTGAGTTTCTTAATGCGTGTTTTCATCGTTCACATTCATCAACATCATTGGTACATTCATTATGAGTACATTGCCCTTCCAACATTTTCCATCACACACATTCATCACATCCCCACGGCATCCAATCGCCCCAACCCTTCATCCATTCATACATCCATTTCTATTAACTTTTAATCTTCACATTTTAGGGACAATGCTACATTTGAAGAAGGAGAAAATACAAAATTAACAAAAATCAAGGAAACCTAGATTATTACCAAGCTAAACTAGGAGGATGTACTAACCTTAAAAAATCACTCCTATTTGAAGAAAATCTTTGATTGAGGTCCCAAGCTTGAGTAGAACCCCACTTTGAAAGATGGGGAACCCTTGCTTGAAGAGAAGAACACCACCTTGCCCTTGCTAGAAAAATGCTCCAATCCTTGAGCTCCCTTTGATCTAAAATCCAAGACCCCTCTTTGGATTTCCCAAATCTCTCCTCTCCTTTCTCAATCCCTCTTAGGTTTTGGTAAAAACCCAAAACCCTGAAATGAAGCCCTATTTATAGGCAAAGGGTTAAAAACACTCAAATCCGGATCTCGCACCCGATCGATCGCACACCAACTGCGATTGATCACAGACCTAGTGTGATCGATCGCACGTGAGTGTGATTGATCGCACATGGGAGCGATCTATTGCACTTAACTCCGAAAGTTTTGTCAAGATTTTTCCTTGCATGTGATCGATCGCACACCACCAGTGCGATTTATCACACATGGAGCAATCCATCGCATATGAACCAGAATGTTTTGGCCAATTTCACCTCCATGCGATCGATCGTACCCACCTGCGATCGATCGCAGATCCTACTGCGATCTATCGCACATGGGACTAACCTATCACACTTGGACCCGAACCTTTTTGTTCATTTTCCTCTGTATGCGATCGATCACACATGACCTGCAATTGATCGCACTCCCCAGAATTTGGACTTTTTCTACCTGCAGACCCCTTGGGGTGTTTCCAGCCTCATTTCCATCTTCCTTAGGGCTCTAAACCCCCCTTTTCATGCTGCACTTGGGTAGCTAACATTCATTTTATCATAACCACTAATTTCAAACACGTGGAAAGCCGTTTGGCTTTGAATACATTATTCATTAGTCATAGAAAGTTCCGAGGTGCTACATCCTCCCCCCTTACAAAAATTTCGTCGCCGAAATTAGGACGATACCTACATGTGTAAACAACAACAAAATTTTACATGGCAATATCTAATACCCTATGCAAGTAACTCCAGGTATTTCTCTTTCACTTCGGCCTCATGCTCCCAAGTAGCCTCTTCTGCCGAATGATGCTGTCATCTCACTAGGACCAATGGAATGGTCTTGTTGCGTAGGAATTAATCTCACATGTCCAAGATATGGATTGGTTGTTCCATTAGCGTGAGATCCTCCCGAATGTCTACCGGATCAAGCTCGATTACATGTGACGGATCCGGGATATACTTCCGAAGCATAGAAACATGGGTGATGATCTCGAACGGACCCACATACCTAGGGCTGAGCTTCCCTCTTTTGCCAAATCTCATGACGCCCTTTGTCGGCGAGATCTTGACGAACACAAAATCACCAACAAGAAATTTGAGATCATTCCTACGAGTGTCAGCATAGCTCTTCTGTCAGTCCTGTGCCGCCTTCAATCTTTCCCTGATCACCTTGACCCTGTCTGCGGTCTGCTCAATCAATTCAGGACCCAACACCTTCCTCTCTCCGACTTCATCCCAATATAATGGGGACCTGCAACTTCGCCCATATAGAGCCTCGGAAGGTGCCATTTGGATGCTCGCCTAATAACTGTTGTTGTAGGCGAACTCAACCAAAGGCAAATGCTCTTCCCAACTACCTTTGAAGTCAAGCATACAGGCTCAGAGCATATCCTCTATAACTTGATTCACCCTCTCGGTTTGCCCGTCAGTCTGTGGATGGAAGGTCGTGTTGAAGTCTAAACGGGAACCCATGGCACTCTGGAAGCTTTTTCAAAACCTGGAAGTGAATCTAGGATCGCTGTCCGAAACAATACTCACCGGCACTCCGTGCAATCGAACTACCTCTTTAATGTACAATGCCGCGAGCTGGTTCGAGTTGAAAGTAGTCTGATAGGGTAAGAAAGGGACGGACTTCCTCAATCTGTCAACCACCACCCATATAGCATCGGAGTTCCTAACCGTCCGCGACAACCCCACAATAAAGTCCATGAAAATGTTCTCCCATTTCCACTCCCAAGGTAAAGGCTTTCCATGACAAACACAATGTTCGAAAGTCCTTTGAGCCTAATCAGAAAGTTTGGTTATTCAATTCAAAATTGCGTTTATTCCCGGGCAAGCTTCGTTCTAAATGGGATGGACCTTTCCTAGTCACTGAGGTATTCCCCCATGGAGAGGTAGAAATTCAAGACCCAAAGGATGGGCGTGTTCTCAAGGTCAATGGTCAACGGTTGAAACCCAATGTTGAGGGTATTGCAACCGGAGACCTAATTGAGGTTCTAGACCTCCAGGATCTGATCTATATAGACGGATGAGAACTTACACTAAGTCCGGCTGAAGACTCAAAAACTTAGCGCTCGTTGGGAGGCAACCCAATATGTAGATTTTTCTTAGAGGTTTAGGACCCTTGTTCTTGAAATTTTCCTTAGTAGTCTAATTTAAGTTTGGGGTGGTTTCCAAGTAAACCACCCAAAAAAAAAAATTGGATTTACGATCGTTCGTATCACTTCTACAAACGATCGTAAAAAATCTGACATTCTAGCCCAACTCTCTGTTCCATTTACGATCGCTCGTAGTACACCTACGAACGATCGTAAATTCCCCAAATTCTGGCCCAACTCTCTGTCTCATTTACGATCAATTGTAGTACACCTACGAACAATCGTAAAATCTTCACTTTCTAACCACACTTTCTGTTCATTTTACAATCGATCGTAGTTCACCTACGAATGATCGTAAAACTCGAATTTCAGGCCGCACTTTCTGTCCCATCTACGATCATTCGTAGGCCACCTATGAACGATCGTAAAATCTCATTCCATAGACCAACCTTTCTGTCAGGTTTACGATCGTTTGTAGGGAAGCTATGATTGATCGTAAAACCCCCATTTTCCTGCCAAACTTCCTGCCATGTTTACGATCGTCCGTCCTACGAACAATCATAGGCATCTGTTCCATATTTTTAAAACTTACGATCGATCGTAGCCAAGCTACGAATGATCATAGGCATTTGTTCCATTTTTTTAAAACTTACGATCGATCGTAGCCATGCTACGAACGATCGTAGGTGCGCCATTTAGTTGCTTAACAGCAGCAGTTTCACTTTCTCTTCCTATCTCTCTCTCTTCCGATCTCTTCCTCTTCCCACCCTACCTCTTCCTCTTCTCTTCCCCGTCTCTCAATCTTCTATTTAAGGTCGTGGCTCTCCCTTGGCTCCTCCATTCCAGCCTTCCATCTTGCAGGTAGGGTTTTCATTACTCTTTCCCATTTCCTTTCTCTCACGGTTGTAGGGGTTTCATGACTCCATGCTTGTGCCCCCTTATTTCTTTCTTCAGGTGGGGTCCTCAATCTCATACGGATAAGGCCACTCTTGTCTCCGAGTGGATCTCCTTTCTCACTACCCATCTGAGTAGGAATTGCCTTTTCAAAAAAGGGCCCACCACCTGTTCCCGTTGGATTACCTCACTCACATTTTTCCAACTATAGGCCCCAAACGTCTGCATCGTGCCCCTCAAACGCCACCTGATTCCCCTCCACAACCTGAATCACCTCCACAACCTTCATCTCCTCAATCGCAGCAGTCTCTTTCACCGGTTTGGCACGCCGAATCGGAACCTTACCTCCTCGATTTCAACATCGGCTGAATGGCCGTCTTTGACCTTGACTTCTTTACGGATATTCCAGAGGCTTCATTCGGCCTGACTCAGCTTACATAGCGAGGCCTTCAGTTCTTCCTTACTCCTATAGGGTCTACTTACCCTCGTCTTGTCTGGCTCTTGTACCAGAATATGCACGTCATGGACAGCGAGACCCCCCCACACTCGAGACCATTATTGATGGGCACACTATCACCGTGACCCATGCCTCTATCAGTCAGGCCCTGAATTACTTGACCTCCGCTCCTGTCAGTCCTCACTTCCTCAGCTCAGAACCGACCTCGAGTCGATGTTTGCCAACATGTGTGGCGGGAAATTCCACAACTCTACTTGCACTCGGCGCTCCTTTCTTCCCCCCATTGTTGGTTTTTGGATACTGTGTTTGCCCGAAACCTTTATCCAATTAACCACAAGACCGAACGCCAAGGGCCCTTATTGGAAGTTTTTTATCATGTTTACAAGGGGGTCTAGTTAGATGTGGTTGAGTCGGTGTTCAACACTATTCACAGGGTCTACCGAGAGTAGATTCAACAAAAGTTGAAGAAGGCGAAGAACCGGGAGCTTTATTTTTGTAATTTGATTACCAAACTCCTTCTCCAAGCTGGTTTTACTATTTCTGAGGATGAAGAGCAGTGGGAAGAGCTTCCCAAGTTCCCGAACTGAGATTGGCTACGGAGCATTACTGTGCTCAAGAAAGGCAAGGGCTCGGCTGCTCCACTACCACCTCGTATGGTCCCTATGGCCCCACAAGCAGTCGGTGCCTCCTCTTCTGCACCTCCCCTGGCCACTTCCCTATCCCTTGCGAGTTGCCTGGACTACCTTTGTGCTCGCTTTGATAGCTTCCAAGCCACCTAAACTACGGACAGCCGCCGGTTGAACGCCTTCTTGGATGCGTATGAGGCTGATGAGGAAGCCCGTCTTGAGGATCGCCGCCTACTTCGCACCATGGTGGACTCCTATTTTGCCCCAGACGAGGAAAGCTCGGATAGCTAGATGTTCTTGCATTCCTAGATAGGATTTCTTATGTTTCGTCTTGTGATTGTGATGGGCTGTGTAGTGTTCCTTTCTGTTGACTTTGGCGGTAGCCTGTTGTTTTTGGGTTGGTTTATGCTACCTTTTCTATTACTTGTGCCTATTTCTCCATGATGAATGAATGCCAACTATTTGCCATTTTCCTACTTTCTATGTTGTGCATTTCATTTCTTTATTTTTCTTTGGGCATACTAACTTGTGGTACTAACATCTGTTTTGAGCTATTTTTGGATGAAGTTTGGGGTCCCTTTATGTGTCCCCACATTTTACCCCACTTCCAAAGTCTCATGTTTGCTTACTTCCACCTAGATGGTACTATCTCTCTCATTTTTTACTCCATTCTCCATTTCATTCTATGACATTGAGGATACTGTCAAATTTAAGTTTGGGGTGGGGTGCTTATACATGCAATAAGTAGACATGCACAACTCTAGATTTTGAAACTAAACTTTTTTTAACTCCAAAAATTTTAATATGTTTAGTATAATCCAACCTTTATCAATGGACTTGAATTAAGAACCTACGATCCCAATTATACACAGTTTTAACCCTTGATTGAATGTAAAATGCTGAAAAGTCTTCAAAAGTCATTAGTAGACTTTGAAAACTTGCACGAGCACACTAAAACTTGCCTAGTTGGGTTTGACACCAAATCCCTTGATTGGTAACCTTGTTAACTCATGAGGAGTTAGATGACTTAGATATTTAACACTACAATTGGTAACGAATTTAATGTCAAAAATCTATATATATATATAACAATAAGGTATTTGACCAAACCAATACTCCCCTACCTAGTAACCGGGCCTCATGCCTAGTTAAGCATTGCGTTTCGCATCAAAAAGTAAAGAGTTTGGAATGGTCGCCTATCTTAGTGTGACTAGTTTAGGTTTGTAGCCTCTTTAACCCGAGTTGTTAAGCCCTTAGGGGTGTTCTACACTTAGTGCCCTAAAACCTTAGGATTTGGGAGTCACTGGCCTAAAGCTCGCTAAATGGGTTAATTAGAAAGCTGGAGAAACCTAGATTCTGCACGGTCACACATGCCAAAAAAAAAAAAGAAAAAAAGAAAAAGAAAAGGGGATATATATATATATATATATAATGACAATAATTTTGAATGGAAAGCCAAGGTAGTGTTCAAATTGATAAGGAATCTGATAATTCATGGGGTGACAAGGGAGCTGTTAAGGGAACTAGGTCAAGATCACACATTCGAGGGATCACTTAACACCAAGGATCTAATGACTAATCAGAACTAAGCATCATACATTTGGAATTAGGTGAGACTGTGTCAAATTGAGAATGTGGGGTCAAAGTTAAAGTCTGTTGATAATTTGGGATTATATTAAATATATTGTGATTTAGAACATGTTTTCAGTTTTGATTTTAAGAATTATATTTTTCTGACTGAACTCTAGCATGCAAGCTCATTGGTTAGTATCGAAGTTTGTGGGTACCTTCGCTGTAAACTCTCACGAGACTTCACTCGTCTACTAGGGCCACCTAGGAGTTTAAAAGGCTTGTTGCATATGCTAAATGCAACCGTGGATCCCACGAAAGGGGGTATAGTTAGTATAGTTTAATTTTTGTTTCCTTTGTTACATTGCTCGAGGACTAGCAATGTATAAGTTTGGGGTTGTAATAGGCGCGTAATTATGCATATTTAAGCACCTCAAATTATACATGTTAGTTCCTTTGAGCCCATTATAAAGCTGTTTTACGGTATTCTAGTTTCTTTCTCTATTTCAGGTTCAAATGAAGAAAAATAGCTAACACGACAGCGAATGGAACCTGAAAGTATAAAAGTCATCACTCTTGAGAAAGAAAAAGGAAAAAGAAGAAGATCAGCAAAAATTGTAATTTACGATCAATCGTAGGATAACTACGATCCTACGAACGATCGTAAATCGGCTTTTTTTTTGGATTTCTGTGCATATAAAAGAAAAAAAAAACCCTGATCTATATTTGCTGGGAGTTGAAAAAGGAAAAAAGTAGCTAAAAGAGGAAATCCAAGGATGCAAACTAGGGTTAAAGGTTCTTCTTCAATAGCTATGGAGTTCATCACCTTTGGGATGAACTAACTTCACCTTCTAGGGTTTCGATGAAACCCTAGCCGAGTATTGTACTCTTGTTTTTAATTTCTTGTTCTTTTCTTGTAAACATTTGATTGCATAATAAAGAGGGTTGCTCAACAACCAAATTTAATGGCAAATTATTCTCAATGATGTTTTCATTATCTTAGGTTGAACTAAATTGAATATAAAATCAATCTAAGTTAGTTTCTGTGATTCGAATTTAGATATTATGCAATGGTGCTTAATGATTAAGTGACTAGATTTTAGGATGCTCTACTCTTAGAGAAAACAAGTGATACCACAATCCTAGATTAGTGTAGATCATTTGTATTGATCACAGATAGAGCATGACTTAAACCTAATTACTTGAGATCTTTCTAGATCTATTGAGTAGGGACTTGTAGTCGCTCTCAACCTTCATGTTTATGAGTCAAGGACTTTAAATGAATACATGCGATGCAATATTAGGCTAGAGGTGGATTCCTCTACCCTAGACTTTTCCCATATTTTCACAAATCCTTATAATTGCTTTCTAGTTTAGATATTTTAGAGTAATTTAGTTTTAATTGAGATCAAACAAAAATTCAACTCCTCAACCCTCAAGTTTAATTTGATTTAGAAAGGATAATAGTTAGACTAGCGCAATTCTCTGTGGTTCGACCCTTGCACCACTATCCTATGGGATTAATACCAATTGCAAGGTATATAATTGAGCGATCAATTATTACCAAGCTAAACTAGGAGGGTGTACTAACCTTAAAGAATCACTCCTATTTAAAGAAAATCCTTGATTGAGGTCCCAAGCTTGAGTAGAACCCCACTTTGAAAGATGGGCAACCCTTGCTTGAAGAGAAGAACACCACCTTGCCCTTGCTAGAAAAATGCTCCAATCCTTGAGCTCCCTTTGATCTCAAATCCAAGACCCCTCTTTGGATTTCCCAAATCCCTCCTCTCCTTTCTCAATCCCTCTTAGGTTTTGGTCAAAACCCAAAACCCCCAAATGAAGCCCTATTTATAGGCAAAGGGTTAAAAACACCCAAATCCGGATCTCGCACCCGCGCGATCGATCTCACACCAACTGCGATTGATCACAAACCCAGTGCGATCGATCGCACATGGGAGCAATCTGTCGCACTTAATTCCAAAAGTTTTGTCAAGATTTTTTCTTGCATGCGATCGATCGCACACCACCAGTGCGATCTATCGCACCTGGAGCGATTCATCGCATATGAACCAGAATGTTTTGGCCAATTTTACCTGTATGCGATCGATCGCACCCACCTGCGATCGATCGCAGAACCCACTGCGATCTATCGCACATGGGACTGACCTATCGCACTTGGACCCGAACCTTTTTGTTCAGCTTCCTCTGTATGTGATCAATTGCACATGACCTGTGATCGATTGAACTCCCTAGATTTTGGATTTTTTCTACCTGCAGACCCCTTGGGGGTGTTTCCAACCCCATTTCTATCATCCTTAGGGCTCTATACCCCCTTTTCATGCTGCACTTGGGTAGCTAACATTCATTTTATCATAACCACTAATTTCAAACACGTGGAAAGCCGTTTGGCTTTGAATACACTATTCATTAGCCATAGAAAGTTCCGGGGTGCTACAAAGTCCCTCAACATTCACTGCTATAAATATCAAGACTTTGGCCATATGTCACAAGAATGCCCTTTTTTTTAATGAATCCACTCAGAGAGAGAAGGGGGTTAGGCAGACCCTACCTGTTTATTAATAGAAAAAAGAGGAGGGACATAAAACCTTACCCTTATAGAAAAATAGGGGAACACCTTACAAAAACCAAACCAGGCTAAACCTTAACTATTCTGATATTTCCAACTCCCGTTTTATCCGATATAATCAAAGACTTAATCTTAGCCAGAATATTTCTATAAGAAAAGAAATAATCTGAATCCATCAAATCACAACCAATATTAGCCAAGCCATCAGTAACAGAGTTTGCTTCTCGATGAACATGCTTGAAGGAGTAGTTATCCCAAATGAGGGGCTTAATCTTGATATCCCTATACCAATTCTTCCATGGGGAAGAAACTTTCCCATTCCACATGTCAACTAGAATTTTTGAATCTGATTCGATTTCCATATTGCGAATTCCAAGATTCTTATATAACAAAAGACCATGGGTGCGAGACTCCACAAATTTATTACTACAGATGCCATAGTAAGAGAAGAAACAGGCCACTATGTCTCCATTGTGATCCCTAATTGCATCTCCTCCACCAGCTATACATGGGTTACCTCTTGAAGCACCATCCACATTTAATTTCATTCTACCCCTTGGGGGTAAAGCCACTTAACAAGCAAAGACCGGAAATGGTTAGGATTATGATGACTCATACCAAAGAGAGGATATAAGTCCAGCACATTCCAATGATAAAAAGATCCAATATCCAAAATCCTTCTTTTGATGCTTTCTAACAAAATTTGTGGAGGTCTCGACTTAGATTCGTACTTTCTTCTACATCTCTCAACCCATATCTCCCAAACAATCAGAGCTGGAACTAGAAAAAATAGATCATTTTTTCTGGAGGAAGCACCTCGAAACCATCTTTTAAGACAATAATGGATGTTATCATGAGAGTGAAAAGGAATGAGGCAATGGGATGAAAAAAACCTCCATAAAGGAAGAGCAATATCACTACTAACAAATAAGTGAGTAGAATTTTCCATACTGGCATTCTTGCAACAACAACATCTACTAGCCATTGGAATTCCTAACCCTTGGATAGCCAAATCAGTTGGAATAACATTATACATGATTTTCCAACAAAATATCTGAATTTTTGTAGGGACAATAGGATTTCAGACTGCTAAAGGCCAAGTCTGAGTATTATTATTTTCCCTCAAATAATTCCAAGCTGATATAACAGAGAAATTTCCGGTAAGAGATTTATTCCAAATAATAACATCGTCCTCATTATAAGTAGAATATCCTCCATATTTGATATCCTGAATAGTAGAAGGCATCAAAAATTGACTCACCTGAGATAAATCCCATTCTCCAGCTAAATTAAGGATATGACCAATATTAGGGCTGATAGTGGGAGAATCTAAAGCCAGATTAATAAGAGCTTCATCTCCAAACCAACGATCAAACCAGAAATTTACTTTAGAGTCATTGCCAATAAGCACAAAAGAGTTTGAGAGCATAAACTGGAAGACTCTGCAAATATCATACCATAGTTTCAAAGATCTCCGATTAGGGAAGGCATTCCACACATGATTTACATTGTATTTTGCTTTATAAGAGTAAGACTAGAGGCAATCCGAGGTGTAAATTTTCTTAGCCTATTTAACTCTTAAAGCTGAAGAAAACTCTGACATTTTTCTGATACCTAGACCTCCCTCAGAATAAGGCAAAGAAGATTTTTTCCAGCTAACCCAATGATGCCTTATGGAAGAATCTGAATTATTCCAAAACAAAATTTTACAATAGTATAATCAACAGAAGAGTCGATACCAGCAGGGATATGAACACCAACTAGAATATGAGTAGGAATGGAGGATAACACATGCTTAATCAAAGTCAGGCACCCTCCTGCAGAAAGAAGCTTATCAGACCATCCTGAAATGCGCCTCTGAATCTTCTCAATGAGGGGAATAAAATAAGACCTTTTCTGCTGGCTTTAAATAAAGGAACTCCGAGATAGGTAAAAGGAAATTGTTTGACATGAAATCCAGTGCAATTGGAGATATCTCGTTTTCTAGATATGGGAAGTTTGTCAGAGCAGAAAAGGGAGCTTTTTTGCTTGTTTATCAGTTGGCCAGAGGAACCTTCATAGGTCTTTAAAAAATCAAAAATTTTCTTAAAGCTTCTGGTACTGCCATTACAAAAAATCAAGGTGTCATCAGCAAATAATACCTCCCAATATTATAAGAAGGCGAATAGAGAGTCATGACTTCTTTTAGTCTTATGCTAAGAACTTCTTCAGCCAAAATGAAAAAAAAGGAGAAAGAGGATCTCCTTGCCTTAAGCCTCTCGAGCTTTGGAAAAAAAACCATGCAAGGAGTCATTAATAATAATAGAGAAGCATTGATTATGGATACAACCCTAAATAAACCTGATGAATCCATCACAGAATCCGAACTTCTTTAAAACAGCCAGAATAAAACCGCACTCCATACAATAATAAGCCTTTGCCATATCAAGCTTGATTATAAAGTTTCCTTCAAAGGATTTCCTATCAATTTCATGGACCATTTCTTGAGCAATCGTGATATTTTCATTAATTTGCATTCCTTCTGAGATAATTTTCGGAAGAACTTTCCAAGACGATCAACAAAAATCCTGGAAAATAATCTTGTAAAGAAAGTTGCAAAGATTAATAAGATGATAGTCATCAAAGGAAGTGAGATCTTCACATTTGGCTATCAAAGCTATAGCAGTAGCATTAACATACTTAGGAATGTGAGGATCAGAGAAAAATTGAATCACAACATTTAACAAGTCATCCTTGATAATGTTCCAACAATCTTGATAAAAATGACCATTGTAGCCATCAAGACCCGGAGCACTGTCAGCATCTAATCCAGAATCAACCTGCTTAACCTCCTCCAAAGATGGAACATAAGCAAGATAACAATTGTCCTCCACTGAGACCAACGAAGGAATGAGCTCAAGTATGTGATCATCAATATCACTGTTAGAAGCTCCTGGAAGAAAGAAACAACTTCATTGGCAATGTCTTGCTGAGACTTTATCCAAATACCCTGAGAGTTATTTATTTTATGAATACTAATCTTTCTTCTTCTTTGATTCGCCACTGAATAGAAAAACTATGTATTATTATCCCTTTCCTTGAATCATTTTATTCGTGATTTTTGCCTCCATAAAATTTCTTCTTGAAGAATGACCTGTTGAAGTTCATCTTTAAGGGAAGAAAGAAGCATTTCCTATCTACTATCCCAGACCTCATGCAAATTTATCTCAACAACACAAATTTTTTCTTCCAAATCCTTTATCTTGGCTAAAAGATTACCAAAAACCTCCCTATTCCACTTCTTAAGAGAGATTTCCAGTCTCTTGAGTTTAACAAAAAATGATAGAATTGGATGAGCGAAGACAGGCATAGCCCATGAATTCTCTACTAACCTTTTAAATCCTACATGAGATAACCACATCTTTTGGAATTTGAATGGAGGACTACGAGATACATCCATGTTAAATTTGAAGATGAGAGGAGCATGATCTGAGTTAAGCCTTGAAAGATGAACATAAGCAAGATATCAAAATGAAATACAATAGAAAAGTGATGAACGCCACGAAGGATGATAGTGAAACCGAGTCAGAAAGATCTGACAGTTCCTCATTGAGTGAGGAAACTGGAAATTATGTGGCTTTCACTGCCACCTTTGTTGGAATTAGAGATTCTCTCTCGAACATTGTTGGAAGTAAGTCATTTGATGACCATCATCATGATGAAGATAAGAGAGAAGAAATTTTGAAGTGTCTAGTTATTCATAGTGCCTTGAAAGCTCAAAATACTAACATGTGGTATTTTGACAGTGGATACTCCAGACACATGACATGCAAAAAATTTCTATTCACTCATTTTGATGAATGTTCTGAATGGGTTGTCACATTCGGAGATGGTAGCAAATCATTGGTGAAAGGGAAAGGAACCATTGAAGCCCCAAGAATTCCTAAGCTAGAAAATGCCTTGTTTGTTGAAGGGTTGAAAGCTAATCTCATTAGCATAAGCCAACTGTGTGACAATCATCATGCAATGTATTTTACCCAAAAAGTGTGTTCTGTGCTAAATAAGGGGTAAAAGCATTGTGGAAGGGTTTAGGACTACAAACAATTGCTATGGACTAGTTCCAACTATGAATACCTCAAATGTTTGTAATAGAGCTAATCTTGATGAGGTCAATCTATGGCACCATAGGTTGGGCCACTTGAACTTCAAACACTTGACCAAAATCACCAAGCATGAGCTTGTGAGAGGAATGCCTAAACTAGGAAAGACTGGGTCTGATGTGTTTGGTCCGTGTCAAATAGGCAAACAGATTGGAAGTTCCCATAAGAAAACTCTAGATATTGCTACCTCAAAACCTCTTGAGTTAATTCTTTGTTATGGCCCTTACTTCTCATCCTGCAGAACAATATGTTTAAAAACATCCACAACCATTTAATAAGAAATCTTGTGCCCTCTGCATCAAACATCTACACAAAAAGCCCTAGAGAGGAAGAGACAGACAACAGGTATGAAATGGAAATACTTTGGGTTGCATCTATCAGGAAAGAAGAAAACACACACAAAAAGGGAACATTTGGACCGTGTTTTTAAGAACTCCCATAACATGCCTAGACTTTAGAAAGTCTACAACTCTACTGAACATTGAAGCAAAGCTCAAATTAAAATTGAGGTGTAAGTTCACAGAATTTTCAAATATCAATCACCAAAGTCGCTCCAACCCTGTACTTAAACATATGCTTCCTTAGGTCTGGCTGTGTGTGTTATTTACATGATATATTTCAACAACAAAAAAAACATCTATAATTCTATAGAATTGTTTCTTCAGTGGGTCAGTTAGGGGCCGTTTGGCATCACTCCCAAGGAATAATTCTCTATCCCTCAAGAATAGAAACCCAAAATTGATGTTTGGCTGGCATAGAATCCATAACAATTTCGAGAAATGTTCTCGTTTTGGAGTAAGAATTGAGGAATAAAATTTTTTCACTTTCAAAATTATTTTTTTAGGAAGAATAAAAACACGAGCACTCACACCAGACTTATTATTATTATTATTATCTCTTTATTTTTTGGCTCCTTCCAAACATTATTATGTTATTTTTATTCTTTAGAATAAATCCTTGTTTATTGTTGCCAAACAGGTTTTTAGTACAAAATTGATTTTTAGAACACATCCTCAAAAAAATAATTCTTGGTCAAAACACGAGAATCACTAGAATTGATGCCAAACGAGCACTTAAGATCAAACCCCCACAACAATCATGGTAGTGCAAAACACCAACCATTATTGCAGGCAAGTTATGTCATTTATAGAGAGTACTCCTTACAACTGGTATTCAAATAAGAGAGATATTTTGTCTCTTGCATGAAATAATCCAATTAAACTTTGAATATACAACTCCAACCTCTTCAAATACACTTGTTTGATTGCAAGGGAAAAACCTCAAGGATCTTCAATTAGGCATTTACTTTCACTGAAACAATCACATGGCGTCTTTATCTATTGCTCTGTTTATTTGCATGGAAAATAAATGGGAAAGAAAACTTTTCCAATGGATTTATTTTCTAGAAAAAATTTTCCAACTCTTCTATTTTCTACCGTTTGGCTAGAAGGAAAAAACATCTATAAAAAATCATAAGAATATTTTATTTTATGTTCCAATGATAATTTTTTTTAAAAAAATTAAATTTTCACCGATGGTTTTAAATACCATATACCGGCGGTTTCCAAAACTGGTCAATCATGTTTAACGGTGCTTTTGGGATTTTTAACGGCGGTTATATTATGCCGAAAAAACTATGTAGCGGCAAATATGTCTCACCGCTGGTAATTATGTAAATTACATTTAGCGGCAGTTACACAAAAGTTGCCACTACAAATGTTTTTTTTTTAATGCAAAACGTTTGGTAATTATGTAAATTTAATTTAGTGGCACACAAAAACTGCCGCCACAATATTTTTTTTTAAAAATGCAAAATGTTTTTTGATTTATTAAGTTTTTTCCCTGTATTTTTCACCTGTAATCAACAAATAATAAATACAAATCCAAACTATAAAATCTAACATTTTAAATATTTACTGATAATAACATTGAATACCGAGTTAAAGTGTACAAAACATCTCGTAAACAAATAATAAAAAAAGAGTACATCTAGTTCTCAAAAGTTTACAAAACATCAGTCTCTAAATACATCTTGTTTTCAATGCACGATACATACTGAGTTAATAGTTTACAAATACATCATTTTCCAACTAAAATAAAAATATATATAATCCCACTATGCCCGGGGTCGCGATCCAAGACTGAGAGGTGAGTTAGATGATGCTAAGCACATAACCAACTGTATTGAATGGTGGCAATCAAGCTGTGGTTAATCCGAACTCTGCCCAAAGTTCAATACCCCAGCCCAAGCCCAGTTACCTCAATTTGTATCATTTTCAAACTTATGGCATACAAACTAAAAAAATGATTTACCATAAAATGGTTATAAAGATTGCTAAAATGTTTTCTCCTTCATGGAAGAGCTGGTCACTTGATGCTTATTTCAGCTTCATCTCTTAGTTTCAGCATGGAAATAATGACCCGCCAGTAGGAGAAGGCCTCTTCAAAATCAGGCAGACGAGCTTTATAATTCTTACAACTATCAATATCAAGGAAATTTGTGTCTACAAGCCTTTGTAATTTTTATAAATATAGACAAGTTCTGTAAAAGGAAAAGAAAAAAATCAATTAAATTCAAGGGGGAAAGGCATATAATTCGTATATGAACATTCAAACATGCAGTGCAAATCAAAGCTTTATCAAATAATTAGACGGATTGTAAAATATAGGTTGGTAAAAATATGGGCCTTTTTGTGTAATATGGACTAGGTAAGTACATACATGGAGATTCTATTTTTATACTGAACATTCATGCATACCTTACCAAACAGTTGAAGAAAGGAACATTCAACTGAGTACTTATTCTGTTAAAGTATGACAGAACCGAAGCTTATCAACCTTCCTTTGATTGTTGCCAGTATTGACCAAGGACTTCAATATTCTATTTGTTTCAGTTCTTGAATGTGGGATTTGGGATCTAAGTAAAGCTCTAGAACATGGTGGTTGTGTGCCTAGTGCAGTTCTAGACCATGTGCATTTGGAGTTCTTATTCTCTGTTGGTATTGTCTTTGCTCAAGAAAAACAGAATAACTAATACTCAATTTAAAGAGGATTCTCTAGCTAAGTCTATGGTGTAGTCCTCTTTTAGATTATATATTCTTACTTCCATTTCTGCTTTGTTCTTAAGGACCACTATCTTTCTTAGAAACCTTATGGAACTGGTTTGTAGCCTTTGGTTTCAGGTATAAAATATATCCAAATTCAGTTTGAGGACCTCAGGGCTGCACCTAACTGACCTAAGTTTGTATATCTCATTAATTCAATTGTCATCAACTCAGAATCTCCCACCTTGAGAGTTACTAGTGTGAGTTGATGGAACTGGTTTGTAGCCTTTGGTCTGCCTTGTCCTTAGGAGTAAGCAACCTGCCCCTCAACCCCCCAGTAAAATAGATTTTTAGTTTAACTACTTATAAGTTATAACTTGCATATACACTAATTTTCCACTTTTAGAAATATTGCTAATATTTGACCTCATTTGTTGATGGTAACAATGGCACCCGATTATATTATATTGATATATTCCATGGTATTTCATCACCCCCGCAATGTTCGAATGATTGAAGCCTTGGGACTATGGGTTGATGGGTCTGTGGCCTAACCAACAAACTTACCGCCCCTCAGTCCTCACGCCTTACCTACACAAAATGTTGGGCCAATATTATCCTTGAAAGTGATGTGAAATCAATATAGATGCAGTTGTACAGTTGCAACTACTCCTTCCCAATGTAGACGGGGATGTCTAGGCCCTGATAGATCTCTTCTTTGAAGTTTAGATTATCTCAATTTCTGACATCCGTCTGCGACCATCTCACTTGCTTCAGCAGCTCCCAAAGAAGATGGATTAGTATACAACCGAAAAGTAATGGGAGCCGAGAAATGGTATCCATCTAGCCAAGTAATGGTAGCCTAGAGAGCCCTGTGGCTGCTAGCCTAAGACAATACTCAGACCCCTGTTATCAGGAGCCAAAATTTGAAGAAAGTTCCGTTTCTATATTCTTCATATGTAGCCATACCTAAGCTTCTCTACCAGAATCCGTTTTGGTGCATCAAATCAAACCAAGTCTAACATGTTTCTAGCTTAGAAAATTAGCAGCAGAAAAGAAGGGGAAACTGGAAAAATATCATCCCAATGTAAGCCTTATCCAACCAGTCACATATCATGAACTAATAAACATTGCTAAGAAGCTTTAGACTATTCAATATCTCCACACTTGGAATATACAGAGATGAGGGTGTTAATTACAGAAATATCTAAATCACACCCCCATCGGATACCATGAGCATGGATCAACTTACCTTGTAATAACACTTCAAGATGTACACATGATGAAAGCAAGCTAAGAATGGTGCTGATACCGGGCATAACTCCATTACGACACATTAATTAGTGAAAACTAATAGCCTTAACGAATTTCTCAAGGTAAGCATACCCTCCAATCATAGAATCCCATGAGACAACAGTCCTCAAATCTGCAGGAATCCCATGAAACACCCTTTCTACCAATCCTAAATCGCTACACTTAGCATAAGCAGCAATCCAAGTGCTAATGACAGAAACATCCTCCCCTATTCCAATTTGAATTCCAAAGAAATGGATGGCTTTTACCATGTTCAAATTCTTTGCATAAGAGCTCGACTGAGTCAATATTATTTTTCCAGTATGCCTAACACAAGAAAATATTATTTTTCCTTAGAAATCATTTTTTTTGATGTGTTTTCCTTGCAAATAAACAGAGCCTAAGGAAAGAATCACATGGCTTCTTATCTAGGCCATGCAAATTACTTGCAAAATCAATGTCATGCCATAAATCTCGGCAACAATATTTTTTTATGCATTAGCACTAATTTTGTCGAATTACGAACTTCTGTATGTTGTAAACTATAATATATATATATATTATTCTAGAGTCTAGACTATGTTACATGATTCATCCAGCATTACATTTCCCCCTTCCAGATTTAACTTCTGTATGTCTTTAACTATATTATTCTAGACTATTACTCTATAAAATATAAATAATAATAAAACAACAATGGCATTCCGAAACAGAACAGGTGCATAGAAAATACAGCAACTCTTCAAAAACTTTATGAACATTAGGTATTGCACAAATAGTCACTTTAATTAATATAGAATTATTGATTACATCTTTCTTTTGCATTTTTTAAGCTTTTGCTTAATTTAGTTGTGTGGAATGTCATCAATCACTACAAGAAATCAACCGATTAGGGATAGACAAAACTGTATGATAAGTGTTTTTCCGTCGCTAATGTCATTAGAGATGGAAATATTGATTGTCGACGCTATTCCGTTGATGATACGAATGTCACTAATGGATTTAGAGACGGTAATCCAAATCCTTCGCTAAGTAGGAAAGGATTATTACCGATTCTTAAATGCTGATTTCGATTGCTTACTTACGGGGAATCTGCGATGGAATTTCGAGTTGGCGACGGAATTAGAAATGGTTTTATTTTCGTCACTGATTAGCAACACCCACCATTTGTGACGGAAATTCGTCAGCCCCTAACTTTCCTTAGCAATACCAACGGATAAATTTCCGTCTCTAATGTCTGTTTTTTTATATCACCTATGATATACACAATCAAAACCTGTCATCTGTTCATTAACATTTGCAGTCATATACACAACTTGTTCATTCACTTTCGAAACCTTTTCTATCCCATTCCATTCACAAGTAAATACACAACATAATCTAGTAATAAAAATAGTGCAACTTTAAGAAAATGGTCTCAATAGGGGTTTAAAAAAACATGACTAATACAATACGAGCAAGCAATCTGCTGGTATCATCTAGAGGCTGGGTTGCGTCAGGATCTTGGGATGGAAACAGAGATGGTGTTGGGAAAGACTTCTTAAAAGGATTTAATCCTTTACCTCTCAATGACAGATTCGAGGAAGAATATGAATTCTCGTGATTTGTATCCAAGGGTCAATTAGAAATTGAAAAATTGGATTATGACATGGGCAAAGGAGAATCTACTTTCTTGCTCAATGAGCTAGTTGTGTGGTTTTTGGATCGAATTAGAGCAAACCCAACATGGTCGATCGATCGGCCAAGCATGGCAAGTCGATCGGTGGTTGATGATTTAGACAGGCTGGATATTTTGAGTTGCTTTTGGAGACTCTTATGTGAAATAGGAAGTTGCCTTTTTCATGGAGATGGGTTTTGGGAAAGTCCTAATTATAGTGGGATTGTTTTGTGGCTATAAATAAGCCTAGGGTGTAGGCTTAAGAGATAACCTAAAAAGGAAGAACCTTATGAGGAAGAGAGAAGGCCACGGATATGTGAGGTGTGGGTTGGGCTTCCATGGAGAACGGGAGATCTCCCATGGAAAGCCCTTGTTAGCTCTCAAGAGAGGAGAGTGTTCTCATGGCTTTATCTCGGTGTGCTCTCATGGTGGAGAGTATTTGTTCGGTTTTGAAGGGTTCAGGTTTTGTGTTTCCTTTAAAAGGATTTGAGTTTAGGTCAGATTTAGGTTGAGAGAGTGAACAAAGAATTATGGATTGTGTGAGAGCCTTTCAAGGGTTGTGGTAGAGTCTTTGAGTGTGTGTATTCTTGTTTATCTTATCTCTTGTAATCTTTTCTTTAATTAGTGGAAGTATATCTGGACCGTTTGTAGTGTGGTTATCGTATTTTCTCGTGAATACCCCTTGATAGCAATCGCTTCCGCGCACTCTTTTCCCCAACAAATTGGTATCAGAGCTTGTGTTCCAGTTTTGAGATTGCAGATTTGAGATTTGCAAGGCTGTCGGGGTTATGAGATTTATGACAAAGTTTGGAGCCGTTGTTCGAGGTGGAGTTTTTCCTGCGAAGTCGATGGAGTTTGCACAAGATTTAAAGAAAATTTTGTTGCTGAAAGCGAGATGGCACATCGAATGGTGTTTGTAGGATTCTCGCCAAGGTAGAGATTTGTGGGGTTTTTGGCACGAATTAGAGCAAACCCAACATGGGCGATTGATCGGTGGTCGGTGATTTAGATGGGCTGGATATTTTGAGTTGCTTTTGGAGACTCTTATGTGGAATAGGAAGTTGCCTCTTTCATGGAGATAAGTTTTGGGAAAGTCCTAATTATAGTAAGATTATTTTGTGGCTATAAATAAGCCTGGGGTGCAGGCTTATAGAGATAACCCAAAGAGTAAGAACCTTAAGAGGGAGTGAAAGCAAGATGTGAGGTGTGGGTTGGGCTTCCATGGAGAACGAGAGATCTCCCATGGATAGCCCTTGTTAGCTCTCAAGAGAGGAGAGTGTTCTCATGGCTTTATCTCGATGTGCTTTCATGGTGGAGAGTATTGGTTCGGTTTTGAAGGGTTCGGATTCGGGTTTAGATCAGATTTAGGTTGAGAGAGTGAACAAAGAATTGTGGGTTGTGTGAGAGCCTTTCAAGAGTTGTGTAGAGTTCTTGAGTGTGCGTATTCTTGTTTATCTTCTCTCTTGTAATCTTCTCTTTAATTAGTGGAAGTATATCTGGACCGTTTGTAGTGTGGACATAGTCCTAGAAGGGTGAACCACGATATATCTTGTGTATTGTGTGCTTGTCGTATTTTCTCGTGAATACCCCTTGATAGCAATTGCTTCCGCGCACTCTTTTCCCCAACACTATTAGTCTGAGGTACTTTAAACCTACTTAACATGCTATTTAAAGGCCTTTCAGGCTGTTTAGTAGTAGTAGTAGCTGCTCTCTTAAGGCCCGCTATTCCTGTCAAGAAATAGAGTGAAATGACTGGCTTGCAAACTATTGCATGAAATCTTGAAGGACCTCAATTGACCTCTTATACCACCCAACTCAGCTTCCATAGCCGTTTGGCGAGCCGCAATAGATTGATTCGCAGCCTTGGCATCCACTACCCTCCTCATCCACTGATCGAGCTCTGGAGCATGGAACTGAGCAGGGGTAACACTTAATCTGTATGTATGGACGTGCCCATGTACGTTTGGACTCCACCCATTCCATTCCATTCACAAGCAAATACACCACATAATCTAGTAATAAAATAGTCAACTTTAAGAACATGATCTCAATAGGTATTTTAAAAAACAAGACTAATACAATATGAGCATGCAATCTGCTCATCCAATAGTATCATCTAGAGGCTGGGTTGCGTTGAGATCCTGAGATGGAAACAGAGATGGTGTAGGGAAAGACAAAAACGATTGGCCCATAAACTGTTGTATGAAATCTTGAAGGACCCTCAATTGGCCTCTTTTGTCACTAGGTCATCTTCCATAGCCATTTGGCGAGCTGCTATACGGCCCATACTGTTCGCACTTTGCAACCTTGACATCCACTAATTGAGCTCTAGAGCATGGAGCTGACCATGGATAACATCCAATTAGTATGTACGGACACGCTCATATACATCTGGACACATAACTTGGGTGAATACCTTGTTCTGAGCAGTGCTACTAGCACTTCCCTTAGGACGCTAGCTGGCCGGCCAACTGCTCCATCCGTGTCTGCAGTTTATAGTCAATAATTCAAGTCAGATTTGCTAATAAAATTAAATAAATACCTGTAGAGAATTATGTTTAATGAAAAATATGAAAAATTTGTAACTTCAATTGCGTAAACATACCATCATATCCTTGGATGCCCTATCAATGAACGACCCATTCTTACGTGTATGAGTTATCCTTAACATATGCATCCGGTTTGGCTCCTGATCCTCTGGATCCTGAGCTTGCTATCCTCATAAAAAAGTTATTATGAGTAATGAAATTACGAAATAAATATGAAATTGGGAATGAACTCATTAAATATATCAAATACGTTAATATTCACATATACCTCATCCGCCTAGGGCTGTCAATGGATTGGATCATGATCCAGATCCGATCCGATTAGCCGGACTTTGGACCCTATATGTGATCTGTCAGATCGGATTCGGATCGGTGGAATCCGATTATAATCGAATTGGATCTGGGTATAGGATGATCTGATCTGATTAAAATCCGATCCGATTATATTAACCTTTTAAAATCATTTTAAATATATTAAATAGATTTTTTATGGATAAAGCATTAATTTTAAAAAAAAATTAAATTAATTAGAATTAATTAAGGTAATATTAGATTTTTATATTATTAAAATAGAGTTTTTTTTTAAATTAACCTTAATCCGATCAGATCGGATCCGGATCTTAAAAATATAATCGGATTCAGATCACTTAATTAATGATCCATCGGATCTCGGATCGGATTCGGTTA
The DNA here is from genome assembly GCA_015143295.1 of Tetracentron sinense. Lineage (NCBI taxonomy): Eukaryota > Viridiplantae > Streptophyta > Magnoliopsida > Trochodendrales > Trochodendraceae > Tetracentron > Tetracentron sinense. The sequence continues at coordinate 34,579,066 of CM026554.1, forward strand.
TGTCGGATTCTTAATCGGATCGGATTCAAATCTAGGCAGATCTGGTCCAAATCTGATCCGTTGACAACCCTACATCCGCTCTATACTATGCATAAGCCCCCGTCCCTGCAGTGAAGGACATCTAGAGCCTAAATCTATTCTCCTGCTTCCTCACATTGACTGTCCATTATGAAATAATGAATTCAGTTAATACTTTGACCATGTATAAAAAAAAAGAACAGACTAATGAAAAATTAAATACTTGTTGATTAATTCATATCATAGCCTCCTCGGTTCTCTAGTGGTCCACGAGAATCCTCTACTGGTCTGGAGTCACCCTATTATCGACGAAAGCGTATTGCTCCTCAAGTGAAAATTCTACTAAGTGGCAGCTAGTGGTTAGAATTCTACTATAAAGGACACCACAATAAGAAAAATTAATATGCTGAGAGGACCTCGAGACTTCTACATCGAATGCATGCACCACGCTTCTTTGATTAACATCAGTCTCTAATGGGTGTGGTGTTCCTATCCCATTGAAGAAGACATAATCCCCAAGAGTCATTAGCTCAAGTGCCTTGCTCAATTTTAAGGAAATTTTGACAGCATCTCCCATGACTCTCCAAGTACATGACTTAGACTAGGGGCAATGATGTTGTCACGCACCCAAAATCCCACATTGGTAAAATGAGACTTTATACCCGTTACACTACATATCCAACTTAGCTTAACAACATACAAGACATGCTAAAATGTGAGTCTCAAAATTTATCTTCAACATTTAAAAATAGATTCAATTGATAAAAAAAAAAGATTCAATTGATGATCAACATAATCCATCAATCATCATTATAAGACCAATCTTAAACATAAATAATCCGGATCACACAATTATAAATTTAAACGTAAGCAACATCTTTCAAATTATCTTATCACAACCTTTTTAAAGCAAATAAATCAACCAATGGATCAATAATAAGGATATCAATATAGATCAATCTCTCTCTCTTGTTAATCACCTTTGGGCTCCTCGGAGTATTTTTCTTCTACCCAAGGTTCCTGAGCAAAAATATCGCGAACCTGTTGACAATAACAATTCAACTAAGCAACGAATAACTCAATTGATATAAAGTATAGTTAACAATATATAATTCAATGCATTTTTAGTCATATCATACATATCATAATTTACATGATCAAAGTATGGAAAACATGTAAGTATCTCATAAGTTTCGTACCAGTTCTATACCAGTGTAATATCAATTAGTTCATATCCATGCATGATCATGTGCAAACTTGTGTAGACTTACCATATCGTGAACATATGCTTGAGTGTCATGATTAACTTTCAATTAGGTTATCCCTTAGATTCTGATATCTCACCTTTAAAACTCCATCAAAGCCGCTTATACAACGATGATGTTAGAGAATTCTAGGTTATTGGTATCATCTTCTAAGTATTTGCCTATTCGAAATTCAATCATCATATATGCATAAATAATCATAATTTAGCATGTGAACATCATACCATAATACTTATCATTCATATAGGATATTACATTCAAATCATGTTAACATGGTTATCAATATCATGACATAACAAAATCATAAGTTTCAATATCACAATTCCATAATCACAACCCGACATATATCCCTTCCTCCATATTCAATCACATTTGCATCCAAAACCTTAAAATCATCATATCAGTATCATGTAATAATTTCCATAACATTCTTCAATTTAAAATCATAAAAACAATAATCATATCATCATACATGGCCCATAATCCCTTACAGATCTTAAACCCTATATCCATTTAATCATGTAAAACCATAACAATCCATTCATGTTCATCAAAATTAAACCTTACACAATGCTTATTCAATCTTAATCAGTTCTTATCGGTATCATATCATTATTAATGGGACAGTACATGAAATATTTCTCGATTGCTTCCCTACGATCTGTTGCTTGCGAATGACCTTCAACTTTGATCTCCAAGTTTTTCTTCTTCTCGAGATAAATTTTTTTGCAAAACCCTAGCTTGAACTCTCTTTAGGATTTCTGAAAACTCTTAAAATGTTAAAAACCTTAATATACCCATGAGTTAGTGATCTATTTACAGGCTTAGAAGTCTTAAGCACATTCCAATTCTCGGATTTTCACAAAAATAACAAGTTTTCTGGGCAAACCGTTAGTGGACGATCGACCGATGTATAGCGGCGGTCGACCGGCCTAATGTTAATTCTCTGCCCAAAACATAGTTGCCAAAAACATGTATAATATGTGTATTATATGCGTACTAAACATTTGGAGGGTTCTGCCGTATTATATGGTGTGTGTTTCGCGTGTTCCATTTTATACACGTACTTCCGTATAATACGCGTATTATACGCGCATCCCGTGTTAAACGCGTATACAACCCGTGGTAAACGCGTACAATTAGTTTTGGCTGGGCTCCCTTGTATTTTAACAAAGTTATGGAGGGCTAACTAGTAATTAAAAAGTTATGCTTTTATAAAGCTTTTGACTCTTTATTATTTGATTTTGTCTCTTCTAGGGCACCAAACACGAAGAGAACTCTCCTCAGGCAAGAAAGAAGAAGAAGAAGAAGAAGAGGAGGAGGAGGAGGAGAGGAAGAAGAAGAAGACGGGTCGCCTCTCTACACACTGCACTAAGGTTTTCTCTCTCTCTCTTTCTTTCTCTCTCTCTCTCTCTCTCTCTCTCTCCCCACGGCTGCTACCGTGCACTGAGGTTCTGTACTGCAGCAATTGCTCTCTCTTCTTCCCTCCATCGCTCTCTGCCCCACCTCCTTCTCCTTCTCTTCCTGATGTTCTTCAATGCCATTTTTGCTCTCGTTTTGTTGATCCTGAGTTCAGCTTCTGCCCCTTTTGCGGCTCTTCTCTGTAATCTCCCTTTCTCTCTCTTTTGGAGGTTGAATTCGAAGAAAAGATTGCCTTATTTTATGGGTTTTGTTAAGTGGGTGAGATGGGTTTTAAGGGTTTAGTGGTTGTACAGGGGTTTTGTTTTTTTGATATTTTATAGAGAAATAAATTACTTTTCCGAAAACTGATTTGTGGTTTGTTGTTCCATATCAATGTGCTTATTTTTCTAATTTATATTTTAAGGATTGTGAAGAACGTGAGTATAGTTGGAAATCGAACTGTATTGATGAATTAGTACTAACTGTCACAATTTTTTTTTGAATTAGTACTAGCTGTATTGATGCAGCTTAAAGATTTTTTTTTATTAGTAATACAGCTTAAAGATTGACATTTTCTGAACTTCGCATTTGGCAGCTTGAAGTCTTGAACTCAGCGTGAATTCAAATCGCCAGTTTGAAAGAATATATCCAGCTGCAAGAACATTGAACACCCGTGTTATACGAAAGGTATGTTACTATGCCAATTACATAAATTTCAGATTAGTACTAAATAAAAGCTGCATAATCAATCGTAAACCATTTACTGTTACGAAATATTTATACATTGCAATTTGCAAGTTTGCAACTTAGCCCTATGATAATTGATAGGTATTAAATTACAACCATGTTTGCAATTTGCATAGGTTCCCTATGATATTGTAATTTTTTTAAATAGTGATTGGTGAATGATCATATTGTACTTTTTGGGAATTATATAATGAAAAATCTTTGTTGAATGATGATCTTAAATGATTATGAGTAGTTGGTTTTATAAAATCCTATCTATTTATAACTAGTGGGTGGCACGTGCGATGCACGTGATAGCGAGGGGAAGGAGTTAACCACAGTTAATAGGAGTTAAAAGAAACACATGTTAACCCATGGTTGCGATTGAACTCGCTAGTGGCATGTGCGATGCACGTAAGAGCGAGGGGAAGGAGTTAACCACAGTTAATAAGAGTTAAAAGGCTCACGTGTTAACCCACGGGTGCGATTGAACTCTCCCTGAGTTCAATCGTGATTGGCTGTGATTCAAAATAGATAGATGAGCAAGGGTAGTTTCGAAATTAAATCAAAGGCAAGGGGTAATTTGGGAATTAAAGCAAACATTAAATTAAAGTTTTGTTTTTATATAAGGGTAGTATGGGAATTTCAGAAAAATCACCTACGGCTGCCTCTCGCATAGTAAAGATTATTAATTATTTTTTAAATTTTCCCGTACTTTTACTGTTTTTTTGCCGTATAACACCCATATTGCCCGAACGTATCATTGCCGTATTATACCCGTACTCGTACTTGATAACTATGGCCCAAAACCCCATACACTTTTTGAAACCCTGATTGCACTGGGGTCTTGAGGGGGGTCGATCGGACTCCCCTGTTTTTGTTTGTTTTGGTATTTTTCTTCCCTCTTATATTTAGTCAATGGTCACATAGCATATATAAACACAATTACAGTATTTTAGGCACAATTTCAAAGATTTTCATTCAATTGCACAAGTTTCAAGACAATTAAATATGTACTCAAAGAACAATAGGTGTGACTGACATAATTTTTCTCAACCTGAATTGTGCACGAGCGAGTAACTGTAGCTTTGAGATTATGCATTTGCAAATTGTCTACATGGACAATTCAAGAATCATATGCAGACAAAGACTCCTTTTAATAGATAGGATGAATCAGTTGTTACATGCAATGTAGTTAACATGAGAATTAAACATCATAGTTTTGCAATGAATCCGTCGAGGCACTTGTCACATAACGATTCTTGAACGGGGGATCTAAGTTTCAATACATGCATATACGCAATGACTTTGAACATAAATATATACAATATCTGGGTATAACCCACCCAATCATTTCAACTGTAAAGCCCATCCACCCACATGATAATGTACTATGTATTTAGTACATTATCATGCTCTAAAATATACATTTAAACACAATCGCTAGAGCCATTAATACATTAAACGCAGTAGATCCACTGCCAGTACGTCATACACAATATCTGGATTATGAACTGATAATATCAGTTGAAGCTAATATTGGGAGCCCTATACTCAAAGCCATTAATGTCTGCCTAAAACCATCCTCCACATATATATAGGTATATATATATTATTATATGTATGTTATAATAACATCACAATTAAAACTAATATTGGGAGCCCCATACTCAAAGTCATTCATGTCTCCTTTAAAACTATCTTCCACATATATATGTATATCTATATATATATATATATATAGATATATATATGGGGCTCCCAATATTAGCTTCAAATGTGATGTTATTATACCATAGATATACATATATATGTGGAAGATAGTTTTAAAGGAGACATGAATATATATATATATATATATATGTTTATTTATGTCATAATAATATCAATTACAACCATATTCCGTTTAACATCCATTTCTATCCGAATGTAAAAAGTAAATAATTACGTGAGCACTTTTCAACTCATAAGCATAACATAATCTAACATAATTATACAGTGAGGGTTGGCGACTATAGACATGAAATTATTCACTTTATGGGGTTCGAGGGGCATAAGTATACCAATTTTTTTTATTGTGGGGGCAAAGTTTGTGGGCCACCTCGTTATGTCTGTTTGTCAAGATGTTTTTTTGAAAGTCATGGTGTGGGTGTAGCTGCTCTCTTTGCACAAGATTATGCCATCTTATATTATATTTGATGATTTTAATTCATCCAGTAACACCCAATTTGTTACTTCGAGTTTCGCTTGTTTATTTAATAAACAAGCCAAGGTCAAGCTTGATTTTCGAGCTCGTTTCATTAATGAGTCTAGCTAGAACACACTACTACTTGGCTCATTAAAATGGCTATTGGCCCATTAAATAATTAAATATTATGATTTAAAAGATATATTTTGTTTTCAACAGATGAGGAACTGTTGTCCTTTGCCTCATGATTATACCTATTAAATAATTAAATAATAAAGTATACTTTTTTTAGGGGCAACTGCTCTTTGCCATTATTATGCTCAATGAAATTATTAAATTACTTAGTGTAAAAATACTTTTTTTTTAAAAAAGTTCAAGGGCACATCCATGGAGATCGGATCACAGTCAATTAAGATTGAACTTGGGGAGAGTTCATTTCACACCCACAGGTCAACACGTGTCCCTTTTAACATTTATTAATTGTGGTTAAGATTTACTAACTCTTGGGATTCAACAATATATGTACCCTTGGTTTTAAGAAGAAAAAAATATTAAAAAAATATTGAACTCTGGTTAAGAATTTTAAATTGTTAATATTATTCTTTAAAAAAAACCAAGGTTATACCGTTGAATCCCAAGGGTTAGTGAATCTTAACAATAATTAATTGAGGTTAAAAGGGGCACGGATGTACCTGTGGGTGCGATTGAACTCTCCCCAAGTTCAATTGTAATTGACTGTGATCCGATTTTTTTTTGCAGGGGGTTAACGCTGGGGGTGTGGGGGCATACGTCCCTGAAAACATTTTTTGAGGGCACTACAATTTTAATTTTTTCCTGAAAGTTGAGGGGGCTATAGCCCCTGCTCATACTCGCTAATGCATTCTAACATATTGAAACTAACTTATTCTACAAATTTTAACTAAGATTCAATTAAATCACACACAAAAATGAAAAAACACAATAGGAATAATGAAGAGAGTGCGAGGAGAGAGAGAAAATCGCATGCTGCATGTACAACATGTGAGCAGAGAGAGAGGGAGGTGGGAGACTTACCGACGAGTTGAACGACGATGCACGCGGATGGGAGGAGGTCGGTTTACAGTGGAGCAGCAAATTCAGCGTGAGAGAGGGAAAGGTGAAATCTGCAGGAACGAAGAGGTTTTTATAATACGATTTTTAGATATGGTATTAATTCCGTCACAATAGGTTTTTTTTTTTAAATTTAAAATTTAGAGATGGAAACATTACCTTCGTTACAAATTTTCAGGTAATAGAGACGGATTTAAACCATCGGTAAAAGTTATTTTATTTTAAATATTAATAATTTAGTATAATATACATTATGCATTACCAATGGTTTATAGAGACGGTACAAATTCCGTCAGTAAAGGTGACATATACCGACGATTTCCATCCGTGGCTAAATGAAAAACTTTATAAAATATTAGTGACTGAATCTTAGCGATGATGGTTTTCTTGTGGCTATAATTACAATATATTTTCCGTCTCTAAAATTCTGTGCCTAATCGGCAGATTTACTGTAGTGAATGTTATTTAGACTCGCAATGAAATTGAAACCGAGGTCACAAAGAAGTGGATGATGAGAAAATTTAAGGGGTGCTGGAAGGACTGGAAATGTACATTAAAGAAATAGTTCTATAGTCTTGATCACTCATTGGAGGTGTAATACATGCATTAAGATCATAGGGCAGATTTAAACTAGTGGAAGGTTCTTGTTGACCACAGGGGATCCGAGGAGGTAGAGGTGTGAAACAAACAATGTTTTAATTTTTCATTTGATCATTTTTCAATTTTATCTCTATACATTCAATAAGTTAATGCAATGCATTGTCTCATAATAAGCTGGAAGTGCTAGGAACAGAGAGAATAGGGGCAGGCTCCTAATGTCTCACATCGCAGGGACAAGGACTAGTGCAATATCAGGCTGATGAGGTAAATGTGAACATTCACATCTTTGATCTTATGTTGTATATTTAAAAATTTACGTCATAATTTACTCGTATAATAACTTCTTTCACGAGGATAGCGAGCTAGGCATCCGGAGGGGCATGAGCCAGATAGGATGCATATGTTTAGGATTACCCATACCCGTAGGAATGAGTGAGTCATTTGTGGATCTGGTTTATGTGAAGATGATAGTATGTTTATGATTCTAGTTACACAATTTTCATTTAATGTTCCGTTTGTTTTGAGATAAAATAGGGGAAAACAAATGAATTCCATGGAAAATGTCATTTTCCAAGTATACTTTCTTTAGGACAACTGATATTTTCCATGAAATTCATTTGTTTTCCTCTATTTTACTTCGAAACAAATGGAGCATAAGTCAAACTGTTTATAATTTTCATTTTAGTCATACTGTTTATTTTATTGTTTTATTTTTTATTTTTTTATTAGTTCCTCTCATGACTTCAATCATTGACTATGAATTGCAGACATAGATGGAACATCTGGCTAGCCAGTGTTAAAGGCAATGATAGTAACACTTCCCGGAATGGGGTCTTCAACTAGGTCATGAGTGTGGAGGGACATGTGTGAGTCTGTACTTATAGATTGGGTGTCACTCCTGCTCAGTTCTATGGCTTAGGCGTTGCAGATGCCGAGCATTGGAGGAGGATGGCAGAGATGCTGAGCACTGGAGGAGGATGGCAGAGGCTACCAAGGTTTGGTCAATGCCTGCCAAGACTATGACGTGCGAATTGAGGGCAATTCAATCATTCTTACAGAGCTTTGGGAACCATATGGGCAATATACATACACTATCGCAGTTTCAATCCCAGAATTTTGATGCTACCCAGCCTCCTGAGGATACCCAGTGACGAGCCAGTGGAGCCCCATGTTTTTCTTTTTTTAGGTTTTGTAAACATTGTTATGCTCGCATTTCTATATTTGGATATGATGTACTTTGTGTATTCAGTTTCTTAAATTCTATGTATTAATTTAATTTTCTTATTTTACAAGAATGTTTCATTCGGTTTGCATGGGTGGTGTGAATATTTCCTTCAATTGCCTTCAGTAATCACCTTGTGGTGTTATTGAGTTTACCGAAAAAACTAAAGCCTTCGGGTGTGTGTTAGTCCCATATCAGATAGCTATTCGAGCATGCTGTCCCTTATAAGGTCCTTGGCTCCTCAAACGGTTGGTAGGTACCCGTTTTGAGGAGCTCTAGGGTGAAGTTTATATGGGCTGCATGTGTGGTATATATGTGTGGTGTTATTTGCATGCTGTGTGTGTTTGTGTTTGCATGGGTGGTGTGGGTATTTCCTTCAATGGCCTTCAGTAATCACCTTGTGGTGTTATTGAGTTCACCAAAAAAAAAAAATGATTCATTCGTTTGCATGATATATACTATATTTTTAAATGTTGAATGGAATAGGTTACAAGTTAGACATAACAATGCTCCCATTTCTCTGAATGATGGATTTCGATCACGGTCCCAAATAGGTATGCTTTCTAATTAAGAATAACATCCCAAATCACAAGGGTTTGAGAGTTGCCACCTAATACTAACCGAGAAAAAATGGAAACCCTAAACTATTCAATGGAAAAGAAAAGATCAAAGAAAGTCTAGAGAGAAGATTCATTTGTGCTAAGAAAAGGTGTTAAGACACTTGCTAAAATAGCAGTTACCTACTTCGTAAATTCATATTAGACTAAAATAAAAACTTCATAAAAATTAATACAGAAGTCAGAGACTAGACAATGATGAATAGTTAATCTATTTTAGTGGTTTATATGGAATATTGAATAGTGGAGGGACTTATTTGTAAAAAATTTAGGAAAGAGCCTTGCTAATAAAGCTCTAATATTCGGGGATTAATTATAACGTATTAATTGACATAATTATAATAGGTATGTCTGAAAGTGTTTAATATGAAATTAGAAACTCATAAGAAGTTAATTAGAATGATATTCTAAGCTAATACAAATTAGTTTTGTATTAGGACTCATATCCAAAGATAGAGTTCCTTAGATCCCCCACTCTCTCAAGAAATTTGGTACCTATATAACATCCCTAATGAGGAGAGCACATATGTAGGCCCAAGCAATAATATAAGAATTAAGAGAATTATTCTCTACGATTTTGGTGGTTCAGCTTGAATGAGAAGGCAATCAGTTTCCTAGGTGTCAATCCATAAAAAAATTGTTCTAGAGAGTTTGTGTGAATCGAAAGAGGCCTCACCCTTGATTCCAGTTCGCCAGTTCAACAAAAAGGTCCGGTAAATTGCAGAAAAATTGTTTAGAAAAAGTCTTTGATCACCCTTTTATGACCAGTTAGTTGAATCAAGCACCAGATTTCACAGTTCATGGTTCAATCGACCGGTTCTTACGATTATTAGATGTAGGGCAGCTTTAAAAATATTTAAGTTTTACAGATTTTAAAAACCAATTGACCTTCTGGTTCCCAATTTTATCGGTTCAACTGGGCTGTACGGTCCGGTTTTTAAAACACTGATTTGATCATCCGCTGATATATGGTATCTTTGGAATAGTTTTTGCTCTCCTTCGTGAGATGATGAAGTCAATGATCGTTTAGTCCTTGCTTGAGAAAAACCAATATACCTTATAACCCGAAGGTTAATTGTCAGTGCCACCCTGGCTATCTATCCATTCTTGGCAAAAGGACTAGACCAAAGACTACTTAGATCACTGGGTTTAATCGCAGTGATGTATATATAAACAAAAGCAAAAGACTTAGCCCCTTACAAGAGAACCCAATTATTTAATGAGCTGGCCAGTTGAATCCATTCTGAGAATGGTGATTCTCTGGATTTCATCAAGCTTTCCAGAGCGATGGCTCATTGTTTCTTTGGAGTCACTACCTCGGATTGAAGACGAGGAATCCAAGAACCCAATACCGAAGTCAGGTTATAAGTGCTCTACCCACTAAACCAAAATTGAAGGATCACTCCCCTTTAATTTAGAATTACTATAAGTGGATCTCTCTATCTAAATCAATGCATGTGGTAAGAGTTTTGGCTAGACAAACCTGAGGACCGACTGGTCACATGTAGCCTCCCTCACAGCATCCTCCCAAGAACTCTTCTTTCATGATAGTCAGTATAGCCATGGATGAGATCCTGTCGAGAACCTTAGTATTGCCATTACCCGTTGTCCAGTTTATTCTCCTGACAACTCAACTACAGAAATAGATAAGCAAACTTCTCCCAGCTAAACTCGCAGCCACACATATAAACCAATCACACATGCATCTTCGGAATATGAAACAAAGCATACACTTATTTTAGGTGAACTGCACTAGAATATCATACATTGGAATCTCCAAGCAAATGCTTAATCTACCGGAAGGCTGTTTTATTTCCTCCAAACCCAAGAAAGTAGCTGAGAAGGTGGGATTGATGTGTCATTCCCACAGTTATCAAGTGAAGATTTTACTAGTCCCCAGTCATTCAGTGTCAAATAGGAGACTTGGTTAAGTATATAACAGACTTGAGATTCCATAGCTTCAGACATTGATTGATGAATGACGAGATTACTCACTACAGTCATCTGCCCGAGTTAAACGCTTCTTCCTGTATCTCCATGCTACTTGAATACAGTTTGCTGCAAGGCTTCTCCAATAGGGTGATTCATACCTGTCATAAAAGTGTAATACATTAGCATGCTGGGTGATTGGTTTAAGAAAGCACAAAGAAAATCTATTCTCTTCTTTCCTTCTGTCTTGATCTTAAGATGTTTGTGACCCATGAATTCATGATTGGTTATACCACCAGGTAGGCTTAGTTCCTAGAAGTTGGCTAGCCACAGGGTGCAAGGCTAGGATACTCTATAAAGTAACAAATATCAGCATGCCCCGTCATATCACAATCTCAATTGATGTTGGAGATCATCCAAAGATGCCACAAAAGTTGCATCTTTGCAAGTGAGATCAAGGTGGGGCTAGAACACATGACCTCAAGGTTGGGACAAAGGTTCCATCTTGTAAAGTAAGGTCTTTTAAGTTTAAGAACTTACAGCCATGGCTTAAAACATCGACACATTTCCTAATGTTTCCTACGCAATGCTTCCATTTCCTTGGGTACCAACCGATAATACATGAAACATCAAAATAACAGTATTTCCCGACACATTTCCAATTATTTCCTATGAAACTCTTCATTTCCATGGGCATGATATTAAAAATCTACACATCTTAGTACGTTTCAGCTGAAATGTGTTGACTACGGTAGCTGCCGAAATGAGTTAAGATAAACAATACATGACTTCCTGACACACTTTGTATAGTTTTAGTTAACTTCAGTTGATTTCATGCCGGTCGAAATCATACGTATTGTTATAAAACTACTGGACTTCGGTCAAATTCTACCGAAGTCCACCGATACAGCCTCAATAATTGAGGGCTATAAAAATAAAGCCAAAACATTACTTTTTTAAAATAAAGACTTAAATATCTCATGAAAAAGTAGATTCATACAGTTAAGGGTGTCAATGTATACAAATATTATCTGTACCCGATTTATATCTGAATTTGATTGCTCCGATATTTATTCGAACAGGTATTCGATGGAGCGAATTTGAATAGTACTTTTACATCTGTTTATAATCGGATACGAATTCAAAAATTGATAACTGATTCAACAAATATCTGACCGATTATCCAAATATATGATCATATGTATGCATAATATATTATAAATTCATAAGACTAAAATACCCTTATTAACATGTGCTTTAACATAATTCTAAAACATTAAATTGTAATATAAAGAAGGATAAAATAGTAATATATCATTTTAATAAAATTGATTTTTTTTTTACATTTTTGCCATTTTTCTTTCGTTTAAATTTTTTATTGAAATAATCGGATAATTTGAATATTGTCCAAATTCGAATACAAATACTCTAAATCACTATCCGTTAGATATTTGATAAAATTTGGATAGTCGAATATGTAATCAGATACGAATTCGGATAAACCACTATCCGATTTGAGGGGGGGGGGGGGGGGCAGTTATTCTTTAAAATCTAAGATATAGATCCATTAAAATCTCCATCCGGATAATTGAGGAGTTGAGATTTGAGGGAGAATATAAGGCAATTTAAGGGAAATATCACATACCCGTAGAGTTTTTATTAAGAAGTCATCCAAGTCTCCTATGAGATCAAAGAACAGGTGCATCATTCGTAAAGATCTCTTTTGTAAACCCCTTTTTTTCATTCCTTGACATCTAATAGTAATGGCCTGCATTTGGTAATAGTATATAGCGAAATAACACTTTAGTAGTAAAGCCCCGCTTCACAGAATGTTTTTGATGACTATTTTAAGCTTGTATCAACTTAAGAACACTAAAGAGAGCATGTATCGTATAGTATAGTTAAAAAGATTTGACAAAAGAGAAAATATCAAAAAGAAAATACAGCTAAAATGACTATATTTATGCGGGATAGTGCATGTAACTAACATGATTCTCACATTTGATACTCTACATGTTTGCATTTTGTTATATAATGAATTCTAGATGTATATTTCTGCTTCAATATTCAATTTCTAAAGTATCATCTTAGATTTCCTATCTTTCCCTATTGTTTCTTAAGTTCCCTTAATTTTTACATAATTTCTTTGGACTTCCTTAAACTTCCACGAAATGTGTTAACTTCCTTAGTGACCGAAGCTTAGATCGGCACTTAGCTTACAGCTCATTGGCAAAAGAGTCTGATGGCACTTGATATGCCAAACACCTAAAAAATGTGTGCAAGTCCACAAAAACTTTGCTCTCCTTCAAGCTTAAACAGAGAATTCACTTCTATACCTAACATCTGATTCTGTGACCTTTCTAATATAAATATCCCAGAAAGAAGAAGACATAAAGCTAAGAGAAAACGTTGAGATGATAAAGTGTGGTGTGTGTAGCACAGACCAATTGCCTTTGTGAATCATATGCCCTACTTTACAACAACTATCCAAGATTTCGATAAACGTAAGTACAACCTTATGGCTCCTTGAACACGAGGGTTCCGCAAAAATCTTGCAAAAAGTGCAGTGACTTCTTCCAGATCAGCAGCTCGGAGTGAAAATGATTCGACATTAGTTAAGCATCTCACTGTTCTGTTGCAAATCAATCTCTGACCTGGCATCCTGATTCTTTGTCCATCTGCGAAGGAAATCATTCCAAAACCACAGAACTTTTATCATTTGAGCACAACTTCTCATAAGAATGACAAGTAAAAATGTGCTTCAAAGCCATGGCCAATGTAACAGATATTTTCTAACAAGGTTAATACTTTTTTCGCAGTGGGAGGATGAAAAGATGGGATGCAGCTATTCTCCCTATCTATGCCATGCCGTGCATGCAGCTATTCTCCCCATCTCAGCTATTCTCCACATGATGAGATGATCTAGCCATCCCATCAACCACATTCTTATGGACGGTCAAAAAGTAAGATAGATGCTCCGAAAAGTCTGTAGGTTTTTTGGTTAGTACCATTATATCAGGATGGATTTAGGCCTACAAATGGAAGACAGGTGGCTGGATCCCAATTCCTTGCATGAGCAGCAATTATCTGCCATGTGGACAGCGTATCACCTTCCTGATTCAGGTATTCTTTAGTCAAGACAAAAGTGTAAAGAGTTCTTCCTTAAGTCCATTGATTTTTTGCTTTTGTTAACTACCATTAACCAGTTTACAGAAAAATTACTAAAATATTTCCATTTCAAATCATTGACAGCTAGAAATGTGGACGGATACAACATCTATTAATTACTTTTGGCCAAAAGCAGTGAATTATTGTTTCCTAAACAAAGTCAAAGTTACACCCAACATTAAATTGTTGAGCCTATTCTAAACCAATTTAGATATTTATTGCCTGTTATTTCATTGAGAGAATAGGATTGCAGGGCATGAATAGCTAAACAAAGAAGTTAACTGTTCCTCTTTATGACACAGTTAGAAATAGGATACATGATAGGCTCAGATCTTCCTTCCTATGCAGCAACATAAAAGGAAAAGGAACATGAAAAACATCGAACTTATACCTTTGTTCACTGAAGATTGCTCAAGACACCACGTGAGAAGCTCTTCACCAAAAACGTCCCCTTCTGACAAGGGGACTATATTCCGATCTTCTCCAATGCTCTCCATTTTCCCACGCACAATAAAAACCATCTTCTCAACTACACCTCCGTGGTACAAAATTTTGCTTCCTTTTATGTATGTATTTTGTTTTAGTCTCGCGCATATGGCATCTAAGATAGGTTCATCCATTAGGGCGAAAATCCTGACCTGCAAATTGATTCAGCACTTGATTGTTAGAAGTTAGAACAACCATGAGAAATTTAAAAAAGACCACGATTATGATGCAATCAAGCCATCGTGTGGGCTAGCTATGTTTTGGTCTGCATAAATAGTATAACGAAAATGCAGTCCTTTCTGTTTCTTCAATTATTCCTCTGTTCACTAGTTTAAGACTTATTAGCCTGCACATAACCTTTTTTCTTTTTCTTTTAAATGTCCATATGAATGTAGTCTACTCTAATACACATAAGGGTCACACAAAATTACAAGCCATGACTAAAGAGGGCTGGAATAGGAACACGGTGTGGTAAGCAAACAAAATCATTGCAGCATTCACATTAACACAATATAATGTATTCTGTCATAATCAATTGTATAAAATAAGTGCTTTGGGAGAAAAAAATTACTTGAAATTAAGGAATTAATGATAATGATTTTAGAGGAATAGAAAGTAGAAACCCTAGATCAATGAGGAAGAAAAGAGAAGAGAAGAGAAGAGAAGAAGAAAATTAGAGCGAGTTTAGGTGCAGATCCCTTCTTTCTATTATTATATCACTAATAAGAAGGGTTGCAATAATACCCTTACTAACATGACACAGTTTATCTACACCTATACTAATAACATATCTAAACACTCTCCCTCAAGTTGGGCATAGATCTCTATCATGCCCAGCTTGTTAAGAACTTATAAACTTGCTTGGCAATACCTTTAATGAGAATATAAGCAAGTTGGCTTTCTGCTGTAACAAATGGTAGACATAGATTCTGAGAAATAGCATGCTCTTGGACAAAGTTGTTAAAGGCGTCACCTCAAGTGGTCGCCTAGGTGACTAAAAGCTCTGCTGGGCTCAGGCGACAGGCTGCCTAGGTGGCCATTATTAAAAATTTGATATATGTAATATTATTAATATTTAAGGATATTAAAAATTAATTTTATTTGAAGATAGTAGTTTGGCCAACAAAAAAGCATGCTATTTTATATTCTTCTCGTGTCTTTACCATATAATATGTTCGGGTTTGTATATCCAACAAAAAAAGGGTTTGCATATAAAAGAAGAAGAAAGAGGAGACCATATTGTGCAAGTATGTTTCTCTCATGCTAACCTTCCCTCTCTTTCGCTCAATGAGACAAACAATTGGTCTCTCTTCCTCTATTTCTGGGTCCCCTATGTTTTTTTTATGGTTGGGCATACAGCTGGGCCCAGACAGCCCAATAACAATAAAAATACCTTAAATGCCCAAAATTCCCTCTAAGCCCCCCAAAACTCTCATAAATCTATCTTTTATAATTTAAATAAGTGCAGGTCCCATAATTATATATATTTTACTTAAAATATGTTTTTTATTACCTTTATTGGGAATAACCGAGAAGGACGAAAGTAGAAATGAAAAGAGGTACGACCTCTTCCTCTCTCCTCTTTTCTCTCTCCTTTGTTCGGTAGTCACATTGACTGCCAGACTATTTTTCTATTTTTTATCCCAATCCTACTCTCTCTCTCTCATGTTCGCTGTCACTAGACTATAATTTTTCTTTTTTTATCCCCCACAATTCCTCTCTCCCCCCTTTCGATAGTCATTGTAGATTATTTTTTTATTCCCAACACTTAATATCCCCCTTTATTATTCATAAAACTATCTCCAAGGATTGTTTTATCAAAGTGTTGTTGACAATCGAGATTTTGAAATTTATATGAATTATAGGGCCCTTTATTTAGGAAATTGCATCATATAAAGATCTCATATTGGGGAGATTTTTGCTGTAAAGAGTTCATTAGGTGATTCCTCGGGCTACTCCTCAGGCGTCCCTGAGGTCTATCACCTCAAATCTCCTAGTTAGCTTAACAACAATGCTTGGATGAAGTACCTGTCAATCTCTATGTATTTAGTATGATCATCTGAATAGGATTCTGAGCAATAGAGTCTGTACTAGTCAATGTTTTAAAATAATGATTTTGGAGACCATAATAGTCAGGGTTAAATCTTCTCCGTAACGGTGAAACCGTTACGAAACAACTATTACGACTCGAGTTGTAACAATCACGCTTTTTTTTAAATATTTAAAATAAAAATGTAAAACACTTATAAAATATAAAATTTTGAGATTTTTTTTTATCGGTAATCAAGAGAAATGTATTAATCAAAGACGCAAGTACAAATACATACCTAACCTAGAGATTACTGAGAAGTAACCAACCAAGCTAATTATAGGTGCCTACACAGCTACAAAGGTAAACAATATGCAAGCTAGATAAAAGATACTACTTTACTTAGAGTTGTGCTCCCAGGTTTGCAGACATATGACCAATTGACAACTAATCCGAGATGAATTGCCTTATGTGTGCACAAATGCGAGGAATCAAAGAAGGGGAATTCTCGAAGATTCTAGAATTCCTCTCCTTCCAAATGGCCTAGGAAATAGCCCTAGGCAACATATACCAAATTGCCACAAGATCACCCTCCACACTAACTCGAAACTAGTAAGATAATGAGTGTTGATAATGAGTTCCAGAAGGAGTTAGGGAAGACCCAGACTGCCCCTACCTGGGAGAGAAAATAACCAAAAATCTCATAAACAGTGAGACAATGAAATAACAAATGATCCACCGACTCTTCCGAGAGCAAACACATGTAACATTGGTTAGCCATCATCCAACCTCTTTTTAAAATTGTCACAGGTGAATTTTATCCAAACCTATAGTCCAAAGGAAGAAAACTACTTTTAACGGAATTTGAGAATTCTACAGACTTATAAGGAAAAGAGCATATAAAGTTCGACTCGAAGGATTGAAGATCTCACTGAGAACCGACCACTGTTATGCCTAGTCCAAATCCATGCCACTCTACTCAGTGGCCGAGGGATATAGGGTTGCAAGGTTGTAAAAAGGTGCAAAATTCTTCAAGTTCCCAATCATTCAAAGGCCACCTCAATCTCGGGCTCCACACAACCTCACCATTGTTCCTCTTAAAACAGTGTGCTACTGACTTTGATTTATCTAGAGAAAGACGGAAGATGTTTTCAAACCTAAATCGGAGACTCCGCTCACCACACGGTCCACACCACACGTTCTTCTAGAAACGAACCTCTGTCCCACTACCCATTTTAAATGAGATGAACGGGTCCAACAGACTAGCCACCGCTATTATTCCTTTCCACAACCCCACTCAATGAGGTCCCCTAACTTGTTTGGGTGTCCTACTCGAGATTTGGTCATATTTTGCAATTATCACTTTACGCCATAGACTCTTCCTTTCCTCCCCAAACTACCATACCCATTTGCCCAGCAGTGCTTTATTGATGGCTATTAACAGTTTGAGATTCAAACCACCCCTTTGGGGAGGGCGGCACAACTAATCCCATGCCACCAAATGGTACCTAGATTTCCCCCCTTTGCCATTCCACAAAAATTCCTTCTGAAGGCACTCCAAAGATC
Source organism: Tetracentron sinense (assembly GCA_015143295.1). Lineage (NCBI taxonomy): Eukaryota > Viridiplantae > Streptophyta > Magnoliopsida > Trochodendrales > Trochodendraceae > Tetracentron > Tetracentron sinense. The sequence goes on from CM026554.1 coordinate 34,597,370, forward strand.
ACGTTAGACCTCTAGGGATGGTAAAGGTGGACAATTAATACGTTGGAAGGTTTCTAAGGGTGCATTTGAGTAGAGTCAACTTTCCCCCTTTAAAGTGGGGATGGGCTTTCCACCCTGCTAGCCGAGAAGCGAAAAGTTCAACCACGGGCAACCTTGCCTCTTTGGACTTGAATTTGGCCCCTCAGGGGAGCCCCAGATAGGTCGAGGGAAGGGAACCTACTCTACACTCGAGAACAGCTGCTGGATGGCCTAATGTTGAGATTTTCTTGACACTAATCATCTCACTCTTGCCCAAATTGAGTTTCAGACCTGAAACCGCCTCGTAGCATTTGAGAAGGCACTTGAGATATGCTACTTGCCGACACAAAGCCGCCCAAAAGATTAGAGTATCATCGGCAAATGGGAGGTGAGAGATTGGAAGGCGCTCTTGACCCACTGAAAAATCCTCAAAGACTGTCCCATGAGCCCGCGACAACATCCCACTCAACACTTTGAAAACTATTATAAAAAGGAATAGGGATAGCAAATCACCTTGTCTCAAACCCCTAGAACTCCTAAATTTCCTATTGGAGATCCAATAATCATATCAAGAACGTCACGAAGGATACGCACCAGAATATCCACTTTCTCCATTTCAGACCAAACCCCATTCTCTTTATAATGTAATCTAGGAACTGCTAGCTAACATGTTCGTATGCCTTCTCCATATCTATTTTGCATATGATTCCAGATCTCAGCCTCTCATTTATCCATTCGTTGGCTATAAGTATCCCATCCAGGATTTGCCTACTCAGGAAATCACTGATTCTAGAACATCTCGTAACCTTGATGCTAAAACCTTGGATAGGATCTTGTACATACTACTACTAACTAGATTGATAGGGGGAAAGTCCTTCAACTCTTGGGCACCTGGGATTTTTGGGATCAGTACCATGAATATACTATTCATCACTTTATCAAATTGGCTCCGTTCATAAAGCACCTAGAGTACCTCGAGAAAGTCCTTCCCCCCTATATCCCAACAAGACCTATAGAATTCTATGGAGAAACCATCCGGACTGAAGACTTTATCATCTACTAGGCATTAGATGGCCTTCCTAACCTCGTCCTCAGTGAATGAGATTTCCAAGCTTCCCCCTGATCCGAGGGTAGAGTGTTAAAAGCAAGACTGTCCAAATGTGGTCTCCAAGAACATCTCTTTGTGTAGACATCCTTATAGAATTCGCCCATGCTATCTGCAATCTCACGGTGACTCTCTTTCCACCTCTCATTGACCTTGAGCTTAGAAGCGAAGTTTGATTTCTTGTGATAATTTGCCATTCGATGGAAAATTTTGGTATTGAGGTCACCTTCCTTAATCCATCGAATGCGCAATTTCTACCTCCAACTTGTTTCTCCCCTTCTCATAATACTCGCATATTCTGAACTTCATGATTCCTTCTGATGACTCTCTTCCCTTGATAGTGGCCTGAGATCTTCTAGGCCACTCATTCTCTTAATTAGTGAGAAGAGTACCTTCTCGACAATGTTGCCAAAGACATCCTTATTCCAAGATTTGATTTCCATCTTTAAAGCTTTCATTTTAATACCGAATTTGGTGCTAGCCAATGCTAAGCCTGGACTAGATGACCAGACTCTTGCCAACAGTCCTTTAAATCTATCATCCTGGAGCCACATATTCTCGAATCGAAATAGGGAGGGGCCACCTCTAAGATGTGCTCCTGCTAACATTATCGGCACATGATCAAATGTCGGTCTAGGGAGAGCAGATAAGACCAGATTTGGGAAAAGTTGTTCCCATTCTAGGTCAAACAGAAATCTATCAATTCTACTAGCCCTGGACCCTGTTTTCGATTGTATCAATGTGTATCGAGCACCTCTCAAGGGGTAGTCTATCAGCCCACAATGCGAGATGAATCTCCCAAACTTTAGAGATTCTTTTTCATTTGTTATATAAACACAATTCAGTCATTAAATACATAAAAATTGCATAGAAATCACTAAGTACCAATTTCAACCAATATTAGTTCATCAGTTAAATAATGTTTTTGGAAGAGAAATGAGAAAAAATTCACATATATTAACATATACCACATATTTCATTCCAAATCCATAGATATATGGTTATTATAACATATTCTAACAAATTTAAAGTGAAAAAGAAGAGAAACTTACCAAAAAAGGAAGCCCCAACTTGTTCAAGTTGAAACCTAGGGTTTAAAGGCTTGAATCTTCGAATTTAAGCTTGATTCTTGTTTTTGATTCGCAAGAAATGAAAGGAGTGGCCGAAATTTAGGACAGAATGAAAGAGAAGAGCTAAAAAAATGAGAGAATGGGGAAAAGAGAGTTCTATACCCTTAGATGGCTGTTGGCCGTAATGGAAATCAATTACGTAATGCTCTTTTAGCCGTTACGCAAAACCCCCTTTTTCTATGTAATGCACAGCATAACATCACACTCACTTTTGAATCTATTACGTAACATAACTGTTTCAACCATGACATATATTTAAACAAATGCTAACAGGAGTAAGTAGATATTAAAAAAAGATCAAGAGAAAGAAACCTATATACATGAATAGAAAAAATTGAAAAAAGGCTCACATATGTTTTATTTTTGGCGTAGTGCTCCCAAAATATCATCCTTTACTAACAAAAGAATAAGCAAGATAATCTTTGTGAAGCCCAAACGACTTAACAACTCTTGACTATATACTTTAAATGAAAATGCGATTTTTCATAAATTATAACCTACACTATTATTTTGTTTCAGGGTTGATGAGGTTGAGTTCATATTCTACAATATATTTTAGAATTACTACTTGTGCTATCCATTTCTGGGATAGATTCAAATGATTCAGGACTTAGGGGAGTTACGAGACATGGCTAAAGTCACATGAGTTAACACGGCAACCAGAATTAAACCCAATGATTCCTAGCTTCAACTTGGAAAGCCTGAGAGTAAACTCAACTCGTGAGAGTCAAGGAATCAACTTGGGGAGGATTCAACAAGCTATGCCCCAAAAGGATCTAAATAACTTCAAATATATTCACTGTAACCAAGAAAAATGCAGTATGTAGAAAGGTCTTCTAGTTCTATTATGACGGTCATAACATATTCTGAAGCTCACTTTCTTGACAAATTCAAAGAGATGGCGGCGTATTCCTCTTTGTAGATCCTCTGGAAAATTTTCCATTAGCATGTCTTCACTCACACCTCGTGTTGCAGCCCACTGAAACCGTTCTGCTTGCCGTACTTGCCTACAATATATAACAATTACAGGATTTATGAGTAAGACTAGCCAACCCATGTTATATGTTATGTAGACAAAAAATTATACACACAATCATCTTTTCCAATTAAAATTCACTCCTTATGATATCCAATTAGAATAAGGAACAGTTTGTATATAAAATGAACAGACAGACATGATAAAAATAACAAATAAAAATAAAAATAAAAATCATGAACCAGCTCCATATTCTCCAACAAAAAAGGAGACTTCACATTCAACATTTCCTAACATGTGTTAAGGTGGGACAGCAGCAGGGAGTTTCATGATGCACTCTCCCACAAGTTACAGTCTGCACAGAGATGTCAATCTATCGTTGCGAAAGTTACTACCCACTTTTCATTTAATGTTAATGGCTGCTCTGTAGGTTTATTTCATAGGAAGTAGAGGGCGTCTCCTTATCTACTAACCATCTTTGTGAAAGCTTTCACTCCTCTAATGACCGCGAAGTCCAAAAAGATGATATTAAAGAACAAATGAAATTATCACCTCTTACATTTGCAACTGTCATTTGCAGATTTGCCAATGCAGAATCGCAGATGAAATCTCAATTATTATGCGGAACAAGGTGCTAGCAGATCAATGTTTATGGTGTTGATCCTTCCAGCAGCAGATAATGGACAATCTAGGGTCCAGTTCGGGGTTTCGCCTGTTTGATACTTGGGGCTCCCTTTGATGACTGAAAAACTCTCTGATAGGGACTTCAGGCAGATTATTGATGAAATGTAGAAGAGACTAACTGAAAGAGAAGATTTTTATCTCATCAAGCAACCCTAGTTTCATGTCAAATTTATTAGGCTGCATTTTTGGGATTCCTTGGAAAATAATGACTCAGATTGAGAAGATGATAACAAATTTTCTTTGGTCAGAACATAATCTGAAATGTAAGTACTTTAAAATGAGAAAGTCTATGCTTACAGTAGCTTTATCAAGTGTAGTTAGGGTTTGAGTGAAGAGAAGAAAAGAGAAGAAGATGAGAGGAGAGAGTGAGTGGGTCATGAGTGAATAGACACGTCTCCTCTATACTTTTATTTAAAACAGTAAAAGATATAAATTCCCTTATTACAAAGGCTTAATATAAAAGTGTCTATGAGCTTACATTATCAGGCCCATTACAAAACTCCCCCTCAGGCCTCAAGCAAGACGTAAATATCTAACATGCCCAACTTGTCTATGACTATAAGCCCATGAAGCCAAGTAAATGCCACTGCATTTGTGAGAACATCCACCAACTCATCTTCAGTTCTGACAAATACTAGACCAATGGTCTTAGATGCTACCTTCTCTCATATAAAATGCCTATCAACTTCAATATGCTTCATCTTGTCGTGCTAAACCGGGTTATGTGCAACCTGATGGCAGCTCTATTATCACGGTATAACTTCATCTCTGCTTGGTTCGGAAACCTAAGTTCTGCATGAGTCTTCATCGACAATAACTCGCATGCCCCATATGCCATTGCTCTATTTTCAGCCTCAACATTAGAAGTTGTAACCAATCAGAGATGAGATTTAAAAAAAAATAAAAATTATTAGGCCATTCCAACAATTACCTTTGAAGGAGGTTTGGGACTAAGATGGCGTAAAGATTGGAATGCAACTGCTACTACAAGGCTGTTGAGGAGATTGCTCACAATTAAGGAATCTCTTTGGGTCCGGTGGCAAATTTGAAGTTTAAGCTTAAGAGTATATATGGTTGTGGCTGCAGAGAACTGGATCTAGAGACACATTTTGAAAACATGAAAATATGTTCAGCTCATATTCAACACCTGATTAGTGATGGTTCTTCCACTTTTATAAGTACCGATCCTTGGCGCCCAGATGGAATTCTTGTCTTAACTATACTGTTTGAGTGTGTTATATATAATGCTGGAATGAAATGAAGTTCGGATGGTAAAGCATCCTCTTTGATATGTACTACTAGCTGGACATGGCGAATACATCCTCTTCTACTGAACTGAGAATTATATGGAAATAAATTGCCGAAGTTAATATTCACAGAGGTTGCAACTATAAGATAGACTGGCTGTCCTGCACTAATGACATCCTAACCATTATGTCAGGACAACTTTTTAACCCAAGGAGCCTTCAATAAAATGGTTGAAGGTTATCTGGTCCAAGTATTCCCAATTACTCTCGCACTGCTTTGATGGTTGTTCGTAATGTAAATCTAACTCAAGATCAACTGGTCAAAGTGAAGAAAGTGACCCAGTGTTGGTGAATCATCTGTGGCACAGCAAGAGAGAATGAGAATCACCTCTTTGCATGCCATTTTTCTCGATCTGTATGGAAAAGGATTCTTTTCCAACTTGGTTTTAGAAGATGCATAAAAGAGTGGCAACAATAACGGGATTAAATATAATTCATTGCTCTGGTGGTGATTCCAACTCAAACTTCATTAGATGTTGATTTGACAGCTACCTTATACCACATTTGGACTGAAAAAAAATTCTCATCTATATCAGAGACAGCATACAACTATCCAAGGTTTAATAGCTAAAATTGTGTCTGATGCGTGAATCGGCTGGAGCAGAGCCATCCCTAATGCTGATTTGGATCTCTCTCCCTCATCTCTCAATCCATCTCTTTAATCGATCGAAGCTGCTATCCATTGGGAGTAATATCGGTCAGGTTCTTTAGTTGGATGGTCCTACTAAGGCATGCTCTACGCCGAGTGTTGCTAGAGTGCATCAAAGTAGATCTCCTAAAGAAAAACCCTGATCATTTTTGGGATGGATGATCACCATGGTTCAAAATATCGGTATCGGTTACCATATCGGTAAGACCAAATAGGATACGTATCGGCGTATCAATTGAATACGGTGGAAAAAAACAGGATACGCTAAAAAAAGCTTGGATACGTAAGGAAAAACTTGGATACCTTGCATAAAACCTCTTTTAATGGAAATATAAGCTAAAAACATTCATAAATCAAATTATATACATGATAGAAGCTCAATACCACATTGAGCTTCGCGCCGGCACATACCTTGTCACTTTGGGATTAAGAATTGAGTTAAGTGATACATTATAGGTGCTTCAGACATGATGGCACTACAGTGGCCAACTCATCTATTCATTTTGGGTTGATTACAACCTATTTTCATGAATTTAAAAAGTAAAATGAAGAACTAATTTTTACATGCCTTCAAAGTTTTGGAGAAGGTCTTTCAAATCCAACATCAAATGCCAAAATCTTTGTTTTTCAACAATGGAGTTGTTTTTAGCTTAGAATATGATTATGAAAGAAATTTGGGAGAGAGAATAGGATTTGGAGGTGTTTTGAAACACCTCAAAATGAAAAAGTATAGTTTTAAGGCCTGGATCGGTCAGTACAGTCCATATCGGGCCGATACATGACCGTATCGGTCGGTATCTCCAAAAAAATTTACATTGTTCAAACTACGTGTATCGGTCTGTATCGAGAGTATCGGTCCACATTGGTACCGATACGCCCACGATACCCTACAAAAAAACTTTTCTTGCGTACCAGTGTCTCGGGTAGTTCAAAAACCGGCACGTATCGGCCAATACGGACCGATACGTACCGATATTTTGAACCATGGTGATCACAGTACATGGCAAAAGATTGAATATGAAATAAACCTTCAGTTTTGCAAGCATTATGTAAAGCAAGGTCATTCAACTGAGTCTTGTAAATTTATCAAGAAAAATCTCTCAGAACCGGTTATATCTCCTTAGATTTCTCAAAAAAGGTTAGATCCAATAGGTACGATTCCGTCACCAAATATTCAGATTGATGCTATTTTACAATTTATCTTCTGCAGATCGTCTTAATGGTATATCGAAAAATCGTAACTATTCAATCATGGCCCGAAAGACTGCTAATGCTATTGCTTTCAGAGATTATGATTCAAAAATTGAGTTAAGACTGATCTTCTAAAGAAGTGCCAGTGATGAGTACTTCTTTAGAAGCCATGGATATTAACCCCATTATAATTCCAGAAAATTCTTCTCATCATTATCATATATGAGATTCGTTTTCTCTAAGATCTGAATTTTATTTTCCTCTCAATGCTTCCAAGCTTTATGACTGTTTTTGCTTATTCGGATAATCTGCAGATCTTAAATAATATGGAAATAAGGCCTAGGACGGAGTTTATTGCGTCTTGCAAAGAATTCTCATTGGCTTTATTGCATATCTCCAATCTTTCTAAGGGGGATCCTGAGAGTGTCTTGTGCTGTGATGAAGGAGTTTGTATTGGTTTAAATGGTTTAGAAGATGGGAGTAATCAGCCTTTGGATCAATACCAAGTAACTCTAACACCGCTATTGAATTCAAAGGCTAAGTTTGGTTTTTTTAAAAGCTTTAGAGGTTTAAGGCAAGGGGACCCTCTATTCCCTTCTATGTTTATTATTGCTTAAGAAGTTTTGAGTAGAGGCATTAATCAATTATTACTTAGTAGCCCCTTTAACACACGTAAATTTGGGATCCCAGTTTCTCACCTTTTTGCAGATACTACGTTTATTTTCTAGGATGGTGGGAAAAGAGTACCAAAAATATTCTTAAGTTCTAAAAGAGTGAGGGTGCTTCAAGTCAAAAATTAGCTTAGGAAAAAGCTCCTTTTATTGTTCTAAGAAATTGTCTGCAGCTAGAAAACACACCGTTCAATACTGTCATTTACCTTAGGGTCCTTATTTATAAAGGAAGGCTCAGTAAACATTTGTTCATGCCATTGGTTGCTACAATTCATTAGAGAATTAAAGGATTAAAAGGTGAACTTTTGACAGGGGTAGGCTCATTTTAATTAAATATGTTTCATCTTCCATTCTCATTCACTTGTTAACTTGCCTTCCTATTCCTAGGGGTCTATGTCATTTGCTAAACCAATCTTTTGCTAGATTTTTTTGGAAAAATACAACTTCAGATAAGCATAAGCACTGGATCTCTTGGAGAAAATGTGCTCAACCTACATCTGAGGGGGGACTGGTATTAGATTAATTGAAGACATATTGAAGCTCTCTGTACGAAATTACTCTGGCAACTCTTATTCTCTTCAGGATATTGGTCTAGATTATCTCCAAAGAAAAATATTTGAGAGGTGAATTTCTCTAGAACTTGGGGATTCGTTTGAATTATTCTGCTACTTGGTCTCATTTGAATAGTCTTGTTGAAGATTTTCTCCTCAAATGTCAATGATTGGTGGGTATTGGTCAGTCTACAAATTTTTGGATGAATAACTGGATTGGCGATGCTCCTCTCATCACTTTGGCTACTTCTACTCTGGACACATTTCCTCTTACTGCTGATTTACTGGATAATCAAGGCAATCGATTTATTTAAGAGGTTATTCACTATCTTCCTATGGATGTGGTAAACACCATTAGTAATAGTGGTTTGTTCATCTCTAACTGTTAGGATAAGATCATATGGTTTCATTCTCCAAATGGTAACTTCTCTATTTCTAGTGGGTGAATTCTATTAGAAATCATTCTTCTTCTATTGCTTGGGTTAAATGTTTGTGCATCCTTGTGATAGAAAAGGGAGTCTATTGAATAGATTGACTGAATTACAATGACCTTGTCACGACCCAAAATACCCCTTAGGAGTTAAGATACTTTGGCTCATGACTTGCCTGTTAAATTAAACCATCCTATAAAAGACTACAAGGCATACTACAGCGGAAGCTAAAAAATTTATACAATAAACAGTATTCCAAGAGTTTATTTACAGCAAAACCAAAATAGTGGGTATGCCCACTCTTCAAAAGTATACACATTTTCTCTTTCTTCTCTTATCTTCTCTTCTTCTCTATGTTACGTTACTGTATACTGTTACTGTACACTGTACTTGTATTGCTGTTTTGATATAACAACAAAACAACAGAGTTTTTTAAACTCTTAAAGTAGTCTACGTGTCGGTGGGCTCACTACCACCGAACACATATCCTTAAGATATGTTATTTACCATACAACCCTTCTACTTAATCTTTATTACACGCAAGTCCTTAAACCTAAAGTAGTTATTATTAGCCTCCTTAATCACTAATTAGTGAATTAATTACTCACTAATTATAATTATTAATAAAAATTAACCTTTATTATATTTTTTTAACTTACTTTAATTACAAATTCCCTTTTCTTAACCTTTATTATACTTAAGCCCTTAATCTCAAATTAGACTATAATTAACACCTTAATCATTGATTAACCGACTATTTACTCACTAATTATAATTAGTAATAAAAAAATAATATTTTTTTTATCTCTCTAAACCCTTCTCTACATTAGATTGGTCATTTCTGTTACTGTCAGATTTTAGGAATTTTGCTCTGATTGATCGATATTGTGATATATGAAGTCTAAAGTCTTAGGATCTCTTAAGGTCACACCTTCCACTATGTATATATAAAATCTTAACTCATATATTTACTATCTTTAGGTACTAATAACACATTCTCTAGGTAGTCGGAAGTTGGGTCATTACAGACCTCTAATGGGTTTATATAGGGATTACATTGACCTCAAGATAAAAACCTAATCTAATCAAATCCTAATCAAATCCATGATTGATGCTAATCCAATATTGTGTTGAGATACGCTTGAATGATTTAGTGCATCTCATTCACATTATTACAATACTCTTACAATATACTCTAATACTCCCCCTCATACATATGGGGATTGAAAAATCTCCACATGTTTGTCGCTAGAAGAAATCCACTTCAAACATCTTGATCTCCACTTGTCACTGTTTGATTTTCGTCGTGTGCTTGGTTGATCCGCATCCCATGATGTTTGTTGCTTTGAAGTGCGTGCCATAATGTTTCCACATTTGAGTACCCGCTGAATTTATTGCCATGTCATGAATTAAGGGGCCTCTAACAGGCCTAAAAAGGGCCTCTATAAGCCAAGAAAATCAGCATTTGAAAGGGCATGAAATGGGCCTCTATGGGCCAAAGATACTGGCCTCTTGGGCCATGAATATCGGCCTCTAGGGCCATGAATAGCAGCCTCTATGGGCTAAAACTTAAAAGTCACCTCTATGGGCTTGATAAATTGATCTACGTGGATCAAAGAAGAGTAGCCTCTATGGGCTGGAAAATTATGCCTCTAACGGGCTTGAGCCCTAAAACTAGGCTAAAAGGATGACTTGCTCTTTTTTTTGTGTAGAAAATCTTCTTCCTCACACGGCTAAAATACAAAAATCTCGGAGATAACTTAACCGAAAATCATGGGGGTGTTTTAATAAGCCCAAAGTACTGGTTATGACCAACATTTGTAGGAGTTTTTGTTCACTGTGGAGTTTGGAGATTGCAAGGGATGGATGGTTCCTGTTTTTTAGTTGAGGGTAAGACCTTTAGGCACGGGCACTTGAATGAAGGATAGAGGTTTGTGACTCCACCACTTGCAAAATATGAAGATGTTGAAGCTAATCGAGAAGCTCCATGCTACTGTTGGGTAGTCTATGTAGCAGGCATCATAGACAAGGCTAAGATTGTAGAACAAAGGAGGTCAGACCCATAGTTGAAGGGAGACGAAATGTTGCTGACTGCATTAGTCGATGGCGCTCTTAGGTTGTTTCTCAGTCCCGTTGATCTTATGGTTGATGCACAAGACTTTGATTGAGTCTCCACTGAAATGAGAATTTGTTGTTTGGCACTGCCGAACCCTTTGAAGATCTTTTAGTGCTTTCATGGTGGGAGAAGATGATACAATAAGAGAATAAAGGTTAACTAATAAGCTAAAAAGAGTTTAGGCCTGGCGGGCGGCAAGCGGTGCCACCTGCCGACAAAGGAAAAACAAGACTAAACTCAAAATAAGGTCGGATCGACCCGCTCTGATACCATGATAGAAAAGAGATTATTGAATAGATTGGATGAATTACAATGACCTCTAAATTCTAATAGGGTTTATATAGAGATTACATTGATCTCAAGATAGAAACCTAATCAAATCAAATCCTAATCAAATCTTTGATTTCAAATCCTAATCAAATCCATGATTGATGCTAAATTGCTAATCCAATATTGTGCTGAGATACACTTGAATGATTTAGTGTATCTCATTCACATTATTACAATACTCTTACAATATACTCTAATACCTTGAACATATGGAATATTGAAATTGAATCAGATTCTACATTGGTTGTAAATTCAATCTCTATAATCTATGATACCCCTTGGTCTGTTTGGTATTGGAAGAAGTTCATTGATATTCGGCTTCATGGTATTCGTTATAATATTCATCACATCTATAGAGAATCTAATGTTACTGCGGATTTGCTAGCTATTAATGCTTGCCTCAGCCAGAATTCAGGTATTTTAATTCCATTGAAGTCCCTAGCTTGGGAAGAGGAATCTTAAGAATGGATTATTTTTGGGTTTTGGTAGCATTCGCATTATATAATTTTATTGTTATGGCGTTTTGGTTTTATGCCCCCCTCGATGTTTGCTTGTAATCTCTTTAATCTATCTAAATCTAATAAACAAGTAGGGGTCTACCAAACCCCCCATCTCGATGACTTAAAAAAAAAACTCTCTTCGTGTTGCATATTCCCTATTATGAAGATAAGTGCCAATGGATCCTATCAAAACCTAATTTTCAGTTAGTCAATTGTGTACAGATTTGTTACAGCATGTGAGTGAGGGGAATCATCTCATCTGTTGTGAAACTGGGATTCACGTGTGGTGTAGAAGTATGAACGGTCCCATATATTTAGTGGAACTGCGAGGTTTTATCCTAAACAAACAACATCAAATCGAACACATCATCCAGTCGGATTACATGAATGCAGTCAAACTCACTAAGCATAAACTGTCCTTAGAGAGCTAGATATTGTATTTATCAAATTGGATTACTTTTTGATACCTTTGAGGAATGGGAGGTTAATTGTAGATGGAGAGAAACAAATCAAGCTGCTTACTATATGGCTTCATTTAGACCACCAGATTATGAATACCAATTAGTAATTGTTGAGATCCATTATTATTATGGGTGTAGATATAGCGTATTTGATCATTAAGTCATTAAGGGCATGGGCATTATAATCTTCTTTTTACAAGTAGTATAATTAATAAGAAAGGAGAAATCAGCCTCTAATTTTCTCCTCTTCTTCATTTTTTCATCTAGAGTTTATCTTTCTAATTGGTATTAGAGCAGGAAGACAAAGCTTGGAATGTTTTTTAATGGAGTGTCGATGAATGTGCATGTGAATATAGTTGGTTAGATTCAAGGGTTTTTGGATTTTTTGGAGAATGTTTAGATGGTTTTTTCTCATCCGAGATGTTTCCCGGGAAAACAAAATCAAAATTCGAAAATCTGATTGATGCAATCTTTTCAGGCTATGTTTCTAGGGGAAAATTGCTATTGTTTGATCAGTTTGAATATTTTCGAATTTCCGATACTCGTTTGGGCAAATTCCGTCAAGTTGACGTCGGGGTGATGTTTTTTCACCCCATTTAGGGCTGTTTTTGGTGATTATTTGGATTCTAAATCTCATAAATTTAAAATTCACTAAACTTGTGGAGATTCATAAATTTTTTAAGGAATATTATCACTAATGTCGACTAAGGCAAGTATCTAGGAATCCAAGTTCAACGCCTATCACAAGCAACTATGGTGATAATCCTAGTGTGCAAATCATAACTATAAAGTGGGATGACACAAATTATTTGGAATGATCCCAATCCGTGGAGATGTATATTAGCGGAAGAGGAAAGCTTGGTTACTTGAATGGCAAGGTGAAGAAACTTTATGGAAGATGTGTAGTATGAGAAACAAGAAACCTTATGGTAGTGTCATAGTTACTCAATTCCATGCAATCACATATTAGTAGAGGTTTTTGTTCCTTAGGGTAGGGAAAAAGGTTTGGGATAAAGTTACCAGAACTTATTCTCAACGTTAGAATGTTGTCAGAGTATATCACTTGAGGTATGAAATTGCTACTCTTTGATAGGGGAGAAAGAGCTTAGCTACTCATTACTCCGCTCTCCAGGGACTTTGGGAAGAGTTGGATCATTATCAGGTCATACAGTGGGACAATGATAAAGACAGAAATAGACATCGACAATAGGTAGAGATACCAGGATATTTGACTTCCTACTGGATTGAACTTTGAATTTGAGTTAACCAAGGTTTAATTTTGGGAAGAGATGAGCTTTTTACTTTGGACCAAGTCTACTATATGGTATAAAGTGAGGAAAGTTGTAAGAAGGCTATACAACCTACTCCGACCAGTGTTCATTCCGCTCTTGCTGCATCCTTTAGTGCTAAAATGAGCAAAAAGAACCCAACAAGAAGAATAAACCTTTTGAACACTGGTCGGTATACACAAGATACTTGTTGGGATCTATATGGTATACCGACATGATATAACTCTTCTAGACATTAGGCAATGTACCTACTTGCACTACATCGACTATGACTCCTTCCTTAGATACCTCTTCATCAACTGCTCTCAAGAAGTGCCTTATGAGCCTCTAACACCTTTTTTACAACCTAAACCAGTTGGAAGGTCCTTCTGCCTCCATATCCTTTGTACAATCAGGTACTTATGCATCTGCTAATTTTGTCAGTCATTCCTCGTCAAGTCTAGCCTGAATTATATGTTGTTTTATTATGACTTTTTTTGGCGGACTTTTTTGGGTTTTGGTAATGTTTTTAAATAGTAGAATTTATGAAATTTTAATATTTGAGAAATACCTCACCATTTGAATGTTGATATTTTGACTTAATCCCTAAAAGATGCTAAAAAGAGGATTTTCTTCTTGAATTATAAAGTTGACTTTTTATCCTTTGAGAATTTGAATCTAGGATAATTTTATTGAATTCAAATGTGGGGATAACTTTATTTACATATAAATATCTTAAGTAAGTGAAAGTAAAATTAATTTAAAACTATTTATTTAAATAATATTTTATATAAATAAGTTGTTCATGTCGGGTATGTGTTGTAAATCCTACTGTAAATATGAGAGAAAACAATTTAACTGAAAAATTTCCTGTATCGGGCTCATATTGGTCTAATATGGGCCGATATGGGAGTTTTTTTTTCCAGCGTACCATTGTACCGGGTAGCTCCAATAGGATACGTATCGGCCGATATGTACCAAAATTTTAAACCATGCCTCCATCGGGGTTCAAGCTTTCCAACAATGAGGAAAACATTTCCAGATTAAAGAAGTCAATCTGTGGTTTGAAACATTCGCCCAAGGCTTAGTTCGAGAGGTTCAGTCAGGCTATGATGAGAATGTGTTATTCACCGAGTCATCTATATCACTCTCTTTGTAAGATGCCATGGGGAGCTAATTACAACTCTAATTGTTTATGATGATGACATTTTGGTCACAAGAAATGATTTGTTAGAGGTCGAAAAGTTGTAAAAATTCTAGCCCAGGAGGTTTAAATTAAGGAACTAGGAAGTCTCAAGTATTTTCTAGGTATAGAGGTGACTCGCTCCAAGAAGGACATCTTTAAATCACATAGGAAGTATATCTTAGACTTACTTAAGGATATTGGGAAAGTAGGTGGTCGACCTACTGATACTCCGATTGAGCCAAATCATAATTGAGCTTTAGTGATGAAAAATTACTTATAGATAAAGAGATGTATCAAAGATTAGTTGGTCCCCTTATTTATTTCTCACCAGGCCAAATATTGCATATGTTGTTAGTGTGATGAGTCAGTTCATGCATGAACCTTAGACCCCTCATTATGAAATTGTGGATAGAATATTGCGGCATTTGAAAACCACTCCAGACAAAGGTATACTATTTGCTAATCATGGACATCTCCGTTTATAAGCTTACACTAATGTTGTCTAAGTTGAAAATGTTGATGATAGAAGGTGCACTATGGGTGTTGATGTACTGTACCTTCTTAGAGGTAATGTTATAACTTGGAAGAGTATAGAGTGAGGTGGCAGAGTCTAGTGTAGAAGTCGAGTATAGGGCAATGCCCTATGGGGTGACTGAATTATTGTGGTTAAAAATATTATTACGTGATTTGGGGATTAAGATAAATAATTCCATGAAATTGTTTTGTAACAAGGCAACTATTAATATTGCTCAGAATCTGATTTAGCATGATTGTACTAAACACAGAGATCGACATACACTTCATCAGAGAGCATACCATTTCTCATAATTGTGTTTACTATTTGTTACATCTAAAAACGAACTTGCTGATATTCTTACAAAAGGTGTTGTTAAGAAAACCTCAACATTGATTCTTAGAAAGCTGGGCATGATTAATATTCAGCTTTGATCTTTCTCTCATATTCTTTTTTTCCTCTTTTCATCTAGGGTTTCCCTTTCTATTGTTTGCAAATTGAAGAATTTGATTTATGGTCTAAAATAGTCACTCTAGGCTTGGTTCAAGAGGTAAAATAAGGCTTTGATGAGGATGGGTTACTCACGGAGTCATGCAGACCACTCTCTTCGTGAGACGTCGTGGGCAGCTAATTACTACTCTAATTATCTATGTTGATGACATTGAGGTGATATGCAATAATTTGCTAGAGATTGGAAAGTTCAAAAAATACCTAACACAAGAGTTTGAAATGAAAGCCTAGGAAGTCTCAAGTATTTTCCGGGTATAGAAGTGGCTCACTCCAAGGACATCTGTATATCACAGAGGGGGTATACCTTACACTTACTCAAAGATACTAGGAAGTTGGGTGCTCAACAAGCAAAAACTCCGATTGAGCCAAATCATAAGTTGAGATTTAGTGATGGAAAATTACTTGAAGATAAGGAGATATACCAGAGACTAGTTGGTCGTCTTATTTATTTCTCTCACCAAGTCAATAATTGCATTTGCTGTTAATATGGTGAGTCAATTATTACATGAACCTCGAGTTCCTCATTATGAAGTTATTAATGTAATATCGTGTTATTTGAAGACTACTCCTAGAAAAGGTATACTATTTGTTAATCATGGACATCTACGTCTTCAAGTTTACACTGATGTTGACTATGTTGTAAATATTGATGATAGAAGGTCCACTATAGGGTACTTCACTTTTCTTGGAGGAAATCTCATCACTTGGAGGAATACGAAGCAAAGTGTGCTGGCTAAGTCTAGTACAATGCAAAGGCTGAGTACAGAGCAATGGCCCATGGTGTGACTGAATTACTATAGTTGAAAATATTACTACGTGATTTGGGAATTAAAATAAATGGTCCAATGAAGTTGTTTTGTGACAACAAGGCGGCCATTAACATTGCTCAGAATCCGGTTCAACATCATTGTACTAAACACATAGAGATTGACATGTACTCATCAGAGAGCATACTATTTCTTAGAATTTGTGTTTAATGTTTGTTTACATCCGAATACCAACTTGTCAATATTATCACTAAAGGTGTTGCTAAGACAACCTCGACGTCAATTCTTAGCAAGTTGAGCATAATAGAATTATATGCATAACTTGAGGGAGAGTGTTGAGATACATTATTATTATGGGTGTAGATACACCGTATCATATCATTAAGTCATAAAAGACATTATTGTAATCTTCTTTTTATAAGTAGTATACATAATAAGAAAGGAGAAATCAGCCCCTAATCTTTTATCTACTTTTCTTCTTCTTTTCATCTAGGGTTTCTCTTTCTACTTAATCTGACATGATATCTAATGATCTGAGTTGTATTGTTCATGAGGATATGACTACTTATCTTTGTCACTTTTAAGATATTTTTTAAAACCTAGAAGTGTTTATCATGAACATCATCATAAAGAGAAGAGGAGTCAGCTCCAGATAAAAAAAATCAGTAGCAAAAACCCTTCAAACAATAATTTGCATAGAGTAGGGCTGCAGTTCCTTTCTTCTTTATTTAAATAAATTCAAAGAAGAAGCTCCTATTCTTTGTAGAATGATTAGGATTATATGCCTATTTGTTATTTGGATCATGATAGTAGTATTAAGAACATAATACATGTAGTATATATATATATATATATAGAGAGAGAGAGAGAGAGAGAGAGAGAATCGCCCTATTACCCAACACGCACATGCAAGAAACCAAGGGAAATTAAACATTTGCCAGTTAAAATAAAATACCGTAAGATATTAACATGTCAAAAATTTGGAGGTTGATTCATGAAATGAACTGAATGATGGAAATCCTGAGAGATAAAAATAAAGTGGAAAATGAGAATAAAAATTAAAGATTAAGGAAAATAGTTACTTATACCTTCTTAGTTCTATGGGCAAGCGCCGATGGCTCATCCACTGCTCAACGTCACGACGCCTTAGTTGCATTTCTAATCGCCTGAAGAGAAAAATGAGTGAAGTCCATAGTAAATAGTTCTCTGCTTTAGAAATGGGAAAGCATTCAATTAAAAAAATTTAAACTTCCCATGCTATGTTTAAGACATAAAAGTTACTGTTATATGATATTTTAAGAAAATGAATAATAGGATACACAAGAGCAAACTTTGATAACTATAAATTTTATGTGGTCCACGTGACAAAGGAATAATTAAGGGTTTCTAAACATCAATGGAACCAGATGAAATTTTAATTTCCAAATAAAATGTTGTACAACTATCAGAAACAACAGGCCTTGATTTTAGGACTAGTATCCCATGCTACTTAGATACAAAGACAAAGTGTTTGGTACAATGCAAGATCTACACATGTGAGAGAGTATGGATTTAAGAACTAAGGAAGTAAATGATGGTGCCATACACATAAGTTTGTTATATATATATGTGTGTGTGTGTGTGTCTGGTAAATGCCAAGCATGGTTTCAAAAATCAATATGTATGAGATCAACACATTTTATAAAAGCTTAGTTTTGATAATGAATGAGAATAAAAGGTCTCTTTATTTTGATAGAACGAGGAGGTGTTGACATCCTCGAATGAGATCAAGAGGTGTAATCTCCCTCTAATGAGGTTAAGATGTGTCGATCTCCCTCCAGTGAGACCAAAAAATCAGATGTCCCTTGGATGAGATCTACACTGAAGAATTTTCATATTTATTGTGTCAAGATTGTTGAAGAATTTTCATATTTATTGTGTCAAGATTGTTGAAGAAATTTCATATTTATTGTGGGCCCAACATCTACTCTATGTGACCCACTCTTGGTGTTAATCTAGATCCACTTGAGTGGGATGTCTAGGGTTTATTTTATATCCTTTGTTTCTTGCTTATTGGTTTGATATCTATCTTCTATTGTTGATGTAATTGATCAGGGGCAGATCTGTCATTTAATGTTTTAATGACTTTACCATATAAAGAGGGAGGAGCCGTCCCTAGCTTGTTGGAGATTTCTCCTGTTCTTCTCCTTCCAAAATTCTTCCTTCTTCTCTCTCTTCTTTGTACTTTTCTCCTTTTATTTGTATTAGAAATCTGTTTTTTATGTTGTCACATGGTTTTAGAACTTAAACTATACAACATAAAGATCATTTTTTATTTTATTTTTATTTCCTGATTTTGTATTTTGTATCAAGATCGAAGGACAATCTAGCTGGTGGTGGGATTTTTTCAAAGGATCGGTGTTGATTTTCTAGTTGTCCTTACTCCTTACCTTGTTGGTAAGGATGGTTGGTATTCCGTAGGGTTGATGACCTTAATGCAGATAATGCCAAGTACAGATAGTGGATGTGTAGATCATGGTTGCGGAACAGTATAGAGCCTGAAGTTAGTTCAAATGTTATGCGTCGTAATGGGCCATCTAAATACGTCCATCACAACTTTATTATCTAGTTACTTTATTATATTTTAGTGTCTATTGTTTTTTATGTAATTAAGGGCATTTATGTCCTTTCATTTGTTAGTAATATAAAAGAACTAAAGGGATGAAGAATTAATTTTCCATACCCTATTTCCGTTCCTTCTTCCTCTTCTCCTCTTTCTCTCTTCCACAAACCTTAGTTTATTATTCCTAATTTTCTACGTGGTATCAGAGCAAGAAATCAAGGCCTGCATTTTTCCTTTTTCTTTTTTTAATGGCATGGATAGTGCTGTATGAACGGTGCCACATGAATAGTGCTGTGTGAATATGGTATGGTTTAATATTTCTAGAGTTCGGGTTGATTTTATTATGAGTTTTTGGGGTATCTAAGTTGATGTTTCATGCTCTCGAATGATTTTATTAAGAAAAAAAAATAGATTTACATCATTCGAGTTTAAAAGATTTTTGGGGTAGTTGATGCATATCTAGATCTACTACGAATCATTAGATCTAGAGTTATAAATGTGTGGAGTTATTGGTTTTAACAAAGCAATAGTTGTTTGATGTTTGTTTGGTGAAAGAGTGTGATTCTGGAAACCTTAAAGTTGTTTTGTAAGCTGTTTTGTGATAAAACAACCATATTTAACCTCACTGTGAAATCAGCCTACCACATGTTGAAATTGAACCAGGAAGCCTCCACTAATTCGGGCCCCTCCTGGCCTTCAGTTAGTAATATGGTTTGGAGGTGCTTATGGAAGATCCCACTCCCTCCCAAATTACTTCTCCTGGTTTGGCGAGCTTGTTTGACCTCTTTGGCAGTAGCAGTTAATCTTCGAAAGAAATGTGTTCAAGTGGACTCCTTTTGTCCTCTTTGCAATTCAGAGGACGAAACTGAAACTCATCTTTTCCTACAGTGCTCGAGCTGTATGGTTGGGCCTATCTTTCCACTGGCGAGGGAAAGAAGGGATCATGGGTCACTTTGCCTAGTGGTGGTCTTTTTGGTCTCAACATGAATCGTTCAGCTCAGATAATTTTCAAATGGGGGTTAGCATTGTTACTTCTTTATGGGCAATCTGGATTACCTGAAACGAGAAAGTGTTCTCTAATAGACTGGTTTCTCCTAGGAGTTCAGTCGACTGGGCTCGAAGTTGGCAGACGGGATAAATTCTCAGGTAGACCCTATCCGCTCCCCAAGTGTCCAGACAATAGCCCAATTGAATCTTGGTCCCTCCCTTAGGTGGCGCCCCCCGAATCAGGGTGTCATTAAAATCAACAGAGCTTATTGTGAGAGGGATGTTGTAGCGGGTATTGGTGTAGTGGCTTGGGATCACGATGCAGTGGTGTTGGCCCGGCTATCTCAAGTTATTCACGCTAGCTTTGCTCTAATGGCTGAAGCTTGGGCCATGAAGGTATCTTTGGAAATGGCAGGCTCGAGAGGGTGGTCCCTCAGTATTATTGAGAGCGATTCATTGGTGTTGGTCACTGCTATTAATAGGGGTTCCTCTGATTTAGTGCACGAGGTTTGTCCGATCGTCGAGGATATCTCCTTGCTTTTACACCTACTCCCTTCGATGAGAATAGTGTTCATTCGCCGTCTAGCGAATATGGCAACTCATAGTCAGGCTCGGGTTGCAGTTTCTCGTCTTCGATTAGAGAGGGCTCTCTGAATGGGTTTTCCTTTTAATCTGGGTATTAGGTGTATTATCCGGAAGTCAGTCCCATTGTGTGTTTAATATTCTGTTTTGCTCTCCTTTTCTTCTTGCTTGTTTTTGCAATGAAAGTTTCATTTACAAAAAAAAAAAAAAAACCTCTGTAAGAGGCGTTGGCTGTGTATATTGTTGCTGTTTTTGTGTTGAAAAAATTGTTATTGACCTAATTAGTCTTTTTTATGGAAGAGATGTTTCCTTTTGAAGTAATAGAATTTTTTGGGTGAATTTTTTGAAGCGTTGGTGTGAGATTGTATGAAATTGAAAACCTTGGTGGAAGGTTGTGAAGTGTGTAAGTTGCTGATTTGTATAAATCAGAATTGCTTCATACCTCTAGTTGAGGCGATGTTGGTGTTTGAGAGATCCGGCTTGTTTACTTTGATTTTTTAATCCCTAAGTAAGACGTATGTTTGAGATTGGTGATATGGAGGAACATCCAAGCATCTAGAACAGTACACATAGTGTCTCCTTCGCTGGTATTGCCTCTTTTGGGGAATCCTTTGTTATGCTACCTCATTTTGAAAAGTCCTCTAAGGACACCCTTCTAGTATCCAAAGAGGACTTGAGCGCTTCAGTTTGTTACTTTCATAGATGCAGTTATCTTCTAGATTCCCCACTTTTGTTGCTCAGACGGAAACTCATGCATCTGCCCATCAGGTATCTTCATTAACCTTACATAGGATTCCTTGGATCATCGATTCAGGAGCCTCAGATCATATGAATGATACATCCACACTTTTCTCGTCTTAAAACTCTTGCTCTAGTCCTTTGAGAGTGAAAAATAGCTAATGGTTCCTTTGCATTTGTGTCTGGGAAAAGAAGCATCCATGTCACCCCTACTCTCTCATTGTCATCTTTATTACATGTTCTGGGGGTTTCAATTAACTTCCTTTCTATTAGTAGTTTAACTAAGCATTTGTGTCGTAGTGTAACATTTTTTTCATCTCATTGTGTATTTGAGGAATTCGTGACACAACGACAGATTGGGAGTGGACGTAAAATGGATGGACTTTACATCTTGGATCAGGCTCCTGCTCCTATCTCTAGTGCTTTTTAGTCCCGTAGTACTGTTAATAAAGACCACATTTTTCTTGGCATTGTCAGTTGGGTCACTTGTCATTTCAGTCCTTAAAACTTTTGTTTCCTCATTTGTTTGAGTTTGCCAATTTACAAAGTTTGCAGTGCGAAACTTGTGAATTGACAAAACATAGTCGTATTTAATTTTCCCTCAGTACTAAAAAGTTCATTTCTGTTTGAAATTGTCCATTCAGAAATCAAGTTGACAAGAATGTTGAGATATTTTGCTCTGATTATGGTCACGAATACTTTGAAGGATCACTCAGAGCTTACTTTGCTGAACAGGGAGTTATTCATTAAAACAGTTGTGTATACACGTCACAACAGAATGGAGTTGCGGAACGAAAGAACCGCCATTTGCTTGAGATTGTTTGAAGTTTGTTATTACAGATGAAAGTTGAAAAAAATTTTAGGTCTGAGGCAGTGCTTATAACATCGTATTTGATTAATTGGATTCCTTCCTGGGTTTTGGATTTCAAGTCTCCACATCAGTTATTGCGTCTTGAGTCCTTTTAGTCTTCCACTTTGTGTCCTTGGTTGTACTTGTTTTTTTCATATCTTTGGTCCAAACTGTTCTAAGTTGGATCCTAAGTCCACCAAATTTCTCTTCTTAGGTTATTCCTCTACACAGAAGAAGTATAAGGTGTTTGATCCTCCGACAAGTAGGAGGTTTATCCCTTAGGAAGTTTCTTTCTTTAAGTCGGTTCCTCTTTAGGGAGAGAGTGTTAATGAAGAGATACCGGGTTATAGAGTTTTATAAAACATTCTAGGGGGAAGAAAATGCAAGTGAAAGATCCCCTTCCAGTACACTTCCCAGTTCCTATTATGGGAGAACTCCTTTAGTGTTATTGTTGTCCTCTTTTGATGACAGTAGAGAGAAGGAAAAGGAGTTGAAGACATACTCAAGACAATCCAAGGTGGAGCCTCGATCAACTGGACAACACTCTCAGCCTACCTCTATGGACCCAAATCCATCTACTTCTCCAGTTGCTCTCAGTCCAAGTAATTCTTTATCTTTACCTAAATCCATCTATATCTCATTTTATCTCTAACTTCATTTTTTATGAATCTTGTTCTCCATCTATTTGTGGTTTTGTTTCATTTTTGTTTTCAATATCTATTCCATCTAGAGTCATAGATGCATTGCAGCACCCAAAGTGAAAGGAAGCAATATAGAAGGAAATAAAGGCACTCGCAAAAAAAATACATGGGAACTTGTTGATGCTCTTAAGGACAAGAAGCTAGTTGGATGCAAGTGAGTTTATACTGTAAAATATAAGGCTGATGGTACTGATGACAGATACAAAGCAAGGTTGGTCGCTAAGGGATTCACACAAACCTATGAGATCGATTCTCACGAAACATTTGCTCTTGTAGCCAAAATGAATACAATAAGAATTCTTCTTTTAGTAGTAGTAAATCATTCATGACCTCTTTCAGCTGGATGTGAATTCTTCATAAACATCTCCAAGAAGAAGTTTACATGGCTTTACCACCTGGGTTTAATGTTCAAAATCTGAAGGGTAAAGTTTGTTGTCTGAAGAAAGTAATTTATGGTGTTAAACAGTCCCCTAGGGCTTGGTTTGAAAGGTTTATTGGAGCCGTGAAGAAGTTTGAGTATACACAATGTCACTCAGATCATACATTGTTTGTGAGGTATTTGAGAAACACAACTATTGCACTTCTAGTGTACTGGAGATATCCCAGGGGAGATACAAAATTTTAATGATCTTCTCGCCAAGGAGTTTAAGATTAAAGGTTTCGGTTTACTCGGGTATTTCCTTGGGATTAAAGTTGCCCACTAAAGAAAGGGCATCTTCATATCTCAGATAAAATATATCCTTGATCTGTTGGAAGACATTGGAAAGCTTGACTCGAAACCTGTGGTAACTCCTATGGAAGTTAATGTTAAGCTTGACTATGAGAGTGGCGAGTTGCTTGAAGATGTTGGTATGTTTGAGAGACTTGCTTTTGCAGTGAGTGTAATCAGTTAGTTCATGCACAGTCCTAGGACTGTACACCTTGAGGATGCAGAACGAATTTTGAGATACTTAAAGTCTTCACCAGGTCGAGGGTTATTATTTAGACAGAATGTGCACTTGAAGGTAGAAGCGTACACAGATGCTGATTGGGCCGGGTCAGTCACAGATCGTCGATCTACGTTAGGCTATTGCACCATGGTTGATGGAAATTTGGTTATCTGGAGAAGTAAGAAGTAGTCTATGGTTGCACGGTCTTGCGTCGAAGCAGAGTTTAGAGCCGTGGCTCATGGAGCTTGCGAGTTAATGTGGATCAAGACCTTGATGACTGAACTGGGTTTCTCAAACTCATCGGCGATGACACTCTATTGTGATAATAAAGCTGTTATTAGCATTGCACATAACCCAATGCAACATGACATGACCAAACATAATGAGGTTGAGAGACATTTCATAAGAGAAGATAACTTCGAAGATAATTAGTCTTGTCTTTGTAAGATTAGAAGATCAGTTAACATATGTTCTTACGAAGGAGATTGCTTCATCGCGTCATTATGGGCTTATTGGCCTATCGGAGATGACACTCTATTGTGATAATAGAGCTGCTATTAGCATTGCACATAACCCAGTGCAACATGACATGACCAAACATATTGAGGTTGAGAGACATTTCATAAGAGAGAAGATAGCTTTGAAGATAATTAGTCTTGCCTTTGTAAGAATAGAAGATCAGTTAGCATATGTTCTTATGAAGGAGATTGCTTCATTGCGTCATTGTGGGCTTATTGGCAAGCTTGGCATGCTAGTCATTTATGCCTTGCTTGAGGGGGAGTGTCGTAATGAGTCATCTAAATAAGTCCATCACAGCTTTATTATCTAGTTACTTTATTATGTTTTAGTGTTTATTGTCTTTTATGTAATTAAGGGCATTTATTTCCTTTCATTTATGTCTTATCCTCTTTCTCTCTACCACAAACCCTAGTTTACTATTCCTAATTTTCTACTTTATGTTTTTGAATGTTGCAAAGGAGTTATAGAATACAGTTTGAGTGATGTACTCTTCAGATCGGAATATCTCTCGAGTTTATCAGCAGTATAAAGAGATTTTGTCCTTTTAAAAAGGAGAAAAATCTCTAGGAGAATACTTTGCCAAACTCAATGGAATGTGGGAAAAATTGTCTATGTGTCATCCTATCACCTCTGATGTAGAACTTATGAAGAAATTGAGAGAAGATATTAAAGGTGGTGAAATTGTTGTCTGGTCTCCCTAAGGAGTACTAATCGATAAAAGAATTCTAGGTGGTGATACAATTACAGCCATGACAAAAATATATTCTAAACTTCAACGACTTTCTGTTGGAAATGATATGGTGGGATCCCAAGAGGGTAGTGGCGAAAAGTTAGTATTAGTTACCTCTTCTGGTTATAATAGAATGCGTGGAGGACAAAACGATCATGGTGGTTTTCGAGGTGGTAGAGATTCAGGGGGAGGTAGAGGTAGACATGGTGGCAGAGGAGATCGTTTATGTACTCACTGTGGGTTGACTAATCATACAGCTGATTTCTGCTGGGATCTTCCTGGGAAGCAGCCTAGAGCAAATCAAGCAGTGGTAGCTAAGGATGTATCTTCTAAGAGTAGGCCCACTACCAATGTTGCTTCTAATAAAGGTGGTGATTAGATTACTGTAATGGCATCAAAGGAAAAATATGCTTGTTTTCTCTCCTCTAGTGGTTATACATCCAACAATGACCCTTCAATCTCTACTGCTAAATTCGCCTAGTCAGGTAAAACACGTCTCATGTCATCACATGCTTCTCCTCGGATTATTTATCTTGGGGCTTCTGATCATATTACAAGTAATCCTAGTGTATTTTCTTCTCTTGGTGTTGTTCCTTTTAGTAGGTCTATTATGTTGGCTGATGGTACCTCGTCCAAAATTAGTGCACTTGGTACTACTCAACCTAATGAATCTATTTCTATATCCTCTGTTTTAATGCACCTAAATTCCCTTTCAGTCTTCAATCAATCAGTTAAGTGACAAAGTCTCTAAATTGTCGAGTCACATGTTTTCCATCTCATTGTATTTTTCAGGATCTCAAGACGGGAAGGACAATTGGTGGAGGATATGAGAGGAATGCTTTGTATTACCTGGAGTGAGAACTAGTGGGTGTTCCAGTTCTTTCCGAGGATTCTCATATCCGTTGGCATTGTCGTTAGGTTATCCTTCTCTCCCAAAACTTCAAAGGCTTGTCCCCCCTCTCTCCCAGTTATTGAGTTGAAAAGCAGAGTCCAATTTATTTTAAAGTAGTTCATTGTGTTGTACGGAGACCGTCTCGGGTTCCTAGTTTGTTGTCATTTCGGTATTTTATCCTTTTTATTGATGATTATTCTAAAATGACTTGGTTAAACCTAATGAAAAACCGGTCAGAAGTGTTCTCCTTGGTCAATTTTTTTCATAATAAAATAAAAATTGACTCCGTGTGTTTAGATCAAATAATGCTTTGGAATTTATGCTTTATGGATTTCAATCATATTTGCAACATCATGGTATTATTCATTAGACACACCTCAGCAAAATGGCGTAACTGAGAATACCAAAGACATTTGGTTAAACCATTCGTGGCTTGCTTTTAGAAATTAATGTTCCAAAATATTTTGTGGGTGGGGGGGATGCTATACTGCATGGTGCTTAATCAATTGTATGCCTTCATCGGTTTTGGATGTAAAATCTCATTTTCTTCTTTTGTTTCCTAATCAACCTATTTTCTCTATTCCTCCAAAAACCTTTGGGTTTGTTTGTTTTGTTCATCTAATTGTGCCAAGTCAAGATAAACTTTCTCGTCATTCCATTGTCTAATTCTTGGTTTCTCTCGTACTCAAAAGGGTTATAGATGCTACAATCCTTCTCTTAGAAAACATTTTGTGAGGGTAGATGTAACATTCTTTGAAACTGTTCCTTTTTATGCCAATTCTGAACATGATGAAAAAGTTGCTCAATAAAAAATTTCTGTTGCCTACTGTTTTTCTGGATGATTCAGTTCAAGAGGCTACATCTCCTTAACAAGACTTTAGCAAAACTTACTTCTAGAAAAGAAGAAAGAGCCAGTGTTGCAAACTATTCCATCTCTTCCTGCACCTTCATCTCCTGATCATCTTCGGGTGCCAACTTCTAATCAGAGTTCTAGTTCTGCAGTTCATTCAGATGACCTACTAATTGCTCTTCGTAAAAGTAAATGTACTTGTATTGAACATCCCATTGCAAGATCGTTTTCTTTGAGAAGTTGTCCCCCCACTTATCGTAAATTTGCTCTTGATTTATCCTCAATTTCCATTCCTTCAGTTTGTCCGAGAAGCATTACTAGATAAACACTGGAAATTGGACATGGATGCGGAAATGACAGAGCTATGTATTCCAATGATACATGGGAGTTATCAAATCTTCCAACTGGGAAGAAACCTGATAAGTGTAGACGGGTGTATACTGTATAAGGTTAAATTTCTGCAAGATGGTTCCATAGAAAGATCGAAAGATAGATTAGTAGCAAAGAGGTACACAATCATCATAGCCTTTGTAAGAATGTCTGCAATCTGATCCTGAGACTTCACTTGTGGAAGAGAAATAATCCCAGATTGAAACTTCTCACGAATGAAGTGACAATTAACCTCTATGTGCTTTGTCTGCTCATGAAACATGTGATTGGAAGCGATTTGGACAACACTAGTATTATCCACATGAAGTGGTGTAGGGTTGGTAAAGTGAATGCAAAAATCTGAAAGTAATCCTCATAGCCACACAATCTCACTACACGTGGCATATATAGCTCTATACTCAGCCTCTGTGCTAGATTTGGAAACTATGGGTTGTTTCTGGCACTCCCAAAATGAGGTGCCAGGAAACATGCAATATCTTATAGTGGATCGACGAGTAAGAGCACATCCAGCCTAATCGGCATCAACATAGCTAACCAACTCAAGGGGAGAAGTGGATGAGAAAAACAATGACTGATCAAAAGTCCCTCGCACTTAGCGAATAATTATGAAAATAATAGTCATATGTAAGGTACGAGGCTTAGAAATAAACTGACTGACAACCTAAACAGCATAGGCAATGTCAGGTTGGGTCATCGTCAAGTAAACAAGACTGCCAACAAAGCGACGAAAGAGAGTAGGCTGTTCTAAAAGATCACTGTTATGTTTACCATACTGAACATTCAATTCCATCGATGTCTCAATGGTGCGCTGATCAGAACATTGTGCTTGGTTAATGAGGTCTTGTGCATACTGTCATTGGCTGACAAGTATACCATGTTATGTGTGGGAGACTTCCAATCCTAAGAAGTATGTAAGCGAACCCAAGTCCTTCATGTGAAAGGATGACAAAAGGACCGGCTGAAGTTCTGCAAATCCAGATGTGTCACTTCCGGCCATGAGTAAGTCATCAACATAAACAAGTAAAACCACAATACCGCGGGATGAAGACCCGATAAAAAAAAGAGGGATCATGACCACTCTGACTAAACCCAACCCCAACAACAATCTCGTGAAATCTTTGAAACCAGGCGTGAGGTGCCTGGTTTAATCCATACAATGCTTTGCAGAGCTTGCACACTATATCTCTTTTGTTAGAGTCAGATCCAGGGGGCTGAGCCAAATAAATAGTTTCTTGTAAATCACCGTGAAGAAAGGCATTCTTCACATCCATCTAATGAATAGACCAACCCTAGTAGAACCAACTGCAATTAATGTCCAGACGGTTTTCATCTTAGCAACTAGAGCAAAAGTCTCTTCATAGTCGATACCATATTCCTATTTATAACCTTGAGCCACGAGATGAGCCTTGTACCGATCAAGGGATCCGTCGGACTTTAGCTTTATAGAATACACCCATTTGCTACCAATCACCTGCTGACCCTGGGGGCGTGAAACAAGATCCCATGCATGATTATCTGCTAACACCTATAACTCCTCTATCATAGCATCCCTCCAACATTGGTGTGTAGATGCCTAAGAGTATGAGACCAGAAAATAGAGAGAAAATGAGTTTATCTGGAGGGTGAGATGTATAGGTAGATCGACATACCTCTGGAATGGATGGATTAGCTTCAGGTGGAGTAGCAGGAGGAATGGGAGGAGAAGACATCACTCTCTCTTGGCATTGATAAACCTGCAAAGGAGCTGGAAACTTGAAACAAAAGAGATATCAGGAACCATCTTAATCCCCTAGGTGCAACAGAAGGAACAATTAAAGTTGGTGGGCATGAAATGAGACACTTTCTATGAAGACATTTCTTGAAATATGAACTCGACGAGCATGGGGGTCATAACAACGATAGCCCTTCTGGGTGTCTTTGAACCCAAGATACATGCAACGAACAAACTTAGGAGATAGTTTCTTTCATTCATGTGGTGAGAGATAAACATAACAAACACATCCAAATATGTGAAATAATGAGCAAGGAGGAAGAGAGAGAGCCAAAGAAAACAAAATAAGGACAAATATTACCAAGACGTTTGGTTGGCATGCGGTTTATGAGATATAGAGAGTGCAACATTGCCTCGTCCTAGAATGTGCGTGGAACAAAGGTCTCCGCCATCAAGCTGTTAGTCGTCTCGACAATGTGTCAATTTTTCCGTTTAGCAACACCATTTTGTTGATGAGTGTCTCGAAAATCTTCTAATGAATAATCCCACGATCAAGTACGCTTCAAATTCTAAAGAGATCTACTCCCCCCTGAATTTGAGCGGAGGACCTTAATCTTCGTCCCGAATGTGTGGCCACCATAGAGTAAAACTATCCCCCGATCATGTAAGTACACCTCAAATTCTAAGGAGATATACTCCACCCCTAAATCTGAGTGGAGGACCTTAATCTTCCTCTAGAACTGTGTGGCCACTGTCGTAATAGACCATCTAAATATGCTCATCATACCTTTATTATCTAGTTACTTTATTATGTTTTAGTGTCGATTG
The DNA here is from genome assembly GCA_015143295.1 of Tetracentron sinense. Lineage (NCBI taxonomy): Eukaryota > Viridiplantae > Streptophyta > Magnoliopsida > Trochodendrales > Trochodendraceae > Tetracentron > Tetracentron sinense. The sequence goes on from CM026554.1 coordinate 34,627,044, forward strand.
TCTTTTATGTAATTAAGGGCATTTATGTCTTTGCATTCTATTAGTAATATAAAAGAAGAGCTAAAGAGATGGAGAAACTAATTTTTTCCTACCCTAATTTCCTTCCTTCTTCCTCTTTTTCTCTTTCTCTCTTCCACAAACCCTAATTTACTATTCTTAATTTTCTACTTGGTATCAGAGCAAGAAATCAAGGCCAATATTTTTTTTTCTTTTTTTAATGGCATGAATAGTGTCATGTGAATAGTATCATGTGAATAGTGTTGATGAATAGTGCCGCATGAATCTCGTATGGTTTAATATTTTTGAAGTTCGGGATGATTTTATTATGAGGTTTTGGAGTATCTAAGTTGATGTTTCATGCTCTCGAATGATTTTATGGAAAAAAAATCAGATTTATATCATTCGAGTTTAAAAGGTTTTTTGGGGTTATTGATGGACATCTAGATCTATTATGAATCATTAGATCTAGAGTTATAAGTGTTAGAATTTTTTGGGTGATTTTTGAGGTGTTGTTGGTGTTTGATTGAATGAAGTTGAAACCCTTGGTGGAAGGTTGTAAAGTGTGTGAGTTGCTGATTTGTATAAATCAAAATTGATTTAGACCTCTAGTTGAGGCGTTGTTGGTGTATGAGAGATCTGGCTTGTTTGCTTATTTGGTTTTTTAATCTCTAAGTAAGATGTATGTCTAGGATTGGTGGAATGGAGGAACATCCAAGCATGCAGATTAGCACACATAGTGCCTCCTTAGCTGGTATTGCCTCTTTTCGGGAATCCCCTATTATGCTACCTCATTGTCAATAGTCCTTTAAGGACACCCTTCTAGTATCCAAAGAGGAACTTGAGCGCTTCAGTTCGTTACTTTCATAGATGAAGTTATCTTCTAGATTCTCCACTTTTGTTGCTCAGACAGGTACTCATGCATCTGCTCATCAGGTATATTCATTAACCTCACATGGGAATCCTTGGATCATCGATTTAGGAGCCTCAGATCATATGTCTGGTACGTCCAAATTTTTCTCATCTTACAACTCTTACTCTAGTCTTTTGAGAGTGAAAATAGCTGATGGTTCTTTAGCATCTGTGTCTGGGACATGAAGCATTCATATCACCCCTACTCTCTCATTGTCATTTGTATTACATGTTGCTGAGTTTTCTATTAATCTCATTTCTGTTAGTAGTTTAACTAAGCATCTGCATTATAGTGTAACATTTTTTCCATCTTATTGTGTATTTCAGGATCTGGTGACATTGTGGCAGATTGAGAGTGGACGTAAAGTGGATGGGCTTTACATTTTGGATCAGGCTCCTGCTCCTATCTTTAGTACTTTTCAGTCTCGTAATACTATTAATAAAGACCAGATTTTTCTGTGGCATCGTCGGTTGGGTCAATTGTCGTTTCAGTTCTTAAAATTATATTTCCTCGTTTGTTTGAGTCTATCAATTTACTAAGTTTGCAGTGTGAAACTTGTGAATTGACAAAACATAGTCGTGTTTTATTTCCCCTAGTAATAAAAGTTCATCTCCATTTAAAATTGTCCATTCAGATGTATGGAGACCCCTTCCACTCTATCCTTGTTTGAATTACGATATTTTATTTCATTTATTGATGATTATTCTCGTTACACTTGGTTATACTTGTTGAAAACTCGAGATGAGGTGCCCAATACTATTTACACATTTCATAACATGATCAGAAATCAATTTGACAAGAATGATAAGATATTTCGCTCTGATCATGGTCGCAAATACCTTGAAGGATCACTCAGAGCTTACTTTGCTAAATATGGAATTATTCATCAAAACAGTTGTGTATACACGCCACAACAGAATGGAGTTGCGGAACAAAAGAACCGTCATTTGCTTGAGGTTGTTCAAAGTTTATTATTACAGATAAAAGTTGAAAAAAATTTTTTGGTCTGAGGCAGTTTGATTAACCGGATGCCCTCCCGGGTTTTGGATTTTATGTCTCCACATCAGTTATTACGTCCTTAGAGTCCTCTTAGTCTTCCACTTTGTGTTTTTGGTTATACTTGCTTTTTTCATATCCTGGGTCCAAACCGCTCTAAGTTGGATCCGAAGTCCATCAAATGTCTTTTCTTAAGGTATTCCTCTACACATAAGGGGTATAAGGTGTTTGATCTCCTGACAGGTAAAAGGTTTATCTCTAAGGATGTTTCCTTCTTTGAGTCGGTTTCATTTTTTTGGGGTTCCTCTTTAGGGGGAGAATGTTAGTGAAGAGATACCCCTTCCAATACCAGTACCCCTCCTAGTTCCTATTCTGGGAGATACTCCTTTAGTGCCGTTGTCCTCTTTTGATGACACTAGAGAGAAGGAAAAGGAGCTGAAGACATACTCAAGACATTCCAGGGTGGAGCCTCAATCAATTGAACAACAGTCTCAGCATACCTTTGTGGACCCAGATCCATCTACTTCTCCTATTGCTCTCAGTCTAGATAATTCTTCATCTTTACCCAACACTACTGATCTTGATGCTCCTATTACCTTACGCAAAGGGAAACGTACTTGTACATCTCATTATATCTCTAACTTCATTTCTTATGAATCTTGTTCTCTATTTATTCATGGTTTTGTCTCATCTTTGTTTTCAATATCTATTCATTCTAGAGTTACAGATGCATTGCAGTACCCTAAGTGGAAGGAAGCAATGTGGGAGGAATGAAGACACACACAAAAAATAATACATGGAAACTTGTTGATGCTCCTAAGGATAAGAAGCTAGTTGGATGCAAAAGAGTTTCTATAGTAAAATACAAGGTTGATGGTATTGTTGACAGATACAAAGCAATGTTGGTCGCTATGGGATTCACACAAACCAATGAGATCGATTATCAGGAAACATTTTCTCCTGTAGCCAAAATGAATACAATTAGAATTCTTCTTTCAGTAACAGCAAATCAATCCTGACCTCTCTTTCAACTAGATGTGAAGAATGCTTTTCTTCATGGAGATCTCCAAGAATAAGTTTATATGGCTTTATCTCCTGGGTTCAATGTTCAGAACCAGAAGGGTAAAGTTTGTTATCTGAAGAAGACAATTTTTGGCCTTAAACAGTCCCCTAGGGCTTGGTTTAAAAGGTTTAGTGGAGTTGTGAAGAAGTTTGGATATACTCAATATCACTCAGATCATATGCTGTTTGTGAAGCATTTGGGAAACACAGCTACTACACTTCTAGTGTATGTAAATGATATTGTTGTAACTAGAGATAACCCGGGGGAGATTCAGAATCTTAAGGATCTTCTGGCCAAAGACTTTTGAGACTAAAGATTTGGGTTTACTTAGGTATTTCTTTGGGATTGAAGTTGCCCACTAAGGGCATCTTTATATCTCATAAAAAATATATCTTTGATTTGTTGGAAGACCCTGAAAAGCTTGGCTCGAAACCTGTGGCAACTCCTATGGAAGCTAATATTAAGCTTGACTATGAGAGTGGCGAATTGCTTGAAGATGTTGGTATGTTCTAGAGATTTATTGGCAGGTTGATTTACTTCTCCATGACTCGTCCCGATATTGCTTATGCAGTGAGTGCAATCAGTTAGTTCATGCATAGTCCTAGGATTATACACCTTGAAGCTGCGGAACGAATTTTGAGTTACTTAAAGTCCTTACCAGGTCGAGGGTTAGTCACAGATCGTCAATCTACGTCAGGCTATTGTACTATGATTGGTGGAAATTTGGTTACCTAGAGAAGTAAGAAACAGTCTATAGTTGCATGGTCTAGTGCCGAAGCAGAGTATAGAGCAATGAGTCATGGAGCCTGTGTGTTATTGTGGATCAAGACCTTGATGACAGAACTTGGTTTCTTAAACCCATCGGAGATGACACTCTATTGTGATAATAGAGCTGCTATTAGCATTGCACATAACCCAGTGCAACATGACAAGACCAAACGTATTGAGGTTGACAAACATTTCATAAAAGAGAAGATAACTTCGAAGATAATTAGTCTTACCTTTGTAAGAACAGAAGATCAGTTAGCAGATGTTCTTACAAAAGCAGTTGCTTCATTACATCTTCATGGGCTTATTGGCAAAAAAGCTTGACATATTGGACATTTATGCCCCGTTTGAGCGGGAGTGTCGTAATGGACCATCTAAATAAACTCATCATAGCTTTATTATCTAGTTACTTTATTATGTTTTAGTGTCTATTATCTTTTATGTAATTAAGGGCATTTATGTCCTTTCATTCCGTTAGTAATATAAAAGAAGAGCTAAAGGGATGGAGAAACTAATTTTTCCATACCCTATTTTCCTTCCTTCTTCCTCTTCACTTCTTTCTCTCTTCCACAAACTCTAGTTTACTATTCTTAATTTTCTATTGCCACCATAGAGTAAAGCTATTGGAAAATTGTGAATACTTGCGATTTAGAGCGTAAGTAATATATCCATGTATATCGGGAGAAATCGTCTATAAATATCACATAATACCGCATACCAGACATAGATAACACTAAGGATGACCTCGAAACATCAATATGCATAAACTTCAAAAGGAGCAGTGGATCTAGAAGTACTAAGAGAAAATGACACATTTACTCCTAGACAAATAACATGAAGGATGAGCAATATCAAGAGAAGAGTTATTAACTTTTAGTTTATTCAAAATACCAGAAGAAATAAGTGGGATAATCTATCCGAGTATGGGTGACTAAAACGATAATGCCAAAATTGCCACCTTTTATTTGCATGACAAATATCATCAGAAGAAGAAAGGAAACAAGAAGTTGGAGAAACAGAGTCATCCAAACCAGCAAGAAGATCCGTCATTTCCTCCTACCCCTCCCAACTACTTTCCCCGTTGCCAGATCATGTATGAAACAACAATCAGGAAAGAAAATTACTAACAATCGATTTTGGACTAATTGACCAATATAGATAAGATTAGCAGATAGTTTAGGCACATGAAAGACAACAATTAAAGTAAATGTACGATGTTGAATAGGGGAAAATGATAACGACCTAATAGAAGAAATAGGTAATTGAGCATCATCTAAAGTAAAGATGATTTGGTTACCTTTGTATAACTTAACATTATGAAGATATGAGGTAGTACCTATCATATGGTTGGATGCACCAGAATCAAAATACCAAGGAGACCGAAGGAATGTACCTGATAGGCCAGCCGTAGATAAGGCCTAGATAATCTGTTGAACCATCTCGGGAGTAAGTGACCAACTAGGTGGGGGAGGAGCCATGACACTGGTAGAGGAGTCATCGATTGTGGTCATGTAGGCTTTCCCTTGAGCCCGCTTTTTCTTCCTGCACTCTTGGATGCTATGGCCACGAATTTTACAAAATGCGCAAATAGGACTCACTGAGCACGAGACATGTCACATTTGCAAGGTGCTGGTGACGAGGCCAAAAGATCCATATCTAAGGAGCCAGGAGGCTAGGGTACACAAGTTAAGGCTTTGAGTCTCTGTTTCTTAGCTAATAGGTCACAGATCATAGTATTCATGGAGGGAAGTGGACTGCGATTAAGCAAAACAATCTTACAATGCTCAAAATCATGTCGTAATTTCATAAGAAACTGTCTAACCTGGGTTCGTTTTCTCATCTCCTAAAAAATAAGACCAAATGGGATTTTAGGATCCATCATCGATATATTGGTCCAAATAAAAACTATAGCATTATAAAATTCTTGAACCGTTTGATCGCTTTGTGAGATTTGGGTAAATTCTTGTTCTAGGCGATATAATCGAGCTTCATTGCTCTGTTGATAAATCGTCTGCAAATGATCCCAAATAGCCTTTGTTGTATAATGTGGAGTCAATCCGACTGCAATGGATTTGTCAACTGAATCCAGAATCCATGTAACAATTTTTCCATTCTTAGTAATCCATTCGACCAGTGCTTTGAGTTCGGTTGTTGCAATAATTTTTTCAGTGGCATAAATCATACCACATAAATATCGACCTTCGAGGAAGCTTTGAAAGTGAATAGATCACAAGCTATAGTTGCTATCATCGAACATGCAGTGTAATGAAAAATCTCGATCTATGATCCAAAAATCCCAAAAAAGATGATTACTAGGATCACTGATGGTTTGAGAGGACTTTAGCTCAACAACCATACAAGAGAAGAGGATTTGCCAATAAACTATTTAATGCTTGGTGAGAGACAAGTCAACAAACTGTTTAATGCTTGGTGAGGGACAACTCATATAAGACACCACCGTAGAAAGAAGATGTAAGGAGATGAAATAGTATATTTAGTTAATAAATCCACCAATCTATTTGAATAAATCCACAAGCAATGATGGCTTCCACCGTATAAAGAAGATTTCCAAAAGAATAAATTTATTGAATAAAACCACAACCAATGATGGCTTCCACGATTAGCTTGTCAAAGGTTCTGTCCTAAACCAGAGAGAGAAGTTGCAGCAACCACAAAGGTTACTTGGAGTGCAACGATGAAGGCTGCGACACGATCTCTGGATGTTGCTTGGAGTGCAATGATGAAGGCTGCGACACGATCTCTGGACGTTGCTTGGAGTGCAATGATGAAGGTTGCGACACGATCTCTGGACGTTGCTTAACAAGATGGCAACAAGGTGTGAAACAGCCTTGCAATCTGTGTGAAAACGACACAACGATGATGCAAAGACAACGGGATCTGGTATCCCGGCGATTGCAAGGAAAATCCGGAGAGAGCGATTGTTTCTTCCTCAAGAAATAAGCAAAAAAATTCAATTTTTTACCGCTCTAATACCATGATAGCAATAGGAATTTTGGGAAATATCCGAATTGAATATATTCCTTTAACCCAATAGGGTTTATATAGATTGTGTATAAGAGAATACATAATAAGATATATACAAAAGGAAAGAATACAAGAAGAAAGAAATCTCTATACACTAGGAAAATAGTAGAAGAGGATATTTTGCTATTGTATTTATCAGTTATCTCTATTGTTGCTAATCGTGACTGGTATCTATTCCAACTAGACGTGAAGAATACCTTCTTACATGGGGACTTGCAAGAAGAGGTGTATATGGAACAAACCCGGGATATGCTACTCAAGGGGAGTTGTCTTCTAAAGTGTGCAAATTAAAGAAGTCCATCTATGGGTTGGAAACAATCACCAAGAGCACGGTTTGAAATGTTTAGTAGTGTAGTAATATATTATGGCTTGAAGAGAAGCAAAGTGAATCACTCAGTATTTTCCCAGTGTACTGCTTTAGGCTATATCATACTTGTGGTGTATGTGGATGATATTGTTGTTAGAGCCTAGAGGTGATGACCTCGTGGGTATTGGAAGGTTGAAGCTTTATTTACAATCTCAATTTCAAATCAAGAACCTTGGCATCTTATGTTACTTTCTAGGAATACAAGTGGCTATATCTAATATGGGGGTTAATCTGTATCAGCGGAAGTATGCATGTGACCTATTGGAAGAAACAAGTATGCTGGGTACCCCGCAGATATGCTAATGAATTCTCATCTTAAACTTCAACCTAATAAAGGAGAGTTATTGGAAGATCTTGGTATGTATTAGAGGTTGTTGGAAAGTGTATTCATTGACTATTACAAGACCTGATACTGCATTCTTGGTATGTGAGGTTAGTCCCTTTATGCAGAATCCTAGGTTTTCACACATATGCAGTTATGAGAATTCTGAGATACCTCAAGAAGGTTCTTGGGAAAGGTATGTTGTATAGGTCTTAGGCCATTTGAAGATAGAAGGGTACTCTAAGGATGGCTATTGAGGATATAAATGTGATAGATCTACTACTGGTTATTGTACATTTTATTTATTGGGGTATTCATGGTATTTCATATTATTAGCTATTTCGTGTGTATTACGCATACTGTGTCTAATACGCGTAATACACATAAGGTTAAAAGTGTAATTTTCTTCTTTAGTAATAATATATAAAGGAAATGAGAGACATGAATCATTCATGCTGCCTAACCCTAATCACTTTCTTCTCTTTCTCTTCTATCTTCTTCACTTTCTTCATCCTCTACCTTTTTCCACTTGGTATCAGAGCCTATTGATCTAACGAGTATATAAAGAACACAAAAGAAAACAAAAAAAGGGGAAAATTTTGACGTTGGATGACATCAGCGTCCGTACGGACTGATGGTCGTCAGATCACAATTGTAAATGTATGTTTTAAGACGTAAGTTCTGATTTTAGATAATTTTAGAATTAAGTTTCATGTGATTTGGAGCTATTTTGAGAAAATTATGACACTTTTTGTCGGAATAGACAAAACAATTCAGAAAAATACAGATCTAGTGTTTCTAGTAACCAGATTCGTATAGAGATATTTTTTGAGTTTGATCTCAAGTAGATTCTTCATTTTTTGCGTTTGATCTAATAGAGGTGGTTATGGATCGTTTGGACCTATATTGAAGCTCAGGTGATCAATTTTTTAGACCATATTTGCTATTTTTTGTGTGTCTAGGGTTTGGTTCCTTTTTTCATGCATAGAAGTGTTGTAAAATACTTAGTAAAAGTGATTAAAGCTTTAGAAGGATGAAGAGGTTGATTTCGGGAACCCTACAGTATTTTTGTAGGTTGTTTTACCAGAAAAGCAACCCTATTTTACCATCGTACGAGGCGTTGAAGGGTTCATATTACTGCTTTTGTGCTGAAATTTTCTGTTATTGACCTAGTTGGTCAGCTTTATAAGGAAAGTATTCATTTGAAGTATTGGATATTTTTTCGTATTTTTCTACGACGATGTAAACTTTAGAAAAATCGGATGTTTCTTTCCCATCTCCTCGGGCTTCCAATATGAGTAATCCTCCTATGGAGAACCCTGATTTTCAGATTACTATAGTCAAATTAGATGGATAAAATTAACTCGAATGATCCTAATCGGCAAAAATGTCTATTGGAAGCTGAAGGAAATTGGGATATATTAATGGTTGAATTTGTGAACCTAAGAAAGATGCTCCAGAGTATAAGCAATGGGAGTCTGGAAACCTGACTGTCATGTCATGGTTACTTCACCCCATGCAGCCACAAATTAGTAGGGGGTTCTTATTTCTTCGCATTGCAAATGAGATTTGAGATTTTGTAGCTCAGACATATTCTCAAACAGGGAATATTGCTCGTGTCTACCTTTAGGCTTTGGGACGAAGCTCAATACAAGAAACAGGTCGAGCGAACCAAAATTTTTGAGTTTCCTTGCAGGGCTGAATCCGAATTTCGAGTTGGCAAGGATCTACATCCTCAGTAAGGATGAGTGAGATAAAAGGATAATAGAAATGAGCTCAGACAACCGCAAAGGAACTATGTTCGTCCTGAAGACCGTGATAAGTTAAAGTGTGATCATTGTGGCCGAAGGAAGCATAAGAAAGAAAACTATTGGGATTTGGTTGGTCGACCACAGAAGTTCAACATGCAAGGTTCTTCCATTGCTTATAATGTCTCTACGGGAGATGCTATTGGTTCGGTTCTCTCTCCTCTTCCAGTTACTCGGGCACCTCAGGAAACCTCACAGGATATTTTTTTCCACGAGGATATGATCTCCATCTCTAAGGAAGAAATAGAGAACATTCAGCACTTTATGGCATGGTTAGATGGCCCATAAACTGCCTCCACCTTTGCTCAAGTCACGTATCGTTAGTTCTGCTCACCATGTGTCTACTTCTTCGAGTGTCTCCTTGATAATTGACTCCGGTGCTTCTGAGCATATTACTGGTATGCCCTCTTTTTTTTCTACTTATTTTATTTGTTCTGGTAGAGATAAAGTTCGAATTGCATATGACACTCTTCTGTCGTTGGAAAGGGAGATGTTAATATTCATTCCTACCTATCTTTAGCCTCTGTTTTTTATATTCTTGATTTTGTAGCAGATCTTCTATTTGTTAGTTCTTTTATAAAAAAATTGAATTGTAGTGTCACTTTTTTTCCTTCTTATTGTGTTTTTCAGGACTTGATAACGAGGAAGACGATTGGTACGGGCCTTGAAGCTGCTGGCCTCTATTTGTTGGATGCAACACCCACAGTTCCTCGAGCATTTTAGTATAATAGTAGTAGTAGTGTCAATAAAGAGAGTGTCCTGTGTTGGCATGTCCGTCTTGGTCTTGTTTCCTTTTAGTAATTAAAGATTATGTTTCAGACTTATTTGCTTCCCTTTAGATGTTTGATATTCGTTATGAAGTGTGTGAACTTACAAAGCATCATCATGCTTCTTTTTCTCCTAGTATTAATAAAAATTCCATTGTGTTTGATATCATTCATACTGATATTTTGAGACCTTTACATGTTACCTCTATCTCTAGTTATCGATATTTTGTTGATGATTATTCTAAATATACATGGATTTATCTCATTAAATCAAAAGATGAGGCATATACTACTTTCAATCAATTCCATTTGTTAATTCAAACACAATTTAAAAAAGGAACCAGATTCTTTGATATAATCAAGGGAAAAAATATATATGTGGGGGGTTGGGATTATACATTAGTACTGTTGTCCATACACCCCTCAATAGAATGGTGTTTCTGAAAGGAAAAATTGTCATCTATTGGAGGTAATTCGTGCTCTCCTATCAAGTGTAATGTGCCAAAGTTTTTTTGGGCTGAAGCTATCCTAACTGTTGTGTTTCTTATTAATTGATTCCTCTCTCATGTTTTGCACTTTCAGTTTCCCTCTCAGCTCTTAAAACCTAAGAGTCCTCTATTTCTGATTCCCCTCAAAATATTTGGTTGTGTTTGTTATGTACATATCTTGGGCCCCAACAGATCTAAGTTGGACCCCAAGGCTCTTAAGTGTATCTTCATTAGGTATTCCTCTCATCATAAATGATACAAATGTTATCATCCTCCTTCTCGGAAGAAATTTGTCTATATAGATATTACATTATTTGAGTCTGTTCTCATCTATTTCAACCAATAATCTCTTTAGGAGGAGAGTGTGTGTGAAGGGAGAAAAATTTCATTGCCAATTCCAGTTCTACCTTGATGACTCTGTTACTGCTGCTCAAGAGGAGAATGTTAAAAAGCAGGGGAGATTCAAGTCTACCAAAGAAGGGCGAAAGCAAACACGGACTCAGACCAAATCATCTCCTCGGATGATCCAGGTAAAACCCTTCCTATAACTAGTTCTTTCCCTCAAATGTCTGTTGATGAATCTGATATCCCTATTGCTCTCAAGAAGGGTATGAGGTCTTGTGACTCAACATCGTATTGTTAACTTTGTATCCTACAAAGCATTGGCTTCGTCTTACAGGTTGTTTGTGTCTTCACTATCATCCATTTCCATTTCATCTTCTGCCACCGATGCTCTAAACAGCTAATGTGGAGAGAATCAATGGTAGAAGAGATGAATAAGCTAGACAAAAATAATACTTGAGAGATGGTAGATCTTCCTAAAAAAAACTCATGTGGGGTGTTAATAGATGTTCACAGTCAAATGCAAAGTAAATGGATCAGTTGAAATGTATAAGGTAAGGTTGGTAGCCAAAGACTACACTCAAACTTATGGAATCGACAACCAAGAGACGTTTGCCACATTAGCAAACATGAATTCAACTCGTATAATCTTATCATTGGCAGCAAATCAGTTGTGGCCACTTTACTAACTTGATGTCAAAAACGCTTTTCTTTATGGTCTTTTGAAGGAAGAAGTTAATATGTCTCCTCACCAGGATTTCACCTTGAAGGGAGTGAAAAGGTGTAGAGGCTGAAGAAGACGTTATATAGCTTAAAGTAATCTCCTAGAGCCTAGTTTGAAAGGTTTAGTGCCGCTGTAAAGAGAAGGGAATACTCACAAAGTCAAGCTGATCATACATTATTTGTCAGGCGCACCAAGGATGACACTACAATCCTTAGTGTATATAGATGATATAGTTGTCATAGGAAGCAATATAACAGAGATTGAACAACTGAAGAAGTATCTAGCAAGTGAGTTTGAGATTAAGGATCTGGGTCTTCTTAAGTACTTCTTGGGAATAGAGGTTGCAAGATCTCGTGATGACATATTTATATTCCAAAGAAAGTACACCCTAGATCTCTTATAGGAAACTGGAATGCTAGAGGCCAAACCAGCTGACATCGTAATTGAATAGAATTACAAAGTGGATGAGATGAATGAGGTTCCTCTGCAAGATGTTGGTAGTTTTCAACAATTAGTGGGGTGGCTAATCTATCTATCTCTTACGAGACTTGATATTGTCTATGCTATGAGTATAGTGAGTAGGTTTATACAGGCTCCCAAGTCTACACACTTGCAAGCATCATACAGGATTTTGAAGTATCTCAAGTCATCTCTAGGTAGAAGATTCTTATTCAGAAAACATTGGCATATGCGAGTTGAGGCCTATACAGATGCATTCTGGGAAGGTGCTAAAGATGATAGAAAATCTAGATCCGGTTACTGTACATTTGTTGGAGGTAATTTAGTCACATGGCGCAACAAATAAAAACAAAGGTTGCTCGTTCAAGTGTAGAGGTAGAATTTTGATCGATTGCACATGGTATGTATGAGTTACTATGGCTAAAGATCTTTATTCAAAAGGGATTTCCAATTGAAGGACCTATGAGTTTATACTATGAAAACAAGACAACAATTAGTATAGCTCATAACCCAATGTTACATGATAGAACCAAACACAATGAAATAGATCGTCACTTTATCAGGGAACAAATCATCCGAGGTGAAGTGTGCACTTTGTGTATGAAGACTAATGATCAACTAACTGATGTTCTTATCAATCAGTTAGTAATGCTCGACTACTTGAAATGTTAGGCAAGATGGGCATGATAAATATATACGCATAATCTTGAGAGGGAGTGTTGATAGGGGTATTTATAGTATTTCATGTAATTAACTATACCGTGTGTATTACATGTACCGTGTCTAATATGTGTAATACACATAAGGGTAAAAGTGTAATTCTCTTCTTAAGTAATAATATATAAAAGAAATGAGAGAAATGAATCATTCACGCTCCTTATCAGTAACTATTTTCTTCTCTTACTCTTCTCTCTTCTTCTTTTCTTCATCCTCTACTTTTTTCTACTCTTTTTTTGGTGACAATGTGGTTACATGAAAGAGTAAGAAGCAAAATGTTGTTGTAAGATCAAGAGCTGGGGCGGAATACAGATATATGTCACACCACAACCTGTGAGCTTGTCTAGAGAAAATCATAAAATCATTACTGAAAGAGTTAGGATTTGAAGTTCAAGTTCCAATGTTCTTACATTGTGATAATCAAGCGACTATTCACATAGCCAACAATCCAGTGTCTCATGAAAGAACAAAGCATATAGAGGCATGGTTGAAAATATCGGTATCGGGATCGGTAAGTCCAAAACATGATACGTATCGGCATATCGAACCGTATTGGATGGATATGGCGAAAAAAATCAAGATACGCTAAGACACACTTGAATTCACAAGTAAGAACTTGGATACCTTGCATAAAAGGTATTTTAATGCAAATATAAGATAAAAATAAACTAAACGAAGACCTCCAACTATGTTAGAACAATACATATGAGAGTTAAGAAATTAATAATTTAAAGAAGGTGTGTGTGCTGATAAACAAGTATGAAAATACTAAACCATAGTCACTAGCCAAGTACAGAAAATACAATCTAGATGTTAAAACCTTACATTCAATGACTAAAATAAGAATGTATTGAATTATAACTATAAATTTGAAGCTTGAATCTAAGTCATTTTATGCTGAACTATTACATTGCTAATTGACTTTTTGACCCTGTAAATAAAAATATTTTTGAAGACTAAAATATTAGATTTTTTGTCGGACTTTTGGGTTCGGTAATTTTTGATATAATAGAATTTATGAAATTTTAATATTTGAAAAATACCTTACAATTTGAAAGTTAAAATTTTGACATAATCCCTAAACGATGCTAAAAATAAGATTTTGTTCTTGAATTGGAAAGTTGACCTTTTATTCTTCAAGAATTTGGATTCAGGACAATTTTTATTGAACGCAAATAGGGGTATAACCTTATTTACATATAAATATCTTGAGTAAATAAAAGTAAAATTAATTTAAAATAATTTACTTAAATAATATTTTATGTAAATAAGTTGTGTATCGGATCTGTGCTGTGGATCCTAGTGTAAGTAGAAGGAGAAAAAAATTTAACTGAAAAATTACCTGTATCGGGCGTTTCGGTCTCGTATCACTTGATACGGGATTGATAAGGGAGATTTTTTTTTCCAACATATCAGTGTACTGGGTAGCTCCAAACAGGATATGTACAGACCCGTATCGGCCGATACATACTGGAATTTTCAACCATGTAGAGAGGTGGATTGTCACTTCATTCGTGACAAGATTTCTCAAGGAGAAATCTCCACTCCCTATATCTCATCCCATGATCCGATTGCAAATTTCTTCACCAAAGTTGTTGGGAAATCTCAGTTTGAGAAGCTTATTTCTAAGTTGGACATGTATGATATCTATGCTCCAGCTTGAGGGGAGTGTTGAAGAATCTGTTGTGAGGGTATTTATGTCTTTTATATGTCTAGGAGTTAGAAGTCCATATTTTCCTTGTAAGGGTTTTTTTGTAATTTGGGAAGATATAAGTATTATCTCTTAGAGGTGGGAAAGACATGTTCTCACTCTCTTTTCTCCTCTCTTCTTCTTCTTCTTCTTTCTCTCTTGTTCAAACCCTAAGAACCCTTTTCTTCTTTTCCACTTGGTATCAGAGCACTACAAAAGATCAAAGGAAGGTTTTTAAATCAAACTCAGCAAGCAAAAGGAGTAGCGCATGCGTGACATCACTGTCCGTACGACTGACTTCAGCCGTATGGACTAGAGAGTCCCTTGTTCAGTTTTGGAGGTATGGTTTGATAGGGTTTAATTTTTTGAGCCCTAGTTCAGTGAATTTGGAGAAGTATGGAAGGTTCTATGGATTTTTTTTAGTAAATAGGTAAAAAAACATAAACAATTACAGTCTTGGTACAGGTTTGATTTCTCCATTTACTAGTTTTTTTGCTGGATGAATCTATCCCCCTAGAACTGTTTTTTTGCTATATTTAATATGGGAGTGGCCTCAAGCAAAACCCCTCTTATTTGAAGAAGTTATGGTCATTCTAAAGGGGTATATCTGCTGCGTTTTCTAGTTTTTATTACAGTTTTTTGGTGGAAAAGCCTTGAGATGGCTCGTTTGATGCTTATATTGATGAGTTTCATTGTGGTTTAAAGCGGGTTGTAGTGTTTGATGTATGTATTGCTTAGTAAAGTGCATTGCAAGCACTCGGTGATTGTTTTCTGCAAAGAAAGTGTTTGATAATTTGTCTAGGAGGGGGTACTCCTAGAAAATGTTTGTCTTTTGATATAGGAGTGTGTACTCCTATAAGGTGGTTGCTTTTGGGGTTTTGTATGACAAGGTTGAGGTTGTTTTGAAGGCGCATTCAGTTTGTTTTTACGAAACGTGGTTTTTTTACTAGTGTGTGCACCAAGTGTTTGTTGAAAGTCGTGGGTGAGAATGTCTGACGCGACTTAGGACTCAATTGATGGTCAAGTTGACGTGACTCAGAACTCAGTTGGTGGTCAAGTTGTTGTACCAATGGGGATTCCCAATGACAGTCTGAATCTCCACATTACAACTGCCAAACTTGGTGATCCTAATTATCTTGTATGGTCGCAGTCTGCTATGTTAGCTATTACAGGAAGAGGTAAGAAGGGGTATTTGACCGGGAAGATTAAGGAACCTATCTCTTCAAATCCATCATATGAGAAGTGGGAAGCAGAAAACTCCATAGTGATGTCTTGGCTCTTGCATTCCATGCAACCCGACATCAGTAGTGGCCTCTTATTTCTAAAAACAACCAAGGAAATTTGGGAAGTGTTGACCCAAACGTATTCCCCGGTGAGGAACACAACTAGGATTTATGAATTGCAACAGAACATCTCTCATCTGAGACAGCGGGATCAGTCTTTGGCTGCTCATTTCTCTGCTATGCGTTGTATGTGGGAAGAATTAGATCATTATCAGGATTTCAAAGTTGATTGCTCTTCTGATGCTGTGAAATTTAAGAAACTGATTGAGCGCAATCATATCTTTGAGTTGTTGGCAGGCTTGAATCCAGATTATGAACCTCTCCGTGTTCAGGTTCTTGGCAAAGAGCCTCTTCCATCTTTGAACCAAGTCTATACCTATCTTCAGAGTGAAGAAAATCGAAGAAATGCTATGCTCCAACAACCACTTTCCTATGAGAGATCTGCATTGGTCTCCCATAGAGGGGGTCGATATGGTGGTGGTAGAGGAGATGGCCGTGGTGGAAGAGGTGGACAGACTTTTGGAGGATTGGGAGATGATTGTGATAAATTGAAGTGTAATCATTGTGGCCGTTCTCGCCACACAAAGGAGATTTGTTGGGACTTACATGGTCGCCCACAAATGGCCAGAGGAGGCTGCCCAAGTGGAGGTTCTAGCACTCACTCCGTGGCATTTGTGTGCTCTCAGGCTAGCTCTTTTGTATTTCCCACTCCTGTTCCTGAAAGGACTCCTGTTCACAGTTCAGAGGGGAGTGAGACGGTTTCCATTCCCAGGGCGGAACTAGATGCTATTCAGCGCCTTATGTTGAACTTGGATGCCTCATCTGTTGCTGCTACATCTACCTTAGCTCACTCAGGTACCACAACTTCTACTTTCAGTGCCTCTCTTCCACCAACTGGTACTGTCTGAATCATTGATTTAGGTGCTTCAGATCATATGACCGGTATGTCTACAGTTTTTGCTTCTTATTCTATTTGCTCTGGTAGAGACAAAGTCAAGATTGCTGACGGATTCTATTCTCTGGGAAAGGATGTGTTAGTGTTACACCAACTTTGTCTTTGTCTTCTGTTCTTCATGTTCCTCAATTTACTACTAATCTTCTTTCTATCAGTAGTCTCACTAAATCTTTGAATTGTAGTCACTTTCTTTCCTACTGTGTTTTTCAGGACTCGATGACGAGGAGGACAATTGGCAATGGTCATGAGCACATTGGTCTCTACAAGTTAGATGTTGCACCCTCAGTTTCTCAGGCACATCAGTCCACCCTCCAGCATCCTTGCAGCTTGGAGCAATTGTTGTGTTGGCACCGTCGCTTGGGCCACCCCTCCTTTTTGTGATGCAAAAAATGTTTTCTAATTCCTTTTTTGTTCCTTTTAATAGGTAATTACATTGTGAAACTTGTGAACTTGCAAAACACTGTCGTACTACATACCCTCCTCATCCTACAAGGTGTTCTCCTTTTGATGTGGTTCACTCTGATGATTGGGGTCCTACACCCATAGTTTCATTGTTTGGATTTAAGTACTTTGTTACATTTGTAGATGATTATTCTCGTGCTACATGGGTATATTTGTTGAAATCTAAAAGTGATGTTTGCTCAATGTTTAAAACCTTTTACCACATGGTTAGCACTCAGTTTGATTCCAAAATTAAGATCTTGCGCTCTGATAATGGTGGTGAGTACCTCTCAAGGGAGTTGCAATCCTTTTTTACTGACCATGGGATAGTTCATCAGACTACTTGTGTCGACACTGCACAGCAAAATGGAGTCTCTAAGAGAAAGAATAGGCACCTTTTTGAGATCACTCGTGCTCTTCTCCTAGGTATTATTGTTCCTAAGGTGTTCGAGGCAGATGCTGTTCTTACTACTACCTTCTTTATATATTGTATTCGCTCTCGGATTCTCAATTTTCAAACTCCTTTTGAACTTTTGTCTCCTACTTTGCCTTTGTTTCATGTTTCTCCCCGAGTATTTGGTTGTATTTGTTACGTTTATGTTCACAAAACACATCAGAGTAAACTTGATCCAACGGCCTTGGGGTGTATCTTCCTTGGGTACTCCCCCTAACAAAAAGGCTATAAATGTTATCATTCTCTGACTCGTAAGCGTCTTGTTTCTATAGATGTCACCTTTCTTGAGTCTGTTCCTTTCTTCTCTGGTGAGAAGACCCCTCTTCAGGGGGAGCATCCGGGTGTTGTTGAAGAGTAGTCTTCTCCTTCTTCTGTTCTTCCTCTCCTTATGTGTTATGTTCCTCCCTATGTGTTTGATATTGAACAGGAGACCCACGCTCAAGGCGTTGGTGGTGGTGTCAGTTTAGCACTAATGCAAAAAGAGTTACAAACTTACTCTTGACGACTAAGAAGGGAAAGTGATGCTCATGTACTTTGTCAAACTGTCTCCTCTGATCTAGGTAACACTTTGCCTACCCTTGCTTCTGATAAGTCTACTGTTGATGATTTAAACCTTCCAATTGTTGTCCGTAAGGGTGTTCGTACATGTACTCAACACCCTATCTCTAACTATGTTTCTTTTGATTCCTTCTCTCCATCCTATCGTGCTTTTGCTACCTCTGTCTCTTCTGTTTCTTTGCTTCACAATGTCAAAGAGGCTCTCTCCAACCCTAACTGGAAAGCCGCAATGTATGAGGAGATGAAGACCCTTGAAAAAAATGGTACTTGGAGCTTAGTTGAGTTACCCAAAGGGAAAACCCTCGTCGGGTGCAAGTGGGTATTCACAGTGAAGCTCCATTGAGTGATATAAAGCGAGACTTGTTGCCAAGGGTTTCACCCAAACTTATAAGATTGATTATCAGGAGACATTTGCACCTATTGCAAAGCTAAACTCAATCCGGGTTCTGTTATCACTTGCTGCAAACATGGATTGGCCCCTCTTTCAACTTGATGTAAAAAAAATGCTTTCTTGCATACTTAGAAGAAGTGTATATGAAGTTTCCTCCTGGATTTACAATCCCATGTGTAGAGAACAAGGTGTGCAAGTTAAAAAAGGCTCTATGGTTTGAAACAATCCCCAAGAGCTTGGTTTGAAAGATTCAGGGGAGCCATTGTGAAGAATGGGTATAAATAGAGTCAAGCTGACCATACTCTGTTTGTTAAACATAATGGAAAAAAACTACAGCTCTCATTGTCTGTGTAGATGATATAGTAGTGACAAGGAATGATATAGAGGAGATACATAAGTTGAAGATGCAGGTAAGCAAAGAATTTGAAATCAAGGATCTTGGCCACCTAAGATACTTTCTAGGAATTGAAGTTGTCAGGTCAAAAAATGGCATCTTTATATCACAGAGAAAGTATGTAATTGATCTTTTACAAGAATCAGGAATGTTAGGGTGCAAGCCAGCAGACACACCCATTGAGCAGAATCACAAGATAAGTGAAAACTCTGGAGACCGTCTTGTTGATGTTGGGAGATATCAGAGGTTAGTTGGCCGTCTCATATATCTCTCTTTGACTTGACCTGATATTATTTATGTTGTCAGTGTAGTTAGTCAGTTTATGCAAGCTCCTCGAACTTCTCATTTGGAAGCTATCCACAAGATCTTGTGTTAGTTGAAATCAGCTCCAGGGAGAGGCCTCATCTTTTCGAAACATGGGCACATGAAAGTGGAGGCCTATACAGATGTAGATTGGGTAGGATCTGTGTTTGACAGGAGATCTACTTCTGGGTATTGCAGTATTGCTCCTTTGTAGGAGGAAATCTAGTATCCTGGAGAAGCAAGAAGCAACAGGTAGTGGCTCGGTCTAGTGCAGAAGAAAGATTCAGAGCTATGGCTCATGGTGTTTGTAAATTACTATGGCTAAGAATCCTTTTGAAGGAGTTGGGGAACTCTGTGCAAAACCCAATGCACCTCTATTGTGACAACAAAGTTGTCAATAGCATCGCTCACAATCCCGTGCAACACAACAAGACGAAGCACATAGAAGTGGACAACATTTCATCAAAGATAAGCTTAATAGTGGACTCATTTGTACTCCCTTCGTGAGGACAAATGATGAACTTGCAGACATATTTACTAAGGGGTTCACAAGGTGCAATTCCATAACAATGTAAGCAAGTTGGGCATGATAGATATCTATCCACCAGCTTGAAGGGGAGTGTTGTGAGGGTATTTATGTCATTTATATGTGTAGGAGTTAGAAGTCCATATTTTCCTTGTAAGGGTTTTTTGTAATTTGGGAAGATATAAGTATTATCTCTTAGAGGTGAGAAAGACACGTTCTCACTCTCTTTTCTCCTGTCTTCTTCTTCTTCTTTCTCTCTTGTTCAAACCCTAGGTACCCTTTTCTTCTTTTCCACTGAATCTTCATATTTATTGTGGGCCCTACATCTACTCTGTGGGACCCACTCTTAGTGTTAATCTAGATGCACTTGAGAGTAGGTTGTCTAAGGTTTATTTTATATCCTTTGTTTTTTGCTTATTAGTTTGATATCTATATTCTATTGTTGATGTAACTGAGCAGGGGCAAATCGGCGATTTCATGTTTTAATGACTTTATAATATAAAGAGAGGGACGAAAAGCCGACCCTAGCTTGCTGGAGACTTCTCCTTCTTCCAAACTTCTTCCTTCTTCTTTTCTCTCTTCTTTCTACTTCTTTTCCCCTATTATTTGTATTACAAATCTGGTTTTTATGTTGCCACAAAAACCAAGACAAGTTTCCATATCAACAAAACAAAATAGGATGATCAATAATTCTAAATGAATGGGTGCAGTAGTCTATCCTGAAATCTGGAAAACAACTATTTCTTTCACTAATAGTTACAGCCTGAACATGCCATCATTGAGTATATATTCTTCCCTATTAATTGCTCTATGCATATTACAAAAGAAAAATTATAACAAAAGTTTCAACAGAAACTATCATCAACCAACTGTCAACATGCAGTCCTTATAATTTCTTCCCAATGAAAGTCTTTGCATGCATCAAAGAAAATTAACTACAGAAATTCAACATCAAGAAAAAGTAGTCTAAGAATGTTGTACCTCCGTCCAAGAGATTGGAGAAAGTTCTGCATATTTCCAATGAGTAATGCGAAAAGTAAGAGCCCAAGTCCAATGATGGCCATAGTGAAAAGAACTTCCCATTCAAAATAGCTAGGAACTTGATTTCCAGCAAGAGTGCTGATTTGCTATATAAGACCACCATACAGAAAGACATAATGCTCGTAAGAGGTATACCTAATTAATGAATTTAATACTTGAATTTGATTAAATTGAAAGAAAAAGCACCCACTAAGTTTAATAAGTAATAATACAATCACACTTTATATGCCAGATAGATCGACAAAGGTTAAAATTAATCTTTCCTGATTATCGTCAAGACTATTAGTTTTAGTAAGAAGCTTTCTCAGTGTCACCCTCTCATGTTAAGGAGATTCCATGAATTAAAACCTTTTCTCCCTTGCCAACATGACATTCATGCCAAGTGGGCAAAAGGCTTTAGTTTTTAGTTCATTTCACGTGACATATCTTTTCGAACTTTGCTTAAGATTCTGAATTAGAATGACACTAATGATTCAAGGATTGAACTACACATGTTAGTTAAATCAATTATGCTTTAAGAAAAATATATTAATGGTTCGGACTACAGCGATGGGAAGTGACAATACCAGGAAAGACTCAAACAGGAATAAAAGTTAGAAAATATGGTGAAAAAAGCATGCTCTAGCTAACCAACCAAGATGTGAAATTAAATGGAAATGATTAGATTAGACTTCAAGTCCTAGCACTTTTAGACACTGAAATTACTGCATTGTCATGAATTATCTTAATCTATTCATGTGAAATGCATTATAGGATCTGCTTTCTGCCCAAAAGGTAACCTAAATGGATATCGTTTTATGTACAAATGAGTCAAAGAAGAAACAAATATCCAATAAGATATCAGGAGTACCTGGAAGCCCCAAAACAAAGAATATACATATCTTGTAACAACACTAGATTTCGTGGTAAGACCAACAGCTTGTACGTAGATTCCATAATTGAAAGAGCCATTTGTGACAAAACAGTCACTAGCATCTGTACTGTTTGTCCAGTTGTTCCATTCTGGCTTCGATTCGAACTTGTCAATAGCCTCCCCACGTCCACAATCTATGAATTCCTTACAATCTTTTATATGAGATTGGATGCAGGCATCTCGAAGACACTGATTTACCCTCTGAAACAAAAGTTAATAAAAAGGAACAGTGAAAATTGAAATCTAACCTTCTGCATACATTAAAATTGCAACCAATTGAGAAGTGTCTGACAATCAAATCAAAACAGAAAAGAAATATTTAATAAATAAAAAGAAAGAAAAGATAAACGTAAATCTATATTGTCGCAATATCTAGACAAACCAGGAAAACCAAATATTTCAGCACAGAATATGGATTCCAACAAGTATGGAAAAGTTTTCCAAAGAAATCAAATAAACATGGAATTTGTTTTATCATCTTCAAGAGTGAAGAGATTTTGCAGTAAACTTACATGCAGAGATGTACGGAACATTCACCAACTGAAGCGAGCCAGGGGCATGTTTTAGTCACTCTGGATTCCAGGGTGTTATTTCGAGGTGGAAGAAAAGATTGTTAAATCAACACATGTACCAGCTAATGTTGATAGGTAACAAGGATTAGATACGTTGTCTTGGTGCGTCACAGCCAACAGCAAAACCGATATGAGTAGGTGCCAATGCCATTTCATTGCTATTTTTGAATACTATATGAAGTTTACTGAAAACTCAGCCTTGAACAGATACCCACCCCTTCACTCCCTTCCCCCCAATCCCAAGATGAAAAAATAAATAAATTTTAAAGAAAAGAAAAGAAAATGAAAAAGAAAAGTAACAAGAGAAAAAAGGAAACATTTAAAATTAGAAAGATGCTCTTCACTTAGTTTTTTAGACCTAAGATTAAATCATCCATATGCCTAAGGTGAATATGAAGAGAGAAAATAAACGACGACTAAAGAAAACAGAAAGTTATAGCAGAAAAATAGTAAGGGTTTGAGAGACTGGTGTTTGTTGACCACATGTCTCCAACCTCCAAACTCCATAGGGAAGCTATAACTTATAACCATATTTCTATAAGCGAGGTATTTCACAGAAAATTATAATAAATACCTCAGAAGCTCACAACATCCTAATTTACAACAAATGGGATATAATATAAACTATCACACGTATGAAGAGAAAATAAATGATGACTAAAGAAAACAAAAAGTGATAGCAGAAAAATAGTAAGGGTTTGAGAGACTGGTGTTTGTTGACCACCCACCTCCACCCGCCAAACTCCATAGGGAAGTTAAATCATATTTCTATAAGCGAGGTGTTTCACGAAAAGTTATAATAAATAACCCAAAAGCTCACAATATCCTAATTTATAACAAATGGGAAATTATATAAATTATCACACATATATGAGACTACATTACCCACTCAAGTCTGGTAGAAATGGGGAAAACAATGAGCCATCCAACTTGGTGGTAACGAGTTTTGGAAAAGGAGTGACTATTGTGAATCAGTTGAACATCGTGCATTTTGTGACAAAGTCGTATGATTAGAATAAATTTAGAGTAGAATCACTTATCATTTTGGATCTACTTGACCCAATAATGCAACCACGAAGAGTAAGTTCACTACTTCAATCATTCGATAAGTATAGTTCTTTTGTTCCTTTCTTTTATTTGGTTCTTGCTTGTTTATTTAGGGGACCTAAGTGTATGATCTCAATCAATTTGGGGGATTGAATACTGTAAATTCCATATTTTGGTGTTGGCTTATTCCATTGTCAAAAAAGTGTGTCATGTGTCTTGTGTCTTTGCCTTCAAGCATCCAAGACTAATGAAGATGAAGACCGAAGAAGAACAACTGAAGACATTCCGATCATCACTTTCGTTTCACTCCGTAAGATGGTAAGTGACTTAGATAGCTAGTATACCTTAGGGGAATTGACTTAGAATAATCAATATACCTTAGGTGACTAGTAACAATGACCGTTTGAGGGATTTCCAGTCTTTAGAGCTCAAATTGATCAAATATGGAATTGGGCGTTTGAACAGGCCTCTAGTCGTTTGAACGGACCACGAGGGCGTTCAAACGGATGTTCATATTTCGAATTCCAGTAGCCTCTCTGGCATTCCGTTCGCAGCCGTTTGCAACTCGTTTTCTGGTCATTCGAACGCTCATCTGGTTGTTCGAACGGTCTGCGCGAAAACAGAGTTTTAAAGTGTTTCTAATTCTAGTTTTTGATCCCTATTTATTGGTTTGTTCCCCAGAAAAAACCAAAGAAGTTTAGAGAGTTTCATTGAGACTATTAAGGTTTCCCAAACTCATTCTTCTCTCCTCTTCCATCCTAGAGATTGCAAGTCTTTGGTTTCATT